>JAYEPQ010000008.1:35645646-36383146 GCA_036321105.1 Dracaena cambodiana
TGATATTTGTTTATTTACAAATATGGTATGAAAAATGATATTTCTAACAATATCTAATATATCCTAAAAAAATGCAAAGTATAGTTTATTTAATTTTTGGGAACATATGAATTACTTTGTTTCGGTATATTAAAAATCGGTATAGTTTTTCCTCGAAATTATTATTATAATAAATAATGTTCACTTAATAACTAGATGCGAACAGAATTTCTAACAGATTTGCCAAACATAGATAAATTTTATCTATATTTATTCTTGCTTTCATAAGAAGAAACTAAATACGAATATTGCATTGGATATAATTCCAAAACGAATGCGAATTTGGTAATACGGTTCCAATTTAGAAATAGAACCCACTCCGGATCCGACCCGTTAACGCCGCAACGCACGGTTAAATTGCCATTCCCCCTCCCCTCTCTCTTCGTCGCTCATTCTGTCCAAGCCCCAATTTCACCGGCAAATTCCGTCTCGATCGAGCTATCAACGACGCCTCCGGTAAGTATAAGCCCTAGGTCACCCTCCATATTCCCCTTTCTCATTCTTGATTATTTCCTCACGAATTCAAGAATTTGCGCAGCTTGCTTCCCTGTTTGATTACTTCCCGTTTATCTCTTTCTAATCCATTTGAGATTACGCGTATACAATAAAATATGATGTTAATTATTGATCCGTTGGAGTTCGAGGCGGAAAAGTTACCATCTTTTTGCTTTGATTGTGTTCTGGACATACAATGGACTGTTAGATCTGTGAAATGACTTTGATTTGTTTGGTGAGGGACAATTTTTTATTTTTTTTAAAGGAAAATTCTGCGCGGGGATTCTGTATATTGGGTGGATCGTATCATGTTGTCAATTTGACACCAAATTGCAAATGGAGGAGGAGAAGACGCTTACTTGCGAGTTTATTAGCTCAAGTCCGGGACTTTGGAACCATAGATTCCATTAGAATTGATATGTTTGATTTCATATTTAGAATTGGAGGCGATCCACGATTGGATGCATTTTTGAAATGTTATGTCCAGTTCAGATTGAGGATTGGATATGTTCATTTGTGAGATTGGTGGTTAGTAATAGAAGGCTACTTGCATGTTGCAGGATTTTAAAGTAATTTTGGAAGACAACAAGGTAACAAGATATTTGTGCATGTATTTTGGAAGAATTGGTTTGTGTGATGTCATTGGTTCAACTAGGATGTGGTTGTAGTTTGTAAGGTTGTCTATCTGGATCAATGCTAGCCTATGATCTATAGACACAAATGGTGTCATGTTCCAACGCCAAGATGAGGCTTAGGACAAAGGCAACTCTGGACTATCTAGACCTGAGAACACGACTATATATATGTGTTTTTGGAAAACATATATGCATATTCCGCTCATAAATATGTGTAATTGTTACTCTCATATGGAGGAAGCTAAAATATTAAAATGACCAACAAAGCATTTAGTCACTGTCAAAGGGACGACGTAGGCTATGTAAAGTATTTCACATAGCAAATATTTTTTAGGTGGATAAAAATATACACATTTACAAGTGGGGAAACATATGGAACGATTATTGTGTGTGACATGTTCAGACACCAATTTTTCTGGGAATGCGCTCAATAGGTATTATTACATATGTGATATGCTTTCTGTGGTATATGTAAGGAAGGGGTAGGTTTAATCAGCTTGGTATTTAGTTCCTAGATGCTTTGAAGCATTATTAGTGCAATTTAGTATTTATATGTACAATTTTGTGCACATGGACAGAGATGCATATACAGTTAAGACCTGACACGAATTATGATAATACAAGTATTCATATTTTAAAAAACATAAAGAAAACCACTTTAATTAGAAAACATGAACACAATTTTATTTGCATTAAGAAATGAAGGTTCAAACTAATAGTTAAAACGTCTCGATCTTATAAATAACGTCAATTTAGCATAAGCTTCACTAGCACTAATAACTTCCCGATATTATAAATAAGTCCATTTAGCAAAAGCTAAATAGTAGCACTAATAACATCAGAAGATCTTATATCAATCAATTAATCTTTAATATTTCCTAATTTCTTAGATTGCTATTTTGATATTCGAGATCAGGAGTGCATCGCGAATTGGTATGCATAAATTCGTTCGTGGTTCAAAGAGAGTTGGAGTGAATTAGGAAATGCTAGTGGATGATATTTGAATGTGAACATAAACATGAGTATCAAGTATGACCACAATTTAAAGCCAGCCACCTTAATTGGAAAACATGAAAAATTTTAATTGCATTAAACAATGCAGGTTCAAACTAATAATTACAGTGTAAGTCCTGATTTCACAAATAAGTCCATATAGCAAAAGCTAAATGCTAGCATTAAGTACATCAAAAGAGTTAATATCGGTCAATAAAGCCATTAATAATGTCTTTATTTCTCGTATTACCATTTTTGGTGTTCCATGTATGGAATGCACCACCAATTGCGCAAAAACTCGATCATGATTATAAAGAGTTTGAACTATAATTGGGTAACACTAGTGGACGATAGTTAAGTGTGGGTATGAACATGAGGGGTTCAAGTGTGTCAGTATCCTAAAGTGTTCCGATATGACAAATTTTAAGAGTAGCATACAAGAATGTCTATGTACGGATACTATCATTGCTCTCTTACTTCTCTACCTCCATGATTGACATAGCTAATTAAAGAAGCGTGGGTGAATGATTGTGGACTAGAAAAATGTAACACTAGTTAACACTCTTTGCTTATATTCCTTTCCAAAATTCTTATCTCCAATCCTTCATCCTCCTCATTTTTAGTACCACTTTACCATATCTTTTTATAAAGTGACTGAGTAACGCCATAAGTGGAGCCCTACTAACATCGTTGTGGACTATACAACCTTCCAATTTTGAATAGAGAAGTTGTCTTTTGTTGGTGGATGCACAATGTGGAATGAAAACCAAGTATCCATCATAAGAGGAGGAATTGATGGTTTCATTGTTGGGTACTTAGTATAGTATGAGATGGACTCACGGAGTTTAACTTGTTTTAAGCCGGACTTAAGCTGGTCATTGATAATTTTTAGTAGGACTTGAGCAAAAAAAAAATTCGTCCAATTATTTTCTGGGTTGGGCTTAGGATTATGCACTTAGCTGGAGAAGCTCGGATGAGTTACATGTTTATAAATTTTATATCCAATCTTTGAAGCATTTGTAAATGCTTTTTTTTCCCTTTCCAGTTTTTTTTTTTCTCAAATCAAGGAGAATTTGGAGGTTGCAACCAGTCTTTCATGATTACGATAAGCCCCTCCTTCCCATAGTTTCATTAGTTAAGAAGCTTGCTCAAATTATGGGTGGGTTGGCATCAGATTGACATCATGTTGACAATTGATAATAAAGTTTTATCAAATTCTTAATGAAGCCTTGCTTCTTATCCAATACCATCTTGATGGGAAAAGGCTAAGACGACGATGATGATTTGTGGTATAAGAATAGATATTAATATTTTCCTTATTTACATATTCTTTAGATTATTATGTACTATATAAAATAGTAAACTTCAAGATGATCACATTGCGGAAACTATGATTGCCTATATTATAATAACAATAATATCTAATTTGGTTAAGTAATAAATTCAGTTCACTCTTTTACGTGATTGCTCTTTTATGTATAGTGAATATTGAACTATTTCTAATCTTTTTTATTGTTGTGCTCTTTAAATTAAGAACTATATTTTGTTGAAAAATTATTTTCTTCTTTATGTTACTTCAACGAGTCCAATTATAGGGAGGGCGGTAAAACGAGACGTGTTTTGAGTTGTTTGTGTTCGTTCAATTATTTAAATGAGCTTAGATTTTTGTTCCATTTCTGTCTAATGAACGAGCTCATGCTAGCTTTTAATGAGCCCAAGCCTAGCAGCTTTACTCGTGTTTATAAAGTCCATTTGCAATCAAGAGTTAAGAGTATTTATGAATGATATTTTCTAGAATTTTCTCTCCTTCTATAACCTATTTTTTAATTAAGACTCAAGCTTTTAAACGTGATTAGCTCTATTTCTGCGTTCGTTAGTATTATGATTGCATTCCAAACTAAATAAAAACTCTTATTGAGTCCAAATGAGCCCTAAAATAAGTCGAGATCGGATCAAGCCATATGCGAAATGTTCATAAGGAGCCTGTAAATGAACTAAGTTCAAACTGAATCAAGCTTTAACTTGCTATTTTCATTTATTTCACTAAATATGATTTGTATTCAAGCTTGGTTTGTTTACTTATCAAACGAGCTTTTATCAAGCTGAGCTCAACTGAACTTCGAGCTTTCAGAGTTTTTTACAATCTAATTATGTTCTGGGCCTGGCTTATTTTAGACATGGACTCACGTATAGAAATTCCAGTTGTATCAACAGCAAAAGTCTTTATTCCAAAATTATGGGGTTGACGACTTGAATCCTTTTCCCTTTATCCCAAAATTATGGTGTCAACAACTTGAATCGTTTTCCTCCATAGGGCCATCTCCTTCATTATATTTAGCATTTTCAAATTCTTTTTAATTTTTCTATCCAAGTTTTTTTTATAGGCGTACCTCTAGTCCTTATTGGTCTAATAATAATCCTATCACTTTTCCTAACAAGTTAAAATAACGAAGGGAATACCGAAGAAAATATGGATAGAGGTGATACCGTGATACAAAAAGATATGATTCTAGAGGTCTAAATGAGGAGATATTACTTGATAGAAATAAGTGGAGAAGGACTATCAACGTGATCGATCCAGCATGATTCTTCTTGGTTCATGTAGCCTACCCTAAATACTTGGGATAAAAGGCTTAGTTGTTGTTGTTGTTTTTTTTTTTTTTTTTTTTTTTAACCAATGCATTCATTTCTTATTCTCTCTTTTATTATTTTCACCCATCCATCTTATCGTTCTCATTGTGGTGCGCAAATTTTTTGGATGGGCCAGAAATCCAGCCATACATAAATGAGTTGGCTTGAATACAAAATTCTTAAATGAATCTGGACTTAGGTCTGTCCATTCCTTCCCCACTTGAGACTGAGTGCCCACCCCGACAAACCAAAAAGAAAGCAAACTCTGAGAGCTTGTCATGAACTCAACTCTGCACTTGGTTCTGTTTGAGATGTGTAAATCTTAATGTGTATAATGATGGTCTTTGATGATAATATGTTCTTAATTGTGTCCATTATGTAAAAAGGATGTGTTGTAAAACTGCGACGGATGCTTCAGAATTAGATCTTTAAGTATACTAAGGAAAAAATTGATTAGAAGAAGGGTAAAGTGTCTGTACCATTTGGCTATTTGCTAGATTAATCTCAGGATGTCAAAACTGATGTTAAATGAAAGTTAAAAGGGCTCCGAAGGAAGGGAAAACCTAAAGAAAGAAACTTGAATGTATGTAACGCTTTTGTAGATGTCATAGAACTAATGACATAATAAGGTCCATATAACCAACTTTATTGATGTGATATGGACTGTTTTATGTTTTATAATCTAGGCAAGTTCAAAACTGATTTGCAATCCTTGACTAGCTGCCAATGTTCTCCTAGTCATGTTTTGAATTTACTTAAATCGAGAGTTTTCCATGATCATCATATTTCCAGCACATGAGGTTTGACAAGTTGCTATCCTGAACCCTACAGACTGCAATATGGATCTGATAAGTTGATAAATAATTTGGCTAGTCATTGGTTAATTTGCTTGTAATTGCTTTTCCTCTTGTTCGTGATATGTTCCACGAAGCAGTTTTTACAAGTTGACAGCTAGAAATATGTTATTAGATTTGCTAGACATACTCTATTTGCTTGCACCTCTGGAGCAATATTGAGCAACTATGGTAGTAAGCGGTACTTGTACATCTTAATAAATAGATTATGTTGCAGAGCTTAGTTGTGGTACTTTATTGGTTGGTCCATACCCTATGCATGAATCATGTATCCATACATGTCTTATGTAATTAACATGTACAGATTGAATAAGCAGAGACATTTAGTATCTTCTACAAAATATACCTGTTGAAGTTAGATTAACACCATCGATTTGGATTTGAAACTTAGTCGACCTTGATTTGATGCTCATAAAATTAATCAGAAATTTGGATTTGTAAATAATTGATGCCCATAGAATTAATCAGAGATTTTGGCTTGTGTTAGACGAGTTAGGTTCAGCAAAAAAGCAAACAGAAGTATGAATGTCACAATTTGAATTGGTATATGAATATATACTGACATTTTTATTTTCTGATGTAGCAAGTATTAATGTTTAAACTAATAACATTACCATATAAAATTTTTGGAAAGAAGTCGAAGGCAAATTAATTTTCAGAGAAGTTTGTTTTGTGGAGTCAAAGTCTAGGTGAGGGGAGCTCATGTCCTATCAAACAGTTAAGCAAATTCCATCATTTTGGTGGAATTATAACTCCCAATTCGCACCCAAAAAAGGGTCCATATGTAATTTTTTTTTTTGAAAATGACATTTTTACCGTTTTTGCTAAATCGAATAGTTATGAGCATTTGACAAGGAAAAGAGGAGTTAGGCCCTTTTCCACTCTTTTTGTGCAGCCTTTAATCTCATTAGTCATGACGTATTCTGTTCATGTTACTGTCCTAGCCACAATCCTTTCGTGCGTGCCCATGGATGCAATTTCTCCTTGTTTTAACGCTACAGAATAATTTCCTTTCTGTTAACTACATCTGCTATTTCTTTTGCAGATTTGGGCCTTGCTGGAACAAACCATAACGAGCCATGGTTCTCGATTCTTTACCATCACCTCATAGAATAAACCCATCTTCCCTTTCATTTTCAGTCAGGAAACCGATATCAGGTCACAGCGAGCTGGTTTCTTGTTCAGCTCTTTTTGAGCGCCACCGGTTTCTCTTAACAATGATGGTCCTACTGGTGTTCCTGTGCGCCATATATCTATACTTTGCCATTACCCTCGGATCTACGGAGCAGTGCTCCGGACTCTCAGGATCTCAGAAAGAAATTTGTCAGGCGAAACTTTCTGCTCTTCACAAGGGAAAACTGAGACTATTCTGACCCAGATTGCTGCTTAATGCATTTTAGGGTCCATTCATCTGTAACTCTTTATGGCAATATTCTTCGGTTTCTTACACGTTAATAGCAATTATCTGAATTTGTGAGTTTTGTTCCGTGTGAATGGCCAGTGGATGAGATTTGCCTCTAGTAAACTTTGGGTGGCGGAGTCAGCAAAATTGAAGCAAACTTTACAATTATCAGGCTCGACATCGTTAGTGATCTATTTGATTTGTTAAGAAAAGATGAAAGTGGCTGGTTTTACAAGAGGCGCTAGGTGAGAATCCATGTATCCCGATTAGCAAAAAAAAATAGAAAAATAAAGAAAAATAAAAGATAAAGTTCTACTGTTTCAGTATTCTATAATATATTGGTTGGAAATGCACAGAGAACTAATTTACATAGTGCTTGACGATATGCCTCCATTATTAATTTTAGCCTGGTAGATATAAACCCCAAAAGTTTGAACACTGATAATTGATTTCAAGGATTAATGAAAAACTAATCATTTTTTTGTGTGAAAAAAATATATTCCACCCTAAATTTTCAAAAAAAATCTAAATTAATCCCCTCTTTAAGGAGAGAAATTGTGCAATGCAAGTGATGTCGTATCTGAAACCCAATAGTAATGCACAAACCAACACTTTGAATGGAAAATGATTTAAACTTGTCGAGCTGAACAAAGTATAGCAATGGGAATACATCCATTTGTAGGTGCAATGATATAGAAAATTATTATGCAAAATTAATTTGGAATAACTCTTATTGAATGTTCAACTAAAGGAATCAGATGATATTTTTTCATGGAGGCGACTTATTTCTACCGAAAAAATGGCTAAATAGCGTGACTTGGTCTCTCTACTCTTGTTTTGTTTTTGAGTCAAATCGTATGCTGCAAGTAGGTTTTTAATGGTTACTAGTCGAAATGAAGCTCTGACTGACTGTTAAATCTGACAGACTTAGAGTTGGTCGGATTCCGGCTAAGCAAGGCGGTCGGACTCTTCGATGGATTTCTCTGATATTCGATCTCTTCGACCGATTATTCACTCCTAGTTAAGGGTGGCAAGTGGGTCGTGCTAGGCACGGCATGTCCGTCCGGGCGTTAGCCCGGGCACGTGCCGTGTCCAGGCCGAGACGTGTCAGCACGTTTTTTTTTTTAAAAAAAAAAAAATATTAAGTTGATTATTAAGTAAGTTTAATAGAAAATTAGCTTAATTTAATTAGTTTTAATAAGAAGAAACTATAATAAAAATAAAATTTTATTATATTAAATCTCATTATATTGACATAATTGCTCTATAAATCTCTTTAGAAATCATACAAAGTCCGAAGAGAGGGGAAAGGACCCTGGCCGTTACGCTCAATTTGTTCTTAGTATTTTTTCCAATAGATTTATGAGTTAAAAAAATTACATGAAAAAATAAAAAAAAAATTACATGAAAAAATTTACAAATGTAGAAATTACAATTCGAAAAGAAAAAACAGAAGTCTATTTTCATTCATTTTCTGATGAATTCTCTACTTCTATTTCGTTGGATAATTCTTATTCCCCTTCTTCTGCGTCAAGTCAATTCTTCATGCAAACACACATTTTCGATGTGTCTGCTGCCATTGAACTTCTCCACTCCGTGAGCACTCTACCACCTGCACTAAAAATAGACTTCGATATTACAGTAGATACCGGAGAAGTTAATAAATCACGGACTATATTGGAAAGCACATGATATGTTTTTTCTTATGATTTCCACCAGACCAAAATATCAAAGATTTCATAATTTTCAAGAGACACGTCATTTTCATAGTTAGCCTTTTCTAAATAATAATGCAGTTCATTAAAATATGTACTAGTTGCCTAACTTTTTTTCTGTGAAATACAGATGATATTATTAGATTTCGGGTTTTTCTGATAGTTGGTTTCTTTGTACATTATGTTTTATCACCGTACATATCTTCATATAGTACATAATATTTAAATAAATTTGCAAAAACCCCCTTAACCACTATAAACGGTTATTTTTTTTAAAAAAATTAAATAGGCGGGCTGTGCCGTGCCTAGCACGTGCCAAGCACGGCTCGACCTGTCAGGGCCACATAGTGCCGACGGTCCGGGCAACCTGGCTCGTTGCCCAGATACGACACGACTCAAACGAGTCGTGTCAGGCCGAGCGTGCCTAACGGACTGTCCGGTCCATTTGCCAGCCTACTCTTACTCTTAGTATCCACCCGTACCGACAACCATAATGAAGTAAAAGAAAGAACAATGTTTCTTATTCAACCATCTATGTGCACATAATATTATTAAAGAATACTTAGTAGCATATAGTTAATAAGTATATAATAACCAAAGAGTCTTTGCTCAAATAAGATCATTCCTCTCTAATTTTGTGAGAGGTTGCGGGGTTCGGCTTAATTTAGATAATATTATAAAAAAATTTTGTGTGGGAGCTTGACTGGAAAAAAAAAGAAGAAGAAAAAAAAAAAAGAGTACATGATAGTTTCTGCGGTTAACCCGAAATAGAAATTATCTCGCCAATATAAAACCCAGCGAATGCGAGACTGCCGCCCGCCTGATGCGTCTTCTCAATCTTACCCGTCTAAATTTAATCAGACGGCTGCCAGTCTCTGCAGAGGCGTGTTCTCTCTTCTTTCTCAACAAGTCGAATATTAATATGTAAAGAAAAAAAAGAAAAAACCCTACTTCTAAAAATTTCTGAGTTTTTGAGCTCCAGAGCAGAGATAATCATCAGCATCAATGGCGAAAGAGAACGGTCGCCATGATATCCCCGACAACGCCAACGAGCGTATGCCCTCTCTCTCTCTCTCTCTAATCCCGCCTTAAAATTTAGTAGTTTTTTTATTAAAAGATCCGAAATTTATCATATTGGTGATTATTATTAGATTGTCCGGGTTCAGAATCGGAATCGGCAGGCAAATCCGACGCGTGCGAGGGTTGCCCGAATCAGCAAATTTGTTCTTCTGCTCCTAAAGGCCCCGATCCTGGTAATACTTTTGAAATTTTTTATTATCAATTTATCGAAGAAGTTTTTAGTAGGCAAACATTTTTTTTTATTTTAATGAAACCATTTAGAGAAAACAACCTGTTTTTGTTTTTTTTGGGGTGGGGGTTCGAAGATAATTCGGCAGTAAAGTAGATGGGAAAAGGTATTGAAGAAAATATGAAAGAATTGGGACTTAAAACACTTAGCATATTTTATCGAATTACTGAGGTTACCACGTTTTATGTGAATAGTGGATGTTTAGTTTGTAATTAGCTTTCACATGTTTTGTATCAATTATACTTTATATCAAATGATGAAAAGGTTGCGGAGTTCATACTACAGTTGCAATCAGGTCAGATTGAAGGTCAATTAGGAATGAGAATGAACGAGCTTACGAGCTATAGCCCGTCCTATTTAAAAATTTCAATTAAAAGTAAAAAAATTTATTTTTTAATTCAATAGGGCAGCTGCAGCCTTACATTTTTTTTGAGTAAAAACAGTGGGTAGACGCCCTCGTTCTATTGGGAAATAGATAATAGAACTATAGAAATAGAGAGTTCAATCACTCACATGAGTGATTCTCATAATACATTAGATCTTACATAAAATTAAAGTAAAAAAATACATAAAAGAAAGTCTGAAGCGTATATCTCTCAACATGAGTGTTGTAGAAAGAATCTTCTCCAAACTAATAGTGGAGCATGTGTGTCTTGGGGAGTCCAAATCATCCCCTGACAAACCACTTGAGATCTGTACTCATTCCTCGTCGGAAGGAATATCTGTCCAAAAAGCAATATCATGCATTGTTAGCCTAAAACAACTATGAAAAGAACGAGCTGAAGAATTAAAAATTCTTTTATTTCTTTCCAACCAAACATTCCAACATATTGCCGCGACTAGTGTTCAAGATCTAACTGAAGGTCGGCTATCGAGACTCAATCTACTCCAAATACACATTTCTTCCTCCATATTGATATTGATCCCTAGATTTCTTGCACAATGAACCCAGAGATCCTTCGTGAAGGCTGCAACCTTACATTGCATAAGCAAATTATGCAGAATTACAGTGAAAATGAATTCATATATATTATTTAATATTATGTTATGTATATACATTTATAGTTTATGTGCTGAAAATTCTCAATTAGCTGAAAAGTGAAAAATATATAATAAAAATTATAATTTAGAACAAAGTGGTAACAGTTCTAGAGCTGTTGGAGTGCTGTGTGCTACATAACTTTCACCACCAAAAATGCTTGAAGTTAAGAGGGGATATTAGAAAATGGAAGTATCATTGAGAATTATAATAGAGATGCCCTCGAGGGATTAAGGAAAGATGAAAAACTTTGTTGTCACAACCTCACCACTCTTTTAGGAGAGAAGGAAAAACGTCTGGAAATAGAATCGAGCTTCTAGGATTTTGTCATATAGAGTTCGAGATTGGATTCATTTTGTATACATGTTTGGTTAAAAAGTCCAAAACAAACCGTCACCTCCATAAGTGGGTATGTAGCCAACATGGACTTGATTATGTGGGTGAGTATGAGTGTAAAATCCAATTATATCAAAAGCCGCATATTTTTATGTGTTGTCGCATAATTGGCCAAGTAAATCTTGTTTTATGACACTTTTTGTTAATTGGTTCACATTTTTCATTACATCATTACAAACACCAAAATGTTATAATGACTTTCGGCTTGGGATGGGTTGCCCAAAAGGTTAATCTGAACCCTAGTAAAAAATGTCTCCAACATGAATCCATGCCTAATCCAACCCAATTGATACTCTGTCCATCTGCTTGAAAATTCAGGTTGGACACAGGTTGGGTTCAGGTTAACCTGACCCATTTGCTTCCCTTGTTCATACAATCAATTACATTCATTAGAAGAGACTCATTCACGAATATGAAATTTTGTTTTTAGTCAGAAACTAAAAATATCTCATCTAAACAGCTACATATCAACTAGGTAAATGTTAAGCATCTTTCTTTGAATATGGTTATACACCGCCTTTTTATCCAGCTGAATGCCATGCAAAAGGTCATGGATTATGGGAAATGTGTTTTGGTAGGAAAACCCCACACAAGAGTGGGCTAGCTCTGCAACAGTGTACAGTTCATATCAGTCTATTGTCTCTTTCTGACAACCTTTTTCTGTCCAAAAATTGGAAAATTTAAACAAATAATGTGGAGTGCTGGACTAGCATGTAAACAAAATTGATAAGTCATAGGACAGTTAAGTAAATCATTATCCTATATTGTCCTTTGATCACCTATTAGTTTAGCTAACAACAAGATTACATTTGATGCTCAAATGGAGATACATTCCATCTCCTGATCTGTATTTGTACTCTTGGAAAGTACTTGAACTAAAATTTATTCCAGTTTTCTTCATGCACCTTTAGTGACACTTTAGTTGCCACTTTTTTAATGTACATGCTGTCAATAAAGTATTGAAGCTGAAAGTTTCAGTTTTGACACCACTTGACTCTTCAATAAGAAACCTTTTTCTTTGGATGCGGACTTAATACAATTCCTCAAATCAGGCTATTACTAATTGTTCGAATATACAAACCATGTCACCTCCTTTTTAGATCTATAAGTTATAAATCTCGTGATGGATGTTCCAGTCTCCAGAATCTCCATGTACTACCACTCATGAATCTACATGGAGAAATCCATCTTTATCACAATAATCAGGACTCTTTTGCTGTATAGTTTAAATTCATGACTATAGGGTTGAAAGTGTATTCCTTAGTGTCACGCCCCGCTCCCGATATACAATATGCGAGCACGTGTAGCAGGTACCGGCAATATATTCGTTTTGAATATGCTAAAATCTCAATAAATTTGCCACAATAATGCTCAGTAATTACGATAGAAAAATTCAACAAAAGTTTGTCTTGTCATTTATTGGAACGAAGTTTAGATATAATTGAAACAAAATATAATAAAATTAAATAAAAGGAAGCAGAGAATCTCTAATCCATTATTGGGTTTCAACCTGATCTTCACAGTACACCAGATCCTGCGTCAGGTTTTGCGTGTCCATTGATAAGTCTGGGCATGCACCCCCAGATCGTTAGATTGCGACTAAAATAAAATGCGCAGAAAGGTTTTGCGTGTCCATTGATAAGTCTGGACATGCACCCCCAGATCGTTAGATTGCGACTAAAATAAAATGCGCAGAAAGAATATGAAATATAGCAGTTATATTTAAACATAATAATAACACGAGTTTTAAAAAATATGAAATGAGATGTCTGTAATAATAATGTCAATTAATTTATGTTATCTTAATGTCATTTTAGTGAAGTCAACTTTATAACAGAGATATTTTTGTCTAGAATGTCATGTAATTGGAAAAAGCTAACTGATGGGATACTACTGTTTCGATTGTTTCCTGTACAGACCCAGGAAATGGTTACAGGATTGTCCGGTGCTGAATCGGATCTGCCGTCAGGCAAATATGAATTATAATCAGGTATGATCCAACAAATCATCACGCACCATGGTGTGTGAAATATTCAGTTGTACAACTTAACAAGTTTACAGCCGAAACAGAGTATATTTTCATTATTCAGTTTCTCCTCCAACCCAGTGTCATTTAGGTATAATTCAGTATATTGATTATATCAGGTACAATATTTCAATTGGATTTTTCTTAATTTGTTAACAACATGATTTATAGAGTTCGTTCAGTTTATGTTTTATTCAATAAATCACAATCAGTTATATTTAAGAGTCACTAATTTGAGACATTATAGAGATATCGGCCAGGCAATTATATAGATGCTGAGAGATTTTCCGTGCGTTGCACGTTCCTTAATTAGAGAACCAGCATCAAGATAAATTTTCTAAACACCGACACAAAATGATATCGCAAACAGTTTTTTTTCCGTGAATATAACTTTTATGTGATTTATCAAATTTGTATATATGATTATTCTAAAATCTAACTATACTATGTAATTTAAATTTAATGACAATTGATAATAGAATTTTGATGACAAGAAACATAATAAGTAATTGATAAATTTCTACAAAATAACAAATTAATTTACACAAAATAAATAATATGATTGAAACAACAGGTATATAAAATAACATGATTAGTAAGTTCAAAAATGAACTCACTTGAATATTATTTTCCGATGTCGATCCACGAAGCAATCTACACATTAAAAATATTCTAAGAATATCAAAAATAGATTAATATAAATTTAGATGATTTTTTAGGGATTTTTCAGTATTTTTATAACGTACTCAATTGATTTTAAAATTAAGCGAGTCTGAAATTAGAAAATAGTTTGCCTCCATTTTATTGAGTTCATAGAAGATGATGGATATTTTTTTTAGATTATTAGGGTTATTAAGTAGTGAGTGAGCTAACCTAAGATTCATTAAAATAATTTAATCTAAGAAAAAAAAGAAAGATAACTTCTTACCTCTTCGTTAAAAGGTGAGAAGTCAAAAATGTGAAGGAAAGGAAGAAGATGCTCTTCATCGGCGAAGGAGTGGCGGCTCCGATGGTGGCTCCTATAGTGGTTCTGGCGACTCCGAAGGTGGCTTCGGCATGATGGGAGGAAGAGATAAATTTTAGAGAATGAGTGTAAAATTGAATTTAGAAAAAATATTAGATTTATATAATGTTGGATTTAGCAGTTATAGAATGTGAAGGGTTTTGGGAGTTATAGAATTTAAAGGGTTTGAGATGTTATGGAATTTCAAGAGTTTGAGGGGTTATAGAATTTGAAAGGTTTTAGATTAATTTGGAGGGTTTAGAATATGAAAGGTTTTGGTTTAATTAGGGAGTTTAATTTTGAGAATTAAAGATGAGTGTTTCATTATTGAAATAATGGAGAAGATGAAGAGTTTGGAGGTTGGAGAAGATGAAAAATTTAGAAGTTATAGAAAATTAAAGATTTGGAAATTATAGAAAGTGAAAATTTATATTTATTATTTTATTATTTATTTTTAAATTATTTATGCGTATAAAAAATGAAGGTCATTACATTCTACCCCTCTTAGAAAAATAATTTCGTCCTCGAAATTAAATAGGCAAAGTAAGGAATTTTTTTTACTCTTATTATTAGGACTTATTATTTTTTTTGAGCTCAAGCTTGATTTACAGATTAGGCGAATTTTCCCAAAAAAGGAAGGGAATTGGAATCAATGGAAGGTTATAGCAATTAATTTTAAAATAAGAATAGATATCGAAGAATACATATTTAAATCTTATCTAGGAAGGAAATCTTTAGCGAGTAACGAATTTGGATATGAATCAAAATAAATTGGTCATTGACTAGGAACAATATACGAGATGTGAAATAGTCAAATGAATGGAATTTAAAAATTTCAAAGAGTATTATTATATAAGTGTGACAATTTTAATATCAGGATCCAAATCAATTCAAGTCACATGAACTGATTTGAGAAACCTGGGCTCTGATACTACTAAAATATCTGTCACGCCCCGCTCCCGATATACAATATGCGAGCACGTGTAGCTGGTATCGACAATATATTCGTTTTGAATATGCTAAAACCTCAATAAATTTGCCACAATAATACTCAGTAATTACGATAAAAAAATTCAACAAAAGTTTGACTTTTCATTTATTGGAACGAAGTTTAGATACAACTGAAACAAAATATAATAAAATTAAATAAAAGGAAGCAGAGAATCTCTAATCCATTATTGGGTTTCAACCTGATCTTCACTGTACACCAGATCCTACATCAGGTTTTGCATATCCATTGATAAGTCTGGGCATGCACACTCAGATCATCAGATTGCGACCAAAATAAAATGCGCAGAAAGAATATGAAATATAGCAGTTATGTTTAAACATAATAATAACACGAGTTTTAGAAAATATGGAATGAGATGTCTGAATAATAATGTCAATTAATTTAGGTTATCTTAATGTCATTTTAGTGAAGTCAACTTTATAACAGAGATATTTTTGTTTAGAATGTCATGTAATTGGAAAAAGCTAACTGATGGGATACCACAGTTTCGATTGTTTCCTGTACAGACCCAGGAAATGGTCACAGGATTGTCCGGTGCTGAATCGGACCTGCTGTCAGGCAAACATGAATTATAATCATGTATGATCCAGCAAATCATCACGCACCCATGGTGTGCGAAATATTCAGTTGTACAACTTAATAAGTTTACAGCCGAAACAGAGTATATTTTCATTATTCAGTTTCTCTCCCAATCCAGTGTCATTTAGATATAATACAGTATATTGATTATATCAGGTACAATATTTCAATTGGATTTTTCTTAATTTGTTAACAACATGATTTATAGAGTTCGTTCAGTTTATGCTTTATTCAATAAATCATAATTAGTTATATTTAAGAGTCACTAATATGAGACATCATAGAGATATCGGCTAGGCAATTATATGGATGCTTGGAGGTTTTTCGTGCATTGCACGTTCCTTAATTAGAGAACCCGTATACAAGATAAATTTTTTAGACACCGATACAAAATGATATTACAAACAGTTTTTTTTTCCGTGAATATAACTTTTATGTGATTTATCAAATTTGTATATATGATTATTCTAAAATCTAACTATACTATGTAATTTAAATTTAATGACAATTGACAATAGAATTTTGATGACAAGAAACATAATAAGTAATTGATAAATTTCTACAAAATAACAAATCAATTTACATAAAATAAATAACATGATTGAAATAACAGGTATATAAAATAACATGATTAGTGAGTCCAAAAATGAACTCACTTGGATATTATTTTCCGATGTCGATCCACGAAGCAATCTACATATTAAAAATATTCTAAGAATATCAAAAATAGATTAATATAAATTTAGATAATTTTTAGGGATTTTTCAGTATTTTTATAACATACTCAAAATTGATTTTAAAATTAAGCGAGTCTGAAATTAGGAAATAGTTTGCCTCCATTTTATTGAGTTCATAAGATGATGGATGTTTTTTTTAAATTATTAGGGTTATAAAGTAGTGAGTGAGCTCAACTAAGATTCATTAAAATAATTTAATCTAAGAAGAAAAAGAAAGATAACCTCTTACCTCTTCGTTAAAAGGTGAGAAGTCAAAAATGTGAAGGAAAGGAAGAAGATGCTCTTTATCGGCGAAATAATGGCGGCTCCGATGGTGGCTCCTATAGTGGTTCCGGCGACTCCAAAGGTGGCTTCGGCATGATGAGAGGAAGAGAGAAATTTTAGAGAATGAGTGTAAAATTGAATTTAGAAAAAAGATTAGATTTATATAATGTTGGATTTAGGAGTTATAGAATGTGAAGGGTTTTGGGAGTTATAAAATTTAAAGGATTTGAGGTGTTATGGAATTTCAAGAGTTTGAGAGGTTATGAAATTTGAAAAGTTTTAGATTAATTTGGAGGCTTTAGAATATGAAAGTTTTTAATTTAATTAGGGAGTTTAATTTTGAGAATTAAAGATGGGTGTTTCATTATTGAAATAATGGAGAAGATGAAGAGTTTGGAGGTTGGAGAAGATGAAAAGTTTAGGAGTTATAAAAGATTAAAGATTTGGAAATTATAGAAAGTGAAAATTTATATTTATTATTTTATTATATATTTTTGAATTATTTATGCGTATTAAAAATGAAGGTCATTACACTTAGCTTAGCTTAAAAGTTTTTAGTTAAAGGGTCTTTTCTGATCCTTTATCCTTTTTTCTCAAAAAAAAAAAAAAAAAAAAAAAAGAAAAAGGAAAAAAAGAAATGCAATAATGCATCTTTATCACTTAGCTTATGAAAGGCTTAGTTCCTATGAGAGTTATGTGAATGTCTCTTTGACACTATGCTTTTGGCTATTATTTGGCAATAGGCTTCAGTTCACACAATACATTATAGATTTTGTTCTTCACTGTCTTCCCGTTAACATCTAATTATATTTTTTCTTACAAGATGCTTATGGTGTTACTTTTATGGATAGTAGGTTCATTTCTACCACATCATTAGCTCATCATTTATGGTAGGAGAATGCATCACCAATGAGCTTGGGAATGGAAAGAGCAAATGTAACATGCATTATAATAGAAATAAAATATGGATGCCACATAATCAATAAAAGATGCATAAGGGATGGATCCCATTGTATGGAGGTGATTTAAAACAAGTTATCAGTGAATCAAAGATTGCCAAGAGGTTGATAATGATTGGGTTAATCAAAGGTCAATGCTAGCTAATTATATGAGTGAGATGCGGTGTAGTATCTCATTGTGATGGATGCTTGTCCCCTTATGTCATTGTGGTGAATATGTGTATAGTCGTTAGGCTTGTCTTCAAGTGGTTAGGGTTTATACAATTGTTCACTTAGTGGAGTGATAATAAGCACTTAGGTGCTCTATAGATTTTGGCCAAGATATATCAATTATGAGCACTCGGTAGAGAGTGCTTTGTAGTAATCATGAGTGTTTGGAAGTATGATATGTTGTTCATGAGATCTCTGAAGAGCATGGTTTAGTGATTATAAGTACTCGTATTCGAAGACGATATTGATTATACAAATTATTATACTGAGAGGAGAACAAAGTAAAAGAGGGGTGCTAAACTTGGGCCAATTTCTAAGCCAATTTCTAAAAATTCAAGGGGAGTGTTAAATTCTGAAGTGAAGTTTTTTATAATCTTTATATTATGTAGTTCTTTAATCTTTAACTGGGGAGTCACCATCAAAGTAAAAAATGCATGGTATTCCACGGAATGGTTGACCTTCCTAGAAAGGTACATCAAGCTCCATTTTGATCAAAACCTCTAGACCATGTTAGTACTCATGCTCGGTAAGACATATTTCAGTTTCAGTGTAAGAATATGATTAACAATCAAAGACAAACTTGATGACCACAATTATCACAAACAATAATTTATCAGTATGAGCTAACCATCGACCTTTGTTCGACCCACTAACCAACCTTCTGGTTACTGATATTTTTGATGTGTACAAGACCTACCCTAAATTGCAAATCAAGCCCAATTTGCATCTACAACTTCGTCCAAAATGCTGCAAGCGTAAGGTTTGACTCTTGCATCATGTGAATTTAACACCGATTTATCGATCCGGGCTTTGATCAAACTAAATTGTCAATCAAACATAACTATCTTATGCTCGACTACAACATTTATTACAAAACAACAAGTATTTATCAGTATGAGCTAACCATTGACCTTTGTTCGACACATTGAACCAACCTTCTGATTACTAACCGTTTGCTGATGTGTACAAGTTCTGTGCTAAATTGTAAATTTTGCGCAGTTTGCATTTACAACTTCCTCTAAAAAGCAGGCAAGCATAAATTTCGACTCTTGCATCACTTGATTTTGTCATCGATTCGTTGATTCAGGTTCTGATCAACTTCAATTGTCAATTATACATCAACTATCTTGTGCTCTCAGTGATTCCTTGAAAGTTTGGTCTTTGTTGCCTACATTAGAACTCACACTACGTTTTCTCCATGTGAACCAACTACACATTGCGCATTCTGAAGAATCAATGTCAGGTCAATGGCCGATCAAACCAATTTGGATCTCACTCTATCACTACCTTCAGCCACTAATGGATATCTTTGACCCTTATCAGCACCACACTTCACCAACCTTGGCACCATCTTGACTAGATCAAACCTCAAACTTTGGTCACGACACTTTATGATATGTCAATCATCCACAGTACTTGACTTTAGACACACACAATCATTCATGCACAATTAGCTTCTATCGTGCCTCCTTGCAGCCACCATATGCATCACATGCCTCACTGGAAAGTTCCAACCATGCCACACCGTTGTACCTGTGCGATCATTGGCTAATTATTGCATTACCCTTATCTCTGCTTCACGAGCACCTCTATTAACGACATAGCATCAGCTCATATCGATAGCTACCATGGCAACATGCTTGTACATCACAAGTATCGTCCTTTCGTGCGCCATGCATGGCCATCATAGCCTTGGCTGCATGTTGTTGATCATAGCCGGACCGGCAACCAAACCTGAATTATGTTCTTGCTTTTGCTGTGATGCCTCTGTCTGTCAATCTCGCCGACTCAACATCAAGTCTATTTTATGAGTTCAAATCTCAAAACACCATGATTTTTAAAGCCATGTTTAGTAATACTTCTCCATGGGAGTTTAGCAAACATGATTACTTCTTATGAAGTTCTGATAATAGGTAGAGAAAGAAAATCGCTGGATATATCTAATAATTTGCTTCACAAATAATGGAGAAATATACTAGTGCAAGTCATATGATCAATAAGAAGAAAGAGCACTAAGGGAATGAAGCCAATCAAGAATAATTCTCATTAACTTGAAATCACCAATCACCACAAGGATAACTAAGGAATAATGTGTATAAGTATGAAGAATTTTGATAGAGATAAAATTAGTTATTTAGTTAGATTTGATTAGATTGGATTAGGGATTTGGTTAAATTTGTTATTATTTTGTTGTATTAGGATTTTCTATATATTCGATTTGTAAAACCCTAATTTGATAATATAGTGAAATATGATTTTTTTGAGAGCATGTGATTTGCTTTATCAAATCTTTTCTCGAATGATTCATTAGAAAGTGGACGAGTGATTCGCCTGGGCGTGAGGTCCGAATCTTAATTTATCCCCCAAAATCCTAATTTTTATCCTAATTTTTCCACCACAAATTCTAAATCGCTTTCATTCTGCATCAAATTGTTATTAGAGCTAAAAATTCTATCAGGTAAGAAAACTCAAATCCACCTTGTTCTCCCATATTCTTCATATTTTATTTTATTTTAGATTTGAGAGAAAAAAAATCGGTAAAAAAAACTGAGAGAAAAAAGAGAAACATATTAGGAAAAAAAATAAAAAAAGAGAAAAAAATTGAGTGAAAAAAAGAGAGAGCAGAAAGAAGCAAATTTGAGAGATAGAGAGAGTTAGCGTGAGAGACCAAAAAAAAAAAAAGAGTAAAATCCCGCACCCCCTTTCTTGCTCCCCCACAATAGCACCAACATCTCCTTTTTCTTCCCCATTATCGTCGCCTGCTCTTCGCCGAAGTGCTGCTGACCGCCACTGCTCTGCCAAATTAAGCGGTTGTCGAACAATCCCTACTCTCTCCTTTCAAAACAAAGTGGAGTTTCAGATCCAAATTGACTCACCTTCGACCCTTCGTCTTTTCAATTGAAGCAGTAGCCAGTGCCAAAGAGAAGAGGTGATTTGGATTTGGATGTGGACCCAACCAAACCAAATCCACATCCAACAAAAACTTGGGTCAGTCCAAATAAATCGGGTTTCAAGCAATCCAATCCGAACTAAAGTTCAGCAGATTCGTTAAGGCCAAACAGACCTGTTAAGAGTTTGAGAGTGATTTTGAAGCTGTTTTGAAGCCCGGTTCGTATCAAATTCGAGGTATAACCGACACATTCCAATTCTGATATTTTCTTAATTTGCTTTAAAAATTTTGGAATTATGGGATTTATATTTTGTGGAAAATACATCAACACAGATACCGATTTCAAACAAGTGGAGTGCAATATATATGATGCAGTTTCCTATTTTCATGGTTATAATGACCATAATGGTTATAAAAATTGGGAGAGCAATTTAGAATAATTTTTCCATTACTTTTTTTTTTGACTTCAGAGTCGGAATACAATTATGCTAAATTGAAGTTAGTTGAAGAAATTTCTAATTGCAACTATAAATCTCGTCCAATTTGAAAACGGTTGCTGGTTTTTCTTCGTGCACGGTATGTTTCACATCTTGTTTATAAACAATGCTCTAAATGTGAAGGATACGGACACTCGGTTCATTAATGTCTTTCCATCAAATGTTCGGCATGTGGAGAATTTTGGAATTATGAATATTAGTGCCCTTCAAAAAATCCAGATATCGACACATCAGCTTTCGAAAATTTAGGTGATTATGTTGTAGTTGAGACTGAAGCCATCATAAAGCCCGTCACAGGTCCAGAAGTTGTTGATCTGGTTTTTCTGCTAGAGCTAACTACAGAAACATTCAATTGCCCTGTTCATTGACTCTCCAGCTCAAATTCCAAGTTTTTAAATTTTCTACAGAAGCGACAGATCTCGACGTCTCTCAAGATATTCCACAATTATTACTGTCATCACCATTGGAATATAAGACAACATACATTTGAGTACAGATTTGTTTGGCTTTCTTATACTTATTTCGATGGAAAGATTTGCCAGATCTTAGGAAGATTGATCAATTTCATTCGGTCGTGCTTTATTTTCTTCTTGTCGACATTCGCCAGGTGGTGAATATTTCCAAGGCGAGATAGAGATAAAATTAGTTATTTAGTTAGATTTGATTAGATTGGATTAAGGATTTGGTTAGATTTGTTATTATCTTGTTGTATTAGTATTTTCTATATATTTGGTTTGTAAAACCCTAATTTGATAATATAGTGAAATATATATATTTTTTAGAGCATGTGATTTGCTTTATCAAATCTTTTCTCGAATCATATCAAATCTTTTCTCGAGTGATTCGTGAGAAAGTGGGCGAGTGATTCGCCTGGGCGTGAGATCTGAACCTTAATTTATTCCCCAAAACCCTAATTTTTATCCCAATTCCCCCACCACAAGCCCTAAATCGTTTCTGCATCAATTTTCCTTTTGTACTATTTTTGGGGATATGTTAAAGATGTGTCAAAAATCTCTTATTTATAGAAGGAAGAATGAGCATTAAAATTCCCTTGTTATCCAAGCGTATGTACCTTGGACTTATCAAGGTGAAAAAGTCTTTTCATCTCCCATTTGGTATTTTAAATGTTAGATATCAAAGATATAATGGCCTGGAGAATTTCATATCAGTAATATTGGGCAATTGTATTGGGATATTAAGTTAATATCGGATGTTTGATATATGTATCCTAATTCCTAAACAAAATCTTAAAAAGGCAATGCATTAATAAATCTTATAAGCCTATACAAAACATGTCAGCGAGCCCATGAACCTTAAAATTTTCTTGCAAACTTATATAAATTTGCTTAGTTGGGTTTTCGACTGGTTGCATAAAAAATGTTCTTTATAAAAGAAAAGGATTGGATAAAGAACAATCTAAGATGTAATTCTTGAGCCAATTTATCAGCCGATATATATCGGACAAAAAATTAGCTATGAGACAATAAATCAGCTAGGAACAATGCCCAATGTAAATGATTGAATACCATTGTGGCCAAGGTTGAAGAACGATATATCTACTGATAATATCGGATATGTCGATCGATATTCAAAACAATGCTCCTGCTGGAGGCCACTCATCTCGCAACAAGGAACTATGAATATTTGACTCCAAGCATCTTCCAAGAAGTCACTCCAAGAAGGAACCATGCATTTTTATCTTTGATTTTGATTCCCCTTATAAATTTAAAAGTACACAAATATAAAGATAATTCAAAATTCCATAATGAAATTTACCAGAAGTGTATGGGCGCCCATTACTAGGATGTTCCTAAATCATCTCATCCCATTGTGGAGGCTTTCTTTTCCTTTGTTTGGGTTCCTTTGCCATTGTAGCCTTCCTCTCTGTTTGATATTTGCACATGGACTGATAGCCAACAAATGGGATTTCTTATGAAGTTGTGCTTAATGTGAAATGATGTATGTATGATTGGTAACACTTCTTGGCTAACTGAAGCAAGTTAAAAATTGATTTTACTGACAATTGTGCTTAATGTGAAATGATGTATGTATGATTGGTAACACTTCTTCTCTAACTGAAGTTAAAAATTGACTTTACCGACAACCAAGTTATTAACCGAAGCAAGTTAAAAATCGAGTTTACCGACAACCAAGTTATTCTAAGGGCTTTACACAAGTTGAACCAGTAACTGTTATGAGAGAGACCATTGTGAGAGAAGTTCAATTGACTTATTTCTTCCTCAGCTTGACCAAATTTGCTTGGGTAAGAGAGAACTACCCTTTATCTCTTCTTCTTTCCAATATAAATGTAGGTTGACCAAGTTGAACTCCTAAACATATGCTCTCTTCGGGAGTTACATTTTCTTAACATTCTGAATTATTGTTAGTTTATGTGTTCTTATAAAAAGGTACATTTTCTTATATTACAAATAACAGGAAGCCATAGACCCATATATCTCTGCTATTATTATTGGAGGTACCTTACATATGCCATTTGTATGCTGCTGCTCTTAAGAAAGTTGGACCAACATAAGTATATTTAATTATTTTACGTATTGTCTACAAACTTAAAACACTTTGCATGCTCAGTCTAAGTGCTTTTCAGATTCATTAATGTGCACCCACCTAACTTGTACGTTTTGCATGTGCACTATAACATGATGGCTTTACGATTTTTTCCAATCCAATCATTTCTAATGTACTTTTTGCTTCTCCGTTTCTATGATAATTTTAGCTTGCATGGCACTGTATATGGCACATAAATATATAAATAATCTCCTGATAAAATAATCTTATCAATGTATGGATATACTATGATTTGTGGACACAAACATAACTGTCTTGTTCCGGCACGGACAAGGGGTGTTGATCTAGAAATCATTTACTTCTTAAAAAGGATGGTTAAATAGTAAAATGGCCTATAAATCATTTAGTTTTTCTAAAGAGGATGGTCATGGTTTTAAATATCGGTTGTAGCAGATATTATCGTTCAAAAAAATTCCATAGGAAGAAATTTGGAATATTTTGCAAATATCGAATATCAATAGCAGACTATAAATATACATGTCCTCATGTCATAAATTAAATATGAATAAGAAAATACATAGATACATAATGTTAAACTACATAAAATATCGTATAGAATATACATGTGTAGGATATATTTATTTTGACGGCTTGCATTAAGCCTATGAATATATCATGTAAATACCGAGTTTGTTGAACGGTGGAGCGGAGAGAGACAAGTTGATTGGGGGTGAAATCCGAATTTGATCGAGGGCCCTAGTTTGTTTTTTATAGCAACAGGTCGGGTTTGGTTTAATCAAGCTTGATCCAAAAAAAATTTCACCTAATAACAGTAATCCGATATTAGTGGAATTTGGGATGTTTTTGAGCGTACAATTGCACTCGCTGTATCATATCCTGCTCGCTATATAGTGGATATATGCCCAAAAATGATAAAACGCTATGGAAGGTGCAATATCGTAACGGGTAAGGTCCAAAAGTGCTATATTATAGTGAATTTATGACATGTAACAAGTTATTTTAAGTGCAGATGTTTCAAATATCTAGTACTCGTACTCTTGTTAAATTAGGTAGCCCTTGTTTACTTGCTGAAGAGAAGCTTAACATATTTATGGACTGTGGTATCCTCTAATGTATGCTTGCAACTGTTCATTTAATCCAGCACTAACCTCACCGAATTATCTATATAACTGTACCTTTGCAGTCTTGCATGAAATAGATTAGCATTTATTTATCTATTCTCATTTCCTTCTGTCCTCATTTTCTTTCTTTTCCCATTATTTTATGGGGGCATCAGATATATGTATTTATACAAATTAGCGGCATATAATTAAAACATGCAGTTCTATATGAATATTGACAAGGAATCTGAACTTTCCTCCCAGATTTGGTTGCTATAGCAGAGAGAATGGCAACTGTCAAACACAAGATAGCTGTTCTGTCTGGTAAAGGTGGTGTTGGCAAGAGCACTTTCTCCGCCCAACTCTCCTATGCTCTAGCTGGCATGGACTACCAAGTCGGGCTCCTTGACATTGACCTCTGTGGGCCCAGCATCCCCAAAATGCTGGGGCTTGAAGGCCAAGACATCCACCAGAGCAACCTGGGCTGGTCGCCCATTTACGTCGACTCCAATCTCGGCGTCATGTCCATTGGCTTCATGCTTCCCAATCCTGATGATGCCGTCATATGGCGAGGGCCTCGCAAAAATGCCCTCATCAAGCAATTTTTGAAGGATGTAGATTGGGGAGAGATTGACTACCTTGTGATTGATACTCCTCCAGGGACATCCGATGAGCATATCTCAGTTGTCCAATACCTCCAGGCAACAGGAATTGATGGTGCGATCATTGTCACCACCCCGCAGCAAGTCTCTCTGATTGATGTCCGCAAGGAGATAAGCTTTTGCAGAACAGTTGGGCTACGGGTGCTGGGTGTGGTTGAGAACATGAGTGGGTTGAGGCAGTCTGTTTCAGAGTTGAAGTTTGAGAAAGTGGGGAAGGATGGAAATACAAGCGATGTTACTGACTGGGCTTTGAATTATATGAAGGAGAATGTGCCGGAGCTTCTCTCTGTGGTTGCTTGCAGCGAGGTATTTGATAGCAGTAAGGGTGGGGCAGTGAAGATGTGTGCAGAGATGGGCGTGCCATTTCTTGGGAAGGTGCCGATGGATCCACAGCTCTGTAAGGCTGCAGACGAGGGTCGCTCGTGCTTTTTGGATCAGAACACTGCTGTTAGTGCAGCACCGGCTCTCAAAAGAATAATAGAGAAGATTGTAACTGAATAGTGATCAGTAGCCTGTGCAAGAACTCGCAGATACATTATGGGGACAATGAGTGATATGTGTAATTTTAGTCTTTTATCCGCATTCTCTCATTTAGAGTTTGATTAAGATTTATTTTTTAGATAGAGTTTGATTTTGATTTATAAATGTGCTAAGAGTTTCAGTTTGTTCGAGAGTTCTATAAAACTTGGTTTGTAATCTTGAATAACGATATGACGTGATATTCAAAATTTGAGAAATCCTAGTATGTTGATTTGTTGAAGTTATCCGTATGAGCCTCTTTTTTGCTTTCTGTGTGGTTGTACTTTATGTCGCCCCGAGATGGGGCGTTTAGCAGTTTCGTATTGTGCACTTCCTTCTTTGTGCTTGCTCTGACTTGATGCATATCCGTGCCTTCAGAGGGCTACTTACACCTTTGCATTTCTAATAATCGTTGTCAATTATGGAAAATTCTATTTGCACATGGCATTTTACTCTTGGTGTCCTGTTTACTGTTTATACAGAACTCCTATTTTGAAATACTATAATTTTTCTTTTTGCGTCCAATTTTTTTTTCAAAAATACCCCTCCTCATTTTCTCTAACTCCTCACCCATCCGATTCCATTTTTATCCATTTTTGTTTCAGTCGGATGTTAGTTTAAGAACAAAACATATTTTGGTCGGATATTAATACCCAACTAAGAAACGTGTTGGTCATGTATTAATATCTGATCAGTAAGCAAAGACTCCAAAAAAAAAAACTAATTAACGATAAATTTCAAACAAATACGCATAAAAGTTAAAAAAACATTTCAAATCATACATTAGATTTGTTCTCTGACACCAATTGCATGTTGGAATTTTACATTTGCATAAAAAAACTCAAACTCCAAAACCAAATTTTACTTGTCACGGTGAAATCAAAAAATTTAAAATTCTTCTAATTTTTTCAGAAACATTAATGTAAAAATTTTTAAGGGGTCAAAATATCAAATCGATGATTTTGCAGGAGATGTGTTTTTATTAAATACCAAAAAATTTATTTAGGGTTTTAGAAAGAAAATAAAAAAGGAAAATGATGAATCGTAGTTTCAAATTCTAACAAGTCTTAGTTTGGAATTTATAAGGGTAATTTAGTTCAAAAAAATAATAACAAATTTGTAATTATTTATAAGTTTCAAAATCGTACGTCAAAAGTAAAATGGCGTGTGCAAATAGAATTTCCAGTCAGGGTTTCAAACCTTCTAAGTTTATTCCTCGTACCCTAAAACTTTCGTCGTCTTTGGTTGGCCCTCTTGTGCTTTAGAGTCTGGGGGTAGCGAGCACAGATCTTGTTAGAAATTCCAGAGTTATTCCTGCTGGTTCTGGCAATTTAATTGAGCAACTGTAGTTGTGCTTTTCTCGCAAGTGAACTTGTATAAAGAAATGAATGATGTTTACGTAGAAAGGAAGGAGTTGGCGAGATCTTATACTTGCAGACAATTTAAGAGCCCGCTATTTCATGGCGCTCCTCTATAGAGGCAGTATATATGCTATTTACCCTCAAATGAGGTGAAGGTAGGGGATAGATGCATATTTGAATTACTTTTGAAGCGCCAAAATGAAGTGCCAATGAGCGTCAGGATCGTAAATAGATTCCCAAAGAAACCGTGGGAAATTTCTAATACATTAGCAGAAGAGAAAGTCAAGATTATGAAGAATACTTCGATTGTTAGATCCGGCGGCACGAAAAAAAATTCTACTTTATCAATGAAAGATGAAGTCGAGATTCGGGAAAAACCTCCAGTTATTAGATCCAGACAACCACAAGAGAGTTTTACATCAATGAAAGAGAAACTCGAGGTTCCAGAAAATCCTCCACTTTTTACATCCGTGAGATTGAAAATCATTAAGTGTCTAAATTGACTCCGATAATCCTAATTTGGTACGATTGGTCCAAAAAAAAAAAAAAATACGGGTATACAGTAAGAGTATTCTTAGGATATTACATATATATCTATAGCATATATTTCTGTTGTCTTCTTGATGTATATATTTATGCACCATGTTCTATCCCATCCTCTACACCTTCCTCTTTGTTTGAGTTTGTTTTTTGTTTGAGTTTGTTTTTTTTTTGGGGTATTTACTGGTTTGTCCCTCAAATCTTTAGATATTATGATTTTGCCCCCCAAATCTTCATATTTAGGATTTTACCCCCCAAATCTCATAAATTACAACAATTTTGTCCCCATCTCTAATACTGTTAAATATTTGACCATTTTACCCCTCTTTTCCTCTTCTATTTTCCTCCTCTCTTCTTCTTCTTTTTTCCTCTTCTCTTCTCCTTTTCTTCGTTAGAGAGGGTGGTAGAGAGGGGGTTATTGTTGGTTATTGTCCTTTTAAAGGGTTATGTCCTTTTAAAGGGTGCTACAGATTTTAAAGGGTTTCTACGAATCGAGTATCCCAACATCTGATACGATATTTGAAACCATAGTTCAGATTGAGCAATGAAATAAGGAATGTTTAATTCAAATAAAGAACTAGGATACTAGGTAAAATTATAGGAGTAAAGAGACGAAAATTTTACCGTGCAGTAGCTGAAACAAGTTCCCATCAGGTACATGATCATAGACAACCAGCTTCTCCTTAGTGGAGTAGTAGCAGGCAATTATCTCCACAAGATTTTCATGTCTCAGGCCACTAACCATCTGCATTTGCTGAATGAACTCCTTCTTGCTCAACCCATCCATGTCTGTGAGCCTCTTTACGACCATGACGTGGCCCGTCTCCAGCATCGCCCTGTAGCTAATCCCGAGCTTTCCTTTTCCCAGTACTTCTGCTGCTGCTTCAAGAAGCTCGTCGATATTGAAGGCTGGCCATTTCTTGTCAAAGAGCACAAGCTCGCCGAGTCTGTCTGTTCTCTGTCCTTCCCATGGCCCTCTTGCTTTCTTAGAAGAAGATTCTCCTGTTACCAGTTTTGGTATCAGAACTTAGTTGAAAAGTGAAGTAAAGACTATCGCAGAAGGTAAAATATTCCAAATTCTAAGGGAAGAAAAATAATAATTACTACCCATTTTTGTATCTTTCATGAACACTTGGTTTATAGATGCAAATTTATGCATCTTTGATGAATAATTCTGCACGTAAAGTGCCAATTCAAAGCAACATCATACCTGAAATTGCGGTTCTTCGACTTCTCTTATAGCACAAGAAGCAAAATATCGCCAACAAAGGAGCCATAACTGCACCCGTTGCAATCAAAATCAGAAATCAGAGCTCCAATCCTTTGGGGCCTGATGGTTTCAAAGGGCTAACAGGTGACGGTGGAGGCGGGACAATCGGAACAGCAGGCGGAGGAGCTGGCTGTGGACACGTAGTGTTCAAAGGCCTCCCGCACAACTCCGAGTTATGGTCATATGAACTAACTGAAAACCTCTGTAGAACTGAGGTGTCAGGAATTTTACCTTGTAGAAAATTATATGACACGTTGAACACCCGCAAGCTTGATTGATCGAACGACGGAATCGTGCCCTTCAGAAGGTTGTCTTGGAGCTCTAGCCGGATCAGAGCCGCCAATGCTGCATACTCCATTGGAATCGAACCAGACAACCTATTTCCTGAGAGGGTAACATTCTGCAGGTAGTGCAGACCCTTGAGAGTTGGAGGTTGGCCATGGAGTGCGTTATCGCTTAGGTTGAGGTTTGTAAGGTAAAGCAAGTTCTGAAGGGCCACGGGGCGAAGCGAACCAGTGAGTTGAATCCCTGGGATTTCGATACCGATGACATGCCGTTTCTTGCAGGTGATGCCAATCCACCTGCTCTGATCACTGTAGCAAGGAGGCCCTGTCCAATTGGAATGAAGATTGATAGTAGAGCTCAGCAAATCGCGAAGCTCCAGCAGATCTTCCCTCTCGGCAGGATAATACGCGTAGCCATCGACTAAGTCTGGTGTCACTGGTGACGATGCTACCCCTTCGGATGCCAGCACGGGGATGATGAGGACAATGAAGAGTCTAGTGGTTGAATCCATGGTGCATGATCAACGAGACTAGTTTTTGAGAGGGATGATACTCGTTTGTTTAGAATGCAGTGTCCAGGTGTGCAAGGCAAGCAAACGACGGAGGAAACTGAGGGATAAAATGGTTAAATATTTAACTGTGTTAGAGAGGGGGTAAAATTGTTGTAACTTAGATTTGGGGGGCAAAATCCTAAATATGAAAATTTGGGGGGCAAAATCATAATATCTAAAGATTTGAGGGACAAACCAGTAAATACCCTTTTTTTTTTTTAAGCAAGCGGTGGGTATTTGTAACGTCTCGCACCCAAAATACAGGTAGTATTTGGTGACGTATCATAAATATGCCAAGTCTAAAGTACTTTTAATAAATTAAAATTTACTGTCACAAAATTTTACACTGAAAGAAACTTGAGAAGACTATAACAATTATTTTATTTTGCTCCAATAAAATACTACTATGTTCATGAAAGAATCCCAAAGGGATAACACTTACTACAATTTTAAAATTTGAAATTTGGAAATAGCAAACGAAAGTGGAAGAGTGAAATAATTAATGAATCCCCTAAATGGCGCCTCACAATGGAAACACTTTTAATTGTATGCTAACCCCTCGAAATATTGTTCCAGCTGTGGTGAGTCATCCTCCTCAGTATTCTGCAAGTTATCTGGACATGCTAAACTAGGGTCGTTAGAACGACCTAGTAAGTATTATAAAGGAAAAAAATAATAATACACACGCACGTTATGTGTAATATATATGAGAAAAATAGAAATGAGCTGACAGCTCACGCAAGTTACCCGAACTGTAATTCATTTCCACTATCTCCAATAATCTTTTTAAAAAAATTTCTTTTGGATTATGATCTCGACCCCCTAGGGTTCACTCATACCCAATTTCTTGGGTTTTAGTTTTGATTTGAACCTCCATCAAATTAATACAAAATTAACGGTTTTCAATGAATAAAACATTTTGTATGCACTTGATGAAAAGGTAAATGAACTCTAAAACTTATGAAATTTAATTCGAAAGAAGTTAAGAAGGTAGAGATTGCAATAGTAAAAAAATTGAAGAAAAATTATTGGATCATTATAATTTTGCCGCTAGCTCACGTAACTTTTCCTGAGCTGGCGGCTCACCTACAGTAATCGCAATATATATATATATATATATATATATATATATATATATATATATATATATATATATATATATATATATATATATATATATATATATATATATATATATATATATATATATATATATGAGAAAATTAAAAATTTACCGGCGGTAAAGGGAGTTCTTTCATTGCCACTTAGGTGTGCTAATACAATTATTACACGTAATGTCACTTAAAATAACAAATAAAATAACTCTCTTAACCGCCCCTTGGGTGTAAGTCCATTGACTTTATTTGAATAAAAGAATAGAATATAATTCAATTGAAATCAGTGATTGTTAACAATAAATTAGAATCCTCATTCACGTAGCACTAACTGTGATAGACTGATAGTACATAGCATCATTATCGAGGAAAGAGTTGCAAAAGGAAGTTATTATATAATTAAGAAAATTACTTCTATATAAAATCTCCCACTTCTTTACATGTATCCTTGTAAAGAAATAAAAGAGGTTTCTCTTGTGGACTTGTGAATGCTCCTGATGTAATCTATTAAAAGATACAAACAACAGGCTTGCTGGTATCTATTCTCATGATGTATTCTGCAAGTCAAAGAAAGGGTTGGTGGTCGAACCTCTGCTGAACTACCCGCATGGTTTAAAATATCGACATTGGCATTGATATTGACCAATCATTTATGTACCGAAATTGCTAATATTTGGAGTATCATATCTGCGGTATCGAATATTATCATATCTGCGGTATCGAATATACTGAAATATCAGATCGATATTAGACGATATATAGTGTATCAGACACCTCAAAATCTGATATAATATATACAATATATTATTATCGATCAATATTGTGGTTAATTTTCAGGGGCGGACCCCTTTAAAAGTGAGCGGAGCAATTGTACCCCTTCAAAAATTTATATGAAAACCAATTTAAATAAGACTTTAATTTTGACTCTGACCCCCACCCCCACAAACCTCCTTAAAAAAATCACATGAAATCCAATTTAAATAAAACTTTAACTTTGCCCCCCACTACTACCCCACCAAAAAAAAAAAAAAAAAAAAATCACATAAAATCCAATTTAAATAAGACTTCAAATTTACCTCCTCTCAAAAATTCATATAAAATCCAACTTTAAATAAAATTTTATTTTTGGCTCCTCATAATTTTGAGTTTTATAACTTTGTCCCTCAATTTGAGTCTTTCTATATTTAAAATTTTTATAATTAACTTATTTCATATGTCCTTCCTGATTTAAACACCTTGGTCCGTCCTTGTAGACTTCGCTCCAAATTCATTGATCTGGCTGTATATATATATATATATATATATATATATATATATATATATATATATATATATATATATATATATATATATATATATATATATATATATATATATATATATATATATATATATATATATATAAATATAGATATTTCTTTGACATAATAGCCATAATGAACCCTTGAAACCTCTTGTAGACGTTGTGGCTCAATGTATCCATACTGAGATCGATATTTGGAATTACTTATATATGCTGCATCTTCTTCTGTTTATACTGAGAAACTAAGCTTTATTAGAAATGAGTAAAACATAAAAATTATGCATGTATAACTAAATAAATTGGCAAAGAGGCCACCTCAAAACGATCAGGAATTATTTGGGCTTGATAAGCTACGGACGCATGGAAACTATGCACTAAAACCATAATATCTTCAAGATTGATTGATTTGTTACAGTATTTCCCTACAATTTTTTTTTATTTTCTATTTTTTGAGAAATTAATGTGGTGGTTCATTTTCTTCATGGTAAATGCATGCCTTTTCTTTTCTTGCTTTCTTCCTCATTTGTTTCCATGACGTCTTTTTCTTCATTTTTCCCTTTGTTTTTTGTTTTGTTTTGTTTTGTTTGTTTTTTGGTTAAGGACAGTGACATAGTTTGCTGTTGTTATGTTATTACAACGGGAATATTGTCGAAATACACCTAGCTGTTTATAATGAGAAACTAAGCTTTATGAGAAATGAGTAAAACATAAAAATTATGCATGTATAACTAAATAAATTGGCAAAGAGGCCACCTCAAATCGATCAGAAATTATTTGGGTTTGATAAGCTACGGACGCATGGAAACTATACACTAAAACCATAATATCTTCAGGATTGATTGATTTGTTACAGTGTTTTCCCAATAATTTTTTTTTATTTTCTATTTTTTGAGAAATTAATGTGGTGGTTCATTTTCTTCATGGTAAATGCATGCCTTTTCTTTTCTTGCTTTCTTCCTCATTTGTTTCCATGACGTCTTTTTCTTCTTTTTTCCCTTTTGTTTTTTGTTTTGTTTGTTTTTTGGTTAAGGACAGTGACATAGTTTGCTGTTGTTATGTTATTACAACGGGAATATTGTCGAAATACACCTAGCTGTTTATACTGAGAAACTACGCTTTATGAGAAATGAGTAAAACATAAAAATTATGCATGTATAACTAAATAAATTGGCAAAGAGGCCACCTCAAATCGATCAGGAATTATTTGGGTTTGATAAGCTACGGACGCATGGAAACTATGCACTAAAACCATAATATCTTCAGGATTGATTGATTTGTTACAGTGTTTCCCTATAATTTTTTTATTTTCCATTTTTTGAGAAATTAATGTGGTGGTTTCTCCCGCGGGTTGGCAACCGCGAGAGCGCTCCTGCAGGTGCCAACCCGTGGGTTGTTTTCCGCCTATTTCCGTTTATTTGTTCCGTTTATTTGTTTCGCTGATATTCCGTGATCCGATTTTTCAGGAAGGATTGGAGCCGGATTTTGAGCTTCTTCGGTCTATAAAAGACAGGAGTTGATTCCAGAAAAGGAACTTTTGGACGATTTCGGGCTAGCTCGTGAAATTGAGAAACGGAGCAGAGCCATCCCCTTCCAAGTTAGACGGTCCACGGAGGTACTAGCGAGACTCCATCGCTACCCGAACCCACATAAAAAAAAAGGAATCAATCAATATTCTCGTTCTTGTAATTCCTCAGATTTTTTTGTAAATCTCAATATTTTCGTTGTAATCAAACAATTTTACAATGGAAGGAGAAATGCAATTTTTGAGCAAACATCTGCCAATCATATTCTCAACAAAATACCCCAAACGAAACTAGATAAAATACCTTATGAATTATGGACAGGTCGAGCACCTAATTATAAATTCTTAAGAGTGTGGGAGTGTCTTGCAAAAGTTGCAATTTCTACTCCTAAAGAACTAAAATTGGGCCTAAAACTATTGATTTATATTCATTGGATATGCACATAATAGTAGTGCATATCGTTTCTTTATTTTCAAATCAGATCATCCAGAGATACATAAATACTCTATTATTGAATCTATGAATGCAGTATTCTTTGAGAATATTTTTCCTAATAAAGAATATGAATCAAGTTCTCCTAAAAAGATTTGTGATGAAGTTATAAAAGAAACAGAATCTGATTCTGAAAATAAAACTAATGAGGATGAATGTAAACGAAGCAAAAGGGCCAGGATTAATAAATCGTTTGGTCCGGATTTGGGCCAGGATTAATAAATTGTTTGGTCCGGATTTTCTAACATATATATTAGAAAAGAAACCTCAAAATTATAAAGAGGCTATGTCTATACCTGAAGCTCCTTTTAGGAAAGAAGCCGTAAATAGTGAATTGAATTCATTATTCAAACTCACATCTGGGAAGTTATGGATCTCCCTCCAGGAAGTAAACCATTAGGTTATAAATGAATTTTTAAGAGAAAGATAAAACACGATGGGTCTCTAGAGAAATACAAAGCTAGACTTGTAGTAAAAGGCTATAGACAAAAGGAAGGTGTTGATTATTTTGATACATATTCACATGTTGTTCGCAGCAGAAATTTGTTGCATTCCTTCCATTAAATTAACTTAAATTACAACGAAAGTGAACAATAGAAATAAAGAATAAACGAGATGATTTATAATTATCGCTCTCTTTTACAATGAGATGTGGGATCTATGTGGCGATGGGATCTAACTAGTAGTTCCTTTGGACTATCTGACGATGATGGTCTTCTTGCTCTTGATGAAAAAGATGCCGGCCAACTATAGAATTGATCTTCTCTGGTTTTGATTCGTTCAAGACTCTATGCATAAGATCGAAGAGTGTTCTTAAGTCATGCAGATAATCTTCTTTGTTTTTGCTTTTGACCGCTAAGTCATCCACATAGCACTCTACCGTTTTGCGCAGGTGTTCTTTGAATATGATGCTCATTGCACGTTGGTAAGTGGCACCGGTATTTTTTAATCCAAAAGGCATTACTGTATAACAGTATACCCCCAGCGGCGTTCTGAAAGCCGTGTGCTTTTCATCATCTTGGTGCATTTTAATCTGGTTATAGCCTGAGAAGCCATCCATAAAGGACATCCTCTCATAACCGCAGGTATTATCAATCATCACATCGGTGATGGGGAGTGGAAATTTATTCTTAGGACATGCAGCGTTTAGATCTCGAAAATCAGTGCATATCCGGATTTTGCCGTTCTTCTTACGAACTGGCACTATGTTAGCACCCAATCAGGATGTTTCTCTTCACAGATGAATCCGAATTTTATAAGTTTGTTGACCTCAGCAATTATTATCTCCATCAATTCCGGTCGAAAACGCCTTTGCTGTTGTTTAACTGGTTTGGTATCTTCTTTAATATTTAACCGGTGCGTGGCAATTCGAGGGTCAAGCCCGAGCATGTCTTCGTAGCTCCATGCGAACACGTTTATATACTCCCTGATAAGAGATATAAGTTCCTCGTTTTCTAAGGGAGTTAGCGTGTCGCTTATAAAGATGGGCTTCAGATTTTTGTCCATTCCCATGTTGACTTGTACTAGCTTATCTTCTGTGGGCGGGTCACGCTGTTCAAAGCGGACATCCCAAAGAGTGTCCATGTGCTTAGCCTAGGAATCGTCTTGAATATCAATTGGTTCCTCGTCTCTTTCTGGTGCGGCTGAAACTATATTGGCTGTCAGAGATTGAAACCAGGCGCCAGTACTTAGATCCGAGTGATGATCAATCGAGTATAGATCCTCGTCGGAAGAAGGTCTTTCTTCATTTCTGCATGGTGATGAGGGAGGAGTAGATACATAGCCCAACCCCCTGCGAGTCTTTTGATAATAGTCTGGGTTTTTTCCTCTTGGTCTAAACGAGGGTATGAGATTTAGTCGCCCTTTTTCAAAGTTTAATCTCGGTTTCTAGGTAAAATTATAACCCATCTTCTCCATCATTTGCCGAGATTTCTGTTCATATAAGTGAAATTGAGATGATATTTGTTCATCACTTTCACTGCTTTGTCTTTGCCGAGGTGACGTAATTACTTTGCCGAAGATGATCGGCTTTTGGGATACCTGTCGAGGAGGTACTTCAAAGAAGTGACCTTGTCCCTTAGTTATTTTGGTTTGAGAGAGGAGGGATGACTTGAGGGGCAAATGGTATGCCGCCAGAACTTCAAGTTCGGATAGGCCATCCATTTCGGTAGAAGTACAAGAAGGCTCAGACTCTGTAGCTACAGCAAGTTTGTAGACTAACTTTATATTTTCATTAATAATCTACTCATCCTCTACTACATCAGCTACATTATTATCAAAATTCAAATTTAAATTTATGTGAGGATTGATTTCATAGTCACCCCCATCGTTCTCTTCGGGAGGCTCGTACTCAGTATCCACCTCGTTGCCGCTTTCATCAAGCTTTTGAGGCTTGTTGAGGTTGTTGCCGGAGACTTCGTGGGCTGGCTTGTAGAGCATAACATCCGTGAAGTAGTTTTCCAGCCCTTTAAATGGTTGCCTATCTGCAACTAGTGTCCGGACTTCTCTTTGTTCATCACAGTATTTCATACACTGGTGGAGAGTCGACGGGACTATCATATAGGCGTGGATCAAAGGCCGTCCCAGTAAAATGTTGTAGGAAGTGTCTGCGTCAATGACGTAGTATGTGACCTCCGTCCTCAAATCTCCGATTTTACATCGGAGTCGGATCTTTCCAAGGGGACAGGTATTATTGGCATTAAACCCATATATTGTAGTATTAGTTGGTGTCAAGCTATGGGGAGAAATTCTCAATAGCTGCATCAACCTTCTGGGAATGACGCTTAGTGCATACTCTGGATCAATCTGGATGCGATCCACCTTCATGGATCCGACATATCAGGTGAAATATAAAGGCCTGTTGTACTTTATATTTCTTACCTGCATATCTTCTGGACAGAAAATAATTTGCGGAACCTGCCTCCTCACTTGATGACATTAGGGGCAAGAGTCCTGTTCGTCGTCAGCCGGCTCGACAATCTGAGCTAAGAATGATTCAGAATCTGCCAAGGCCTCTCTTAACACTTCGCGAGTCGATTTCGATAATCGTAACAACTCGTAAAGTGTGACTCGAGCTGGAATATTTGCCAACTGAGCTATTATGTCAAATTTGAAGGTAAAATCCTTGACTCCTTCGTCTTTTTCAGAATTTTTCTGGAAGCGAAGCCCTCTCTGCTTTGCAGGCTTTGCGAGTTCTCCGTATATATTTTTCGGGTCTACTCTGGTGTAGTCCTTGAGATATGTTTTACCAGATCGAGTTCCGGAAGGGCCTGCCCCATCCTAATGAGTGGCCATAGCTTCGGGCTCCTCTTCATAGTCTGTAAATGCCTCTGCAATTATGTATTCATTTTTTATTTTCACGGAAATAGTCTTTTGACCCCCTGCGGTAGTCCACTGTTCATCTTGTAGTAAATCAGGGTGGACCCACATGACTTTCCCCTTTTGAGTTGTTACAGGGACAAGTCCTTCTTGTGCCTTTTTATGCGGGTCATGGTTTTTCATAACCAGCTTTCCCTTTGGTATTGGGGTCACCCCTGCGGGGAACTCATGGGTTCCAACCACTAGGGTTGCCATATTGGCAGTGACCTTCTTTTGTTCCTCTTTTAGTGTCAAGACACCAGCTTCTATCAGTGCTTGGATCATGTTCTTCAGAGGATAACAATCCCTAGTAGGGTGTCTGACATTCCTGTGGTAAAGACAATAGTTGGGATCGTTGGTTTTATCAGCTGTTGGCAGTGAAAATTTCTAAGCTAAAAGGATTTTCCACAACAGAACGCGGAGCTAATTCAATAGCCCCGCGTTTGGTTACATTAACCCTGCGTTTGAATAAAACGCGGAGATATTTAATAGCTCCGCGTTGATTCCGCAGTCTGGCTTGTATTAGCCTCGCGTTTGAGTAAAACGCGGAGATGATCAATAGCTCCGCATTAGCTCCGCGTTTTGGTTATTTAGCGTCGCGTTTTGATGCGATTAAAGCTTCGCGTAAGCAGATAACTAGAATCTCAAATTGATTGAGATTATGATTCTGGGCTTATCCAAATACCCGAATCAAGTCTAATCAGAATTCCATAAAAACTAAGATATTTGATTGGAATCCTTGATGAATGCGAGTTCTATTTAGATAGAAACTCTTGCATTAACCTGGGGCTATAAATACCTTCTTGGTGAAACCCTAGGGGTCTTCTTTTCTTTTTTGGCATCGGAAGCCTCCTATCGATCCTTTGGCAATTCAAGTACGCGAGAGAGCCTTGAAGCCTTTGCCAATCATCCTCTGAAATCTTGGAGAATTCAAGTTACGCACAGAGCCTTGAGTTCGTGAAGATCAGAGAAAATCACCATCTTCTTTCTGGAGTTCTTGAGAAGTTCGAGTTACGCGAGAGAGCCTTGAACAAATCAAAGCCAGAGAAGATCGTCTATATTCGGCCGATATCTTTAAAAGAGAAGATTTCAACGTACCGATCGTCCAAAGGAACTGCTTGACAGATCCCATCGCCACAGATCCCACAATATTGTAAAAGAGAGAGATTGAAATATAAAATCCTCTCGTTTGTTCTTTTTATATCTTGTTCACTTTCATTGTAATTTAAGTTAATTCAATGGGAGGAAGCGAAGGAAATTTTGCGACGAACAAACTGGCGACCACAGTGGGAGCCTTCTCTTTCACTGATGAAGAGATTGTGGCGCAATCGGACGTTGACTTGATCGGATCCGAAGTAGACACGCTGGTCGTTGAAATCGACCAGCAGAAGTACGAGGAGTTCCTCTCCTCCGGATCAGGTGACTTGGATGAGACACGGCACTATCGCCATATGTACTCCAATGCCCGAGTGACGGGTAGAAAAGTATCCACCGAGAGACGGGGATCCTTGGAGACTACGGTTATAACGCCGGAGTCCACACAAGAAATCCTAACCGAGGAAGAGCTTCCGATTGCCGAAGAAGACATGAGAACTGGACTGACCAGGACCCAACTCCGGAACAGGAACCGGAGAGCGAGGCGTAGAGCCCTCAAAGCCCGCCTTGGACACGGAGCTAACTCTAGAGGACGCGAGGCTATGGTCCCTCGCAAATTGGCTCGCGCTACCCGCGAGACCAATCTCTACCGCGTTAAACGCGAAGATACAACTTGCCTTAAAAGCAAAGAAAAGCCAGCGTGTGATTTTCCACGCGAGGCTGGTAATACTGGCGAGTTACGCAAGATTCCCAACACTCGCGAGTTACGCGAGTATAAAAATTATTCCAAGCCAGCGTGTGATTCTCCACGTGAGGCTATTACTGTACCTAGCGAGAGACGCGAAGCCAGTAAGGGTTGCGCTAGTCACAGAATACCCAACACTGACGAGTTACGCGAGTATAAAAATTATTCAAAGCCAGCGTGTGATTCTCCACGCGGGGCTATTACTGTGCCTAACGAGAGACGCGAAGCCAGTAAGGGTTGCGCTAGTCGCAGAATACCCAACACTCGCGAGTTACGCGAGTATAAAAATTATTCAAAGCCAGCGTGTGATTCTCCACGCGGGGCTATTACTGTGCCTAGCGAGAGACGCGAAGCCAGTGATACTTGCAATAAACGCAAGACTTCTGACACCCACAAGGAATGGGAAGATGATTGGCAGATAGTTGTCAGTCGTAAAAATCGCGCTAAGCGCGAAGCTATGATCTGCGTCAATCGCGAAGATAAACCAGCGTGCAAGAACCTCCCTTCACGCGGGGCTATTATTCCAGAAGCTAAACTTCCAAGGACACACCAAGCCAGCGAGAAACGCGAGGCTAGTATGGATAAGCGCGAAGCTATTCTTCAGGCCCGCAATATGAAACGCGAGGCTATTCCTAAGCCACGCGAGGATCGGTTCGACCCCAGAGTCAGGGTTGATCAATCAAAGAAGCTTCAGTGGATTCCTAAACATTCTCAAGAGTTGAATGGACCTCTTGATTTCATGGCTTAGAGGCACTGACCTCAGGGAGCATCTTTCTAAGAAGAGAGGCATAGACCAACTTCAAGTTGAACATAGTTGCCATTGCCAGTAACTTATGACAACAGTATCAGCCGTGATGAATAACTGTGGCTGCAGCAAGAACAGGATATCTGTGTTCGACCGATTAAATGAGTCAAACCAGAATCCTGCTAAGAAGACAAGAACCACTCCCATGAAATAAGGGAGAGCTGTAACTTCCAACATGGAAGGAAAAGGGAAGAAAATTGCAGAGACGGATGATGATTCAGAATCGAGCGATGATGAACCTCATCGTATTACTCGACTAAGATCAGGAGCCGTCCCGCCCCGAAATTATAAGAAGCTTGCAGGGGTTTTTACGACGAGGACAGCGATAATTCCGCTATAGCCTCGCCTCCATCCTCTATATCGTCTCGGCTACAGAAGTCAGCATCGCATATGGCAGATAAGTCTGACGATATCAATCAGAGATTTGAAGCTCAAGAAAAGATGATTCGAGAGCAGCAAAAGATGATTGAAGGACTCAAAGTCATGCTATCGAGGTTTGTTGAAGATAATGCCAAAAAGGGCAAAGAAACTCTGAATGAAGAAGAACAGGAAGAGAAAGCCCACTCGATGCATGAGGAAGAGGATAGATTTTCTTTCCATGATCCGCATGGCGAAAAGATAGAAAAGCTACAGAGTCAACTCGAAGTTTTAATGCGTAAAAAGGTGTTGAAAGAAGCTAGGGTCTCTAGACCGTATCCTCCTGAATGGGATATGATACCTTACCCACCAAAGTATAAGCCGCTCAAGTTAGAGCCATACGACGGGAAGGGATCGCCCAGTCAGCATATATATTATTTTTTGTCCCAAGCAGGACACTTGATGGGTAATGATCCCATCATGACCAAAGTATTTGCAAGTACTTTGCGAGGGCCTGCCTTTACTTGGTTCATGCAGTTGCCCCCAGGTACTATTAATACCTGGTTAGATGTTGAGAAATTATTTCTCTCACGTTTCTTCGAGGATGACACCGAGATTACGGTTCATTCCCTCCTTGCAACTAGGCAAGGAGAACAAGAAGCGGTTAAAGATTTTATAGAAAAGTTCCGGGAGAAGTCCGTACATTGTAAACACGGAATGATCCAGGAAACTCTAGTCGAGACATGTCGACACAACCTTAAGACCAATGTGCTCCTCAAAATGGGGGCCGTAGAGTCTAAGACGTGGAGGGACCTGCTCAAACAAGGAGAGCAAGCTGAAGACTTGATTCGCCGAGTTGAAGAATCCCGCGGGCCAAGAAGTGCTGGGGGTAGTAAATCATATACCCAAAACAACAGCAACAAGAATAAAGGGAAAGCAGTAATGTCATCAGAAACTGCTCCTCAGAAAACCAGTCCTCCGCCAGAGCCAAAATCTCAAGGTCAACGAGGATCAAGGCAAATTAGACCACAGCAAGAAAGGAATTACACTTTCAAAGCTGAACAGACACCAGTCCTCTTTCACCTGCTCCAAAAGAAGGGAATGCTAAAACTTCCGGAGAATAAGAAGCCAAAAGACATTCGTAAGATAAAAGATCCCAACTACTGTCTCTATCACCGGAATGTTGGACACCCTACCCGGGATTGTTTTCCCCTTAAGAACAGGATCCAAGCACTAATAGAAGCTGGGGTTCTGACGCTTAAGGAAGAGCAGAAGAAGGTCACTGCCAATATGGCAACCATAGTGGTTGGAACCCACGAGTTCCCCGCAGGAGTGACCCCAATCCCAAAGGGTGAGGCAGTTACAAAGAATCTTGATCCTTACAACAAAGCCCAAGAAGGACTTGTCCCCATAACAAACCAAAGAGGGGAAATTATGTGGGTTCACCCTGATTTGCTGGAAGATGAACAATGGACTACTTCAAGAGGTCCAGAGAAGAAACGGGCTGTCAATGCCATCTCTGCAGATATAAAAGAAGAATATATAGCTTCAGGCGCCTTCACAAGTTCTGAAGAAGAACCCGAAACTATGGCCACCCATCAAGATGGGGCAGGCCCTTCCAGTACTCGATCTGGAAAGACATATCTTAAGGACTACACTAGAGTGGATCCAAAAGATATCTATGCAGAACTTGCAAAGCCTGCGAAGCAGAAAAGACTTCGTTTCCAGAAGAATTCTACCAGAAATGAAGGAGCCAAAGAAACTCCCTTCGAATTTGACATAATCGCGCAGTTGGCTAATATCCCAGCACCAGTGACGCTTTACGAATTGTTGAGATTATCAAAATCAACACGTGAAGCTCTAAGAGAGGCCTTGGCAGACTCTGAGTCGTTCCTAACTCAGATTGTCGAGCCGGCCATCGAAGAGCGGGACTCTTGCCCCCACTGTCATCAAGTGAGGAGGCAGGTCCCACAAATTATCTTCTCTCCAGAAGACATGCAGGTGAGAAATATAAAGCATAATAGGCCTTTATATTTCACTGGATATGTCGGGTCCACAAAAGTGGACCGAATTCAGATTGATCCAGGTTCTGCACTCAGCGTCGTGCCTAGTAGATTGATGCACCTGTTGGGGATTTCCCTTCATCGCTTGACACCTACACACACTACCATCTATGGATTCAACGCTAATAATAGCCATCCTCTTGGTAAGATCCGATTGCGGTGTCAAATTGGAGACTTGAAAACGGAGGTTACATGCTACGTAATTGATGCTGATACCTCCTACAATATTTTATTGGGGCGACCTTGGATTCACTCTCATATGATAGTTCCGTCGACTCTTCACCAGTGCATGAAATATTGCGATGAGGAAGGAGAGGTCCGGACACTAATTGCTGACAAGCAGCCATTCAAAGGGTTGGAAAATTACTTCACAGATGCTGCACTCTACAAGCCAGCACATGAAGCCTCCAATGACAGTCTTAGCAAATCTCCAAGGCCTGACGACAGTGGCAATGAAGCCAACACTGAGTACGAGCTCCTTGGAGAAGATGATGGGGGTGATTACGAAATCAACCCTCACCTAGATCTTAGCTTAGGTCTTGATAATATAGTGGATGTAATAGAAAGTGAATGGGTTATTAATGAAAATGTAAAGTTAGTCTACGAGCATGCTGTAGCTACTGAGTCTGAGCCCTCTTGTACCTCCACCGAAGTGGATGGCCTGACCGAACTTGAAGTTCTGGCGGCATACCATTTGCCCCTCAGGTCTTCCCTCCTCTCTCAATTAAAAATTACCGAGGATCAAGGGCACTTCTTTGAAGTGCCTCCCCGACAGAAGTCTCAAAGGCCGATCATGTTCGGCAAAGTGGCCACGTCGCCTCGATAGAGACAAAGTAGTGAAAGTGATGAATAAACATCACCTCAATTTCACTTATATGAGCAAAGGTCCCGACAGATGATGGAGAAAATGAGATATAATTTTACCCAGAAGCCGGGATTAAACTTCGGAAAAGGAAGACGGAATCTCATACCCTCGTTTAGACCGAGAGGAAAGAGCCCTAATTATTATCAGAAGACCCGCAGGAGGTTGGGTTATGTATCTACTCCACCTTCGTCACCATTAAAGGATGAAGAGAGTTCTTCGGATAAAGAAGAAACATCTTCACCAGATTATGATTCAGATATAAGCACCGGTGCTTGGTTTCAATCTTTGACGATCAATATGGTTTCAGCCACGCCAGAAAGCGACGAGGAACCAATTGACGTCCAAGATGATGCTTGGGCCAGGCATATGGACACTCTCTGGGATGTCCGCTTTGAACAGCGTGATCCGCCCACAGAAGACAAATTAATACAGGTTAACATGGGAACGGAAGAAAATTCGAAACTCATTTTCATAAGCGACACACTAACTCTTTTAGAAAAGGAGGAACTTATATCTCTTATCAAAGAGTATATAGATGTGTTCGCATGGAGTTATGAAGATATGCCTGGGCTTGACCCTCAAATTGCCACACACCGGTTAAATATAAAAGAAGATGTCAAACCTGTTAAACAGCAACAGAGGCGTTTTCGACCGGAATTGATGGAGGTAATAGTTGCTGAGGTCAACAAGCTTATACAATCCGGGTTCATCCGTGAAGAACAACACCCAGACTGGGTGGCAAACATAGTGCCAGTTCGCAAAAAGAATGGCAAAATCCGGATATGCATTGACTTTCGAGACCTGAACGCTGCATGTCCTAAGGATGAATTTCCACTCCCCATCACCGACGTGATGATCGATAATACTTGCGGTTATGAGAGGATGTCCTTTATGGATGGCTTCTCAGGTTATAACCAAATCAAGATGCACCCGGATGATGAAAAGCATACAGCTTTCAGAACGCCACAGGGGGTATACTGTTATACGGTGATGCCATTCGGATTAAAGAATGCAGGTGCCACTTACCAACGCGCAATGAGCGCCATATTTAAAGAACACCTACGCAGAACAGTAGAGTGCTATGTGGATGACTTAGCAGTTAAAAGCAAAGACAAAGAAGATCATCTTCACGATTTAAGAGTGGTCTTCGATCTTATGAGGAAACATCATTTGAAGATGAATCCCACTAAGTCATTCATGGGGGTATCCAGCGGGAAGTTTCTAGGGTTCGTAATAACTTCAAAAGGAATTTTCCTCGACCCTGAAAAGGTAAAAGCGATTAGCTAAATACCGCCTTCCCGCAATCTTAAGGAATTAAGGGGATTATAAGGAAAACTCGCTTATATTCGGCGCTTCATATCCAACTTATCTGGACGATGCCAACCATTCTCCAAACTTATGAAGAAGGGAGTGTCTTTCATATGGGATGAGGCATGTCAGCAGGCATTTGATGACCTCAAGGAGTACCTTACTAAGCCTCCTGTACTAATGGCACCAGCCCCTGGGCAGCCCTTTCTTATATATGTAAGGGCCATGGATAATGCTTTAGGAGCACTACTTGCTCAATATAATGAGCACGGCCATGAACATGCCCTCTACTATTTAAGTAGAACAATGGTTGGGGCCGAACAGCGATATACCCCGATTGAAAGAGAATGTTCAGCCCTAGTGTTTGCTATTCAGAAAATGCGACACTACCTTTCGGGGCAAACAATTCATGTCATATCACGGGTTAATCCCTTGAAGATTCTGATGACAAAATCGGGATCCTTGAATGGCCGATTGGCAAAATGGGCGCTCTTACTATCGCCCTATGACATACATTTTGTCCCTCAAAAGGCCATGAAGGGATAGGCAATCGCTGATTTCCTTGCAGACCATCCAATTTGGTCCAAATTAAAGCAGACATCAGAAATCAACATAGTTACCAAAGAACAGCCTTGGCAAATGTTCTTTGATGGTGCCGCGAGACGATCTATTGCTGGAGTGGGGGTTGTGCTAATATCCCCACATAAACATATATTGCCTAACGGTTACTCATTAACAGAACCGTGCACTAATAATGTAGCGGAGTACAACGCGCTCATTATCGGCTTAAAAATAGCTCTGCAACTGGGGGTGAACCATCTAGAGGCATATGGAGATTCTAAGCTCATTGTCAATCAGATGACAGGCGAGTATGAAGTCAGACATGAAGCCCTTATCCCCTATCATCAGCTAGCTATTGAGCTAGAAGGATATTTTGAACAATTCTACATATATCATGTATCTCGAAACGAGAACATTTATGCAGATGCTCTTGCCGTATTAGCCGCAACGCTGACAATCCCGCCAGGTGAAGCTAAAAGCATCACCGTTGGTAGTAGAGAACTCCTCCACCCAGATGTGGTATCTCAAACCGAAGAGGTATGCCAGATTGGCTTAAACTTAGAGCCCCATGATTAGCGATTTCCGTTTGTGGATTATGCTTTGCATGGGATATTACCAGAAGATCCTAAGGAAGCCACCTCAATAAAGAGGAAGGCCCAAAGATTTTATTATGACCATAAACTTCAGACTTTGTATAGAAAGTCAAGAGGTGGTCTATTGCTACGCTGCATATCGAAAGCAGAAGCAGAACAAGTGCTGAAAGAAACACATGATGGAATATGTGGAGCTCATCAGCCCGGTCCCAAACTTGGAGACCGTATAAGAAGGCTGGGGTACTACTGGCCGAGCATGGTTACGGAAGCAATGGCATACGCTAAACGATGTCATGCATGCCAAATACATGCCAATTTTATTCATCAACCCCAAAAATACTTGCACAATACCGTCGTAAGCTGGCCATTTGAAGCCTGGGGAATGGACATTGTAGGGCCAATAACTCCCCCGTCATCCAGAGGACATCGGTTTATTCTTGCAATAACCGATTATTTTTCAAAATGGGCCGAAGCCGTGCCCATGAAAGAGGTGAAGATGACAGATGTGATCAAGTTCGTCAAGCATCATGTCATTTACCGATTTGGCGTCCCTCGACGGATCATTCATGATAATGGTCCGCAATTCATCAGTCAGGGATTCTCCAGATTCTGCAATAAATTCAGAGTCAAAGATATCGCTTCTACATATAACCCTGCGGCTAATGGGTTGGCCGAAACTTTCAACAAGACGATCATCAAACTCCTTCGGAAGTTCGTCTCCTCCAATAAACGAGATTGGGATGAAAAGTTGGGAGAATGTTTGTGGGCTTATCGCACCACCGTTCGCACCCCGACTAAATCTACCCCGTTTTCTTTGGTTTATGGAAGTGAGGCTGTTCTGCCTCTTGAAATCCAGATACCATCATTAAGAGTGGCTTTAGCCACAAGGATGACGACAGAAGAGCGCCATCAGCAAAGATTGCAAGAACTTGAGGCGTTAGATGAAAAACGTCTCAGGGCTCAACAGCAAATTGAGTTGTATCAAGCCCGAATATCTCAAACGTTCAATAAGAACGTCAAACCAAGGACCTTTAAGCAAGGAGACTTAGTTTTGGCTGTTAAAAGGTCAATGGTGCTAACCCACAAGACTAAGGGTAAATTTGAACCCAAGTGGGAATGACCGTTTATTGTGGAGACAGTATACTCCAGTGGAGCCTATCGCTTAATGAATCAAGATAGCGACAGGATGATGATGCCGATCAATGGCAAATTTCTGAAGAAATACTATTCTTAGTATCCCTGGAGATACGAGTTCTTTTTAGGCATGCGCAGTTTGGCGCCTCTGACTTAAACCGCCTCAAGTTTGGTTCTCAAGTTTGGACCACCTCCAGTCTTTTCTTAGGCATGCGCAGTTTGGCGCCTCTGACCTAAACCCTGATGTGTTTGGTTCTCAAGTTTGAACCACCTCCAGTCTTTTCTTAGGCATGCGCAGTTTGGCGCCTCTGACCTAAACCTGGTGTGTTTGGAGTGTCCAGTTCAAGTTACGCGAGAGAGCCTTGAACCGCCTCCAGTTTGGTTCTCAAGTTTGAACCACCATCAGTCTTTTTCTTAGGCATGCGCAGTTTGGCGCCTCTGACCTAAACCTGGTGTGTTTGGAGGGCCCAGTTCAAGTTACGCGAGAGAGCCTTGAACCGCCTCCAGTTTGGTTCTCAAGTTTGAACCACCTCCAGTCTTTTCTTAGGCATGCGCAGTTTGGCGCCTCTGACCTAAACCCTGGTGTGTTTGGTTCTCAAGTTTGAACCACCTCCAGTCCTTTCTTAGGCATGCGCAGTTTGGCGCCTCTGACCTAAACCTGGTGTGTTTGGAGTGTCCAGTTCAAGTTACGCGAGAGAGCCTTGAACCACCTCCAGTTTGGTTCTCAAGTTTGAACCACCATCAGTCTTTTTCTTAGGCATGCACAGTTTGGCGCCTCTGACCTAAACCTTGTGTGTTTGGAGTGCCCAGTTCAAGTTATACAAGAGAGCCTTGAACCGCCTCCAGTTTGGTTCTCAAGTTTGAACCACCATCAGTCTTTTCTTGGGCATGCGCAGTTTGGCGCCTCTGACCTAAACCTGGTAACGCCGACTAGGCAATGGGAAGAGAACCAGTTTCTCGCCAACCCATCATATTGGGGTAAAAGTATGAATTGCCCAACGCTGACCAGGCAATGGGAAGAGAACAAATTTCTTGCCAACCCATCATACTGGGGTAAAAGTATGAATTGCCCAACGCCAACTAGGCAATGGGAAGAGAACAAGTTTCTCGCCAACCCATCATGCTGGGGTAAAAGTATGAATTGCCCAATACCGACTAGGCAATGGGAAGAGAACTAGTTTCTCGCCAACCCATCATGCTGGGGTAAAAGTATGAATTGCCCAATGCCGACTAGGCAATGGGAAGAGAACGAGTTTCTCGCCAACTCATCATGCTGGGGTAAAAGTATGAATTGCCCAACGCCGACTAGGCAATGGGAAGAGAACTAGTTTCTCACCAACCCATCATGCTGGGATAAAAGTATGAATTGCCCAACGCCAACTAGGCAATGGGAAGAGAACAAGTTTCTCGCCAACCCATCATGTTGGGGGTAAAAGTATGAATTGCCCAACGCCAACTAGGCAATGGGAAGAGAACAAGTTTCTCGCTAACCCATCATGCTGGGGTAAAAGTATGAATTGCCCAACGCCAATTAGGTAATGGGAAGAGAACTAGTTTCTCGCCAACCCATCATGCTAGGGTAAGAGTATGAATCACCCAATACCGATAAAGTAAAGGGAAGAGGAAAAAAGTTTGGCATTTAAGCCCAAACGTAGTCCTCGACAACTCACCATGTTGAGGGAAATAATATGGCTAGCCCAACTCAAACGGTAGTTGGTAAAGGCTAATCAAATCCGTTAATAGCTGGGGGTTTGCTAAAAATCCCATATTAAACTTAATTTTTTATTTTCGGTTCAAGAAATCGAGCATAAACGATACCGAGATAAAACGTTTTGACGACAGGTTATTTGTTAGGCAAGCAAATCTGTTTTGAAGCTGGCAAATAAAAGAGTCAAAAGAATCATCTTTATAAAAAAGGTAAAAATACAAAAAGAATTTCAAAGAAACATCGTAAGGTTATCTCTCTCCTGTTTACGAAGTTCTTATTACAAGGAAGATAAAAGTGTAAAGAGAGATGAAACTATTGGCCTCTCAGAAGTCTCAATTGGTTTATTGTCTCATCCAAATTTCTACGATGAGAAGCCTCCACGGTTTGCTGAGCTTGCCTACGCAACTCATCATCACTTATTGTAAGTTGTTGCTGACGAGATTCTTCTATGGCACGATTCCTGGCCATCTCTTCCTGCAGAATCTGCTCCTGCTGGACAAGCAACATCTCCCGTTTCTTGACAGATTCTCCTAATCGGAGTTCATTTTCTATCAAGGTGGCCAGAGCTCTCGCAATCGTCTCCTGGGCTTTAGAGATGGCCGCCTGACTTTCCTCAATTCCGAAGTTTACCCTCTGCAGGTCGCCAATAACGGATTCCCGACTGGCCTGGAGCTCTGTCAGCTCCTGAGACCATCTCTCCTCCTGCTGCCTTAAAATAGTTCTTCGAGATAAGGATTCTGCCCGAAGCCGCGCCAGCTCTATCTCAGTGATCGCCTCCACATCCGCCTGACGGAGTGTGTGTAGCGTGGTCACCTGCTCTTCTAAGGCTGCAAGGCGGGCCCGGTATGGAGCTGCTCGATCTTGTCCACCAAATTCTTCGATATTTCCTAAATAGCGGAGTAACAGTGGACGTGCGAAGTTGAAGAAATCGTGGCCAGCAAGAACCATCTCGACACATCTTCTTAACAAATGCATAAAATCCTCGACAGTGAAGCCGAAAAGTTTTTCAAGAGGATTTGCACTGTCGATAGGCAAAGTAGGTAATGCCAAGAAAGGTGTCGTAAGCAAGGGAGCAGTAGTTGCTGGAATTGGAGAAGAAGAAGCCCGTCCCTGCATTAAATTCATGATCTGAGGGACCAATAGAGCCAGTGCAGATCTGGAAGAACTGGAGACCCCAGACGAAGTACCGTCGGTACAGATCACTTGGGTACCCCCACCAACAGGAAGAGAAGAGGGACCACTTCGCCTGAAATTCCTTCGGTGGGAGAAGCATCTTCGAACGAGAATTTCAAATTATTCTCCTCCCCTGCTGGAAGGCTTGGAGTCGGAAGAGTTGCAGGTATTTCAGCAGCCACGACAACAGACGACGTTAAAATCGCTGACTGAGAAGGCACGCCAACGACCGTGGAAAATGTCTCAGTAGAGCAAACGGGTGTTGGAGATGGCATGCTAGGAGAAGGTGTAGCCTCATTAGCAGCAGCTGCAATAATAATCTCAGTTCTCTCGTCACTTCCCAATTCGTCAATTGGGGGAATTAAGGAGGAAACAGAGGCAGGAGCCGGTGTACAATAATCAGCTGCAAACTCACCAGCAGAGCTACCCACACCACCAACAGAGCCAGAATGGTCCATTCTATCGTCAGATTCTACTTGGGTAGTCGAGTGCATTGGCGAAAGAAGTTGATCACCTACATTTCAGAAGACCAGAAAAGCAGTGTTACGTTAAAATAATAACGGGCAAAAGATAAAATGCTAAAGGCCATACCAGGCAATACAAGTCCAGTTGTCGGACTTGAAGGGGGAGCCATTGTTGTTTTCAGCAGTGTACCCGTCTTGCTACCCGTTAGTTGCGCCCCAGGTTCTGCCACAGGCTCTACAGCCGAAGGAGCTGAAATCTCAGCAATACTTGGAGCTTTGGCAGGTTCATCCTCCCTTGCCAATGCTGGGGGTACAGCTGAAGCCAACAAGTCGGAAGCAAGTTTGATAGCCACTTCTTGGGGGACTATCAAGGTTTCCTGCCCCAATTTTTGCTTCTTACCAGGCCTTTTCTTTAAAGTGCCGCGGCGTTTGAGAGTTGGACTCAGGGAACGACTGACAATAGGCTGAGGAACTCCACCAGCACCAGCATTGTCATCATCATCACCGGCATCATCATCTGATTCGCTGATATCCGAAGGCTCAGCCGCAGCGCCAAGGAATTCTTCCATTCCTTTTATCCTTACCCTAGAAGCACCCTGGCGGCTAATATAGAGGGCTTCAATCTCTTTGCAACAACTGCGATTGAGAGAGAAGCCGGGCACGTCAGCATTCGCAATGTTGAACCAATTGCAGGAGCTGAGGGTCATGGCCAATTCTGGCACCTTCTGGGGCAAGGAGAATTCAGCCTCAGTCCCGCCCGCTGCAAAATGGAACCAGCCACGAGCACCTTCGTATAAATTCCCCTCGTAAGCGAGATCTTTATTTGGATTGCCCACATAAAGTTGAGAATATCCAAACTGGCGAGCAAAGCGACTCGGAGTATATGGCTCAATCTGACACTGGAGATCTTGACGATACACCAAGTGTCCGGGACGGATGTTGAGAAGCCACCAGAACGCTCCTGCAGATAAAGTAGTGAACTTATCTGTTCCCATGGCATCCTTCAGCCTCGTCCCATATCCTCCGCCGGGAAAGTCAGGAAAACACCGAAAAATCTCGTAATTCTGAAAGCTACGAAGAGTCTTCCGAATCTGGGACATATAATTCTGCCTCCATGAAAAACGTTCATACAGTTCTACAAGGAAGCACTTTTCGCCCGAACGACGCTCTGGTGCACTCATTAAGGAGGGACAGTGCAAGACAAGCCACGCCATCAAATAGGTGTAGGGCATCTCCACCCTAGGGTTTGGAGTTTTCGGTTGGGCAGTCTCTTTCGACTTGCCCTTTCCTTTCCCCTTGACCTTAATAGTGGGGAGGAAATCACGACAGAATACCCTCAGTCCATACTGCAAATTGCATACCATGGCGGGAAGGAGTCCAAGGGGTCGGCCGTATGCAAGAAGAACCGCTGGATATACCACGGTCACTGCAATCGCTTCCTTGGGCAACGACGGCACGACGCATCTTTTGAGCCACAGCATCAGAAACCCGGCAATGATACCTCTGTTGGAGATCGAAAACTGGGCTTGATAGTGATAGCTCTTGAATGAAGTGCCAGGACCGTATCCATTCTCATTGGATTCAGTGGTATAATATAATAGATGGCGGCCCTTTGCAATACGGTGATCAATCTCTGAGCCATAGATGGGTGGATGACCATGGATAATGGCCGAGCTATCCTTAGAATTTAAGTTGGCAAAGAGATATTCGGCCCACTTCTTGTGACCAATACCGTGATTACGCGCACCCGTCAGATCAGCGCAAATATGATAATGGCACATCATCTCCCAGTATGTGGCATGGATGCGCTCGTCCCTCGCCAATAGCATGTTCAACTCATCAGTGGTAGGGATATACTCCTCGTAAGGGACTTCGCCCATCGAGAGCCCAGAAACCTCAAACATCTCGTGGAGAGCGAACCCTAGCTCACCCACTGGTGTAAAGAAAGTACAGGTTTCAGGGTTATACATCTCCAAGAGGCAGTAAAAGTGATAAGCACTCTGGGAAAACCCGAATTGGACATTCCTGATGGCTTTATACAAGCCAATATCCTTTAAAATGGGCTCGTGGGAATCCAGCATGTACTGAACAAGGCGTGCCCACCACATATTGTTAGAAGAATGAACCCAGCCTGGCATCCTAAAGTCGCTAGCCGGGTACTGACCATCCTTCGCCAAGAACTCACTTAAGAAAGTTCGGGCACGAGATGGGACTTCACCAACTGGAAGCTCCTTGCCAAATCAGCCTGGAAGCAAGCCAGTAATGCATCTGGGGGAACCATCTTGATAAAGCCCTTTTGCACCAAATTTGCCTGTTGGGACGCCATCTTGCTCTTGAGTCAGTCCCCATTTTAATTCTCGAGGCGTCGCTAGCCTTTGAAGATAGACCAGAGGATAGCTACGATCCATTCTAGGCAAAAACATCAACATTTCGCCTGAGTTATATAGCCAGACACGTTCCCCTTCAGAAAGGATCTCATCTGATTGATCCATCTGGTCTCCAAAGAGGAAAGCGGGTTTCTCCATCGCCTTTTTGTTCACATCTTCAAAAGCCGCGTCAGTTATGATTTCTCGCGCAGTAGTGGGGTGGTACTTGATCAGCTTCTCCTTGCGTTCCTTCGGGTCTGGCTTGTATGAGGGCAGGATGGTAGTGAAACGGAATTGGCCTGAGGGATCAGAACCCCCAGCAAAGCCGAAGTAGTTCTTGTGGGGAAGAGATTCCATCGAATATCCTACTGCAAAAAGAAAGCAGAATGAGAGAAGTTTCTCTAGGGCAGAAAATTTCTCTAAGTATGGACGCGCGAAGCTAAAAATTAGAACGCGCGAAGTTAAGAATAGCGCCGCGCGAAGCTAAAGATTAGAACGCGCGAAGTTAAGAATAGCGCCGCGCGAAGCTAAAGATTAGACCGCGCAGAAATAGCCTCGCATTTTTAGCGCGATTTCTACTTAAAATAGCCTCGCATTTTTAGCGCGATTTCTACTTAAAATAGCCTCGTGTTTTCAGCACGATTGCTATTTAAAATAGCCTCGCGTTTTCAGCGTGACTGCTACTTAAAATAGCCTCGCGTTTTCAGCGTGACTGCTACTTAAAATAGCCTCGCGCTTTAAACGCGAGGATGACGCGGTAACTTCGCGTAAGAAGAAAGTTAGAGACTTTTTTTTCTTCTCCAAGCCTTACGGCAGGAGTACGGCGATCTCGCTGGTAAAGGAGTTGATTGATCAGTTAAAATTAAGCCAAATCACTAGAAATGTTCTAAAGAGTCTCGATGGAAAGATTCTTACCCCCGATGGGCGAAATGTGGGCTGGTGCGTCGCTGCCTTGGCCGCCGCCACCACTGCTTGCGCCAGTCGCCAAAGATGGAGCCGCTCGAGAAGTAGCACGAGTTTTGGGTGCCATTGCTGAGAAAAATCGACTGAAAATTTGGAGAAACTCGGTCGGAAGAAGATTGGGTCGTCTGAATTCTGATCGCCTGAATCTCTAAGTTTCTTAAAAATTCTCAAATAGAGTGAGAAGGATAAAAAATAGAGATTTCTTTTAAATGGAAGGAACCGCCTTTTGGAATTCGGCGCGAGTTTTGGAGAAAATGACTGGTCAGTTACTCTCTAAAACGCGAAGCTATTAGCCTCGCGCGACTAAGAAAAAGCGAAGTTGATTAACTCCGCGCAACTATACAAAACGCGAGGATAGCCTGTGCCTTAGCTTCGCGTTTTCATGGAAAAACTTAGATTTTTGACGAGTGCAATTAAGCGCTTCCATCTAAGTTAAAGCGGTTCTTATCCAATCATTTGGGTATTATCAATCTAAGTCGCGCAGAAGTGCCTTAGACTATTTTACCAAAATTATTGACCATCTGTTTGTTGAGTAAGCAAAATTCTTGAAGCTAACAGATAGAGAGGAAATAATTTATCTTTATTCATGAAGCAAAAGATTACAAAGAGGGAGTTATAGCTCTCCCAAAAGCTTTTTACATGGTCAATTTGTCAATAACCAAATAGTAAGACTTCTCTACGGGGTGTTGAAGCTCAGTTCCCTGGTTCACATGCAAAAACAATAAGATTTCTCTACGAGGTGTTGAAGCTCAGTTCCCTGGTTCACATGCAAAAGATCTCCTCTGCAAATGTCAATTAGGATCTGTCATCCGAAATGAAGCACGAGAGGAAAGGAAAGTGCTGCACTGAAGCGCAATTCTGAACTGCAAGTGCTGCAATTCTGCACTGCAAGTGCTGCAGCTCCTTATTTACAGCCCCTTCAGGAGTTTATCTCTCGGAGCCAGAGCTTGAAACTTGCAACTATGTTGTAAAGCATATGCTTCTGACTTCCTTAGAGTTGATGAAGATCGATGGACCCACATACATTCCTCTTCAGAAAGGATTGGATTTACTGCAAAAAGGAACAGAGTTTCCAAAAGAGTGAAAAGCGGAGCTAAGCTAACTCCGCGCACAGTTGAAGAAATAGCCTCGCGCTTTAAACGCAGAGGATGATGCGATAACTTCGCATAAAGGGGGACAAGATTTCTTTCTGCTCTTTCCTTCTCTTTCAAATTCATCGCGGCTGCTAATCAAAGATAGCCTCGCAATTCATCGCGACTGCTAATCATAATCAAAGATAGCCTCGCAATTCATCGCGACTGCTAATCAAAGATAGCCTCGCAATTCATCGCGACTGCTAATCAAAGATAGCCTCGCAATTCATAGCGACTGCTAATCAAAGATAGGCTCGCAATTCATCGCGACTGCTAATCAAAGATAGCCTCGCGGATTCATTGAGACTACTAGTAAAACCCCGCGTTTCAAGCGCAGGGATGACACAATAAAACGGCGATCTCGCCGACAAGATAAGCAATCGTCCAGAATAAACCAAGCCAAAATATCTCAGAATGGTTCTTAGAAAACCAAGAGATGAGGTTTTTACCTTCGGAAGACGCTGCATAGACTGGTTCGCCGTCGCGTCTACCTTCACGGCTGCTGCCATCAACGCCGGCCAACTTGCGAAAAGCCAAACTCCTCTGAAGAGATATCCTAATGATGAAAATCTATGGAGAATTGAACGAAGATCAGTTGAAGATCATTCGTGAGTCACTCGAATTCTCAGAAATTCTTCGGATGAGATGAAGAAGAAGATGAGCCGGAAGACTCTATTTAAACAGAATTTCCGTCGCTTGGTATTCGACGTGGAAACTCAGGATAATTAATGACATAATTACTCATTTCACTGAAGACGAAGTGAAGCTGATTAGCTCCGCGTAAGTGAGCGTAACGCGAGATAGACTTGGTATTCTAACTCCGCGTTTCAGTTAAAAGAATCCAAAGTATTTCAAAATCTGCTGAAGTCTAAGCCATTTTGAAAACTTTGGAGGGGGTTCTGTTGGCAGTGAAAATTTCTAAGTTAAAAAGATTTTCCACAACAGAACGCGGAGTTAATTCAATAGCCCCGCATTTGGTTACATTAACCCTGCGTTTGAATAAAACGCGGAGATGTTTAATAGCTCCGCGTTGATTCCGCAGTCTGGCTTGTATTAGCCTCGTGTTTGAGTAAAACGCGGAGATGATCAATAGCTCCGCGTTAGCTCCGCGTTTTGGTTATTTAGCGTCGCGTTTTGATGCGATTAAAGCTTCGCGTAAGCAGATAACCAGAATCTCAAATTGATTGAGATTATGATTCTGGGCTTATCCAAATACCCGAATCAAGTCTAATCAGAATTCCATCAAAACTAAGATATTTGATTGGAATCCTTGATGAATGCGAGTTCTATTTAGATAGAAACTCTTGCATTAACCTGGGACTATAAATACCTTCTTGGTGAAACCCTAGGGGTCTTCTTTTCTTTTTTGGCATCGGAAGCCTCCTATCGATCCTTTGGCAATTCAAGTACGCGAGAGAGCCTTGAAGCCTTTGCCGATCATCCTCTAAAATCTTGGAGAATTCAAGTTACGCACAGAGCCTTGAGTTCGTGAAGATCAGAAAAAATCACCATCTTCTTTCTGGAGTTCTTGAGAAGTTTGAGTTACGCGAGAGAGCCTTGAACAAATCAAAGCCAGAGAAGATCGTCTATATTCGGCCGATATCTTTAAAAGAGAAGATTTCAACGTACCGATCGTCCAAAAGAACTGCTTGACAGATCCCATCGCCACAGATCCCACAATATTGTAAAAGAGAGAGATTGAAATATAAAATCCTCTCGTTTGTTCTTTTTATATCTTGTTCACTTTCATTGTAATTTAAGTTAATTCAATGGGAGGAAGCGTAGGAAATTTTGCGACGAACATCAGCGTCCTCCGGTTTTCTATTCTCGGGAGTTTCAACATTCCCTTCCTAAGGAGTAAATGAAAAAGTGTAGACGTTTGCTCCACCTTAAAGGTATAGGTCCTCTCTTGCTGGGGCCTATTTTATCTCGTGCCATACTAAAAAACTATGTTTTTTCAGTATTTGGTATTCAGCCGATTATAGATGTGAAATGACATTTAGAGAAGCCATAAGAGATAAATAATGTAGGATAATAAATAAAAAATATCAAAGAGGAGCCCATGCAACTTACTAAAGCTAAATAACATAAAATAATAATAAAAGAAAAGAAAATAATCAAGAGAAGCCCATGATATCTTACTAGATGGACATATCTTTGCAATCTATCTAACTTGATCTTGCATAGGCTAACATACTAATCAGGACATATGAAACAAACATTTTTGCTACTCCTTGTTATTATTATTACTATTATTATTTAATTGCCTAAAATCTTAACCTTAATAACCTTTTTTCCCTTTAAATTCCCCTCTCTGTCCATAGGGCAGAGGGGGCTCGCCTATCTTTTTTTTTTAAATTTTTTTTAATGTTTGTGTAGAAAGCCTAGACTAATTCAGATATTCACTACAACTAAAGGTTCACAAATTCCTTCCAACCTTATTAGCATCATGAAATTCATTGACGATAGGAAAGTTATTAACATATACAGACAATAAAAAGGCAAAAGACAAAATAAAAAATGGTACTTGTGTCTGAAAATTTTGCTCTGAAAATTTGACTGCGAAATCTCTCTCTCTTTTTCCCCTTTTTCATCTCTGCGTTCAACAGAGAAAAGCCTCCTTCTCTACCTTTTTATTATTATTATTGTTCAATTTGTTCAGATTTTTTTTTCTTTTTAATTTTTTTAATTAGATATTTTAGTTAAGATAATATTTCATAGGATAAGTTTAAAATCAACTAAATCTAAATTAATTAAATTTATCATTATCTAGTTAACAATATTTAGATAAACATTATCTTTTTTTTTTAATTTTATAATACTGGATTGTTACAGTATTTCCCCGTGTTCCATTACTAAGAAGCGTGTCAAAGGACATAAGGTATCGTTCAGTTCGTCATTAGCGTCCAATTGGACGCTTCAATTGTTTATGACCATCCGAGTACAGCGCTACTTGAGTCTTGCACTTGTTTACTAATCTATGAACATATGATACTAGTTTATGTGCCACCTGCACCTCAAGCTCCAACTTCCTCCTAGTTTCACGCAGCTTGTTTACGCGGGTAAAATTGCTAGTTTGTTAATAAGTTCCTCCTTAAAAAATGTACTCAGAAGCGTCTCAACCGACATAAGGTATGAACATGCAGTTCGTCATTAGCGTCCATGTGTACGCTTCAATTGTATATTGTTGGATAAAACTTGCTAATAATTTGCTAATGTTTTAGATTAATATGGACAGACTTGTTTATGTTAACAGAATTACTATACAGAATTACTAATGTTATCATGCACAAAATTAATTCTGTATTATGCACAATTTCAGTGTTATATTTCAAACATAAACAAAATTGGAGAAGAAGAATTACGAATTATTCAGTCTATATCTTTCAGATTTGACTTAGAAAAATATTCCTATTATTATTTACAAAAAACTATTAAACTATTCTTCTTTAACCAGTTTACTATCCTAACCAGAATAGAGAAATTACTGGATTAAGAAAAACCTGTATTCAGAAGGGTAACGACAGAACTGATGAAGATAGGAAGACGACTGGAAGATGACAGGAAAATGATCGAGGCTAGTGTTGAACACTATCTCCTTAAAACTGATTCGCCCTCCACCGCTTGATTCTGGATTGCAATGGGCATCGGTCTCTCAGGATACAACGACCGGTCTGCAACAGAAAGGAAGCAGCAATCATGTTGCTCTAGCGAATCTAATAAAGAACACTCTCTGTATGTATGGTGCAATGCAAGACTGATTTAGAAAGAACTGTTCTTCTGGAAACAGAAACTCTCTGTCAAAATACCAAGTTTCTGTCTGCAGAAGAAGGATGAACAAAAGAAAATTCTGTAGATTCTATATATTAAAAATTCTGGACAGAGGCCTATTTATAGGCTTCTGGGCAAACGGTCAAAACGGTTGGCTGTTAACAGTTGTGACCGTTTAACGGCAACGGTTAACAGACGACCGTTGGATCTCAATGGACAAATCCTAACGACTCTTAACGGGTGCGGGTCGAATCCAAATAGCTGAACCCAATAGAGGTAATCCGAATCCAATAGCACCAAAAAATCAAAGGCTCCTCAGCTCCTCGCGACGATGCGTACGTGTGAAGTGCCAAGTGCGCCACTAAAGTGCCAAGTGCGCCACTAAAGCGCCTTAAACGCCCATTCGCCCTCGCACACGAGCGTTCGCGTGCGCGTGCTCGTGCAGGTGCGGGTGCGGGCGGTGCGTAGCACCACCCGTGGTGCTCAAGGTTTCTCCTCTTCTTACATAAGTAATGTCATGGAACAAACAATCCTATATAAACCCACATCCTAACAAACCTCTAGCCAATGTGGGACTATTTTTCTTCTTTCCTTTTTGTTCCCTTTGCTATGTTCTCTTTGAAACTATTTTCCATTCACCTAATTCATTTATTTTTGAACCAGTGAATTGGCTCAAAGATTCAAGTTCAAAGATACATGAATTCAATAATCCCTCACATGAATGAAAATGACTTAGACACTAATGCAGCTAAACAGAGAGTATAATAGAAAGTTACCGCATCGGGAGAGGTGGCTTTTGGTTTTGAACCTTCCCTAGTGAAATATTATCGAGTTTACTCGCTAACTAGTGAACACGATGTTTTTGAACTGTTCAGCTTTTGATATAAACTAAGACAATAATATTCACACGATTTCTTTCAACTTTAACAGATTCTTATGTTATGTCCGTTTTGGTCCTGGACAACCTGGTAATTTTATGAGTGCTCTAGAGAATTTAACATTTATCATTCTCATAGAAGCGGCCTATTCACACTCATATAGGTAATCTCTTATTAAGAGTATCCTGCCATACTCTACTTGGATTTCCAAGATATAAGGATTATTAAAAACTTAGCTTATCCTTACACATTGCAGGTTAATCACTATTTTACCATAGGAATTATTTCCTCAGTGATTCTTACGAGTTTCCGACAATTCGGTTGTCCCTTTGAACCTAGATCTTGGGATCTCCAGTCAGCTAGGTTGGGTTGCCATTATGGAGTTACTCTATTTAGTAGGCTATAATCCCATTCCCCTCGATAACTTATATACTTGATCTCTAGTCAAGCTTTTTGTTAATGGATCTGCAATATTATTTTTTGATTTTATATAATCAAGAGATATTATTCCATTTGTAAGCAGTTGTCTTACAGTTTCATGTCTACGACGTATATGTCGTGACTTTCCATTATATAATACATTCTGTAACCTTCCAATTGCTGATTGATTATCGCCATGGATGCAAATTGCTGACACAGGTTTAGGCCACATTAGAATATCTTCTAAAAAGTTTCGAAGCCACTCTGCTTCTTCTCTAGCTTTATCTAAAGTGATAAACTCAGATTCCATAGTGGATCTGGCTATACACGTTTGTTTTGAGGATTTCCAAGAGATAGCTGCACCTCCAACAGTAAATACATATCCACTTGTGGATTTGATGTCCTTAGAATCTGTAATCCAGTTGGCGTCAGTGTATCCTTCTATCACTGCTGGATATCTAGTATAGTGCAACCCATAGTTAGTAGTGTACCTCAAATATTTGAGTACTCTAACTATTGCTTTCCAGTGGTTCTCCCTTGAATTACTTGTAAACCTACTCAGTTTACTTACTGAGTATGCAATATCAGGTCTTGTGCAGTTCATTAAATACATAAGACTGCCAATGATCTGAGAATATTCTAATTGAGATATACTAGCACCTATATTCTTTGTAAGATATAGACTCATATCACAGGTGTCCTAACTATATCATTATTTTCCTTGTCAAATTATTTGAGTATCTTCTCGATATAATGTGACTGGGATAAGGTTTATCCATCAAATGTCCTGGAGATTTTAACACCAAGAATAATATCTGCAATACCTAAGTCTTTCATGTCAAATTTCTGTGTTAACATGATTTTTACCTCTTTAATTAGAGCCACCGTGCTATCAGTGATAATCATGTCATCCACATATAAACATACAATGATATAGTTGTGCATATCCCCTTTTACATATACACATTTATCACATTCATTATAACGAAATCCATTTGACAACATAACATGGTCAAATTTTTCATGCCATTATTTAGGTGCTTGTTTAAGTCCATAAAGTGACTTAACAAGTCTGCACACCTTCTTCTTTTTATCTGGAACTATAAACCTTTCAGGTTGTTCGATGTAAATTTCTTCATCTAATTCACCATTTAAAAATGCTATTTTTACATCCATTTGATGAAGTTCAAGATTATATAATGCAGTAAAAGCAATTATTAATCTTATGAATGCTATTCTTGTTACAGGTGAATATATATCAAAGTAATTAACACCTTTCTTATGTTTATAGCCTTTTACTACAAGTCTAGCTTTGTATTTATCTATAGACCCATCAGATTTTATCTTTCTCTTAAAGATCCATTTATATTCTAATGGTTTACTTCCTGGAGGAAGATCTACAAGTTCCCAGGTATGATTTTGAATAATTGTATCAATTTTACTATTTACAGTTTCTTTTCAAAAAGGAGCTTCAGGTGTAGACATAGCCTCTTTATAAGTTTGAGGTTCCTTTTCTAATATATATGTAAGAAAATCTGGACCAAATGATTTATTAATCCTGGCCCTTTTGCTCCGTCTATATTCATCCTTATTAGTTTTATTTCCAGAATCAGATTTTGTTTCTCTTATAACTTCATCACAAGTCTTTTTAGGGGAACTTGGTTCATAATCTTTACTAGGAAAGATATTCTCAAAAAATACTGCATTCCTAGATTCAATAATAGAGTACTTATGTATCTCTGCATGATCTGATTTGAAAACAAAGAAACGATAAGCATTGCTATTATGTGCATATCCAATGAATATACAATCAATAGTTTTAGGTCCAATTTTAGTTCTTTTAGGAGTAGGAATTGAAACATTTGCAAGATACCCCCACACTCTTAAGAATTTATAGCTAGGTGCTCGACCTGTCCATAATTCATAAGGTGTTTTATCTAATTTCTTTTGGGGTATTTTGTTGAGAATATGATTAGCAGAAAGCAAAGCTTCCCCCCACATGTTCTGAGGTAAACCAGAACTTATTAACATGACATTCATCATTTCCTTTAATGTTCTATTCTTACGCTCAGCAATTCCATTTTGCTGAGGTGTGTAACGAGCAGTTGTTTGATGTATAATACCATGTTAATTTGTGCAAATGGTGACTCATATTCACCACCTCTATCACTTCTTAGTATTTTTATCTTTTTACTAAATTGATTCTCAACTTTATTTTTATATTGTATAAACATTTCAATTGCCTCATCTTTTGTTCTCATTAGATATACATAACAATATCTAGTACAATCATCTATAAAAGTAATAAAGTATTTCTTTCCACCTCTAGTTTGAACAAATTTTAAATCACAAATATCTGTATGAATTAATTCTAAAGGTTCAGTACTACGTTTTATAGAATGAAATGGAAGCTTGGCCATTTTTGATTCAACAAATGCTTCACATTTATCATCAAAGTTTATATTAAAATTAGGCAACATATTTAAATTTATTAATCTTTGCAAAGTATAATAATTTACATGTCCTAATCTACCATGCCAAATATAAGGTGACTCAGTCATATAAGCAGAATAATCAGTTTTATTATTAACCTTAGGGGCAATGGTCATTACATTTATTTTAAACAGACCATTTGTCATATACCCCTGCCTAATATACACAATTTTTTATAAGTACAAACTTATCAGACTCAAATACAAGCCTAAACCCTTTCTTACTTAAGACTGATCCTGAAACCAGATTCTTGCGGACATCTGGTACATGAAGTACATCAGTAAGAGTAAGTTCTTTTCCCGAAGTCATCTTTAGTATAATGTTTCATCGTTCTTCAACCTTGGAGATTGCAGAGTTGCCCATGTAAAGTAGTTCTCCTTCCACATGTTCATATATAGAGAACATCCACTTGTTGGCGCAGATATGGCGAGTGGCCCCAGTATCCACCCACCATTCTTTAGAATTGCCACCAACTAGTTTAACTTCTGAGACAACAGATATACAGTTTACATCTACATTTGCACAAAGATTTTCTTTCTCGGCCAAATTTGTATTAGGATGCTTCTTCTTCCTTTTTGAAGAATCTTGTGCCTTGCGCACACGACAGTCCTTTGCACGATGTCCAGACTTGTTGCAGTTGTAGCACTTGCCATTGAATCTCTTCGAGTTACCACTCTTAGAGTCTTCACCATTGTGCTTTCGCTTCCTGTCATTAGACTTATTGGAATTTTCCATAACGTTAGCTTTAGAAATATTGTATGGATTTCCAATTTTCTTTTCAGAAAGACGGTTATCTTCTTCGATCCTCAAACGTACAATCAGATCTTCAAGTGTCATTTCTTTTCATTTATACTTTAGGCTGAATTCTTTCCAAGATGGTGGTAATTTTTCAATAATTGCATCCACTTGAAATGATTCACTAATAGTCATATCTTCAGCATGAATTTCATGAATGATCACTTGAAGATCTTGTACTTGGTTGATTACATTTTTAGAATTAACCATTTTATAATCCAGAAACTTACCGACTACATATTTCTTAGAGCCGGCATCTTCTGTATTATATTTCTTGTCTAAGAACTCCCAAAGTTCCTTAGCAGTAGCAATTGAACTATATACATTATACAGTATATTGTCCAATCCATTGAGGATATAATTCGTACTCAAGAAGTCCGCATGTTTCCATGCATCAACCGCCTTCACTGATTGTTGATCATCTTCAACAAAAGTCGGCACAGTCTCCTTCAAGTACTTGGCCAGATTTAGTGTAGTTAGATAAAACAATATTTTCTGTTGCCATCTCTTAAAATCTGAGCCACTGAACTTCTCTGGTTTCTAATACTGGCTTGAAGGCACAGTTGGAGTAACCATGACAGAAGTTACCACAGTGGACATATCAGATGCAGTGGCCATCTGGATTCAGAATTTATCTATCTTAATGTTTTGTAACAAATTTGAATTTTCTAATAAAACTGAAAATCAACTCTTACTAATAAAACTGAAAATCAACTCTTACTCCAAAACTGAAAATCAATTCTTATTCCAAACCACAAGATTTCTAAAAATATTTCTTCCTCTAAACAGATTTAACTATCTTTTTCCTGAAGCAATTAGATTTAAATAACTAGTGATTGAACACTATTATGACAGTATTCGAAATTAATCTAAAACAAAAATATCGGTTTTAAGATTGTTGGATAAAACTTGCTAATAATTTGCTAATGTTTTAGATTAATATGGGCAGACTTGTTTATGTTAACAGAATTACTAATGTTATCATGCACAAAATTAATACTGTATTATGCACAATTTCAGTGTTATATTTCAAACAGAAACAAAGTTGGAGAAGAAGAATTACGAATTATTCAGTCTATATCTTTCAGATTTGAATTAGAAGAATGTTCCTATTATTATTTACAGAAAACTATTAAACTGTTCTTCTTTAACCAGTTTACTATCCTAACCAGAATAGAGAAATTACTGGATTAAGAAAAACCTGTATTCAGAAGGGTGACGACAGAACTGATGAAGACAGGAAGACGACTGGAAGATGACAGGAAGATGATCGAGGCTAGTGTTGAACACTATCTCCTTAAAACCGATTCGCCCTCCACCGCTTGCTTCTGGATTGCAATGGGCGTCGGTCTGCCAGGATACAACGACCGGTCTGCAACAGGAAGAAAGCAGCAATCATGTTGCTCTAGAAATCTGATAAAGAACACTCTCTGTATGTATGGTGCAATGCAGGACTGATTTAGAAAGAACTATTCTTCTGGAAACAAAAGAAGAAGGATGAACAACAGAAACTCTCTGCAGAAGACCAAGTTTCTGTCTGCAGAAGAAGGATGAACAAAAGAAAATTCTGTAGATTCTATATATTAAAAATTCTGGACAGAGGCCTATTTATAGGCTTCTGGGCAAACGGTCACAACGGTTGGCTGTTAACAGAAAGCGCTCAATGTGCCCTAAACGCCCACTAGCGTGTGCGTGCATAGCACCACCCGTGGTGCTCAAAATTTCTCCTCTTCTTACATAAGTAATGTCATGGAATAAACAATTCTATATAAACCCACATCCTAACAAACCTCTAGCCGATATGGGACTAATTTTCTTCTTTCCTTTTTGTTCCTTATGCTATCTTCTCCTCTTTGAAACTATTTTCCATTCATCTAATTCATTTATTTTTGAACTAGTGAATTGACTCAAAGATTCAAGTTCAAACATACATGAATTTAACAATGCTCCAACTTCCTCCTAGTTTCACGCAGCTTGTTTACGCGGGTAAAATTGCTAGTTTGTTAATAAGTTCCTCCTTAAAAAATGTACTCAGAAGCGTCTCAACCGACATTAGGTATGAACATGCAGTTCGTCATTAGCGTCCATGTGTACGCTTCAATTGTATATGACCGTCGCGAGGACAACGATACTTGAGTCTTGCACTTGGTTGATACTATATATATAGGGTACTAGTCTATCGGCTACTTGCACCTCAAGCTCATTCTCGCAGTTCAATCATGGAACTTCTCTACTACTTTGTTCTCTTCATCTTCAGCCTCCTGCTCGTGAAGCTGGGCTTTAGAGTCAAGTATCCAGCCCCTAACCTACCCCCAGGACCTTGGAAGCTCCCGATCATCGGGAGCCTGCACCACCTCCTCGGTGCCGAACTAGCTCACCGTGCACTGTGGGACTTGGCCAAGATTCATGGCCCCATCATGCACTTGCAACTGGGCCAGATCTCGACGGTCGTCGTAACATGCGGCAAAGTAGCCAAAGAGTTCTTCAAGAACCACGACATCAGCATTGCGTCCAGGCCCGACAACATCATGGCAGCCAATGTCATACTGTACGGGCCAGTGGACATGCTCTTTGCTCCCTTTGGCGACTACTACAAGAAGCTGAGGAGGCTGTTCGTGATGGAGTTGATGAGCCCCAAGCGTGTGCAGTCGTATCAGTCTGCTCGATACGTGGAGACGATGGACCTGATGCGAATTGTCGAGAAGAGTCACGGTGACTCGGTGCCTGTTAACTTCTCTGATCTGTTCCATGTCTACACAAATAACTTGATTGCAAGAGTTGCCTTCGGCAAAAGAAGCAAGAACGGTAAGGACTTCTTGGATGCCTTCAAAGAGAGCTTGCAGTTGGCTAGCGGGTTCAACGCAGTCGATCTGTTCCCTTCGGCAGCATCGGTTCTTGGTTTGGTCACCGGAATGACATCCAAGATCGATAAATGCCACAAGAAGGTGGATAGGATCCTCCAAGGCATCATCGATGATCGAAGAGAGCAGAGAGCCAAAGAATCAGAGGACCCCGTGGCCTGCGAAAACTCGGAGGAGAACATCCTTGATGTTCTTTGTAAGATTCAGGCCGAAGGTGGCTATGACTTGGAGCTTGACCATACCAGCATGAAAGCAGTCCTTTTTGTAAGTCTCTCTTGGTTTTTGTTTTTTCTTTTTCTTTTCAACATAAGACTTGAAGTTGTATACATACGGCACAAAAAAATTATATTCACACAGAAAAAAATAAACAACTCCCCTCATAGAAAAGAGCAATAGATGAGCAAAGCAACATCCGAGTATATATTTATATTCATCAACTATCACACAAATGTGCAGTTTTCATAAAGTGACAAGGACATAGTATTTCTTTGACTCGCAAACTATTCTAAAAAGAAAATTTGCTGACAGGATATATTTGCCGGAGGGAGTGGTACCTCAGCGTCGGCCATGACATGGACTATGTCGGAGCTGATTCAGAATCCTAGAGTGATGAAGAAGGCTCAAGACGAGGTCAGACGAGTAGTTGGAGGGAAGCCGAAGATAACAGAGAGCGACATAAAAGAACTGAACTACCTGAGGTTGGTGATTAAGGAGGCCATGAGGCTGCACCCTCCGGCCCCTCTCTTGGTCCCAAGGCTGACCACTGATAAGTTTGAGATTCAAGGCTACGACATCCCTCTCAAGACACAAGTTGTCTTCAACGCATACGCGATGGCTAGGGATCCTAACTTCTGGGATAAGCCCGAGGTGTTCAAGCCCGAGAGGTTTGATCAGGAGAGCTCGGTCGACTTCAAGGGGACCGACTACGAGTTCATACCTTTGGGGCAGGGAGAAGGCTGTGTCCAGGGATTATGTTTGGGTTGGTGGGGATGGAGGTTGCGCTTGCAAACTTGCTCTACTATTTCGACTGGAGTCTGCCGGAGGGGATGACCGAGTTAGATATGAGTGAGATCAGAGGGTTGGGGGCTCGCAGAAAGTATGATTTGTGCTTGGGTGCTACGCCTTTCATTCCCTTGCCGCTGGACATCTAGCCATTGTTGTTCAGGATATTTGCCTTTCATTTCTAGGTTCGTATCTATATTATATGCATGGATGTAATCATCTACCAGTATGTTCTATCTACTTATGTGTGAGATAATTAGAACATCTACACTTGTAATAATTTGTTTCCAAGTAATATGTGTGTGTAATATATATATATATATATATATATATATATATATATATATATATATATATATATATATATATATATATATATATATATATATATATATATATATATATATATATATATATATATATATATATATATATATATGTAGTGGTATTTACGAAAATAAATTATTGACATTTGTGTCTGTCTGATGAATTCAACAGTATATATATGGGCTTTAATTCTTTATGTAAGTACTATAATATACCCCTAATACCCAATTGGCTTATGTTGTAAATCCAATAACAATAGCAATTCCTTTAACCCAATTAACCTAAATTACGTACTCAAATAGTTAGTTCAGACCAATTAAGCTTATTATTGCTTTTAATTGACTTTTTAAAATCCTCAGAGTCAAGAAAAATCTCTAAACTCACAAAAGTCAATAGTTAGATATTTTTAATATTTTTTAATGGTTTTCTATGTAGATATTGATATTTGATCAGAGTCATGAACTGCATTTTCAAATTAAGATGAGTTTCTTTTTGGACTTGGCACTATTTTATTAGATAGGAATATATTATGTTTTAATTTTTATTAAAAGTTTGTATATATCCATTTATGATATAAAGTATTGTTTCCTGTTTCCTTCAATAAGAGTTGTTTAAATAAAATTGTTTCTTATTTTCATAAATTTTCTCACCCTGTTTTTTGTTAATTAGATTGTTTTGAATTTCTTATTATGCATGTTTATATCATATATCATTGAGTATTGTTTAAGCAATGAGATTAGGTAAGCCCTTTGACTTTGTTCAAATAAAATAATAGAATATAATTTAATTGAAATCAGTGATTGTTAACAATAAATTAGAATCCTCATTCACGTATAGCACTAATTGTGACAGTATGTAGCATCATTATCGAAGAAAGAGTTGCAAAAGGAAGTTGTTATGTGATCAAGGAACTTGCTTCTATATAAAATCTCCCACTTCTTTACATGTATCCTTGTGTAGAAATCAAAGAGGTTTCTATTATGGTCTTGTGAATGCTCCTGATGTAATCTGTTAAAAGATACAAACGGCAGGCTCGCTGGCATATATTCTCATGATGTATTCTGCAAATGAAAGAAAGGGTCGGTGGTCGAGCTTTTGCTGGCCTACCCGCATGGTTTAAAATATCGACATTGGCATTGATATCGACCAATCATTTATGTACCAAAACAGCCAATATTTGGAGTACCATATCTGCAGTATCGAATACATTGAAATACCATACCGATATTAGACACCAATATTAGATAGTATATAGTGTATCGAACACCTCAAAATCTTATACGATATGTTATTAATGACCAATATTGTGGTCGACTTACGAGAGCGGATCCCTTTGAAAGTGAGCGGGGCAATTGTCCCCCTTCAAAAATTTACATAAAATTCAATTTTAAATAAAATTTTATCTTTGGTTCTCCATAATATTGAATTTTATAATTTTGCCCCTCAATTTGAATCTTTCTGTATTTAAAATTTTTATAATTAACTTATTTCTTATATCCCTTCTGATTTAATACCTAGGTCCATCCTTGTCGACTTCTCTCCAAATTCATTGATCTGGTTGTATATGCATATTCCTTTGACATAATAGCCATAATGAACCCTCAAAACCTCTTGTAGACGTTGTGGCTCAATGCTCATTGTATCCATGCCGAGATCGACTTTTGGTATTACTTATATAATGCTGCACCTTCTACTGTTTATACTGAGAAACTAAGCTTTATGGGAAATGAGTAAAGCATAAAAATTACGCATGTATAACTAAATAAATAGGCAAATAAACTGGCCACCTCAAATCGATCAGGAATTATTTGGGTTTGGGAAGGTACGAACGCATGGAATCTATGTACTAAAACCATGAATATCTTCAGGATTGATTAATTTGTTATAGTGTTTCCCCCTATATATATATTTTTTTATTTTCTATTTTTTTTAGAAATAAATGTGGTGGTTCATTTCGTTCATGGTAAATGCATACCTTTTCTTTTTCTTCTTTTTAGTTTTGTTTTGTTTGTTTTTTGTCTAAGGACATGACATGGTTTGCTGTTGTTATGTTATTACAACGGGAATATTGTCGAAATTCACCTAGTGAGGCCTGGCCCATGAGCAAAACATGAGAGTCAGATTATGTGTGAGAAATTGTAAAAACTTATCGAGTAACGAATGCTTCTATTGATCGAGGTCACCTTTACAGATTACAGCGTCGGTAGGAGTTACATGGCTAGTCACTCCTTCCCTCTCTCTCACTTTTATATATATATATATATATATATATATATATATATATATATATATATATATATATATATACACACACAGATGTAGGTGAGCTGCCAGCTCAGGAAAAGTTACGTGAGCTAGCGACAAAATTATAATGATCCAATGATTTTTTTTTAATTTTTTTTTTACAATTACAATCTCTATCTTCTTAACTTCTTTCGAATTAAATTTCATAAGTTTTAGAGTTCATTTTCCCTTTCATCAAGTACATACAAAATGTTTTATTCATTGAAAACCGTTAATTTTGTATTAATTTGATAGAGGTTCAAATCAAAACTAAAACCCAAGAAATTAGGTATGAGTGAACCATAGAGGGTCGAGATCATAATCCAAAAGAAATTTTTTTTAAAAAATTATTGGAGATAGTGGAAATGAACTGCAGCTCAGGTAACTTGCGTTAGCTGTCAACTCATTTCCATTTTTCTCATATATATATATATATATATATATATATATATATATATATATATATATACACACTCAAAGTAACAAATAAAAAAACTCTTTTAATCACTTTTTGAGTCGTGTGTATGTATGTGCGTGTCTATATATATATATATATATAGAGAGAGAGAGAGAGAGAGAGAGAGAAATGGAAATGAGCTGACAGCTCACGCAAGTTACCTGAGCTGCAGTTTATTTCCACTATCTCTAATAATATTTTTTTAAAAATTTCTTTTGGATTATGATCTCGACCCACTAGGGTTCACTCATACTCAATTTTTTGAGTTTTAGTTTTGATTTGGTACTCCATCAAGTTAATACAAAATTAACGGTTTTCAATAAATAAAACATTTTGTATGCACTTAATGAAAACGTAAATGAATTCCAAAATTTATAAAATTTAATCTGAAAGAAGTTAAGTAGATGTAGATAGTAATTGTTAAAAAAAAATTGAAAAAAAAAGTCATTGGATCATTGTAGTTTTGCCGCTAACTCACGTAACTTTTCCTGAGCTGGCGGCTCACTTACAGTCATTGGATCATTGTATATATAGCGCGCGCGCTCTAGATTAACTAGCCCTCCAAGATCTGCAGCCTCAAACATGGATCATTCGCCTTCCCACATGTATAGAGGAGGCCAGATTGTAGCACGTACCAGCAGATAAAGTGAAAGGATGAAGAAATTTTACTTCCCTAAAACCGATTGAGAGAAGATCGCAAATGTATTTTTGACATATTACTTTGGCATAAAAGCTTCTTGAATACGGAAGATAACACTTACACATGAATATCCAATCTTAATGGTTTAATTGAAAAATATTCAGAGGTATACTGCTTGCCTCTTAAGAAAATTAAATTGATTGTTGAATACTCTTGACTAACTCCTTGAGTTCCACCTAAGACTGCCTCTGCTAGCTCTTCGTCCAAGGTGAAGAGAGAGATTTTAGTGAGTAGGAAAATGAAATGATAAATCTCAGGTATTTTTTTTGCATGTGACTAATCGCGCACACATCACGCCTCTAATCACTCGACACCTAACGTCACTAGTGTGACACTAAGCTTACTGTAAACACGTAAGCACCGCTGGAGAGAATTTAACAATAAATGTTAAGTTAGTTATTTAATTTAAATAATTATTATCAAATTTTGTTGTGGTTCACGTTTTTCAAATATTACTAATCTAATATATGGCATAGCGGTGCATGAGAAAAGTATTAAAAAAAATTTCATACAGTTGTTTACTATTTAGAATAAAAGATATAAATTATCAAAATATATAAATAATTTAATATTTTGTAATTAACAAAACTTGAATATTTTTTTTCAGATTTTCCGAGAAAATTCCTAAAAAATTACAAATATTAGGAAAACCACAATCTCAAAGATTGAAGTCTTTCGGTGTCAAAATTGACCCAATTAACCTTAAGTTGAAGTGATTGGGCCCAGAGAAAATATATGGGTATAGTAAGAATATTCTTGAGATATTATATATATATATATATATATATGAGAAAACGGAAAATACACCCTGAGGTGGCGCAATAAAATTATTATACGTGGCGTCATTCAAGATAACAAATAAATGAATTTCCTTAATTACCCTTTGAGTGGTGCCGCATATAATAATTTTATTGGGCCACCTAAGCGACGATGAAGGAACTCCCTTCACCGCCGGTGTATTTCCCTTTTACTATATATATATATATATATATATATATATATATATATATATATATATATATATATATATATATATATATATATATATATAGGAAACGGGAAATACACCGGCGGTGAAGAGAGTTCCTTCACCGTCGCTTAGATGGCCCAATAAAATTATAACACGGGGCGTCATTCAAGATAACAAATAAATGAACTCTCTTAAATGACACAACGTGTAATAATTTTATTAGGCCACCTAAGCGGCGGTGAAGGAAACTCCCTTCACCGCCGGTGTATTTCCCGTTTTCTCTCATATATATATATATATATATATATATATATATATATATATATATATATATATATATATATATATATAGTAAACAGGAAATACACTGGCGGTGAAGGGATTCCTTCACCGTCGCTTAGGTGGCCCAATAAAATTATTATATGTGGCACCACTCAAAGGGCGGTTAAGAGAATTCATTTATTTATTATTTTGAATAACCCCACGTGTAATAATGTTATTGGGCCACCTAACCGGCGGTGAAGGAACTCCCTTCACCGCCGATGTATTTTCCGTTTCCTCATATATATATATATATATATATATATATATATATATATATATATATATATATATATATATATATATATATTTCTGAAGTCTCCGTTATGTATATATTTATGCACAATGTTCTATCACATGCTACACACCTTCATCTGTTTGAGTTTGTTTATGCGGGTCACGTTGTTAGTTTGTTAACGAGGTCCACCCTCAAAATGTATTAAGAAGCGTGTCAAAGGACATTAAGGTATGATCATGCAGTTCTTCATTATGTAGCGTCCAATTGGACGCTTCAATTGTTTATGGCCATCCGAGTACAGCGCTACTTGAGTCTTGCACTTTTTTTTTGAGATTAAGCAGCGAGCAAGGAGCCCTCCGAGTTCTATTAATAAGCCATAACAGAACGAGTTACAAACTAGAGTGGAGTTCATAATTCACTTAGACATAAAGATAACAAAATCAAAATACAAGAACCATTAAAACAAAGTTCACTGTTTTCAATGTCGTCATCTGGTCTACTTGTCACGATCAGTTCTGTCCTGCTCCTGCGTGCAAATCCTCATTCTCCAGTCCCTGGTCATCTTTCTCTGTATCCTGTTCTGCAGAAAGACACAGTTTCTCCCTGTCTGACAAAAAACCTGTCCAGAAGTGTATATCAATATATGTGTGATAGAAACATATAAGTATGGAATGTTTTTGTAGTCTAAAAATCCTGTTATTTCGTTCTCTCCATACATTCCAGTATACTGCTGCAACTACTATATGACAAATATGAGCACCCTTACTTGTATCATTACTAACTACTTTAAACCATATATTAGACTTCTCTGACTGTCTGAATATAAGCCCTAAAGTTACCGCACACTTCTCCCATAGACAGGATGTGAAACTGCATTCAAGGAATAAATGCGTAGTTGTTTCAGCCGCAACACCATACAAACTGCAAATATTCGGTCCTTTCCAACCTCGTCTTTGGATATTATCCCATGTGAGTAAGGCTTCTTTGGCAATAAGTCATAAGAAACACCTGATCTTAAAAGGGCATCTAACATGCCATATTTTCCTTACATATGTCATTCTGTGACCCCCGTCTATAATGAATTTGTATGCGGACGCCACTGAGAACTCACCATGTTGCTCCCATCTCCATATGGCGGAGTCCTTTTCTGTTTCTGCAGGAGACTGGACGCTAAGTAGATTCCTAAGCTTCCTGATCTCCGTACTTGCATGGTCTCTTGTGTAAGCTTCCAATCTCAAATTCCATCTATTACGATGCCACATCGCTACAGTAGTTGCCTCCTTATCGAGTGACCCAGCGAAGACTTTTGGAAATAATGTTGCTAACGACATGTCTGAACACCAACGATCATGTCAAAACGAAACCCTTCCTTTCCTGCCCACTTTAAAAGAGATGCTTAGTTCAACAATTTTTATGGTCGCCTTCATTCCTCGCCACAGGGACGATGTGTTGCAAGTGTTATGTGATATATTTCGCCACCATCCCTTTCTTGGACCATACTTCTCCCAAATGGCCTTCTGAAGCTGACCTTCAGGATCCGAAAATAATTTCCACCACCATTTTGAGAGTAGAGCCAGATTGGACATCTTTAGATTTTTGACTCCTAATCCACCCTCATCTTTAGGTTTACAAACCTGCCCCTAGGACACTAGATTGTATTTGGCTTTTTCCCCCACGCCACTCCATAAAAATCTTCTCCGGATTTTATCAATCTTCTTTCTGACCCAGACTAGGAGTAGGAAGATTGACATAAAATATAGTGATGTAGATGAAAGAACCGAATTGACGAGTATAGTGCGTCCCCCTAGTGACATATGTCTAGCCTTCCACCCTTCAAGTTTCCGCTCCACCTTATCAATTATGGGATACCAATCAGTCTTCCTTAATTTTCTTTCTCTGAGTGGAACCCCAAGATACTGGACGGGGAAACTGTCTGTCTTGCATCCAAGTATACTTTGGATGATAAAATCTGTTAAAGCCTTTTGGCCTAATATCACCATGGAGCTTTTGTGGAAATTAATTTTTAATCCTGACCAGGCCTCGAAACAGCAAAGAGTCCACTTTAATATGATGCCTGTTCTCAGGTTGTTTTGGCAGAATATTAGTGTATCATCTGCATATTGTAGGTTACAAACTGCAACCTTTCTGTTGGCCGGCAGACCTTTGAGTAGCCCTGTGTCCCTTGCTTTTTTTAAAAGCTGATTTAACCCATCCGCCACTAAAACAAATAGAAGAGGAGATAGTGGGTCCCCCTGCCGGAGTCCTCTCTTACATACTACCTCCTTCCCTATTTCACCATTGATGAGCGCTTGCACTTTGGCCGATCTTAGCCACTGTTCTATCCAGTTCCTCCATCGTTCCCCTAATCCTTTCTTCTTTAAGACTTCTAAAATGCACTCCCAGTTTATCATGTCGTATGCTTTTTCGAAATCAAGTTTAAGGAGGAATCCTTTCTTCTTTACTTTCCTACAGTGGTGTATTACTTCTTGTGCAAGCGCGATCCCCTCCAAGATGTTTCGCCCTTGTATGAATCATGATTGTATTGTGTCTACCAACTCTGGTAAGACTACTGTCAGTCGGTTTGCCAAGATCTTTGAGATGATTTTGAGGCTGCTGTTCAACAAAGCTATCGGCCTATAGTCACCAATTGTCTGGGGTGTCTCTTTCTTCGGTATGAATACGATGAGCGAGTAGTTTATCCTTTCAAGATTGACTTCTCTTTTAGCGAACCCTTTGAGTAAGGCCATTACATCACCCTTCATTTCTTGACAAAAGGTACGATAGAAAAAAAGCGGGAAGCCATCCGGCCCCGGTGCCTTCTCCGGACCGAGCTGCCAAATTGCTGCCTTCACTTCCTCATCTGTGAAGTCGACATCTAGGTGGGATAAATCTACCGACTGTTGTCCATTGACTTCCTTCATCCTTAATCTCTCTATATACTCATTTCCAAATAGGCTTTTAAAATGACTATGAACATGTTGCTTAATCCTTGTTGCAGAGGAGATTAGTCCTTCCGTGGTATCTAGCACATGTATAACACTTTTCCTTCTCCTCGTATTTACTATTCTGTGAAAGAAAGCAGTATTTGCATCCCCTTCTGTGAGCCATTTATGATGAGCTCTTTGCCTCCATTTAATCTCCTCATTTTTATATATCTCTATCATAAGCCTGCGCAATATTTGCAGCCTTTCAGATTTTTCTTTTGACAGGTTCTGCCCTTCCTCCTCCCTTTCCAAATCGTCTATTTCCTTGATAGCTTCCTCTTTTGACATCGTTAATTGTCGGAAGTATTTCTTTTCCCATCTTAGCAATACTCTTCTTAATCGCCTAAATTTGGTAATAATATTCTGAGCAGCCTCGATAGTATTTGTCGGCTGAAACCAACTCTGTCTAATAATTTTATGAACCTCCTCGTATTCCAACCACCATTTTTCAAATCTGAAGATTCTATCTTTTTTTGGGCGGATCTCCCCTGAGCTAAGGCATATAGGAATATGATCCGATGTTGGTCTCCTAATAGGATGAACGTATGCACTATAGAATTTGAGCTCCCAGTCTGTTGAGACAAAGACTCTATCGAGTCTGGCTAAACTCGGGTTCTCCCGTATGCTGGACCATATAAACCGTCATTCTGTCAGGGGAATTCCAATTAGGTTTAAGCTTGCAACTAGATCGTTGAACTGGTTTCTGTCCCGGATATTGTTATCCCCTCCTTTACGCTCATCCGAGAACCTAACCACATTAAAGTCCCCTCCGAAAACCCATGGTCCCATCCTCCATGCTCTTACCCTAGTGATATCTTGCCATAGTATGTTACGGCGGCAACTCTGGTTCGGACCATACACACTCATTATAGTTTGGATCCAACAATCTGCTTTCCTCCTGACTGTCACAGTCAGACTGAACTCCCCTATTAGTGAGTCCAGTATCTCGTATGACTGGTAGTCTACCCCTATCAATATCCCACCGGACGTCCCAACTACATTTTTAACGAGCCAACTGTATCTATTTCCTAGCTCATTTAATGTGCTTGTTTGAGGGTTCGCTAGTTTTGTTTCCTGAAGGCAAAGCATATCTGCAACCGATGCTCTACAGGTTTCTGACACCATGCGCCGTTTAGTCTTGATGCCAATCCCCCTCACATTCCAAAACAGTGTATTCATAACTAACTATTATGAACTTCTCCAGCTTGACCCCCCATGGTCAGCATTCCCCCTCCCCTGCCGTACTGGGGTTATGGAATCTCCCGGACTTTTCTATATTTCTAATTAATAGAAGATTACTATTTTGCTCATCAGTGTCGGTGCCCATATTAATGTCACATGTGTGTGCAAGAGATAACAACAAATCATCCGGTAACAAATTTAGGACATCAATAGGAGAGAAGCTCATACCTTGTTCGTAGTTAGAAAGTAAGGCTTTGCGTCGTGTGGCTAATGACGCAGTCTCTCCAGATTGATAATCAGGGCATCCACGCTTCTGCTCCAGCCTCCTGCTGCGTCTAGTAGGTGTCATTGTCACCCCCAGATGTCATGTTCCTTGATCCTTCGTATCCTCAATGTGGCTAACATGCTGAGTTTCCTTAGGATATCGGTCTTCCTCCCTGCTGTCGATTCTTGGGCTATCCTGCCTTGTTTCTCCATGCATCGCCAGGTTATCCAGTGATACCTCTGTTGTGGCTGTATGTACCTCATTACATGCACTTCCTTCATTTGCTCTATCCGTCTGTATATGTTGCTTCTTTTATCTGTCTCTAATGCGTTTTGGAAGTCTAGAAGACTGACGTTTTCTTCTTGCTAGCTTGTCGCCAACCTCACCAGTAACTATATCAGCCAGAAGCTAGGAAGTAGCATCCTTTGACTTCTTTGTCAAATCCTGGTAAAAGTGATAGAAGCCCTAACTGTTTTATGGATCTGACTGTCTGATCACCATTATCAAGTCCCAATTCCTTGGCTTTTTCTAAAAATTTGGCAACCCTATCTGCTATATTTTCTTTGGCAGATTTCTCATTTGGACTGAGGTGTGTTTTTTCCCTCACGCCCTGTTGATCCAGAATAAGCACACCCTGATTATTAGCAATTAGTGTCCTCAGGTTGGACCCACTCTCATCTAGAATTAGCCCTCCATGGTTATTTGTGGGCCCACCTTCAACTAGTGCCAACTTTTCACTTGATCTTTCACCAGACTCTTTTCCCTCATATCTAACTAGAGGCAATAGGGGCCCGCACTCAGCTTAAGCGTGCTCCCCCTCCCCCCATTCACCTACCCTCCGGTCAATATCCTCCCCTTGGAATTCTCCCCTAGGCAGTTAGCTTTATTGAAAGCTGACTGCCCTTGAGCAGTGCACTCGCAGTTTTCCTCTTCCCCCAAAACCGTTGGCTCCCACAGTCTCTCCCCTGCCGTTTCCCTTTCCCTTTCCTGCCTAGTTTGGTTGTGCTTTCTCTCCTCGAATTTTTCCACCCTCCTTGCGGGTGTAACTCCTGCTTTTCTTTCCTCTTCCGTTCCACTTCCTTCCCGTTGGCTTCTGTTTGGTGGTTGTACCTTCCCCTTTCGACCGACCTCCTGTCGCACATGCTGGATCTGAAGGATTGTTGCGCTTTGGTTTTTGTGCCACGTGAAGCGCCGCTGGCTCCCGGCGTCCTGGATCGAGTACTCGGCAGTTGGCAGGGGAGCCTGCTCGGCTTTCCCTGTCTTGATCGGGCCTCTGTCCGTCGCCGTGGAACCCGGCGTTCCGCGATGTTCTCTCCCCTTGCTCAAATCTTTCTGTGGCAGGAAAATCATGTCTATGATTTTAATTGTAATTAGCCGCAATTGACCGCCGACCACTAATTTTATTTCCTTCGGTATTGACTCAACTGAATCACAACCAACCCTAATTCTTGCCGTCACCAGGGTCCTCCGATCAAGTGTATCTTCTTCGACGTCAATCAGGTGAGCAAATCTAGCCACTATTTTGCTTAAATCACTCATGTTCCAGTGGTGTAAGGGGAGTCCCTGAATCCCTAACGTCGCAGTCGTGGGGAAGATCTGAACTTGGTCATCTTCCTCCCCGGTCCATCTATACACCGTAAAACCAGCGTTATGATTGCGGCAAGGGATGGATGTCCTCCCCGCTGCATGGTCCAGTCCTTCCTGCTACGGGAATCTAACAAGGTAGTAGCTTCCCGCATTTGAAAAACTCCAATCGTACCAGGCAAAGGCCACCGAGATTAGTCTAAGCCCTTCGATCATCTCATCGACGGTCGGGTTGCCGTGTCCCGGATACACCACTCCTGTGATTTTGGATAATAATTTCCTATCCTCCGCCGCCTTGTCGGACGTCGAGAGGAACATTGACGGTTTTCCGGAGCCTTCCTTTGCCGCTTTGTCTTTAGTTTCCTTACTAGACTCCATCTCGAGAGTGCTGCTTTTCTTTACTATATATGTCTTCGCCACCGAATGTGCCTTCGCGGCCCTGACCTGTACTGACCGCCCTTCGGTGGTAGCTCTAGTTATATCAAAACGACTCCTTTCTTGTCCCGATTTAGATCCTCTTATCGGGAGCTTCTGGGGCTGCGCCGCCCCTTTGTTGCTTGCCGATATGCTCTGTTTCTCCGCAAGTAATGGGCATTCGACGATCATGTGTCCGAGCACCTTACAGAAACAGCATCGGATAAACGGACATTCATCCTTAAAGTGGCCCCGCCTACCACAAATCCAGCATTCCTCGCCGCTATCACTTCCCGGAGGTGAAAATTTCCTCTTTCTTTTTATATTGGGTTGCACTAGTGCCTTGGGCTTCCTCAGCGATCCCCTAGATCACACTTCAGTCCATGACCCACCCGTATCCTCATTCCGGATCTGGAGACCGTCGGACTTAGACACTCTTGCCAGGATTGCAGTGACCTGTTTGCCTGTATATGTTGCTTTGGGGTCGATGGTGGACTTCACCGAGCTGGCTGGCACTGGATGACCAGTAGCCTGAGCCGCCGGCGAATCCTTGACCACTTCCACCCAGCTGTGTCTCCGATATTTCAGATTCTTATCATCGTCGCTGCTTTCCAGTTCTCAGATTTTGCCCCTTCCCAGCCATCCCCAATTGAAATCCATGCCAATGATGTTTGACTGAGGCAACCAACTCTCTGATGATGAAGTCAGTCAGTTAGGACTCGACTGAGGCGAGCTTCTTCTCGATGATACCTAGCTGAAACCCCCCCCCCCCCCCCCCCCCTCCTTTTTTTTCAAGTTCACCGGAATATCGTCGGAAGGTCTCGCCGGAAATCGCCCCTCTTACCTGCCAATAAAGAAGACTTTGATCCTCGAGTCTTGCACTTGTTTGCTAATATATGAACATGTGATGCTAGTTTATGTGCCACCTGCACCTCAAGCTCCAACTTCCTCTTAGTTTCATGAGTTTGTTTATATGGGTCAAATTGCTAGTTTGTTAATAAGTTACTCCTTAAAAAAAGTACTATGAAGCGTGTCAATGTACTTAAGGTATAAACGTGCAGTTCGTCATGAGCGTCCATGTGTACGCTTCAATTGTGTATATGACCTTCGCGAGAACAGCGACACTTGAGTCTTGCAATTGGTTGATACTATATAGTATACTAAAACCATGAATATCTTAGGGATTGATTGATTTGTTATACTGTTTGCCCTGTGATTTTTTTTTTTTTTCCTATTTTTCTGTGAAATTAATGTGGTGGTTCATTTTCTTCATGGTAAATGCATGCCTTTTCTTTTCTTGCTTTCTTCCTCATTTGTTTCCATGATGCCTTTTTCTCCATTTTCCCCCTTCTTTTATATATATATATATATATATATATAAAGTTGTCTTCTTACAAGTCGAAGAAAGGGTTGGTCAACGAGCTTTTGCTAACCAATCCCCATGGTTTAAAACATCGGCATTAGAATTGATATCAGCCAATCATTTATGATGTACCAAAATTGACAATATCGTATAAATTATATCGACAATATCAAATATATTGAAATATCATACCGATAATAAATGGTATATTATATATCGAACACCATAAAATCCAGTATGATATATGCAATCAAAATTCAATATGATATATACGAATATATCTAGTGTGCAGATTTTTCCCTCTCCTTCGTGCAAAAAATTCATCAAGTAAAAATGTGTCTCCTAGCCGAAGACACTTCTTGCTTTCTAGACCGTGCAGACTTCTTAGGCTCTATCTGGGTTTGAGGGAAAATGAAGGAAGAGACAAGAAAATAAGAAAGAGAAATTTTTCTATCGTTTGGTTTTTGAGAAAATCCCAAAGAAAAGAAAATATTTCCTTACTAACCATACATCAACCATACATCAAGAAAAAAGCAATTTCTATCTTCTTTTTTTTTCTCTTTCCCTTTTTCTTTATTTTCTTTCTTCCATTTTTCTTTATTTTCTTTCTTCCATTTTCTTTCAAGCCAAACACAGCCCTAGTGTTTGCATTTTTGATATGATTATTGTTGTAGTCATCGTCTGCACCATCCATTGACACAATAGCCATAAGGAACCCCGAGAGCTCTTGTAGACGTTATGGCTCAATGCATCCTTGGAGAGATAACCGATATTACTTATGCTGCATCTTCCAGCTTATACTGAGAAAGCTTTTTGAGAAAGGAGTACAACATTTAACTGTTTCAAAGTTTTAATATATTTGATACCTTGACAAGCTAAATCCATTATTTTCCACCGCAGTCGAAATAATAATATTATTATTATTATTATTATTATGAATACTGTGAAGAAAGAAAAAAAGTCAAGAAGCAAATTCTGACTTCAACTTGTAGAGAAAGAGATGGTAAAGTGCAGAAAAGAGAAATTTCAGCTGAAATCATAAGTAGGAGAAAAAGTACTACTGCTACTAAAATTACTAAGCAAAAGTTCTTCCTCACAAGCTTATGTTGGCTGGCAAATATGAAGACTTTAGCATAGGCTGAAAAGGGCTTCAGGAGTTCGAGTAAACAAACCTATCAATAAACATATAAGTCGGTTAGCTCTCTCGTGGTAGTACATCACTTTCTTCTGTTGCAGAACTAAAAAATAAATTAAATAAATAAATAAAAGAAAGAAAATTACAAGCGTCTGATATAGTTCTCAACCTTCATTATACAACATGACATGTCATCTTTACTATCCAACTAAAATGAGCAACTTTGGAGGACTCTGTCAACAAAGAAAGAATTAATTTCTAATGAAGCCAAATTAACACCCTTTAAATATATGTATTAGATCTAAAGCTTAATATTTTGACACATCTGAGCTAAATAAAGCTTAAAGTAACATAAGAGGGGAACTTGCCTCAAATTTGTGCACGTGATCTTAGTTGTTGTGAACTATTGCTGAGAACAGCATTTGATTGATATCGCCTCCATTCTCATCACCCCCTAAAGTAACATAGTTCGTCCTTGGTATCAATTTTATGCAGAAAATACAAATATATCAGCACTCTTACCTGTTTTTCCTCTAAATTGATTTCCCCACTCATTAATAACCTGCAATCATGCAAGATTGGAAATCAGCATGATCAGATACTCCATTATCAGAATGCATGAAATACAAAAGTCATCTTGCTTGTCCATTGATAGTTAATCTATACTATATTAAAAAGAACAAGATAGAGTCTTCAGGTCTCTCATTTTTCTGAAGTCCATCAAGCAAGCGCCTCGATTTTCGATTTTGTTAGGAAAAAAATCCAACCGTGTAATTTCTCTTTTAATTTTAGAAATATGTATATTGGATAGGAAAGCTTCCAACCTATTCTGAGTGGGCTTGATGGCATTGGGCTTCAGGACAGATTCTCTAAATGTTGTGGAGGTATGGTTCAATTCCTTAAGAACTTTTTTTTTAATATTTTTTACCTTTCAGTTAACTTTTAATTATTTTAGTTCTTTTTTATTAGGATTGAACCTTTTGAGAGTCCAATTCTGGATAGGTCATCAAGTTTCTACTGTGGAAAACTGGCACTCATCAAGAACCAGAGCATTGCCTGCTGGCAGCAGAGACTGCCAGTTAATGGTAGTTCTGGTTCTTATTAGCCAGAATTTTGGGTCCAGGTTATAGGGTTATATAGGGTATTGGTTGACAGATAAAACACAAGATACGTAATAGGGTAATGAATTTAGCAAATCTAAATCTAGTTCTAGAAAGTTTATGAATGCACATATAGAGGTTATACTCATGTCAACATTGCTTAAAATTGATATTGTATATCCCTATATGACCCTGAATCCTAACATGACACAAGATGCATGACACCAGCACGACTTTAATTATATTCGACACATGGCATGCATGAATGACCAATTACTTGTTATGTGATGGACATAATAACTGTGTCTTACTTGTTATGTGATAGGCATAATAACTGTCTTACTTGTTATGTGATAGACATAATAACTGAGACACAGTGAATAACATATGATTTTAGCATAACACATAACATGCACATGCTAATGAAACTTGACATGATACCTGACAAGTTAGTGGATACAAGTAGATACCTGAATACATGATACAATTTATATGATTATACATTTAACAGATGACATGTTCAAGAGTATCCTTGTGTACGTGTATACATGCCCCAACATGACTTATTACTTGATTCTAGTTTCTTGAAATGGATATATACACAATCTGTACTAGAGAATGATATGATATTCCTGACTTATTCATGTATATCATGCATCAATAACGGGGGTTTGGAGAAACAACATGATCGATAAAAACATTACCATATAAGGTTCTAGTTGGACATTCTAGTAGGTACCATATCTATATTATAGTAATACAGGGTGATACTAAGACAGTCTGTAGTTAGTGCCAATTGTGCGATACGTCCATTACTAATTATAGAACGAGGTTTGTCTATCAACACCTAGTGTATCATGGTTCAACATCATCAATTTGCAACAGAACCCCGAAAGGTATAGGTACTTATACGATATTGGAAACTTGGCGCACATCTTATTCATTATCCTAGTTTCAGTTTATTAACTTGAACTCGAACACATACTTGATTAATTCATGATTTATGTACATGACACGCAAACCTACATGATTTATGCACCACGACCAAATACTTGTACATACATGATTAGTGAACACATAATGGCTATATTTGATTCAACATTATTAACTAAGCATGACTCACATGTTACTTGGGGCCCAAACAATTCATATAGAATGTGACACTAAACTTATGACACTATGAGCTCAAACTGGACATGCACCATGCACGCACCCTTTCTGTTGTACTATGAAGGTACATCTTTTCTTCTATGTTTTATTAATCGGATTTAATCCCCTGCATTTCAAACTCTACATTGCAGGTAGGATGGGATCCCCAGTATCCAGTGCAGGAATTTGCAATGCGGTCAGTGGCGTGCGATGCACATTGTGTGTTCAGGTTAAGCATTTGGAACAATGCAAACTCTTTGGAGTCAATCAGCTTGACAGGAAAGGTACCGAATAGGATAAGACTAACTGAGATAGCCAGGAGTTGATCAAAGCTATTCGAAGCCATTATTTAGTTCAATTCATTCCACTATTGCCATGGATCCTTGATCTCGAAAGGCCTAGATGCTAAATTATCTTTGGACCAAGGCCAGGATCGTCTAAGAGGAAGTTGAGGAGCCAGTTAAGATCCAGATTTCGAGACTGAGACACCAACAATAGGCCACCGACTTCGAGACCGAGGCACCAACAATAGGCCACCGACTTCGAGGCTGAAGCACCAACAATAGGCCACCGACTTCGAGGCTAAGGCACCAACAATAGGCCACTGACTCCAAATTACCGGTGTTTTTATTTACTTGTCATGTTATGTTGTATCATTGTATTCTCTCTATCTCTCTCCTCCTTCAGGCTACATTTTGTTTCTTATTAGTGGACCTATATGTGTATATATTCTAGTAAATATTTCATTTTAATGGAAAATGCAGCTGTTTTCTACATGTTTATATGTTTAGCAAGATATTCTTATTTATTTCTTATTGCTAACTCTACTCTTGATCTGAATTGTAAAAATAAATTAAGGCCTTGTGCATACCAATTAGTTTTAGAGTGTCTCCCGCCAGTAAACGCACTCCTTTTTTGAGAGCTACTGAAAAAAGGGGCGTTACAAAGAATAAGGAGAAGGAAGCTTACTTCCTAAAACTGTTGTGCTAACTTAATATTAAAACTCTTTTACAGTGATATGAACCTCTCCTTGGATGGCTTGATAGAAAAACCCTCTTCTTTATATATAATAGAGAAGATTTTCAACGATAAAAGAGAGAAAAAAAACTTACATACTAGAAGTGTACTATTAAACGTAGCAAGAAAGCTCTCAATGGTATTCGAAACATATATCTTAATCGATTTGATGTGAAAGTCATCTCCTTTGTGTACAATAAATGAGATCTTGTTGAGGATTGTGAAGACATGAAAAGTCTTATTGACGTGAAAACTCTCCTTTGATAGCTTGATTTTCAGTGGATTTGGTTTGATATGAAAGCTTTCTCCCTGATGGTGTACTTTGAATCGAGAAGAATCGACCTTTGATATAAAAGAGTGTGATTGATGAAGAAAAGGAAAATGATCTTCAAAATTCTCTTCCTTTTTTATATGACAGCGTCCCTAGGGTTCTTAATCTCTTCCAAAAGATTTGGTCCCTTCTCAAAGTTGGAAGTGATAGAATATATAGAGTTTCATAGATATTCAAATTCTTCAATCAATCTTTATATTAAAATTAAATATAGTTCTAATTAAAGCTATTCAAACACTTTCCAAGTTTAGGATTATTAAAAACAATCCTAATTAAGGAATCAATTTGCCAATCCATGAACCCAAAAAATCATGTCCGCGTTGCATTGTCAGATCAATGAGCCATTGATAGTGGGTAAGTTGCCCTTAATGGCAGGCCCATCAATAGTAGCAGCAACCCTGTAGCAAAGAGTCTCTTGGAACAGGACCCATCGACAGCTAGCCACTCATCGATGGCAACATCAAACCCAATAGCAAAGGGTCGCCTCGGATAGCTGACCCATAAATGGTTGGTGGATGACATTGATGCTACCATCAAGCAATGTTGAAAATAACGCGTTATGAAACCTAACAGAAAACTAACGTTACTTAACCGTCGAAAATAACTCAATGCACCGTAATGGTGCATTTTTCATGTTATTTTACGTTATTTTACGTTACGTTACGTTAAATTACATTATGTTATGTTATTTACAATAATTTTTAATTAGTTTTTATATTGATATTGATTATTTATTTTGATTATTATCGAATTGTTGTAGTTTTTTTACTTGACGTCTTGTTGTTTACTTATTTGATTGCTTGTGACATTGTTAATTTGTACATTCTTATTTACTTATTATAATTTTTTTCTAGTTACTAAATTTTTTTTTGTTATAATTACTTTCCAATTACTGAAATTTCTTACTTACTGATTAAATTGAATTCTCAACTAATCTAAAAATAAACAATTAAAATAACATAAATTTATCATTACAAAATTATAAATTACAAGAAAATAAATTTGAAATCTTGCTTTCTTATTTAGAAAATGACTGAAATTATGAGTGTGAATTAATTTAATTTATAAATATAATATTAGAATTACTGTGAAACTTGTTAGAAATTTAGAATTAATACTGGAATATAATTTTTTTATATTTTCTTTTATAATTTTTAATTCAATTTTCAATTTATAAAATTTATTTTATATAGTTTTATATTTATTTTTATTAAATAAATAGAAAATCACGTAACCTATGTTATGCATTACACTATATGCTATATAACCTAACAGAAACAAAACATTACGTTACCGTTATCGTTATTTTAAACATTGCCATCAAGGTTACCATTGATGGTTAAAAGGTGCCATGATGGCTCCTTGTCAGGCTAGCATGAAACACTCAAATGAAACCTGTATAACTTTTTACTTTTAATTCCAATGGAGGTGATTCAATAATCATTGGAAAGAGATTCAGAGCTCTACAACTTCTCCCAAAAAAAATCCCTGTTATATAATATTAGTACTATCTATATCCATATCATATTTTAAACAGAGGGGATGAGAATAACTATATCTGTCAAAATATGGATACAGAATCGAATATAGATAGGATTACTTGCATTTTTTAACATCCCTATGTTGTTGCCATTTGGCATCAAATAACAAAGATAATGAGTTGCTTAATTCATATGCTTATTGTACCTTGAAACTCACATAATGGTGATAGCAGAATTCGACACCTTTTTCAACATAGAATTACTTTTTTAGTATAGAAAACCTAATCAGACGTAGATTAAGGAGATTAATAATAGTAATAATAACAATAATAATGAAACAAAAGGACAAACCTGATTTAAATTTGTGTAGGCCATCTCATCAGAGTCATCGATAAGTGGCAGACCTGTGGATACTAATAAGCGTTTCAAAGAGCTCCTCTGCGAAACCAGAGTTGTTGCTTCGTCCATCAAATCCTGTACTCATAATAAGCTACATATTATCCTCTTGTGATATTTTAGACATCATCAATTGAAGGCCTTTTAAAAGGAAGCAGCTCACAACTAAAACAAATAGTCACATAAATGTATATAAAGCTAAACTCCACTATGATTGTTTCTTGTTTAGTCTGCTCAAATATGCAAAATAATGTTAGACAGATGAACAGGTGAATGTAAACAAAGCAGATCCTAAGTTCCCAGTGCAGAAACCGAGACATTTTTTGTACTCTGACAACAAAAAATAGTATGTCAATTATTTTTCTTCGCCAAGCATTATTTCATTTAAAAAACTGCTCGGTGTTATCATATATAGAGATTTTATCAACTGAATTCAATAATCAAGATATGTTATGGGAACGGAGACGCTTCTATAATTCTGGACTTGTTATCAACAATTTAAAGGGTTAATGCCATCATCATTACAGTAGGCTGGACACATCAAGGTGAAGTGACTATATAAATGCTTTAACTTTCTAAATTTGACCATGCAAAGATGCATAGTTAAAAGAAGGTAAGCATTGACTATTGAGTTGATAATCAAGAACAGTGTTTGATTGGGAAGGAAGAAGCATTTAGCTTCCCCAAGAATATTACAAAGCTGAAGAAAGGGGAAAACTCCAAAGTTTGAAACCTCCCTCATTTCTATTAAGCTGAAAATCTCCATCATGCATGCCCCAATCAAAGTATGCAAATGTCAGAACAATGGCTTAGTTAATAACTAAATATCTTTATTGAGGCTAGGGATGAGAATGGATGGGTCGAAGGGCCAGCTCTTAGCCCACTATATTCAAAAATTTGAATTAGAAAAATAATTTTATTTTTAATTCAAATTTTTTTAATAGGGCAAACCAAGAACTAGCCTTTGAACCAGTACATTCTCATCCCTTAAGGCTTCTAATGTGAGACCCCCCATCTTTAGCATCGTCTTTAAGCATAATCCGGATGCATTCATAAGCTTTATTCTCCAGGGACCAAAAAAAGGTTATATCATAAATTTGTTATGTTTTCTTCTTTGATTTTATTTACACCAGGTGGGCTGTTAATTTGCAATTATGATGTCTTTTCGCAAGAAAAAAATGAGTAATGCATTGTCCCAATTTTCTGATTCAACATTCACAGCTTACAGAAGCAATTTAATCTATTTCAACATTTATGCGCATATTTCAGACTAAAATATAAGCATGCAATCCTACAAGAAATGGTGTCATTTAAAAAAACTCGACCTTTCATGAGAAATTTGGGGAACAAACTCAAATTTTAAAATACAGAACGTACCTGCTTCTCCTTGAGGAGATCTCGGCATAAATCCTTGAGTGACACCAACTCCTCTTGGATCTTCTTTATCCGAGCAGAAAGTTTGGAGGGATTCGCCTGTAGAATGAGTCAAGATCAGATCTTAATTATGATTTACAGACCCTAGATGAAGAAAAAATAGGAAGGAACATCAAAAATTGGGGATCTAGGGTTTCTTTTGGGGAGTACGTGATCGGGATAAGTTGCTTGGAATTCATTATCGACGTGGCGCTGAACGAGGGAGAGATCACGGTTGGATTTGACTAGCAGATTCATCACATCGTCTACAGCGGAGTGCTGCTGCTGCTGCTGCCGGCGGCGATCGCCCATCTTTCGCTATCTCAATGTCTTAAAATTTTCCTCTTGTTGCCGCCTTTTGTTCCTCGTTTTGAACTTGAAATGTAATCGTGACTGTGGTTGTCGCTGTGAGAGGTTTTCCCTTTTTTTTTTTTTTTTTTTTTTCCTTTTTTGGGGGTTTTACATATAAATCCCTTATATCTTTAAAAATTGAATATCGATCCCTAAAATCTTCATTTCATTTTAATTCCCAAAACATTTAAGTTACTTCCTTTTAGTTCCTCCCAAAATATCCGTTATACCTTTGGAATGGAGAGAAAAGTAAGTTATTTTTCTTCCTTCTCTCTATCCCCCCTCCTCTCTTCCTATTTTCTTGTTGGGCTCCCCTCTCCATCCTCCTCTCTCTCTCTTATTAGTTGGGTTCCTCTTTTTATTCTTCATGAGATCCACACTTAACATTGTTAGCCGTATGAATATGGGTGGTCATTACAATCCAAAACTTTAGCAACATGTCTTAAAGAAGCTTTGGAAATTAGTAGGCATAAGTACATCAAGAACATACGCTACATTAATCAACTCCAACATGGGTAATTAATCCATCACAGTACTACTCTCTCCCAACTAACTAAGATTAATATAAGCTACGACTAATTACTGAGTTCATCCGATAAAAACTATAAAAAAAATACAGTTGACTAACAAATGAATCCACATAGAATACTTCATGCAATGCAGTAAGACAAAGCTAAAGATCGGCCTGCTAAATTGAACCAATAAAACCTAAATTTAAAAGAAAAATTACAGGGAGAAGAGAAGAACACAGAATTCAGATTGGCCTGCTTCTTCTCTGTGGGAGTTCTGCTGAGGTGGAGGATCTCGAGTTCGACAAGGCCCAGTGACATTAATCTGAGGGTCAATCCCGATATTCTACCTGCGAGGAGAACAAGGAAGCAGGAGATCCTGACATAGATGTACCATCACAGAGATCCCAGTGCGATGTCCTCGCCCTCCACCGCGATCACTCCGTTGCCCATTCATCATCAGTACTCGAGCCATGACGACAGCGCTCAAAGCCTGCATCATTTTCCTCTCTCCAAATCATGGGTATTTCAAACATTTGACTAATATATAAAAATGAAAAAAAAATCATGCGGAATTTATTTTGATGAATATGCAACGGAAAATGGTGTAAGTTAACTGTTTTGGGGACTAAAACAAAATATTAAGTTTTTAGGGATTGATATTTAATCTTTAAAGATTTAAGGGATCGATATGTAAAAACCCCTTCTCTTTTTCTTTTTTTTTTTTTTTTTTTTTTTTTTTTTTTTTTTTTAACCGAGGGAAGGGCTGCTTGTCACTGGGCTTCTTGTTGAAGTTTTGGGCTCAAATGACTCTGTCGCGGCAAATCTCTAAGAGCACAGAACTTGTTTTAATTACAAGTTTGCTGGCATTTTATTTGGCCAGTATATTTCACCTCTTCACTTTAGTTCTAAGAGATAAAGTAAGGCTTAGCGGCCAGGAGAGAGCGTGGCCAGAGGGGAGAGAGCAGGAGGAGATAGGTAAGAATGAGAATGGATAAATCCAATGACTAATTTTAGACACGTCATATTCAAAATTTTAAATTAAAAATAAAATTTTATTTTCTAATTTTAAATTTTAAATTGACTAGACCAAAAATTGATCATTGAATCCTTCCATTCTCATCTCTTAGAGAATAAAGAGGACACGGAAGAGGAGAAGGAACAGTGGGTGAGGAGGAGGGGTGGCGCTTCGTAGAGGAGGGAGGGGAATGCAGGATAGAAAAGAGTGATTTTGGGAAAAAGAAAAAAAAAAAAAAAAAAGAGTGTGGGCTTTTAAAAGAATTCCAGATTTCAAAGGGTCTGCCCTCAAAGAGATACACCCGAAGTAAAATGTTTTGGGTGTTTCTATCCCCTAAAAAAAAAAAATCTCATCTCCAACCGTCGTATACCAAAATAAAACCATAGGCTAAAACGACACCAAACACATTATTGTTTCGGCCAAAACAATGGAACCAATACAACAATAAGCAAAACAACTTCAACATTCAATTTTCCAAAACAGTATACCCAGTGCAAATAAACAACAAGAAAATGACATATTTTAAGCTTAATGGAATAAAAAAAAAAAAAACGATCTTTTATAACAACCATCATTAAACAACAATTGGACATCACCATCCAAGCGGCTCTTAAGAATAAAGATTTACGCTGAAAAAAGAGAATAGAACTAGTAATCTTCAACTAAAAAAAAAAAATAAAACCAAACAAATAAAACAAAAAACCAACAGCTAAATTGGTAGGAGTGGTAATATACGCGTATGTGGATCAATTTTTTTCTGTCCAATATAAAATTTTGAATTAAATATAAAAAATTTATTTTTTTAATTTAATATTTTTTATAGGGAGAACTGAAAATTGATCCGGAGACGTGTCTATTATCATCTCTATAAATTGGACTATAATGGCACTTGTTGACAATTAAAGAACATCGATTCGCGGAGACGACTAACTCGTGGAATATAAGCTATTGAAGAAAAGGTGACCATTGTGTCATTTAGCTAGAAGCTTGATACCTTGGTTTTGGGAGTTCCTTCCCCCTTTAGAAGTGAATTTTTTTTCTCCCTAATATAAATTTATCATGTAAACCTTCCTGCAATATTGCAGAGGCAGAGGTATACTGCTGAGAATATTTCCTGGTTCCGCAATCTGTAAGTTTTTCTTTTGCATCCCAGAATTATGATTTTTTTTTTCTCTAAATAATTAGACAACATCTGTTGTGAGCAGAGTGAGTTCGAGGTACATAGCTTCCAACCAACTTTACACCTGCAGCTTTAATAATATCCTCCGACTCTTAGGTCTGCACATTTACTCCATGCTTTTCCAAATAAAGTGAGCACATAATCACTCCGCCGGATTGACACCGTGTTATACTATGAAGTGTGGACAAAAACAACATAGCACGGGGTCACAACAAATCCTAAAAAAGTAGGATATTGGAACAGGATGACATATATATGCATGTTTATACATGTGTTCGTATATCCTAATCTGTAATTGTTATATATGATACAGTCTCTTATTAGAAGTAGAAATAAAGGGAAATGGAAAATAAAATATTGATGATTGAAAATAGATTTTAACCGAGTAATTATATGAAAGAGACTGCCTAGCATAACGCAAGTCTATAAAGTTTCACATGTTTGTAGGACATTTAGGTTCTATAAATCTAGTATTATCTTATGTTGAAAGATCTTTTGCTATTTTTTTAATGCAATGCATGGATCCATAGTACCTAACACGTGATCTTTAGGACTCTTGAAAGCTGACACAATAATAACAACAACTAAGCCTTTTATCCAATTACTTGGGATAAGCTATATGGATCAAAAGAGAATTATGCAGGATTGATAACGTTGATAATCCTTCTTTATTCATTCTCATCAAGAAATATCTCCTCATTTAAATCTCTAGAATCCATAACTTTTCATATCACCTCCATCTACGTTTTCTTCGGCCTTCTCTTTACTCTTTTAACTTGTACTACATTGATAAGCTTTCATTATCGAATTAGTGCATTTGTAGGTTTACATTGCACATGATCAAATCATCGTAAGCGATTTTCTTGCATCTTTTCCTTAGCACGAATATCTTCATTTCTCATTTTATCTCTCCTAGTGTTGCTGCATATCTAGCGAAGCATGGGCATCTCTGATCTTATGTGAATGACGTTTTTTACAGTTCAATATTCTGTGTCATATAATAAAGTTGGCCTAATAGCAGTCCTATAAAAAATTTTCTTCAGCCTTATCAGAATGTTACGGTCGCATAAAACTCCAGTTGCACTCCTCTATTTCAACTAGTCAGCTTATATCATATGGTTGACACCACTATCGATCTCTCCATCATTCTGAATAATAGAACCAAATATCTAAACTGGCTGCTCATTTGTATTTCTTGCCCGTCCAGTATTACAGTACTACAGTTTAGAGTCTGTCGTTTACTAACTTCATATACTCTTTTTTATACCTACTCAATCTAAAACCTCTACATTCTAATGTGTGCCTCCATAACTCTAACTTGGTATTCACCCATATTCTTATCTCATCAACTAAGACAATATTATCAACAAATAGCATACACCAAGTTACCAAGTTATCTCGTTCTGAATAACTCTAGTAAGCTTATCCATCACTATTGCAAAAGTTCCCTGGTAGACAAAAGTTATTAGGATTCTAGAATCCAACACACAGCAACAGGAAGTCTGGTACACGTCAGGCAAGTGTCGATGTTCGATATATATATTTGACACAAACATGTAACATGCTTCAAATGACGCCATTGTCTATGGGTTTTAGAATAAAAGGTCAAAGACTTCTCAAGAAGCAAAACTCCAAACTAAAAATAAGCCCACTGATTAGTTCACGGTACATCTATCTTGTATCCTCCTCACAAAGACTGCAATACTAACAGATGAAACTAAACTTGACTCAAAGCTAATGAAGGTCGTGAGCAGGAATATTTGATTCTACCAATAATGAAGAGGCTCGAGAAAGCTGTGAAGAACTATTTGATTGATAAACAGAAAATAGAAGGATCTTCTACCTTCTGCTCTATTATGTTAAACGTGAATTCTCTATGTACAGGGTCAGTTATGAAAGCCTTTCCTGCCCAATGCCCAACAGTCAACCTGACATCAACCATGGAAACATAATCAAATTTCAGCACATGAATTTGACATCACTAATCTGATGCAAAAATGATAAGGGAACAGGAATAAAAAAAAATTTCAGGTTTTTGACTATTAATCAGATCTTAAAACGTTCATTTTCTCTCAACATGTTATAGTTTAGAAACGGTATTTTATGAATTAACAGACATACAAGTACAAGTTGAGTTCGCATATGAAACCTCTAGCACAAGACAACGCAGAAGCAACTAATTGAAGTCTATGATTTTCTGGAAACAAGAATATATGGCACATTCGATACATACGCTGTGTTTTAACAATTAGGATCCAAAGTAGGATTCTTTGAAGTATACAGATTGTGTACCCAGACACAAGTGGGTACATAAACTCTAGCAGGGATTAATGCCCCAGTGTCCCACTATCAGAGGCGTGAACATACACTGAATAAGCAACCCCAAAGACTTCTATGTGAAGGCCTATTTAGTAACCATCTATGCTTATTGGTTATTGCATATAGAACATATATGTATAGAACATATACTAACCATCTATGCTTATTGGTTATTGCATATAGAACATATACCGGAGTAATTTATATAGAATTTATATGTGATTTTTGTCTATGGTCCTTCGTTTACTAAATTTACACTCCATATACTCTGTTTTAGACCTACTCAATCTAAAACCTCTAGATTCTAATGTATGCCTCCATAACTCTAACTTAGCATTTACCCCTGCTCTTGTCTCATCAACTAAGACAATATTATTAGCAAATAGCATACACCAAGATATCTCATCCTGAATGGCTTTAGTAAGCTCATCCATCAATATAGCAAATAAGAATGGGCTCAATGCAGATCCTTGATGTAATCCAATTGTGATAAAAAAATCACTTGTTGTTATTGTATATGTGATTTTTGTCAAGAAGCATAAACTTTTGTAAATGCAGCTTGAAAAGAAGGTAACAATATTCAACTAAATACTGTTTCTCCTTGAAATTGACACAAATAATACAGCCTTACATCAACATTCTACACACCAGCTGACATAACCGATATATCAGCTGATATGTCGTTTTTGAAGCCGGGCTACAATGGTAATGTCAAGAACATCCTCATCTCGTTTTTGGTCAATTTTTCCTGTTATATCAGAGGTTATCCGATATATCATCCATTATATCAGATTTTATCCGATATATCACCTGCTATATCGAAATCTATATATCAGCCAATTTTTTGCTTATACTGTGCTTTATTGACACAAAGCTTTGGGTTGGGTCTATCCTTTGTTTTTTTATAGGCTAGGCATTCAATAAGCTTATGTATTAATATATTTAAGAAGCTTTTACAAACAATTAGTCATTGTACTTTCATAGACTTAATGCACTTTGGGAACTATACCCTAAATTAAGTTTTTTGTGGCCTTTATATTTATTTATGGATTGCATAATTTAGATCTTATTTAGGGCATTTAGAACGTGTACATTTATCATGGGTTATGATATATCCCAATATTTACATAATATCTCAATATGTCACCCCATATAATCCTAATATCCAATATTTAAAACCCTAAATGCCATGATGCTTTCAAGCCGACAGATATCAAGAGAACTGTCAGAGCTGCTTCTCCATAGCAAGTCTTCTCTCATTTAAAGGCCACAAGACTCTTAAAAGAGAGACAAAAAAGATTGTAAAGTGATTGTAAAGGTTGAAGATCATCCCGAAATTTCTTAGACATGTATGCTTACAGAGAGACACTATGATGATAAAGTTAAAATGTAAGAAAATAAAGAGGCTGCACTAACCGAAGAAAAATAGACAAGAATATATCACATGCAATAATTGATGTTAGGAGCCCCATTAAGAGGGCAGTAAATGAATGGCTCAGATTTAAGTCTTAAGATGGAAAATAAGAACCAAGATTCTGATCCAGCATAATTTGTTTAAGAAAAATGTCACTATAAGATGAACTTTATCAAGAGCTAGCAAAAATAAAAAAAAATGATAAACGTTGAATTACGAAAAATTTAAATAATATATTAGTTTAAACATGAAGTATCAAGTACTGGAACTGGGAAAGATGGCAATGTCAAAAAGTAGTGACAATCAAGTCTCACAAACAAGTAATAGAAATGCTGATATGGAGTATTTTCAGTATCTGTCATTAGCATTAAAAACAACTTCAAGAAAATCCCACAATATGCAGAATACGAAAAAAATTGTCCTTTACATATTACAAACTATGACGAACAAAACTTCAATAATTAATAAGTTTACAACATATATATTTAGATTACAAGCTCAAAACAAGTTAGTCACCATGTTATTCAAGTTAAATAACTTGAAAAAACATGCAATATGTAGAACAGGTAGACACCTGTCTTTTACATGTTACAAAGCATGATGATGAAAACTTAATAAATTAACAACATATATATATATATATATATATATATATATATATATATATATATGATATGTGCTTTAAAAAAAGTTAATCGCCATGTCATTACCATCTAAACACCAGACCATCCATTCTATGACCTCAAAGTATCATGCATAAACAAAACCCATAGGATAGGATATCCTCATTGCATAATGCATATTTTTCTTGGTGTTGCTCTACAACAAACTATTTCCAGTCTCACTCATACACACATCAAGTATCAAGCCTTATGAATGAGGTTGGCTAGCTGTATGCATATTATTCAAACCAAAAATCTTTTGATTTACATCAGCACTTCATCATATACCAACTTGCATAATAAAAGTAGAAAAACAAAAATGAGGAGATTTTGTAAAATACAAGTTCTATACGCTATATTGCATTAATATCTTGCATTCTAGAAGTATAAAAACAAAAAAGAGGAGATTATGTATGCTATTATATTGCACTAATAGGAGGCAAAAATGCAGCCAATTCTTAAAGAAAGTTGTAACCTAAATTTTTATCTATACTCCACATGATTAGGAAGAGAAAAGTACATTATAAAGCCAATCAAGCTATGCTAGTTTAGCGCATGGCAACCCAGGAACAAATTCATAGGGTAAGAGCAAACAGCGAAAATGTTTATGTAACTAGATAAAAGGTGATCCTAAAAGTCATATAACCAGTGAATAAGCATGCTACATACTATCTACCATGTATCACAAAGAAATCTTACCAACACGAGTTACTAACTCATGTTGGTTGCATTTCATCATCAAGCCTAATTTTATATTTAAAACTTAAGCAAAACTATTAAATCTCATCTCATGACTGCAGCATGGGAAATTCTTACCATGACTGTAGGCTAAAGCACGGCCGCCTGCAACTCGTCTCATTTTGAATTCTCCAACCCTTCCCTGTCAAAAGGGATGAGAACTAAACAAAATTGAATCTTCCATTAGAGTTGAAGATGCATGAATATAAAGAGCCAAAAAAATAAACCTTTCTCATAATTTAACACATTTCATGTTTCATCCTTTTACTAATTTGGGCATAAAATTGCAACTACCATCAATTCCTAATATACATGTTAAATCAAGAATCGTAAAACTCCCACAGTTGAATTCTTATTCCTCATTTCCAATTTTCATCCTCTTCTTTCGAGGTATCTCGCTTCCTTCTACCCCTTTGCCCCCTCCAATGTAGCTCTTCTTCTCCTTCTTCTTCTTCTTCGTCTCTCCTGACCGATATCTTTCCTCTTCCTCCACCTCTTCCTCCACCTCTACCTTCACCTTTCCATTCAACTCCGCACAATTCTTCTCAAGATCCCTCCATTCCTCGATTTTGCTTCCCTCGCTTTCCGCCAAATTCCCATTCTCACGAATTTCCCAACTTCCATCGTCTCTCTCTTTCCTTTTCTTCTTCTTCTTCTTCTTCTTCTTCTTGTTTCTCCTCTCCTCGGCCTTAGCTCCCTCGTCCTCCAAAACTTCCTCAAGCTTGATCTCAGCTTGCGAATTCTCGCAAGGGTTTGGATCGCCGCCCTTCTCCTTCTTCTTTCTCCTGCTCGTCTCCTCTTCTGATTCTTGGACTCGTTGCTCCGATCTCTTGCGGCTTGATCGAAGCTCGCGGTGAACCTGGACGAGGTCTTCAAAGGCGGTGGAGGCGAGCTTCAAGTAGGCGGCGACGTCGCGGCGGGCTCCGATGTCGGCGGCGGCGAAGCGGTATAGGATCGCCGACGCTTTGGAGAGCGAGATCGGCTTCGATGAGGTCAAGATTCCCGTCACCGCCCACATCCTCGACGTCGAGCTGAGAGAGAGAGCTATGGCGGCTGCTGCTCCCAAATCATAGGAAATTCTAAATGCGCACCACATTTTACTAGTGAGCACCACATACTATATAGCAAAGTGATTTACAACATGGGGGAAAATGGTGCTCACTAGTAAAATATGGTGCGCATTTAATCTGATTCGGGAGCAGCAGCCACCATAGCCCCGCACAAACCCGAGAGGTTCTGCAATATTGAGTCTGATTTGGGGAGTTTCCAAAGGAGCACACCATTTATCCTTGTGAGCCACTTTAAAGTGTTAGTTTGAAAGTCTAGACAGCTATAAAAAGTGGGCTCACTAGGAAAAAAGTTGTGCCCTTTTAGAAACTCCCATGTTGGGGAACCACTAGGGTTTTTGGGTTTATCACCGGATCCGGTAATATATTCAGGGTTTGCGGGATTATAGAGGCACACCCCAAATCTCTAAGGTTCTGGTTGTTATTGGGTTGGGCTGGACTGAGTTCCCAGGCCTATTATCTTGATAGTCATTTCTAGCCCAAGAACGAACAAGGTAGGATACAAAAATCAGAAATTGTGGCGCCCAGGCCCGTCCACTTGGCCCGTCTAAGTAGTACCCTGCTACGTTAGTATATTGTTTTCTTTTCTTTCTTATTATTTGCAAAAAGAAAAAGGTCTGTAACATAACATTTCTAGAATCCATTACGATGTCATCTAAAATGGATTTTGATCCTCTCTAATGAGGACAATTTAGTGGATGCTACACCGTACAATTTCAACTGTCCATCAAATTACGGTCCAATCCGCATCATAATGTGATTTTTAAATAAATTTGTAGAAATATAAATAAGAAGCATAATTATACACAAGGTTTTAAAATTATTACGTATGAAAGCTTTATTTTTGACTGACTTTATGTTTGACTAGTGGTTTGTGAGGACATATTCACAACATAGAAAATTTGTATACAGAACTCACAAGCAGTTGATTAACATCCGATGTGCAACTCACACTAAAAAAAAATAAAGTTTATTTTTCCAAGTTAGAGATTTCTTTGGTTTTCTAGTCAAACTCACACACACATATTTTTTTACAATATTATTCAAATTAAGTTTATACAGAAAATCAAACTCCGAATATCTGAAAAAACTCAGAATTTCCGACTATAGACAAGATTTATTGGCCCAAGTTAGAAATTTCATTATTCGTTATAATGAAGCTTTTTTTCATCCTGTAGCCAAGTTACCATGTAAGACTACAAGCATTTTATAGAAGCAGAAAAAAATTAAACCATAAGATAATTGGAAACAATTGTCCAAAAATATATTATTAAATTCGGAATTACATTTATTTGAAGAATATGAACTAAACATTTTCTCTATCTACATTAATCCAATCGAAAACAAATAAACCAATAATCGACAATTAGCCCAATATTCCCTCTCTCTCTCTTTTAAAAAAAAAACAGAAAAATAAAACATTATAATATATATCTTAATTTCTTCTCGGATGATCTCCAAGCTAATTAATATACCTTCTTCCTCCTATTCACAATTCCTATCAAATGGCCGTCGAAATCACGCATTGATAATAGAGATAAAAATGGATAGATTTAAAGTTTAATCTTGGTCCATTTTATTCAAATATTTGACTTGAAAAATATTTTTTTTTATTTTTGATTTAAATTTAAAATATGACAGGCTAAAAGTTAGCTTTTGCATCCCCTATGCATCGAGCTCCAGCTCCAACTGAAAGATAGGGGACGGAAACGTGTTGAGGTCGCCGAATATGGCGTCGTCCCCCTCGGCATAGCTGCCGTTGTCTTCGCCGAAGTAAGTCTGTATATCGTCGGGGAAAGTACTGCACCTCGACGGTTGTCTACTGCCTTCGGACTCGGGCGGGGACGATGGGCCCCCGATGGCCGAGGTTCTCTCCAGCATTTCTTTGAACTTGGGCGACTGCAGCAGCAGGCCGAGGGCGGAGGAGGCGTTTGCCCCTCCAGGCCGTGGCTGAGTGAACGACGATGACGAGTGCTCACCGACGGTCTGCTGGTGGTGGAGTTGTTGCTGCTGAGGCTGAGGCTGTTGTTGTTGGTGTTGGAGGCTGAACTCGTGGACGGGTGCGGGATTGTCTGTGGGCGAGGAGCTGAGGAGGGGGAGGGGGAGGGGGTTGGGGCTGGGATTGTCGGGGTTGGGCCGGAGCCACTTGATGTAGCGGCTGAGGTCGAAGTTGGTGACGGCGTTCAAGCCGCGGTACTCGATCGCGGCCATGTCGTAGGCCGTCGCTGCCTCCTCCTGAGTTGCTGCACGAGGAATGCTGTCAGCCTCTCAAAATACCAACTTCCATTGACTTGGCTGGTTTTTTTTTTGAGTCGAATATTTAGAATGTTAAAAAAAAAAAAAAAAAATTAAAAAAAAAATACCAAATGAACTGCTAGTAACAGTAATAAAGCCTACATGGATAGTTATTATAATTAAATTTTTTTCTTGTCAAAAAAATTTACTTTTTAAATTTTCTAAAAAACTTAAGTAAACATAGATTTTTAGAATGAAACACCTCTGTACAAAAGAAAGTATATGGCGAAATTCAAGTATTATTAAAATATAGATATATAGTAGGAAAATCAGATCTTTGCCACTAAAACTTTAAACCAAAGAGAGTTAGTCGTTCATTCATTTTATCGTTTAAACAAATACCAATATACCATCTCTATTAACTTCCTTTTTCTGATGATCAAAAGAATTCAATGATTTTTTTCTAGCAGAGAAAATCATTGTCGCCTGTAAGATAGCAATAATGATGTTTTGCATCCAATCAGTATCGCTATCACCCTCTCTTTAAGAATATTCGCATGCTGCGTAATTATTTCATATAGTCTACGTAGACTTTCATACATGAAGAAAGATAATATATGCGCTGATTTTATAACTAGTGAAGAATCCCAGTTGAATGTAATGGTTATTTGATACAAGAATTTTCCTCAATGAATTTTGGAGCTCGCGATAAAAGATATATTTGGTTTTCGTTATGAGAAAATGTAGTTGATGAGGTCATTGCTTAGCAAAAAAACAAAAAAAATTATGAGTTGCTAGCTGGTTTTGTTGACATGAATCAAGCCACATACATCAAGAATTTATCAAGAGGTATTGTTCCAAAATAAGCTGTACAAGTTTAATAAATGGGAAAGTTTGTGGTGGATGTTGTTAGTAGGTTACCATAAAACACTGGTGCAGAGAACAGTTGGGATGTTGGTAGGTTTTATTGCCTCCTACTCCCAACTAACAAAGATTTTATGGGCTTACATTCTCATGTACATTGACAAAACTACCCCTATACTTAGTTAGGAATTAGCTATATTGAAAGAGAAAGGAGTGCAATTATAATAAGATTAAAATTCCAAATGTGGTCAAGGTGGGCCATTGACTCTCCAAATTCTTAACTAAATCCAACCTAATTAGATGCTATTGTATTTGTTGAAGATGGTGTTACCAAATGTGTGAATGGTGCTATAGTAACTATTTATAGTCAATTGCCAAATGAGTCTTGGCTCAAGTGGTACCAGCTCTCTCCAATTTACGAAAAGTTCTGAGTTCGACTTTCGATGTGGGTTCAATTTGGATAATGTTATTAAAAATGACTAGTAAAAAAAAACTATTCATAGCCAATTTATGAGGTCGTAATTTTTTGTTTGCCAACAGCCAATTAAAAGCCTTTTGGTAACTTCCCGTTACTTGCACAAAACTAATAATAACTTTTCGGGAAATAGTATGAAACGTATTAAAAATAAATGTTCATGAAGTTTTTACCATATGTTCCGAGATATAGATACTTGTTGCCAAACACACGACCAATTCTAGCTTCCCACCGTCCATTGTGATGATGCCTATACATATTCAAGAACTTAGATCCATCAGTATATATTAAAATATTAATATTTGAATGTACGAAAAGGCTTAGCTAAAACTAAAAGGAAGATTTTTGTAGGTAACCAAAAACAAAACCTACTATAGAGAGAGAGAGAGAGAGAGAGAGTTTGTCAAAAACAACCACACTAGAATCTCAACAAACTCCAGCTAATTAAGCTCTGTTAAATATTCAAAATTATCTAAATTATTGGTGCAATCAGAATCTTTTCCCAGCCCTAGATCTCCGAAATCTCAGTGAGACATGAGAATATTGTTTATTTTCACTATTTTTTTATTCTTATTTACCATAAAAAGCTGACACACACCTTGCTACTCCTCTGTACTTTGACACTCCTCTTGAGAATCCACTGCTCTTTCTGCAGTAAATTAAACACATTATATTAATTAAATTCAAAATTAGATACAAATTAATTATGAGTGTTTTAAGTTAATAATTAATTACCTTCTTAAGGAGCCAATGTATTCTTCTTTGGATTGCCCCTCCATTTCTTTCAACTCCTCTTGGTATGTAGATAACTGGCATTAATCAAAACATATAAATAAATCGATAATAATTTTAAGGGTTAATTACACTTAGACCCCCAGTATGAGGGGTGTATAATTTATCATCCATAAAGTTTAAAACTCTCACTTAGAGTCTTGGACCGTAGAAAAAAGGATTAATTACAGTCAGACCCCCTGTAATATTAAGCGTGTATAACTTAACACTCCTGAAGTTTGAAACTCTCAAAAAACCCCCTGAACTTAGTTATTTTTACTCTCATTTTTTTATTAAAGTGCACTCTTATTTTTCAAATTCCCATTCTACCCTCATCCCTCCCTTTAATGAGTGTGCTGGTTAAAAGGAGGGATGAGGGTAGAATAGGAATTTGAGAGATAAAAATGCATTTTAGTAAAAAAAAAGAGAGTGAAAATAACTAAATTCAGGGAGCTTTTTGAGAGTTTCAAACTTCAGGGGTGTTAATTTACATACTTCCAATATTACAGCGGGTTTAAGTGAGAGTTTAAAACTTTAGGGTGATAAGTTATACATCCTAATACTACAGCGAGCCTAAGTGTAATTAACCCTAATTTTAATTTGCAGTGTAAAAAAGTAAGAATAGTGAGAGAACACGGAAACAATAAATGGCCAAAAAATTGGAGAAAGGATTAAAGACTTCAATACCGGGAAGTTGAGTATGGTGTCATGGCCCCAGTACTTCAATGCCGCTAGGTCATATGCATGAGCTGCAGCTTCTTCATCATCATATGCACCTGTATATTTATTTTTGCTTTATTTTAATTTTTTTTTTCCAGCAAAAGAAAAATAACCAAACATGGGGGAAAATTTTAAAAATACTAACCAAGATAAACTGCATTGCATCAATCCAGTTACACCCACACCAAATAAACAGGGAAAAGGTAAGATACATTAGAAACTGAATCAAATTTGATTTTAACTTGAAAAAAGAACAAAAAAAGCGGAAGAATTAAGATTATAAGAGAACCTTGTCTCCCTTTCTTGTTTTGAGATTCATTCCAGCAATTCTTATCCCACAAATGCGCCTCGTATCGCCCCGTCCATCGATGCCTGCATATCAATGACTATCGAATCAATACCCAATTCTCCAATTGAAACAGAAAGAGAGAGAGAGAGAGAGAGAGAGAGAGAGAGAGAGAGAGAATCAATCAAAACTATGCAAGTGAGAGCATAAGTTACAAGTACGAACCTTGTGACTCCCCTATAAATGGAACTACGCTGTGAGGGTGAGTCCCTTGGCACGCTTTTCCTTTTCCTCTTGACCTTCACACCATTGCTAGCACCAGCATTGACATTTGCATTGGTGTTCTCACAGGTGGTCTTGTTCTTAGCCATTAGACTCGACAAAAACAGATAGAGAAAAAGAAGGGAGATTGGTTTTTGAGAGAGATATGATAGAGAGATGACCAAGTCCTCTAGCTCTCAAGAGAGGAGAGCTTTAAAGAAGGTGTGGGGGCGGCAAAGGGTAGTTTTGGAGCTGAGCTAATTGGCAAATTCAACTACAGGGCCGGCCCCTCTCTCTCTCTCTCTCTCTCTCTCTCTCTCTCTTTTTATTTTTATTTTTTGACAGAGCCTATATTTGAGCTAATAATGTCTAAAAATTTTAGAGGATTAATATTGGCCGTCTTTAAACGGCCTAATTGTCCTATCTCTTGATCTTGTCTCTAGTTATATTGGTATTGCCACAACCTGGTGTGTAGTTTGTGTGGGCATGTAAATTTAATTTGCTAACAAATGATAGCGTTAAGTTTACAGGTTATTTGTTGGTATTGTTTGTTGTGTGCCATGGATTGGGTCACCTAATGTGAGCTTACCTTCTCTCAATCAAATTGATACATTGCATTCCAACTTTTGTATTTTCAAATTATATTGCTAATATATTGAATTTGGATGTTCTCCATTTAGACTTCGGTCGTGTCACTGTACTGCTTGCTACTGGGTGTGCTTGTTTTTTCAACTTTGGATGTGACTTTACATGATTCTGTTATATGATTAATTAACAAGGATAAATATATCAAACACATTAGTTTTTGGGGTGTCAAATACATTCAGATATTAGTCTGTTTTAGCTCTATCAAAATCTTGAATATTCAGTCATTAGGATCCTTTTGCCTATGTCAAAATCTTAAGTTAGATGAATTAATTTAGAATAAGATGGAGAGAGGAAATTAGTTTATGATCTAAAACAATAAAGTAAGCCGAGCTATGAGTTCATCTATATCTTTAAGCCCATAGAAGAGTATTTGCTTGCATACGACTCGTAGGATCGGTTATATAACTCAAGAAAAAAAAAACCAAAGGAAAATTATTGGATCCAGTCGACGGACAGTGGGAGAGGCTGATAATTCTAAACAAGCATTGACTACATGAGTAATGTCATTTTAACGCAAGATATTAGACAACCAGGATCGTCAACATGTCAGAGCGAGCTGAATTTTTAGGATTTTTCACACAATTTCAAGATGTTGGGTGCTTGGAGAGGATTAAATTCTTCTTGACGATTTTCTTCCATTTTGGACAAGTTGAATGGGCCATGCTTCCAAATTTGTGGGAATTATTCTAATTTTTCAAATAAAAAGGATGATAAATTTTAAGAGAGTCTAAATTCTCGTCCAACATCTAATCAGGTTACAATCTATTTATAAGTTTTATTTACACAGAGGATGTAATTGATTAAGGGAGAAAGTGATAACTCAAATACAAAGACCATACTTCCATTCTGTTTCATTTCGTCCTTGTTTCGATCAATCATCAACCAATCATAACACAAACTAACATTCTTCATCGTTTTCATGTAAACTCATTTTTGGTAGAGTTTGAAAGACTTCAGAATAATCCTAAATCATGTACATGTTACATTATCTTGGTATATATTGTTAGTGCACAAACAGGGGTTTGTGCACTAAGATAGTAGAGAAAACTCAATACTTGACTTTGAAACAGAAATATCCAATGCCTTTTGTGTCTCAAGGGCCGAAATACAAACACAACGCTTGCAAGACGTCCTTTCTACCACCTTGTTTGGTGCATTTCAAAACTGTGCAATAACCTCATGCAAATATTGTGTTAAGAATAAAAAGTACTCAAAATGTTTAGACGCTGTTCTTTCTCATAAAATAAATGTTTATAATCGTTGTATGCAAATATTTGGATTTAACTTATCGAGTAGGAAACCCACACAGTTGGCAACTGCATACGTTTTGTGATTTTCGAACAATCCTTCAGGCCTTAATGGTATATACACTATTAATCAAATGAATAATTATTATACTCAAATTTTTATTATTTCTGATGAAGGTCATAGGCATTGGAAAAATGGTTTACTTTTGCCTTTTCTTTCTTGTTTCTAGTGATATTAAGCTTATACTTGGAAACATTTTTTTTTTATTTCAAAAACTATATGTATAATATAATCGTTTAAATGCCACCAATATTTGTATGAAAGATTATATTATGGTAATGATTAGTTTAATGGACCTATTTTTATTCATTATACATATATATGCACACACACGCACACACACATATATAAGGATAGTCCAAAAGCCAGCTGGATAATGTGAGTGGGACTCGAGCCATAATAGCTCATTGCACAACTGGAAGAGGTTTTATCCCTAGACAAAATAGACAGTAAAGGAATTTGTCATCTCTCTCTTTCTTCTCGTCTTTTATTTTCTTTCAAATGAATATGGTGGAAACCTCTGTCCAGTAGATTCAGCCATACACAGTGGTGGCATAGCTTGAACTTGTGACACCTCTCATCAGAAGACCAACACTTTATCAACATTTCAGAGTTCAACTCCGTAATTTTGAAACTAACACTGCAACAATTTTTAAACCAAACAGGACGTACCATCAACACCTGAAAATTTTAATGCGCTTGTAGTAGTGTAGCCATGGCCACATTGACATTTCAATGACAGGCACAATGGCTTTAAGGAGTGGGCATCGAATCAGTGAATGCAAGACTTGAGATTTAGGATAGTAGTTGAAAGGACTGTGGCAGGCTATAATGTAAGGTAGCCCCATTGGAAGGACTAAATTATGAGGCCTCCTTATATTCCTATAAATTAAGTTTGTTATAGTTTGGTGAAGGATAGTATAGTACATTTTCTACATGCATGCACACATAGATATATGTATTTATAGTATATCCCTAACGAACTTATTTACAGTGCAAGCTGTGTCCTGTGTGTCTGTTGTAGTTTTCATGCCAAAAGTATAAGAGAAACCTCGCGCATTAGAAGAGACACCAGAAAAAAGTATGTGACCTGAACCAGGAAAGAATTTCTAACATATTTATGACAGAAAAAGAAAACAATAAGATATTTAAACAATTTTGTGCAAGAGTCAACATGTATTGTATGGGATGTTAAGTGATGCAATTTATTGGTCATCTAATGTTGTTTCCTGTTGCAAATTCTAGATTTCAGGTCTTCTAATAACCAATTTATATGAAAGATATGAATGAAAGGATTAATGAAGGTGATCGAAATGGTGAATGTATATATTCTTTTAATGGATGTATAAACCAAGGAAACTGAGTTGAATGCAACTTCTTGGTCTTTTGTACCAAAATCTTTGAAAAACTTCGCTTATCATGGCTGTCAATTAACAAACTTTCAGATCACCTTTCACGATTAGATTAAGTATTGGGTGTCAACATCACACATATATGGCACTTATTTCTCTAGAATAAATTTTAGGTATTCCTTTGTGATGCTATAGAACCAACAAGAATCCTATGAGGCAGCCAATTCGAAGTATGATGGAAAAATCAGCAACAGTTTGATGCCACTATAATGATCCAGCTATTTTTTGAAGGAAATGTCATGATCAACTTACGAAATGATAAAAATTAGAGGGTGTATCAAACTCTAATTGGCAAATTTCAGTATTTTGGTTTCTTGGCCTCATATATAAATCAAATAGCAAGGTGATTCGGTCATGAAGTATCAATGAAATGATCCATTTTTCTAATAAGACAACACAGTCAGTCATTGGTCAGTATAGTAGTCATTACCAGAGAAGTAAAGGCAATTATCAGGTCATTTGTTAAGATGGTTTTCTAAATTTTGGGGCAGAATTGATTATTCTACATGTGAAGTATTATACATATTCGCAGCAGAATTTCTTCGCTTTCCTTCCATTGAATTAGCTTAAATTACAACGAAAGAGAACAAGAAAAAGAAAGAACAAACGAGAGGATTTTATATTTCAATCGCTCTATTTTACAATGAATTGTGGGATCTGTATGTCGATGAGATCTGTCAAGCAGCTCCTTTGGACGATCTGACGTCGAGCTCTTCTCTCTTGAAGATGACGGCCGACTGTAGACGATCTTCTCTGGTCTTTCACGAACTCAAGGCTCTATGCGTAACTTGAATTCTCCAAGATGCCGAAAAAGAGAAGAAAAGAAGACCTCTAGGGCTTCCCCAAGAGGGTATTTATAACTTTAGGATCATATGAGAGTTTATATCTAAATAGAATTTGTACTCATCAAGGATCCCAATCAAATATCTTAGTTTTGATTTAAATTTCTTGATTTAGAGTTCTGATTGGACTTAATTTGGGTATTTGGATAAGCCCAAATCATAATCTCAATCAATTTGAGATTCTGGTTATCTGCTCACGCGGAGATAATCTCATCAAAACGCGGAGCTAGAGAACCAGAACGCTGAACTAACGCGGAGCTATTGAATAGCTCCGCGTTTCGTTCAAACGCGAGGCTAAAATAGCCAAACGCGGAGCTACAGAGTTTAGCTCCGCGTTCTGTTGTGGAAAACTCTATTTACATAGAAATTTTCACTGCCAACAGAACCCCCTCCAAAATTTTCAAAATGACTTAGAACTTAGCAAATTTTAAAATACTTTGGATGTTTAAACGCAAAGTTAAAATACCAAGTTTATCTCGCGTTTTGTTCACTTGCGCGGAGCTAAATAGCTTCGCTTTTTAGTGAGTAATTGCTTATTAATTGCTCAATAATTACTCAGTTAATAACTCAGTAATTACTTCTGCTTTGTCTTTCGCGCCGAATACCAAGAGACGGATCATTTTAAATAGAGCCTCAAGCTCTTCTTCTTCTTCATTTCATTCGAAGAACCCAAGAGTCTGGAGCTCCGGCAACCAGGCGACCCATGCAAACGATCGGTCATTGATCGAACTTCGTTTGATTTTCCATAGATTTTCATCACTAGGATGTCATCTAAGAAGAGTACGGCGTCGCGCGCCTCCTCACCATCGGCGGCCGGCGTTAGCAGCGGAGGCGGCGACCGAGGCAGTGGCCACAATGGCGAGCCAATCCATGCTGCACCAATTGGAGGTAGAAATTCCCAATTTTTAGACTCCTTACATCAATTTTGGAGTGTTTTGGCTTGGTTTTAATCGACCAGCCATTTTTTTTACCAGCGAGATCGCCGTTTTCCGTCCGTAAGGCTTGAGAAGAAAGGAGAAGACGGAGAAAAACTTTGGTCTTCTTCTTACGCGAAGTTATCGCGTCATCCTCGCGTTTGAAACACGGGGCTATTTTAACTAGCAGTCACGTTTCAACGCGAGGCTATTTTGACTAGCAGTCGCGTTTCAAAGTAAGGCTATTTTGACTAGCAGTCGCGCTTCAACGCGAGGCTATTTTGACTAGCAGTCGCGTTTCAACACGAGGTTATTTCCTCAGCTGCGCGCGAAGTTAATTTTTTAACTCCGCGTTTTTATACTTAGAAGATTTTTCGAGTTTTCTCTAACTCTTGATTCTTTTTTTGCAGTGCGATATTCAGTGGATCCAATCTCCCAAGAGCATCACTTTGGCTATGGCGGGGGTGCAAACTCAGTCACCCAGTTTCGCTTCACGACTGTTTTTGCTGCGTACAAGCCGGGCTTGAGAGAACGCAGGGAGAAGCTAATCAGATACAGCCCTGCTACTGCACGGGAGATTATTACGGATGCTCTCTTTGAAGCCACAAACTGGGAGGCGTTGGAGAAGCCGGGGTTCCTCTTTGGAGATGCTATAGAGCACTCGGATAAGATCCTCTTTGAAGAGGAGGGCAAGTGGCTGTACCAAACCGGGGATCTGCTCATGTTTCTGCCTGACATGGAGCGTAGCTACCCTCTGGTGTATCTTCAGAGGCTATCTTCCCACCGCGAGTTAGAATTTGAACTAACTCGTGAGTATGATAGTGTTGCGACTGGCAAATTCGGTATGAATGGGGCTTTTCAAGACGGTCCCCCCAGATGTATTACGGGGCTCCTCCCAGGCAGAGTCACCAAAAAGCACCCTGTTGGTGAAGTCCCGATTCGTGCTAAGACTTTCCTTAGCGAATTCTTGGCCAAGGGTGGTCAGTACCCTGCCAAAAACTTTAGAATGCTTGGATGGGTCCACTAGTCGGGCAATATGTGGTGGTTCAGACTTGTCAAACACATACTGGACACCCATGAGCAGACCTTAAAGGAAAATGGTTTGTACAAAGCCATTAGAAACGTCCAGTTTGGCTTGCCTCAAAGTGCGTACATTTATTCTGCCTGCTGGAGATGTATAACTCTGAGACCGGCACCTTCTTTACACCGGTTGGTGAGCTTGGATTTGCTCTCTATGAGATGTTCGAAGTGTCAGGTTTATCAATGGGCGAAGTCCCTTATGAGGAATACATCCCTACTGCTGAAGAATTGAAGATGCTGAAAGCGGGGGATGAGCACATCTACCCGACTTACTGGGAAATGATATGCCATTATTATATTTATGCCGACCTGGCTGGAGTAAGGAACCAGGGAATTGGCCATAAGAAGTGGGCAGACTATCTCTTCATTAATCTGAAGGAGAGTCTCCCTATGGTTCGTGGACGTCCTTCCATTAGTATCGAAGAAGTGAAGGAGCGTATCTCCAGCTTAGAAACCACATCATACACGATCGAATCAAATGAATGAGATTTTGGTCCTGGCACAGTCTTTCAGAGCTTCCACTACCAGGCACAGTTCCCAATTTCAAACAGGGGTTTGCTTGCGGGATTCCTGATACTTTGGTTAAAGAGATGCGTTGTCCCTTCTCTTTCCAAGGAGGCCATCGCAAAGAATGTCGTCTATCCAGCCGTTCTATTGGCCTATGGTCGACCGTTTGGGTTGTTACCAGCAATGGTTACCAACCTCCAAAGCGGGCTCCGGGCCCTTTGCAACAGCTTCATGCCAGCGGAGAAGAATAAAGATAAAGCTGGGAAGGGTAAAGCGGCCAAAGAAGCTGCCACGGTGAAGACACCGAACCCAAGGGTAGAGATGCCCTATACATATTTAATGGCATGGCTAGTCATGCACTGCCCGTCGCTGATGAGTGTTGCGGATTACAACCCAACTGACAAGCCGTTCTTTGTAGAGAAGTATGAGCGCTCTGTCTGGAAGAGCAATTACATGTCTCAAATCCGCAGAACACTCCGTCATCATCAAAACTATGAGATCTTCTGCTGCTTCCCAGACTTCTCTAGGGGAGAGTATGGATCTAAATTTAAAGATATTTTGGGAGCAGACCAGTTCACCAACTTATCTTCAGGAATTTTCTGGTGGTTGTTGAATATTCGCTCCGGACACTTGGTGTACAGGTAAGACACCATGTTCTACATAGAGCCATATATCCCAAGCAGATTTGCTCGTCAATTTGGGTATACGCAGTTTTATGTAGGAAATCCAAACAAAGAGTTGGCGTACGAGGAAAATCTGTATGCAGGGGCACGGGGCTGGTTCCATTTTGTTGCTGGAAGAACCGGAGCAGAATTTATGCTACCCCTGAAATCACCAGACTAAGCATGGTGTTAAGCTTCTGTACCTGGTACAGTGTTGTAAATGCTGAAGTAACAAACTTCTCCATCAACCACAGCTGCCGCAAGGAGATAGAGGCCTTCTATGCCAGCCGCAAAGGAGCCAAGAGAGTGAGAGTGAAAGGAATGGACGAATTCCTTGGTGCGGCGGCCGATCCATCAGACTTGGGCAACTCTGATGGTGATGATGATAATGGCAATGATGATGACGGCGATGATGGTGGTGACCCTTAAGACTTGGTTCTCCGTCCCCGAAGTCCAACCGTTAAATGTCGTAGACCTGTAAGAGGCGAACCGGCGATGAAGAAGCAAAAATTAGCCTCGGGGACCCTCTTAGTCTCTCAAGAGGCGGCGGCCAAGTTCGCTTCAGACTTGCTGGCCTCAGCTTTGCCTCCGGTACCGGCAGAGGAGAGTAGACCTGCTGAAGCTCCAGGTGCTACTGAGGTCCCGACTCTTCCAATCACAGAATCTGTTGAACACTCCGTGACGCAACCTCAGGGTAGCGAAACGGGTGCTCTCCTGGAAACAGCGATGGCTCCCCCTTCAAGTCCGACAACTGGACTTGTATCTCCTGGTATAGTTTTTATATTCTATCTTTTGTCTATTATTCACTTTCTCATTATATGTAACACTATTTGTTTGCTTTTTGCAGGTGGTCAGCCCCACTCGCCAATGCATTCGACTACCAGGGGAGAATCTGAGGAGAAGGTGGATTATTCTGGCACAACTGGCTCGATGGGAGGTTTGGGTAGTTCTGCAAATGAGTTTGACGCAGACTACTTTACGACAACTCCACCCTATGTTCCTCCTTCAGTTCCCCTAATAGATGAACTCGGGAGTGATGATAGGACAGATGTGGTTGTCGAGGCTGCAGCAAGAGAAGCTACGCCATCCCCAAGTCTGCCTTCTCCAATACCACCGGTCTGTTTCGAAGAAACCTTTCCGGTGGTCGTTGGTGTGCCCTCTGCTCCTCAGCCAGCAATATTAACATCTTCTACCATTATGGCTATTGAGCCGTTGGTGACTCCTTCAGCCCCGAGTCCTCCGCCAGCGGGAGATGAAGAAAATTTGAAATTCTCATTCGAAACCACTTCCGCCACGGGAGGAACTTCGGGTGAAAACACTCTATCGTCTACTCTTGCTGATGGTGCTACTCAGATGATCTGTACCAGCGATACTCCTCGGGTTCCTAGTTCTGCTAAGTCCATATTGGTTTTACTGGCCCCTCATGTCATGAATCTGGTACATGGACGGGCTTCTTCTTCCGCAACCCCAACGGACGCTACTCCTTTCCCAACGACATCTTCCTTAGTGCTGCCTGCTTTAAACACAGACACTGTGGATCCTCTCGAAGAATTCTTCAACCACAGTGTAAATGACTTTTTGCGGCAGGAGGTGTATCGGAATGATTCTGGATGGAAGAGATTTCTTTAATCTTGGACATCCAATGTTGTCTAGCTATCTGGATAATATTGAAAGGATTGGAGAACGTGACCGAGCAGCTCCCTACCGAGCCCGCCTTGAAGCTTTAGAAGAATAGGTGAATACGCTAAACACGATTCGTCAAGCAGATGTGGAAGCGATCACTGAAATAGAGTTGGCGCGGCTACGGCCAGAGTTAACAGTTCGCCAGGAGGAGTTGAGGCGTCAGGAAGAAGGATGGTCACGGGAGTTGGCCGAGCTACAAGCCAATCAGGAGTCCATTCTCAGGGGGTTAGAGATAGTGGATTTCGAGATTGAGGGGAGTCAAGCCGCCATCCTTAGAGCCAGAGAGACTATTGCTAAGGCTTGAGCTATTCTGGAAGTCAGTGAGTTTCGGTTAGGGGAATCCGTTAAGAAACGGGAAGAGCTGATTCTTCAACAAGGACAGCTCGAATAGGAAGGCATACTGAGGAGCCGTACTATTGAAGAATCTCGTCAGCAGTTGGCCCAGCAACTGGCAATAAACGACGATGATTTACGCCGGCAGGCCCAACACTCTGTGGAGGAAACTCGTCGTCGAGTGATTGTCGAGACGACAAATAAATTGAGATTTCTAGGAAATCCATAACTTTCTTTCTTTCTATTCTTTTATTCTTTTTGTAATAAGAACTTGTAATAGAAGAGATAACTTTTTTGTTTCTTTTGTGACTTCATTCTCTTTTGAATAAAGGTAATCTTTTGATTCTTTTACCTGTTGGCTACAAAATTTGTTTGCACAACAGGTAATTTGTTATCAAAATGATTTAGTTGTTTAGGTAAAACAGTCCAAAGCTCATCTGCGTAACTTAGACTGCTAATACCGAGGTGATCGGGTCAGGATCACCAGATTTCGGCAGAGGCGTCTAATTGCGCATGCCCAGAGTTTAATTGGAGGCGGTTCACGGCTCTCGTGCGTAACTTGAACTGCACATACCAAGATGATCGGGTCAGGATCATCAAATTTCGGCAGAGGTGCTAAATTGCGCATGCCTAGTTTTAAGCAAGAAGTTCAAGTGCTCATCTGCGTCACTTGAACAAGTGGAGGCGGTTCAAGGCTCTCATGCGTAACTTGAACTGCACATATGAAGATGATCGGGTCAGGATCACCAGATTTCGACAGAGGCGCCTAATTGCGCATGCTTAGTTTTAAGCAAGAAGTTCAAGTGCTCATCTGCGTAACTTGAACAAGTGGAGGCGGTTCAAGACTCTCATGCGTAACTTGAACTGCAAATACCAAGATGATCGGGTCTGGATCATCAGATTTCGGCAGAGGCACCTAATTGCGCATGCCTAGCAAAGAGTTCAAGTGCTCATCTGCGTAACTTGAACAAGTGGAGGCTGTTCAAGATTCTCATGCGTAACTTGAACTGCACATACCAAGATGATCGGGTCAGGATCATCAGATTTCGGCAGAGGCGCCTAATTGCGCATGCCTAGCAAAGAGTTCAAGTGCTCATCTGCGTAACTTGAACAAGTGGAGGCAGTTCAAGGTTCTCATGCGTAACTTGAACTGCACATCCCAAGATGATTGGGTCAGGATCATCAGATTAGAGGCGCCAGATTGCGCATGCCTAGTTTTAAGCAAGAAGTTCAAGTGCTCATCTGTGTAACTTGAACAAGTAGATGGTTATACTCCTAGTGATCTGAACCAGATGTGACAGTTACTCTGTCATCATTCTGGTTTATTTTAGGCATAGTATTTCTTCAGAAATTTGCCGTTGATCGGCATCATCATTCTATCGCCGTTCTGATTCATTAAGCGATAGGCTCCACTAGAGTATACCGTCTCCACAACAAACGGTCCTTCCCACTTGGATTCAAATTTACCCTTAGTCTTGTGGGTTAGAATCATTGGCTTTTTAATAACTAGGACCAAGTCTCCTTGTTTAAAGGTCCTTGGTTTAACTTCTTATTTAACGTTCGCGAGATTCGGGCTTAATACAACTCAATTTGTTGTTGAGCCCTGAGACGTTTTTCATCTAACGCCTCTTGTTCTTGCAATCTTAGTTGATGACATTCTTCTGTCGTCATCTTTGTGGCTAAGGCCACTCTTAATGATGGTATCTGGATTTCGAGAGGCAAGACGGCCTCACTTCCATAAACCAAGGAGAACGGAGTAGCTTTTGTCGGGGTGCGAACGGTGATGCGATAAGCCCACAAACACTCTCCCAGCTTTTCATCCCAGTCCCTTTTGTTGGAAGAGACAAACTTTCGAAGGAGTTTAATGATCGTCTTGTTGAAAGCTTCAGCTAACCCATTTCCTCGGGGTTATATGGCGTCGAAGCAATATCTTTAATTCTGAACTTATCACAGAATCTTGAGAACCCCTGGCTGATGAACTGCGGTCCATTATCATGAATGATTCTTCGGGGGATGCCAAAAAGGTAAATGATATGATGCTTGATGAACTTAATCACATCTGTCGTTTTCACTTCTCTCATGGATACGACTTCGGCCCATCTTGAAAAATAATCGGTTATTGTAAGAATAAACTGATGTCCTCTGGACGACGGGGGAGTTATAGACCCCACAATATCCATTCCCCAAGCCTCAAATGGCCAACTAGTAACAGTATTGTGCAAGTATTCTGGGGGCTGATGAATAAAATTGGTATATACTTGGCATGCATGACACCTTTTAGCGTATGCCATTGCCTCTGTAATCATTTTCGGCCAGTAGTATCCCAACCTTCTTATGTGGTCTCCGAGTTTTGGACCTGGCTGATGAGCTCCACACACTCCATCATGTGTTTTCCTCAGCACTTCATCTGCTTTTGTTTTTGATATGCAGCATAGCAGCAGACCCTCATTTGATTTTCTGTACAAAGTTTGAAGTGTACGATCAAAGTAGAATCTCGGGGCCTTCCTCTTTATCGAGGCGGCCTCCTTTGGATCCTCTGGTAGTATCCCATGTAGGGCGTAATTTATAAATGGAAATCGCCAATCATGGGGTTCCAGAATTAAGCCTGTCTGGCACACCTCTTTGGCTTGGAATACCGTATCTGGGTGGAGGAGTTCCCTGCTACCGATAGTGATTCTTTTAGCTTCACCCGGCGGGATTGCCAATATTGCAGCTAACGCAGCAAGAGCATCTGCATAGACGTTCTCATTCCGAGATATATGATATATATAAAATTGTTCAAAATATCCTGCTAGCTCAATGGCTAGCTGATGATAGGGGATGAGGGCTTTATGTCTGACTTCATACTCACCCGTCATCTGGTTGACGATGAGTTTAGAGTCTCCATATGCCTCTAGATAGTTTACCCCTAGTTGCAGAGTCATTTTTAAGCCGATAATGAGCGCGTTGTATTCCGCCACATTATTCGTGCACGGTTCTGTTAATGAGTAACCGTTAGGCAATATATGTTTATGTGGGGATATTAGCACAACCCCCACTCCAGCAGCAGATCGTCTGGCAGCACCATCAAAGAACATTTGCCATGGTTGTTCTTTACTAACTGTGTTGACCTCTGACGTCTATTTGGAATTGGACCAAATTGGATGGTCTGTAAGGAAATCGGCAATCGCCTGTCCCTTCATGGCTTTTTGAGAGACGAAGTGTATATCATATAGCGATAGTAGCAGTGTCCATTTTGCCAATCGGCCGTTCAAGGATCCTGATTTTGTCATCAGAATTTTTAAGGGGTTAACCCGTGATATGACATGTATCGTTTGCCCTGAAAGATAGTGTCGCATTTTCTGAACAACGAACACTAGGGCTAAACATTCTTTTTCGATCGGAGTATACCGACGCTCGGCTCCGATCATTGTCCTGCTTAAGTAATAAAGAGCATGTTCATGGTCATGCTCATTATATTGAGCAAGTAACGCTCCTAAAGTATCAACCATGGCCCTTACATATATAAGAAATGGCTACCCAGGGACCGGTGCCATAAGAATGGGAGGTTTCATGAGGTATTTTTTGAGATCGTCAAATACTTGTTGACATGCCTCATCCCATACGAAAGAACCCCCTTTTTTATGAGTTTAGAGAACGGCTGGCATCGCCTTGATAAATTGGAGATGAAGCGCCGGATATAGGCTAACTTTCCTTGTAACCCCCTTAATTCCTTAAGATTGCGGGGCGGTGGCATTTCGCTAATCGCTTTCACCTTTTCAGGGTCAAGGAAAATTCCTTTTTGAGGTTATTATGAATCCAAGAAATTTCCCGCTGGACACCCCCATAAAAGACTTAGTGGGATTCATCTTCAGATGATATTTTCGCATAAGATCGAAGACCGTTCTTAAATCATAAAGATGATCTTTTTTGTTCTTGCTTTTGACCGCTAAGTCATCCACATAACACTCTATTGTTTTGCGCATGTGTTCTTTGAATATGACGCTCATTGCACGTTGGTAGGTGGCACCGGCGTTCTTCAATCCGAAAGGCATCACCGTATAACAGTATACCCCCAGCGGTGTTCTGAAAACCGTGTGCTTTTCATCATCTGGGTGCATTTTAATCTGGTTATAGCCTGAGAAGCCATCCATAAAGGACATCCTCTTATAACCGCAAGTATTATCAATCATCACATCGGTGATGGGGAGTGGAAATTCATTCTTAGGACATGCAGCATTCAGATCTCTAAAATCGATACATATCCGGATTTTTCCGTTCTTTTTACGAACCGGCACTATGTTAGCCACCCAATCAAGATGTTGCTCTTCACGGATGAATCCGGATTTTATAAGTTTGTTGACCTCGGCAACTATTGCCTCCATCAATTTCGGTCGAAAGCGCCTTTGCTGTTGTTTAACTAGTTTGGCGTCTTCTTTAATATTTAATCGGTGCGTGGCAATTTGAGGGTCAAGTCCAGACATGTCTTCATAACTCCATGCGAACACGTCTATATACTCTTTGATAAGAGATATAAGTTCTTCTTTTTCGAAGGGAGTTAACGTGTCGCTTATGAAGATGGGTTTCGGGTTTTTTTCCGTTCCCATGTTAACTTGTACCAATTTGTCTTCTGTGGGCGGGTCACGCTGTTCAAAGCAGACATCCCAGAGAGTGTCCATATGCTTAGCCCAGGAATCATCGTGAACATCAATTGGTTCCTCGTCGCTTTCTGGTGCGGCTGAAACCATATTGGCTGTCAAGGATTGAAACCAGGCGTCGGTACTTAGATCCGAGTCATGATCAAGTGGAGATGAATCATCATCGGCCGAAGAACTTTCCTCATATTGGCATGGTGGTGAGGGAGGAGTAGATACATAGCCCAACCTCCTGCGAGTCTTTTGATAATAGTCTGGGCTCTTTCCTCTCGGTCTAAATGAGGGTATGAGATTCCGTCGCCCTTTTCCAAAGTTTAATCCCGATTTCTGAGTAAAATTATAACCCATTTTCTCCATCATTTGTCGGGATTTCTGTAAGTGAAATTGAGGTGATGTTTGTTCATCACTTTCACTGCTTTGTTTTTGTCGAGGTGACGTAATTACTTTGCCGAACATGATCGGCTTTTGAGACCCCTGTCGAGAAGGCACCTCAAAGAAGTGACCTTGTCCCTTAGTTATTTTTGATTGAGAGAGGAGGGATGACCTGAGGGGCAAATGGTATACCGCCAGAACTTCAAGTTCGGACAGGCCATCCACTTCAGTGGAAGTACAAGAGGGTTCAGACTCAGTAGCTACAGCATACTCGTAGACTAACTTTATATTTTCATTGATAACCCACTCACTCTCTACTACATCAGCTACATTATTATCAAAATTCAAATTAAAATCTATGTGAGGGTTGATTTCATAATCACCCCCATCGTTATCTTCGGGATACTCGTACTCCGTGTCGGGTTCATTGTCGCTGTCATCGGGCTTTTGAAACCTGCTGGGATTGTCGTACGGGACCTTATGGACTGGTTTGTAGAGCCTGGCGTCTGTGAAGTAATTCTCTAGTCTCTTGAATAGTTGCCTATCTGCAACTAGTGTCCGAACTTCTTCTGTTCATCACAGTACTTCATACACTGGTGGAGAGTCGACGGGACTATCATATATGCATGGATCCAAAGTCGTCCCAACAAGATATTATAAGACGTATCTGCGTCTATAACATAGCATGCAACCTCCGTTATTAAATCTCCAATCTGATACCGCAGTCGGATTTTGCCAAGAGGACTGCTGTTGTTAGCGTTGAATCCGTAGATAGTAGTATTTGTAGGCGTCAAACGATGAGGGGATATTCCCAATAGTTGCATTAGCCTTCTGGGAATAACGCTTAGTGCAGACCCCGGATCGATTTGAATGCGTTCCACCTTGGTGGATCCGACATATCCGGTGAAATATAAAGGCCTATTATACTTTATATTCCTTACCTGCATGTCCTCCGGAGAGAAGGTAATTTATAGGACCTGCCTCCTTACTTGATGACAGCTGGGGCAAGAGTCCTGTTCCTCATCGGCCGGCTCGACGATCTGAGCCAAAAATGACTCAGAATCTGCCAGGGCCTCTTTTAATACTTCACGTGTTGATTTTGATAATCTCAACAATTCATAAAGCGTTACTCGTGCTGGGATATTCACTAACTGAGCGATTATATCGAATTTGAAGGTAGTCTCCTTGGCCTCTTCATTTCTAACAGGATTCTTCTGGAAACGAAGTTCCTTTTGTTTTGTGGGCTTCGCGAGGTCCCCGTATATGTTCTTCGGGTCTACTCTGGTGTAATCCTTGAGGTATGGCTTGCTAGACCGAGTATTGGAAGGGCCCACCCCATCTTGATGAGTGGCCATTATTTCGGGCTCTTCTTCAGAATCTGTGAAGGCTCCCGAAACTATATATTCTTCCTTTATCTCTGCGGAGATGGCATTAATAGTCCGCTTTTTTCCTTTGACCCCCTGTGGTAGTCCACTGTTCATCCTGTAGTAAATCAGGATGGACCCACATAACTTCCCCCTTTTGGGTTGTCACGGGGACAAATCCTTCTTGAGCCTTATTGTGCGGGTCATGGTTTTTGGTAACCAACTTCCCCTTTGGAATTGGGGTTACCCCTGCAGGGAATTCATGGGTTCCAACCACTATGGTTGCCATATTGGCCGTGACTTTCTTTTACTCCTCTTTAAACATCAGAACTCCAGCTTCTATCAGTACTTGAATTCTGTTCTTTAGAGGGTAACAATCCCTAATAGGGTATCCAACATTCCGGTGGTAGAGACAATAGTTGGGGTCGTTGGTCTTACTAGCGTCCTCTGGCTTCCTATTTTCTGGAAGTTTCAGCATTCCCTTCCTAAGGAGGATGTGAAAGAGGGTGGGCGTTTGTTCCGCCTTGAAAGTATAGGTCCTCTCCTGTTGAGGCCTATTTTGCCTTGTGCCCTTTTGATTTTGGGGCTTTGGACTCGGAGGATTTGTCTTTTGTGGAGCTGCCTCTGATGCCATTGCCGCTTTACCTTTATTTTTATTGTTATTTTGGGCGTATGGCCTACTACTTCCAGTACTTTTTGATCCACGAGACTCTTCAACTCGGCGAATCAAATCTTTGGTTTGCTCTCCCTGTTTGAGCAAATCTCTCGATGTCTTAGACTCTACGGTCCCTATTTTTAGGAGCACGTTAGTTATAAGATTATGTCGACATGTCTCGACTAGAGTCTCCTGGACCATTCCGTGTTTGCAATGCACAGACTTCTCCCGGAACCTTTCTATGAAGTCTTTGACGGTTTCTTGTTCCCCTTGTTTAGTCGCAAGGAGAGAATAAACCGTAATTTCGGTATCATCCTCAAAGAAGCGTGAGAGAAATAGTTTCTCCAGATCAAACCAGGTATTAATAGTACCTGGGGCAGCTGCATAAACCAAGTAAAGGCAGACCCTCGCAAGGTACTTGCGAATACCTTGGTCATTGCCCATCAAATGTCCTGCTTGGGGCAAGAAATAATAAATGTGTTGACTGGGAGACCCCTTCCCGTCATATGACTCTAATTTGAGCGGCTTGTATTTTTCTGGGTAGGGTGCCAGATCCCATTCAGGTGGATATGGTCTTGATACCTCCGATTCTTTCAACTCCTTCTTGTGCATTAGCGCTTCGAGTTGACTTTGAAATTTCTTAATTTTCTCTTCATGTGGATCATGAAAAGAATATTTGTCCTCGTCCTCATGTGTTGAGTGGGCTTTCTTTTCTTTATCTTCCTTGTTCAGTTTGTTGAACAAGATTTCCTTTTCTTTCTTAGCGTTATCCTCAACAATCTTCTGAGTATTCTCGACTATTTTCGAGAGCATCATTCTAAGATCTTCAATTGTCTTTTGTTGCTCCCGAATCATCTTTTCTTGGGCTTCAAATCCTTGATCGATATCGTCAGATTTATCCGCCATATGTGATGCTGACTTTTGTAGCCGAGATGACGCAGAGGTACGAGGTGAAGCTATAGCCAAGTTATCGCTGTCGTCGTCATAAGAACATTTTGCAAGTTTCTTATAGTTTCGAGGCGGGACAGCTCCTGACTTAAGTCGAGTGTTGTGATGGGATTCCTCATCACTTGATTCCGAATCATTATACGTCTCTACAACCTTCTTCCCCTTTTCGACTATATTGGAGGTTACAATTCTCCATTCTTTTCGGGGAGTAGCTTTCGTTTTCTTAGCAGGGTTTTTATCCGACTCGGTTAATCGATCGAACACCGATACCATGTTCTTATTGCAGCAACAATTATCTACTACAGCGGATACCGCTGTCATAAGTTGTTGGCAATGACAAGAAGATTCGGATTGAATTTGTTCTATGCTTCTCTTCTTGGTTAAGTACTCTCTGAGATCGGTGACTTTAGTCATGGAGTTGTGGGGTCCACTCATCTGCTGAGAGGGTCCAGGAGCCCACTGAAGCTTCTTGAGATTACTGGAGTCTAGTTCTGGTCCATTAATGCGACAATCAGCCCTGATTTTGTATTCAGGTTGACCTACGTGGAGCTGAGAAATAGCTTCGCGTTTTGGAGTGCGGAGCTGAAAGTTATCTTCGCGTTTTATGTTGCAGGCCTGAAGAATAGCTCCGCGTTTTGCTACGCTAGCCTCGCGTTTTACGCTGGTTTGGCATTTCTTCAGAAGTTTCCCTTCTGGAATCTTAGCCCCGCGTGGAAGAAAATTCCTGCACGCTGGCTTATTCTTGTGATTAACACAAGTCATAACTTCGCGTCTAGCGCGATTTTTACGATTGACGACAATCTGCCAATCATCTTCGCGATTTACGTGGAGGTGAGGCATCTTGCGTTTCTCGCAAATACTACTGGCTCGCGTTTATCGCTAAGCTCAGTATTACCTTCGCGTGGAGAATCACACGCTGGCTGTGAGGAAATTTTATCCTCGCGTTTATCGCGAGTGTCAAAAATCTTGCGTTTATCGCAAGTTGAACTGGCTTCGCGTTTACCGCTAAGTCCAGTAATAACCTTGCGTGGAGAATCACACGCTGGCTTTAGGGAGATTTTATCCTCGCGTTCCTCGTGAGTATCAAAAGTCTTGCGTTTCTCGCAAGTGCTACTGGCTTCGCGTTTATCAATAAGCCCAGTAGTAGCCTCGCATGGAAAATTACATGCTGGGTTTAAAGAGATTTTATACTCGCGTTTCTCGCGAGTGTCAGAAATTTTGCGACTAGCGCAAATCTTACTGGCTTCGCGTTTCTCGCTAGGCTCAGTAATAGCCGCGCGCGGAAAATCACACGCTGGATTTTCCTTGCGATTAACGCAAGTTGTAGCTTCGCGTTTAACGCGATAATGACTGGTCTCGCGATTAGTACGAGCCAGTTTGCGAGGGACCATAGCCTCGCGTTCTTTGATGTTAGCTCCACGTCCAAGGCGGGCTTTGAGGGCTTTCCGTCTTACTCTCTGATTTCTATTTCGGAGTTGGGTTTTGGTCAATCCAGTTCCCAGGTCTTCTTCAGCAGTAGGGAGGTCATCCTCTACTAGGATTTCCTGCCCGAACACCGGCTCTATGGCCGCGGTCTCCAAGGATCCCCGTTCATCGGTGGATACATTTTTACTCGTTGCTCGGGTATTGGAGCGCACGCGACGATAGTGTCGTGTTTCGTCCAGGTTACCTGATTCAGAGGAGAGGTACTCCTCGTACTTCTGCTGGTCGATTTCAACGACGAGCATGTCTACGTCGGATCCGATCATATCGACGTCCGATTGCGCCACAATCTCTTCTTTAGTGAAAGAGACGGCTCCCACTGTGGTCGCCAGTTTGTTCGCAGCGGAATTTCTTCGCTTTCCTTCCATTGAATTAGCTTAAATTACAACGAAAGAGAATAAGAAAAAGAAAGAACAAACTAGAGGATTTTATATCTCAATCGCTCTCTTTTACAATATTTGTGGGATCTGTGGCGATGGGATCTGTCAAGCAGCTCCTTTGGACAATCTGACGTCGAGCTCTTATTTCTTGAAGATGACGGCCGACTGTAGACGATCTTCTCTGGTCTTTCACGAACTCAAGGCTCTATGCGTAACTTGAATTTTCCAAGATCCCAAAAAAGAGAAGAAAAGAAGACCTCTAGGGCTTCCCCAAGAGGGTATTTATAACCTTAGGATCATATGAGAGTTTCTATCTAAATAGAATTTGCTCTCATCAAGAATTCCAATCAAATATCTTAGTTTTGATTTAAATCTCTTGATTTAGAGTTCTAACTGGACTCAATTTGGGTATTTGGATAAGCCCAAATCTTAATCTCAATCAATTTGAGATTCTGGTTATCTACTCACGCGGAGATAATCTCATCAAAACGCGGAGCTAAAGAACCAGAACGCGGAACTAACGTGGAGCTATTGAATAGCTCCGCGTTTCGTTCAAACGCGAGGCTAATATAGCCAAAACGCGGAGCTACAGAGTTAGCTCCGCATTCTGTTGTGCAAAACTCTATTTACTTAGAAATTTTCACGGCCAACAATACACTTTGTGAAGCATATCATGGTTGTCAATTGAAGAATCGTTGAGATCCTCTCCCAGTCACAGGCTAGATTAATTACTAGGATCATATTTTTCTTGAGCATTCTTTGCCATGCTACAACAGCAAAACAAATGAGTCCTGTAAGGCGACCAATTTTCTAAAAATGAAAGAAAATTTCCAGAGACAGGTTGGTTTCGTGACACATTAGTAAAATATTAAAAACCCAGTGACTGTGTCAAGCTCTAATTTGTTGCAACTAAGTTTATTGGTTCCTTATACGCAAATCAATCATAAAGTTTACATGAATTAGGCGATCTTTATGGTAATAGGAGTATAAAGGCGATTATTAGTCAATGATGGATAACATTCTTTTATAGCTTCTCTATAAAGAATAAGTGTCAGGCAATTTACACAAGAACAAGTGGCAAACTAAACATGAAGCATACCTCAAGGATGAGAAGATAGCCAAGATTTAAGTGCTTCTTGTAATGCCATAAAGCTTGGCATCAATCAGTTATGACTCCATTGGGCAAAGTTTGGAAAGAAAGAGGCAGCGTCAAGGATCAACGCTCTGATGGAATCTGCAAGCCATAAAAAAAATAAAAGATGTGACATTAGTATTCTATTTAAAAGAGCTATTATTAAGGTTAGTATGAAATTTTATCATGGATAAAAACAATCACAAACTCCATAAGAATAGTGATGGGGGGCCTCTTTCATTGTTAAATGCTGCACTGTTGCATTGGCATTTTGTATGCAGTTCGTATAAATTACAAGCCATGATAAATTTGCAGACAGATATAATTGTCAATCTGATGTTTAAGCTACAGTGCAGCATTTAACAAGAGAATTCTGTGGGGGGTGCGTTTAAGCAGCAGAGCACTACAGACAAGAGAAGTTTATCTGGTGGTTATCAAGAATGTTGCATCATGCATTCTTAACCCTCAAATTCTATGACAAAGTTTCTTGTATAAAATCTTATGCATATGATAAATGAAGAAAGCAATCAGTATTCTAGCAAAGAACTAGGGAAACAGGTAGCAAGGACCAAAAAATATGAATTCCCATGAGAAGAAAACTCACTCGCAACAGAAATATTTAGGTGACATTGGATACTGCTTGAAATACCCTTTTCAGTAAGCGCAAAGGTGCATAATAACTGGAGCCACTTTTCACGTCTATGGAAGAAATTCATCAGCTACTGCGATATATTTACATCAACAATTGCAGAAAGTACTCAGAAAAATTGGTGGTCACTCAACAGATAATTCTTATTCAGATATGCCCGTTCCCTGGGAACGGAAAACTTTTATTTTCTTTTTCATTTTACAAGTTCTATTAAGAATTCCCATCAAATGGTTAAATCATAAAAGAACAACTCAAATATCAGTCTTAAAGGTCAGCATTTGTTCAGAACTACTTATCAAGGAAAGCGGGGGGAAATCTGAAGAATTTGGATTATCGAACTCTCAACATTCGTCCATCACATGACAGCAAAAGCACACAATCCACTCCCATGACACTGTCCATTAGACCATAGAAGAAAAACAAAAGCAATGCAAGCTTTTCTAGCATGCATCTTAGTACTTGCATAAGTGCAGCGTAGAGCCCAAGTTTCTCTATGGAATCAGTTTCCTAAATATCTTTCCTTGCATCAACTCAAAACCTCAACAAGCTCAACTTCACCATCACGGTAATCAGCCCAGCATTTCCCAGGCTTTTCAACTATTATCGCTGCATCTGGGGCTTCTTCCGGTACAATCGGAGCTCTAGAGGTACCATCCCTAGCATTTATATTCAGGTCAATCTCAATCTCTTTATTTTTACCATTGGGACATTCCTCAACCTCCATATTTTGCTTCTCCAACTTCTTTTCATTTACCCCACTACACTTCTCAATGCATTTCTCTTCTACTGAAATTTTACTAGTTTCAGAGGCTCCAACCATTACTGGTATAGATGAAGCTCCTGACGCTGGATTTCCATTTGGTGATGATGGATGACCATTAGCTGCCCATGGCTGACAAGGTACAAATTCAGCAGCATTTGGGCTCACGATTCTCGGACCAGACAACCCACCCCTCATCTACTGGTATAGCGTCTCCATTCTGAAACCCAGGCTTGTCCCGTGGACATCGGTGGCCAGACCTTCCATATCCGCCAGCTACCAAGGTCCATAGCTCTTGCCGTGGCTGAATGGCGGGAATGTGACTGGACTAATTGTCATCAGTCGGTACATTTACTGGTGGCAGCAAGATTCCGCTATGTTCCTTGGCATCACAAATGAACAAAAGACAGGAATCATCAATGGATTAAATGGAGCAGCTGCTGCATATAGTTTCATGGTTGGCTCTTTAGCAGTCTGAAACTGCTTCTTCGCTTGGTGAAGGCTTTTCAGAATAACCTCCACTAGAAGAGTCGTCTCCATGTAGTATCTCTTTCTCTACTGAAGATGAGACAGCCCCTTCTGTTGTCTTGTCTGTAGACAGTCCTCTTTTGCATTCTTTCCCAACAGACTCTTGCCTGGGTACCTCTGATTCTTCTACAGAGATATGCGTTGATGCGAAATCTTTTGAATCCTTTGGAGAATCGAGTTCTGATTCTTCTGCAGTGACTGGTTCAAAGGGTATGCCCTTTGCATCTTTTGTAGTATCCGACTTCTCAGAATCAAAAGCGGGAGCTTCACTGCTCTCAGGATTCTTTTTATACTCCGAAATGAAAATTCAACTTCGGAAGACTACTCTCAAGACTTCTTGTTTCTGAACACTTTTCCAGACCAGCTTCACCCCTAGTCTCCTCTAATGAAGAAGGTGGCTTTAGCTTTTCATTGGGGCTGTCATCATCCTTCTTGTTCTCTTCAGCAATCTGGGCGGAATCCTGGCTATCAGACTCTTTTCCTTTGGTTGCTGCTCTTAGTTTCCTGGTGCCAACACTACTTCTTTGTAAGACAGTTTTCCTGGTAGCTATTCGACTGGTCAATGGGACATATTTAGCTGGTGCAGCTGTGGATGAAGGGGTGGTTGGTGCAGATTTCGCATTTGAAGATTTTTCAACATGTGTGGTTAGTTTGGGACTAAAGCTCGAGCTCTTCACCAATATCTTTGTTGCCGGACTAGATGCTGACGAATGCACAACCACATTTAGGGAAGTTCTTGGGGACGAGAAGCTGGAAGCGGGTCTTGTTCTGGAGTTCTCAGAACTGTTGATGAGTACATTTGTGTTGTGTTTCTCACGGCTTGGTCTTTTTGAGCCAGACAGTCTGCAATTTGATAGGAACCGTCCCTTGGGGACAGCTTCTTGCCATCCTTCACGCAAGGTGTCTCCCTGTAATGCTTCACCCTGTGAGCTGCTCTAAGCAGGATCTTTAGGTTCTTCTGTCAGTCGAACATGCGTGTCATTCTCCTTATCATTAGAATCCTCCCTCAGTGACTGGTTCAGTTTTGAAGTTTCCTCTTTCGCATCCTCATCTTCAGCTACTTCCCATTGGTTCTGACCGGATTTGACTTTGATCTGTGAAGCACAGGAGATATAGATGGTTTTCATGCTAGGATTGTTTAGAATAATTGAAATCAGTAGACATTTTTGAACAAAATAAGAGAACATTAAATTAAAAAAGGAAAGGAGAAAAATACTAGCTTCGCTCTGGCTTGTTTCTTCTGAATCCCTCTTATTCTCAGCTCAGCATCCGCGTTTATGTAATTTAGAAGGTCGGAAACATTGGCAAGAAAATGAAAAGGACAGCCATTATAAGTAGGGTTTATATTGTTAACAGATGCTCTAGTTAGTAAAGCTGAACATATACCTTATAAGTTAGTGATGCAAAGAAATATAAACTACTAATATAAGATCAGATGAATGTCTGGATGGACTGACAACATACAGTCCTACATGTAACCGATTTATATATAGAGTAGAACATAAAATTTCGTGGTCCAATTTTACCTTATCACAACAGTGTTTATTGTTCAATTCTGTGATTCCTCCAACTAAAAAGAAAAAACTTCACTTTGAAACTCAGTAGTTTTTAATTCAAAAAAAAGCTTTATACAGTTCTGCAGAGAATTTAGCAAAACCATTAGTTTCATTGTTTCCAAGGAGTACGATGAAGTCGGTACCTTAGGTGGCTTTGATGGCAATTGAAGCATCAGGTTTCGGAGTACCATTGCAATGCACTTCTAGCTGCCCTTGCACCTTGGACTCGAAATATTCCAGCCATGCAGCAGCATCCTACATTAACAAGTAAATAATATTTACATTAGCAATTTGCCTTCGGTTTTAGAGGAATAATATTAATGGATGCTGCAACAACCCATGTACAAAGATCTTCCGCCCCAAGGTTTGCTTGAAGTATGCACAGAGTTGTTTGCTCATGTTGGACGCTCAGAGTAAACCTCCATCAAAGACACAGCGATTACAATCACATGATAACTAGCTGCTGTCTTTGACATAGGAAGTACAATGAATTATCCTCTGAGATTATGTTTCAATGCTGGTGGTTTTTCTATTCTATTCTTTTTTTCACTGCACGTGTGCATGCGCTCATGCGTGCAAGGGAGAGAAGGGAGGGAGTTGTGAATGTACCTGAATATGATCGGCTCCAAGTACTCTGTGGTTGCATTTATGAGCTTCATGAAGGTAACCTAAGTGCAACATGAACATTTCCCAAGCCTTCTTCCATAATTGCCACATTGATGTACGTTGCAGCGGTGTCAGGATGTGAAGGACCACAAGTCAGGTGCAAAAGATATAATGCACGGTTCACATACCTGGATAAATTGAAAAAAAGAGTCAATATTATGTGGTTAGATTTATTTGAAGAATATAGTAATTCAGATCGCTTAAAAAAAAACCTTCAAAATAAAGACACTGCTATATTATCGGAAGGAGTGGGAAAGGGATGAGTGAAGATTCTGCTCCCAAGACCTAATTCATCTACAGATGACAAATCTGTTCTCCCCATAATTAGCCTACATCTAGGACGATCTTTATTTTAAATCTTATGATAATTTATATTAGCAGTCAGAGACCAAAAAAATGAAAGACTTCAGAAAAGCTAAATGAATTAAGAGAAGATCATAGAATAAGTAAAGAATGATAGAATTAAAAAATGGTGGAATTACTTTCATAAATGTTTATGAGAATCACATTGAAGCATAGAGTAAAATCAAACTATTCGAGCCAGGTCAGAAACTATAGAATTTTTCAAAAATTAGGCTTGGCAGAAATATGGATATATTAAAGAAAATGACAAAAAAGGAGAACTGTACAAATAATATCCCTATCGAAGTTTAGGAGCGTAGGGGGATACATGGACTAATATGGTTAACTATGCCCTTGAACAAAATTATAGATACTAAGAAAATACAAGATAAATGGATTATTAATGCTTTAGCACCTATGTACAAGAATAGAGGAGATACATAAAGTTGTCTAAGCCCTAATGGAATCAAACTTATGAACCACATAACAAAACTTTTTGAGAAAGTAAGTGAGCAAAGGCTAAGGAGAGAAACCTTCATCTCATGAAACCAACTTAGTTTCATGCCCTATGAATGTTATTTTCCTACTAAGAGGATTGATAGAGTGATAACAAAGAAGAGGAGAGATTCGCATATGATTTTCATGAATTTGTAACAGATTAGAGGTCTGATCTATCTGATCATGGCAATACCAAATACCAAATTTGCAGTCAGGGTGGCAAGTCGTTGCATGCAAAAGCAAAAGAAGCCTCAATTAGAAGAAAAAAAGAAAACTGAAAACTATATGTATGTCAGCGGAAAACCAGAATGTGGCGTTCTAAGCAATAAAGTAGGTGACTATTGGGTGTTAAAGACCACGACAAGCCAAGGAATACAGCAAAATATGTCTTTAGTCTCAGCTCCATAGCTGTCTTCATATGTAGCAAAGAAAGACAAAGGAGTCATTATCAGCTATTGAAGCTGAATACAAGTTAGCAGTGATGGCGACTCAGGAAAGCGTGAGGCTAATGCATTTGATGGACTTACATCAGTCTGCAACAATGCAGTCCATTACACTAAGATAGCAATAAGATTATCAAAGAAAGGGTTTGCGACTTGTAACTAACACCTTCACCAAAGGCCAGGTCATCAACTAGGGCTTGTGGCTAGAGAAGTCACTGCTAAGGGTGACCCTAAGAAGTCAGCATTGGTTTCATCTTCGAATAATCTAGAAAGTAGATGGACGTTTCTGAATAGCGCCCACTTAGAAATGTCCAGAAGCTATTGAGGGTTCATATTCCTGAAAGTCCAAAGCCTGTTGATAACTGAAATTAGCTTAAATAAGGGTTTAAGCCTTCTGATGGAATTTAGAACCAAGCCAGCAAGATCCTCCAAACAAAAGTCAGAAATAGCTAGAAAGCTATCGTATGGGGCTATATAAACTTGGACCGGTTATGAGGCACCTGATGTGAAACTGAGAAAGAGAGTTGTGAGAGGGAAAGTAATACAAGAATGTTTACTCATTTATCCTCTAGATTCTAGTAATACCCTTCCACCACATCTCTTTTCTTTTTGCTACATTCTATTACTTGGCAATGTGCTTCCATTTCGTTGTGTATTTAAGCCAGTACATGCTTTGATTGCATGCATACACTTTCTAATTTGGCAGAATGTACAGGGTAAAATCAACTCCAACTCAAATGATCAGGAGCCTTCATGATCTGAACTTCTCAATTATGTGGTTCAATTATATAATGCTAAAGGTGAATAAGATATAATCAAAACTACTTTTTAGGACTCCCTGAATGTTTCTGCCGCTTATAATGTTAGACAAAGTGAGGTAGGTAGACAATATGCTAGAGTTATCTAAAGCTCATCCATATAATTATACCCGAACATATACACATGCTCCCGCAGTGTGGTCCATGTAGACCAGAATGATGTAGTTAAACACTTTATCCTTCAGTTGATTGAACGAAGAACCAAAACCTGTTTTAGTTCATAACGGAAAATGCAATCCCATGACTATTTAGAATCATTTAAATAGTTATAGTAGCTATGTGGTCATCTTCCATTAAGGGCCTGTTTGGCTCAATGCAAGTGTAAATAAAATATGCAATTGCATTTAAAAATTTAAAAAAGAGAAGGAATTTTTGAATTTGGTAGAAAAACTTAATCCCCGTGCAGAATTTGAAAATTGCACGGGGGCCGGGAGATCCCTCCTAACTTCAAATTTTTCTCTTGTTTTTAAATGCAATTGCATATTGTATTTACACTGCATTGGAATAAAGAGGACCCAAGTGTTTGACTTTAAAGCAAGTTAAAAGGCTGAGCTAACAATTCTACGACAGCATGTTGCTACCAGGGTTTTCGACTTGCAGAATTAACATTAAGCATGAGTATATGACGAGGATTTGAATCAAGGTCCAAAATTAACTATTTCTTGTTGATATAAATGAACTATGCTGCAAAGCATGAAAAGAAAAACGTTCAATCTGGCATTTCTAGTTGAGATGCATGGAAAAAAACCGTAATGTTTGTTCTATGGCAATAAGCCACCCCAAAAGGCCTATTTATACAGTGGCTATTCTCCCTCATTCGTTACTCTTCTCAAGTGTTTTAATGACGATGGCAAACCAGACGTTCCCGACAAATTTGAATTGTGAAATTCAGCCATTTAGATGATTCTTTTCAACTCAATAAATTATAGCTAGTGAATTTGAAAGTACAATCAGGGTTCAATTGAAAAGGTCAGGCATCAGTCACCATGATAAGAACTTTTAATGTTAATGTCTCTGTATGGGAATTTTCCCCTACCATCATATAGGAGGGAAAATCATTAAGTATCTTATTTGGCCTTTCTTCTATTTGTCTCTTCATTTTAATCTAGAATTTGTTAGGAAAAATCACACACACATTCGATAACTATTTTCTTGAGGAAAAAATGTACAGTCATTCATTATTTATTCTACCGCATCAACTTCCATTTTACACTTCATGTCATTTTTGTAAATCTGTTTCCAAAGAGTCAGTCTACAAACTTTCCTAAAATCTAACATATCTCGCACCTTTTACCTGCCTTGAGACGTGTATAATTAAAAATTTATGGCAAAAAAATTGCTAAATCAATTAGTTTGCATTCAACGAGGTTATAGTACAACTCTTTTATAAAGTAACTAGAATTTAAATAGAACAAATAGAAGGGGAAAACTCAGAAGGCATGGAAAATACTTTTATCTACAATACAAAATATTATACTCTTTTGACATAATCATAATTTCATTAGAACATTTCAATGATTTCTGTGTGTATATTCTATCATTAATATATAGTTTTAACATACACTTTGCCAAGAGCTGTCTCAGAAAAAATAAATAAATAAATAAAGCTCCTGTACAGTTAGAGAATAACGAGTAATCATTATAATGTATTACTTTCCTTTGCAAGGGTTCATATTTTTTGGATTAGGATCCTTTACAAGGTGGGAGATTCTTGGACCGTCCAAGGCACATCTCCATATTTTATTAAATTAATAGGTGGTTAAGATAGTTTCTAAACTCACACTTACCCTAACCTCATGATTTGTACTAAAACCTACTTTAAAAAAAAATATCTCCAACTTTATTTAGTGAAATGAGTGATTACTATCTTTCCTAAACTAAAACTCACTCTACCTTCAAATTTACATTAAAATCTGCTTTAAATTAAAAAAATTTAACCACCTATTATTTTGATTGTCGGTTAAAATTGCATTTTCGACAATCCAAGAAATCTCACACCTTTAAGAGAATCCTGATCCACTTTTTTTTTTCTCATGGAATTGATATTTTTTACACTATCGTGACCATTGAAAGTGCCAAAAGTGCCTTCATAAGTAAGAGGGAGAGTTATTGGGTGTTTGAGGAAGCTAATGTTATAAATAGGAACACTAGAACTTGGCTTCAAATTTTTACGCCAAATGACCAGTTTAAAATGGAGGACCTAGGGGAGCTTCGAAGCAACTCACCATAAGCCTTTCCCATTCCAGTTGCTCCTATAACTTCCTTTAACTACTGGGGGCAATTTTCACATTTTCCAAAAGTCAATAGCCTTAAATCCTCGTCAAATGAAGCTACTATCTCCAGCTCTTTGGTAGACTTAGGGTATGTTAGTTTACATGGAAGCAGTGGAAATAATGTTATCTCCATTACTTTATATGTTTATTTGGCTAAAAAGTAAAATAAAAGTTACTTCTTCAATGATGATGCAGATCAATGATAATGTAGATCGTAGACGGTACCCCTACTTCTCAATTTTACTCAGTGTTCTAAATATCGGATACCGGTATCGTACCAGTCAGCCAAATTACATACCGGTTACCGGATACAGGGTGGGATATCGCGATATGACCCTAAATACCGGAGTGTCATATCGGTGTCATACCAGTTAAAGAATAATCATATAATTAGCTATATAGAACATAATAAAACGCATAAAATGAGTTTATAACACTTACATTGGCTTATTTACATTCAACTTACGAATTTGCAGATATCGTTTAGAACGTTAGCATATGCACAGAGCAAATATTCAATGTTTACAATACATGCTATGTTTACAATACACTGCAAATATTCACTGTTTTAAAACACTGCAACTTATATTATTTCATATAACCAAACCTAAGAAGCCAATAACAATCTGTTTTGCTTAATATCAATTTAGTCCCAACAAACTGTTGTAGTTAATTGAATCAGTGATTCAAGGAATCACTGTAGACTACCCGCAGGTTCAGCCCTCCCAATTAAACAATTCCCCTCAAATTACACCCAAAAAAAATCACTGTAGATCAGTGACTACTGTCACTGGCCGAAGGCTGCTGACTACCCGCAGGTTCAGTCCTCCCAATTGAACAATTCCCCTCAAATTACACAAAAAAAAATCACTGTAGACTACAATTCAGTGACTACTGTCACTGGCCGAAGGCTGCTGCCCTAGGCATCAATTCCAAACTGAAAAATAAAAATTCCCTTACTCATTCTTCATTTAAAAACTCAAATACACTAATTACAATAACAAACTAAAATTTAAAAGAAAATTAAACTAACATTAAACAAAAATTTAGAGAAAAATTAATTGCAGTCTACTTACCAAAATTCAAGGTCGAGATGCTAGAAAGCACGCAAGAGAAAGAGGGAGAGATGGATCACCGGCGACGAAAATCGGAGAGACGGCGATGGACGAAACCCTAGATTCGGTTGCTCGGGGAGAGACGGCAACAGCGATATTTTTTCCGAGAGGAACGGTCGATCGACCAGTTGAGGAGGATGGAGAGCCGGAGAGGCGGCGATGGAAGCGGATACCGGCGATAGCCAAGGCGACGAAGAGTGGGAAGCTCGGTTGCGACGGAGTTGCGACGGAGGAGATTAGGGATTTAGGGTTTTTTTGTTCGCGAACAGAGGAACTATCGGATTTTTATATTTTCCTATCGGGTCGGGTCTAACGGGTTAACGGGTTTCAACCGCAATCGTAACTCGTTAACAAAAAAACCGATATTAAGCCATACCGGCCGGTTTTTCACATACCGGATACCGGCCGATATATCGCCACGTGGCCGATATATCGGCCCATACCGGTCAAAAACGATATGCGATAAAAAAAATCCCATATCGTCTCGTTTCTTTGTAAAAAACGATATATCGGCCGGTATACCGATATACCGGCCGATATTTAGAACACTGATTTTACTTCGCATAGATTTTGAATGGAAAAAGAGTTGGAAGTACAAAACAATAATATTTTATTATCTCATGTCTCTCTCTTTTAGTTCTTTCACGAAAATAAATATTTTATTTCCCTTCTATCTCTTTCTTCTTTAAAAAAAATAATGAAGGAGCATTAGAAGTACTGGAAGCTCGATACTTAATTTTGGAAGTTACTTTCACTTTGCTTCCATATTTCTACTACTTCTAAACACCCAAACCCACCCTTAGCTAGTTCACTCTTGGTATTGAACTAAAAAAGTAACCTAATTACTATGATGGTTAAAGTCAGAATCCTCGACCAAACAGAAACAGGACCAAAATCTCTTCTTTGCATGAACATCTCACGAAGAACCTCACCAATTTCAGCCGAATCAATCACAAAACCTCCTTATAATCTTTCATTTTCCTTCCTGATCTGTCACAAAAAAATCAAGATATTCATTTAAGTACAATCAAGATTCTATACCTAGATTCAACCATGGCAAGCTAAAGCAGCGGAAACCAGTATCAAAATCTCTCCCTTTTCCCTTTAAACCATCTAGTCCGATCACAAACTCAAACTCCAGCGAACATTAGAAAAAAAAAAAAAAAAAAAAAAAACTTCATTTCATCAAATTCCCCAAAAGGGCAATTCTTTATTCCTAAGTTCAATCTAAAGTAATAAAGCTGTCACAAAACTCAACATTTAAACATCAAGAAATGGAAAAATTGATGAGAATCTCGATTACCTCAGAGATGGCACATGCCTGCTCCATCCTCTTGGCGACTTCCGACGAGCTCTCGGAGGAATCAACGGCGGCCGAAGCCCTAAAGACGAGAGCGGGAGCCTTCGAGAAGCTTGTACAAGGGAGGAGGCCGCCGCCTCTGGGCTTTGGAGGAGGAGAAAAACAAACGGCAGCAGCAGAGTGATGGTGATGACATTTGATTCCGTGTTTTAAAGTAAGGATACCAGTAAAATACCCGTCGACAAAATTATATATCTCGAATTTTAAATATCGTATGATATCGCAATATAATATTAAATAACTGTTGTTATATCAATGTATATTGATGAAAGAATATTCATATTATTATATATATATGAAATGTATTAAATTATTTAAAATAATTTTAAAGTCTTAGTAAATACTTATTACTTAGTTTGATCAATTTACTTTGAGTTTATGAGTAATCGACCATTTTGAAAACACATAAAGAGACAATCAAATATTTAAACTCAACTCTCAAAACACAAAGATCTATTTGAAAGAAATATTGAGAACTAAACTATCTGCGAGAAAGAGAGGGATCACCATCAGGACTCAAAGGTTATCAGAGTCGAGACTCTAGGTAGTTGGTACTAAGAGCGTAGAGAGATGTAAGGCTCTCTGCTACTGTTTGTATCTGATCGCTCGAGCGGGCGAGAGAGGGAGCGAAGAGGAAGAAGCAATACGTCGATCTAGAATGAGGAATTGGGAATTCAGTGATATTTATATAAATGGATTCATGCATTAAACAGTCCAGATTAATGAGTCTTAATTTGTAAAAAAAAAAAATAAAACAATCGATAATATGTTAATCTTACCAATATTTTTTATCTTGCTTATCGAGCGATATATAATAGGATATTGGTCCAAAATAAGAACCGATAAAAAAATGACCTCACCGTATTGTTTCAATTCCAAAACCAATATATCGGCTGGTAATATTATTATACCAGTCAATATTTAAAACACTAATTTGATTTCGAGGCTAATACGACTTTCGTTTTCAGCCAAGAAATGGGAAACTCTCGATTGATGCATACTTTTCGTTATTTTATTTTATTTATTTTGCAAATGCAGTGGCCTTCGATTTTTTCTCTTCAAACCACCCCCCCCCCCCCCCCCCCCCCCCCGCGCCCACACACACACCCCCACCAACCCACTAAAAAAAATCATTATCATGAGTTTTCTCAACATTTAAAAGGGGAAATTCTAAATGCGCACCATATTTTAACAGTAAGCACCATTTTCCCTAAGTTGTAAATCACTTTAACAACATAGCACGTGGTGCTCACTAGTAAAATGAGGTGCGCAAATCGAATTTCCCATTAAAAGGGAGAGATTGTATTTATGTTTTCATCAACGTGAGCCTTGGCATAATGAAACACATATGGGATTATTCTGCATAGAGAACATGAGTCATGAGAATAAAAAATTATATTTGGTCAGCAAAAAATAATTACCGAACTTTTTTTTTACTAACATATAAAATTAGAACAAAAACAATTGTCATGTTGATGTAGAAATTCTCATAATAGTTGGACAGGGTTATGAAAAGCCGGGTAAAATTAACCGTAAATTCAAATCAAGATATAGTTAATTATGTTGAAATAACGTGCGGTGAAGAGAGTGCGGTGAAGAGAGGTTCTTCACTGTCGCTTAGATGAACCAATAAAATTATTACACGTGGCGCCACTCAAAATAACAAATAAAATAACTCACTTAACTATTTTTTGAGTGGCACTAGTGTAATAATTTTATTGGACTATCTCAGTGGCGGTGGAGAAACTCTTTTCACTGCCGATAAATTTTTTGTTTGCTCAATTATGTTACTAGCAGAATGAGTCTAGTTACATCATTACAAATATTTTCGAAGATGCGAACGTTTCTTCACTATATAATCATATATAATCACAAAGACAAAAACAATTAGTTAGATTGAGATGATATTCTTATTATATTATCTCCAGTAACAGAACTTACTAAGAAAATACTGTCTTTCATATGCACTGAAAAGATTTTAGATGACGATTATGGATGACATTATAATTTTGTTGATTTCAATTTCCATCGTATTTTAACTCAATCTCATTAATTCACGAAGTAACTTGCAAGACAAACGAGACAAGTTAGAAATATGCATGGAACGGCTCAACGGGTAGAACGTGCATGATTGATCCTCGGTATGTTATATATAAAATTTTAAATTTAAAAATAAAAAACAATTTAAAATTTTAAATAAAGCAGATAAAAAACTAACGTGATTGAACCGGTTCATTTTCATCCAGCAAGGGCCGCTCATCAAAATCCAAATTATTAATTGAATATTTATTCCTTCGCATCTGTCTTCTTCCAAATATTTTATCATGCAAGGTTTGAAAACGTAACCCTTAGAAAATGATTGGTGAAGTTCCCACTTCCCCTCAGAAGTACTAGATTCTAAATTTCCTCATACATCTTCACACTATATCCTGCCGTGTATTGAAAGACTTAAAAGAAAAAACCAAGCAAAACCTCACAAAAGTCTCTTCTTTCTCAGGGAAATTCTAAATGAGCACACCACCCGACTTAGGATGTGTTTGTTTATATGGAAGTAATATGGAAGCAGTACAGGTAAAACTATTTCCACTACTTCTAGTGCTTGTTTGATTGAGAAGGAAGTTGAAAGTTACTTTTTATGTAGTGATAGTAGCACCTATGTAACAGCTCACTTCCATAATTTTCTTCCTCACACTTTTATGTTAGAAGAGTATAAGAAGTAAAGAAGTAAAGAAACAAGACAAAAAAATATTTTTTTTAATTTATATATCATCATTATCATTTAAAATGGTACTTTTTTTCATAAAAAATAAATAAAATAATACAGATAATAAATAATCTAATTAATTAAATAATACTCTATTTACTTCTCTTCTTCTTATTTAAATTTTAGCAAATAAATAAAAAAACTCTTTTCATATTTCAATTTTAGAAATTACTGGTCAGTTTCCTCCAAAATATCCATTCCACGTACTGAAGTCAAGTTGGTGAGGTCAAGTTGGGAGGACCGCATGGGAAGGTGGTGCTCGTTGAGTCAAGTGGCGTGCTCTTAGAATTTCCCTCTTTCCCATTCTCAGTAATCCTTTCTCTCTATATATAACCCTCACTTCTCTCTTCACTAAACAACTCCAAGAAAAGAATAAAAAAAAAAAAAAAAAAAAATACAAAAATGCATAGCCACAAGGCCTCTATTACTCCGCCGGCTAAGCCGCCGACGACATACGTCCAGGCCGATCTGGAGACGTTCCGTGACCTCGTCCAGCGGCTAACCGGCGCCCCTGCATCCTCCAAGCCATCCACAGCGGCCGTGGGGGCCCGCAGAAATGCCTTCAAGCTCCACGACCGGCGCGGCTCCAACATGCGCAGCCTGGAGTTGATCAAGCTCGCCCTGATCACCTCCCCGAGATCGGTTATCTTGAGATCGCCCACGGCCAGTCCCATCCCCACCTTGGTCGAGGAAGAAGAAGAGGAACGAGTGATTAGGGAGAAGGGATACTACTTGCATCCGTCACCGCGAGGCACCGGACCGCCGGAGCTGCTGACTCTTTTCCCTTTGTGTTCCCCCAAACAGCAGCAGCTGCAGCACAAAGCAGAGTGAGCGGGTTCATTAAGTGCATTTTGGGAGTAGTTTGCGCTAGTTTTGATCGTGTATATTTAATAGAGTTAATTATATTCAGACCCTGAGTGTGTATAATTTATCACTTTTAAAATTTAAAACTCTCACTTAGACCTTCTAAACTTTGGAAAAAATATTTTCGTCTGAGTTTCCCTCTTAGTTTTTTTTCTGTGGTACAGAGGGTCTAAGTGAGAGTTTTAAACTTTAGAAGTAATAAATTATACATCCCTCATATTATAGAGAGTCTGACTATAATTAACCATATTTAATATTTACAAACTTTGTCTGCTCTAGAAAAAGAATTTGCGAGAATTTTTTTTCCTGTCTTTTTTTTTTCCTCTTCATTTTCGTCCATCATACACTTTGTATAATTATCTACATGAGTAATACAAATCCTAGAGTAAATTTTAAAACATTGTTCAATTTCTTCTGAAATAACCTTAACATGAGAGAAAACACAGTAAAGAGATAGGAAAAAAAAAAAAAAAAAGTGGTCACATGATAAAAATGGAGGGTGCAAAGACTAATTGTAGACCCGTCTTATTTAAAATTCTGAATTTTATTTAATTTTCATTCAAAATTTTAAATAGAGCGGTTAAAAAATTAATACTTGAATTCGCCCATTCTCATCTCTGGATGCATCAAAAGCAGTTGGTGCCTCTACATCCTGGAGAGGTGAGGTGAGGTTTTGGAGCATGAAAAGTTTGTTTACAACTCAAAAGTGAATCAAAGCAATCCAAATTTCAGATTATAAAACTACAATTGTGTAAAAATAAAGATATGAGAATTTGCAGATGTAATGTAAGGATCATAAAGATAATAGAATTTGTAGATGTAACGTAAAGATCATAGAATTATAGATGGAAAGAAGGTAAGCATGTCAAAAATCAAATGTTTTATCCTCTAATCTTAAATTATACTATTCTTGGGGAAAAAAAAACTTTCTACGGAATCTATCTTATTTTCATAGCATGCGATCAATTGACAGAATTGTTGGTGGTGAAAATTTTTAATTAAATAAAAATACTCCGCAAAATACGGAGCTAACTCCTTAGCGCCGCGTCTGGCCAGAAAACTAGCATCGCGTTGAGTAAAACACGGAACTAAGTCTATAACTCCATGTTCAGAGTATTTAACTCTACGTGAGTAGATTCTTAGAATCTTAAATTGATTATGATTGAAATTTGGGCTTATTCAATACTCAAATTGGGTCCAATCAGAATCTTAAATTGATTGTGATTGAGATTTAGGCTTATCTAATACCCGAATTGAGTCCAATCAGAATTCAAATTCAAGAGATTTTAAATCAAGACTAAAATATTTGATTAGAATCTTTGATAAATATAAAAACCTTCTATTCCTATTCATATGGAAACCTTCTATTCATATTCCTATGGAAACCTTCTATTCCTATTCCTATAGGAACTTTCAAACCAAAATCTATAAATACCCTCTTTGAGGAGATTTTAGGGATCCATGATCATCAATCTTTAATCTTAATGATCAATCTTTAATAGATCTTTAATAGATTTTTGAGCTTTTTAGATCTTTTCAAAATTCAAGTTACGCGTGAGAGCCTTGAATTCATTGGACCAGTAGAGAAAGAAACTAGGGCCGGCCGTCATCTTCATCGAGTAGAAGCTTTTCACGTCAGATCGTCAAAAAGGGCTACTTGATAGATCTCAATGCCACATAGAGTCCACAAATATTGTAAAAGAAAGTGATAATCTATAAATCTTCTTGTTTTTATTGTTCTCTTTCATTGTAATTAAGTTGTATTCAATGGAAGGAAACAAGATTTTTACGACGAACAAACTGACGACCACAGTGGGAGACATCTCGTTTACTAAAAAAAAGATCGTGGCGCAATCTGACGTGGAAAAGATCGGATCCGTTGTTAATATGCTTGTCGTGGAGATTGACTAGCAGAAGTACGAGGAGTATCTCTCATCTGGATCAAATAACCTGATCGAAACGCGGCTCTATCGCCGTGTGAGCTCCAATACCCATAAATTGGATAATAGGGAATCCACCGTTAAATGGGGACCCATGGAGTCTGCGGCCATAGAGTCGTTGTTTGGGCAGAAAATCCTAGCAGAGGAAGGTCTCCTCACTACCGAAGAAGGCCCAAGAACTGGTTTAACCAAAACTCAACTCCGTAATCGAAATCGTCGAGAAAGGTGGAGATCCCTCAAAGCCAGCGTTAAATGCGAGGCTGAGGAAGTGCCAGAACGTGAGGTTACAACTGCACCTCGCGAACTGGCTTGCATTAATTGCAAAACCAGTCAATATCGTGTTAAACACGAACTTGTGCCAGCGTGTAATTCTCCACGCGAGGCTACTGTTTCTAAATTTAAAACCAGAAAAATTAACACAACCCGTGTAAAATGCTTGAATAACTTTATGACAGAGCCTGCATGTGATGGAGACTCTCTACGCGAGGCTATTGAATTTCAAAAGAAAACTGAGCCAAGTATAAATTGCGAAGTCAGTAAAACTTGCATTAATCGCAAGGTGTGTTACAATCGCGTTAATCGCAAAGATAAGCTCGCGTGTGATTTTCCATGCGAAATTATCAACCTTAAACTTGAGCCAAGCGTTAATCGCGAAGCTAAGGATTCTTGCGTTAATTGCAAAGCTAAGCCAGCGTGTGATTTTTCATGCGAGGCTAAGTAAAAGTCTGAAAATGAATTTATTCAGAAACGCCAAACCAGCGTAAAACTCGAGCTTAGCGTAAAACGTGAAGTTATCTCCCAGTTTCGCGTAAATGCTTCAAAACGTGAAGCTAACATTCAACTCCGCATAAAACAGTCTGAATATAGAATCAAAACTGATAATCGAATTACTGGACAAAAATTCGACACTATTGACTCTAAGAAACTTCAGTGGGCCCTTGGACCCTCTTAATAAGCAGGTGGGCCCCATGATTTTGAATCCAAGGTCACCGACCTTAGAGATTATTTGATAAAGAAAAGAAGTATAACTCAAGTCCAACCGGACTCAACTTGCCACTGTGAGTAACTCATGACAGCAGTATTTGCTTTATTGGATAATTGTTGCTGCAGCAAGAAAAGAGTGTCAATGTTTGACAGGATAACCGAGTCGGACCAAAACACTTCAAAAAGAATAAAAAATAATCTCAGATATAAAATCAAAGCAAAAGAATGGAAAGCGGTGATCTTAAATATGGTTGGCAAAGATAAAACGGTCATGAAAATGGAGGATGGGTTAGATGCAGATGATGAACAACCCCATCACTTCACCCAGCTCAAATTAGGTGTCGTTCTCTCTCGGAATTACAAGAAACTTTTAAAAGATTCCTGTAATGACGATAACGACAACTCGGCTATAACCTCACCTTGCTCTTAAAAATCAGCGTCACACGTAATAGATAAGTCCGACGACATTGATCAGAGGTTATAAGCTCAAGAACAGATGATTCGAGTTAACAAAAGACTATCGATGATATCAAGATAATACTCTTAAAAGTGGTTGAGAATACTCAGAAAATAATCGAAGATAAGGCAACAAACTCTTCCTCGGAAAGACCATCAAAGAAAGACGAGGAGATACCGTTTAAAACAAACGAAGAAATTAAAGAAGAAAAGCTTATTCAGTCCATAAGAAGGATGATAAATATTCCTTCCATGATCCTCATGAAGAGAAGATCGAAAAACTACAAAGTCAACTGGATGCCCTGATGCACAAAAATTAGCTAAAGGAATCGGGGGTTTTAAGGCTGTATCCGCTTGAGTGGGACTTCGCCCCCTATCCAGAAAAATACAACCCTCAAATTGGAGTCTGTAGATACTAAAAAAATATACACATATATAATAATAATAATAATAATAATAATAATAATAATAATAATAATAATAATTTTAAAAAAAAATTTACTGCGGGCCCCGCGGGAGGCTCCCACGGGTGCAACCCCGCGGGAGGCTCCCAAAGGCCCGCAGTAAATTTTTTTTTTTAAAATTATTATTATTATTATTATTATTCTGCGGGAGCGCTCCCGCAGGTGCCAACCCGCGGGTTGTTTCCGTTGTTTTTCGTTTATTTGTTTCCTATTTATTTCGCTAATATCTCGTGATCCGATTTTTCAGGGATAATTCGAGCCTGATTTCGAGCGGATTCGGTCTATAAAAGACAGAAATTGAGTCAGAAAAAGGACTTTTGGAGACTTTTGGATGATTTTGGGCGAGTTCGTGAGATCAAGGAGCGGAGTAGAGCCATCCACTTCCCGGTCAGACGGTCAACGGAGTGCACCAGCGAGGCTCCATCGCCACCCGAACCCACATAAAAAAGGGAATAAATTAATATTCTCGTTCTTGTTATTTCTCATATTTCTTTTGTAAATCTCAATATTTTCGTTGTAATCAAACAGTTTTACAATGGAAGGAAAGATGCAATTTTTGAGCAAAAAAGAACTGACGACCACAGTGTGAGCCTTTCTGTTCACAACAGAGAATATGGTGGCGCAGTCTGATTTGGTAACGATCAGATCTGTCGTTGAAATGCTGGTCGTAGAAGTCGACCAACAAAAATATGAGGAATTTCTTTCTTCCTCTGATTCAGAGCCTAGGCGTCATCGCCGGGCGACGATGAAAAAAAGTGAGGCGTCATCGCCCACCGGAAATCAAAAGGCGTCATCGCCTATGAAAACTTACGAGGCGTCATCGCCATTGAAACTGGCAAGATGTTATCGTCTGTCAAGTATACGGCGTTATCGCCCGTTCCAAAGTCAAACTAAAAGTCAAATCAAACTCTAACCCACTCCCAAAAGAGAAATCTGAGACGTAAAACTCAATGAGCACGCATCAATCATACAGAAAGGGTTGCAAAAAATTCCGGAACAGTGAAAAATTTCGGAGCAAACCCATGGATACAACCACTGGTGGAATCCCGCAAAAGCAACCTCACGGGTGCAAACCAGCGGCTTGCAACTGCGGGTGGCAACCCGCGGCTTGCAACCGCGGGTGGCATCCCGCGGTTGCCAACCGCGGGTGGCATCCCGAGGCTTGCAACCGCGGGTGCTAACCCGCGGGTTGCACCCCGCAGGAGCGAACCCACGGGTACAAATCCACAGTTGCAACCGCTGGTTGCATCCTGCAAATACCACCAACGGGTTACGTTAAATGAACACAATCCTCATGTCTCTTCGAACACGCCTATGGTGAGCACACTACATACACCAAGAATTTTTATCTCTCTATCAGAGGCATGCGAGGCCCACACAACTAATCAGGCCAGTGTGCACTCCAGAAGAATCCACAGAAGAGTTGGGGAACAATCTGATGTGGAAAAGAGCTCAGCCCTGAAATATTGCAAACTCTCCAGTATTATGAACCAAATTTGCGACGCAAGAGGCGTAAAGATGCAAATAGAGAGGAGAAGATACCTCAAGATTTGAGAGAGTATCTCAATTGGAAAAAGAACTCCTCACAAAATATTCCTCACTGCCAATGCGAACAGCTAATCTCAACCGTTCTATCGAACTGCCAATGCAACTTGAAACACTCCGTTTTTAAGTGGATCACTGAGCCGAAAAGAATACGGACCGTAAAAAAAGTGTGCTCTGGAACTGATCTGCCTGCCGCCTCACATATGGTTAATAAAGGCAAAAAGGTGGTCGGAAACAACCCTTCGGATAAGGAAATCACTCCAGGGTCAAAAGGAGTTCCTATCGAATCAGAAGGCGTGCGCCTAGAAGAAGTTTCTGAAAAGCTTGAGAGACAAGAAAAACGTCTCGAACAGCAAGAGGAGACTATAGGAGAAATGAAACAACTTTTGATTGAGTTGTTAGCTCAAACTAGAAAGAGCCGATCCTCGTCGTCTATTTCTAGTCGGCAGAAAGGAAAACGACCCGTTCAAATAAATGAAGACAGCGAGGATGAGGATGAAGAAATACCTCCTCATTCAAGAGAGGAAGAGGAAGTGAAGGTTACCATCAACCCTCACGTAGAAAAAATAGAGAAGATGGAGAATGAACTACAAACTCTTCTTCATCGTAAGAAACTGCAAGACGTGGGGGTAGTCCATCCTTATCCCATAGAATGGGAGACCGTACCTTATCCTGCAAAATATAAACCGTTGAATCTTCAATCATTCGACGGTAAAAGTTCGCCGCAACAGCACATTTTCTACTTCTTGTCGCAGACATGATATCTCATGGGGAATGATCCGACTTTGACTAAGATATTTGCGAGCACTTTAACAGGGCCCGCATTTACCTGGTTTATGCAGTTACCCCAGGGAACAATTAAATCATGGACAGATGTAGAACGTGAGTTCTTAGCCCGATTTTTTGAAGATGATACTGAAGTCTCTATACTATCTTTGCTAGCAGCGAAGCAAGAAGAAGGCGAAACGGTCAAAACTTATGTCGAGCGGTTCTGAGAACTTTCTGTTCGATGCCCACATGGCATGACGCAGGACACGCTTGTGGAAACCTGCAGACACAACTTGTTGACCGATATCCTAGACAAGATGGGCTCGGTCGAATCCAAATAATGGAAAGATCTGCTTAAGCAGGGTGAACAGGCCGAAGAAATACTTCGACGCCTCGAAAAGCAGCAGTCTGCAACCGGAGGCAATACAAACGAATCTCCATTCCAGTTTTTTCGTTCCAAAGGGAAAGATATAATGGTAATGGCGGTAGAAAGCACATCGAAGCAGAAGCCATGGCCAACTATAAGCAACACAGCGAAGTCGCCCAGGCTTTAAAAGCAGTATTCGTTTAAGAATGAACATACTGCTACTATGTTCAATCTTCTCAGCAAACGCAAAATGCTCAAATTGCCGGAAAGTAAGAGGCCTGAAGAAGTTGGGAAGACTAGCGATCTGAATTACTGCCTGTACCATCGGATTGTAGGTCACCCTACAAAGAATTGTTTTATCTTAAAAGATAAAATTCAAGCGTTGATTGACGCTGGAGCAGTTCAGCTCAAAACTGAACAAAAAAAGAGTTAGAGCTACCTCAGACATATTTAAGGTGGGTGGTCTAAAAGTACCACTTGGGCTCACAACAATTCCAAAAGCGAGCTCAGGGAGGTTAATTTAAACTCCATAACCTGCAAAAAAAAAAATCAAAAAAAAATATATATATATCAAAAAAAAAATGAACTACCCAATGCCGTTAAGGCGAAGCGAAGAGAACCAGTTTCTCGCCAACCCCACCATACTGGGGGTAAAAAATATGAACTATCCAACGCCGACAAAGCTACGGAAAGAGAATAAATTTCTCGCCAACCCCATCATGCTGGGGGTAAAGAGTATAATTACCCAACGCCGACAAGGCTACGGAAATAGAATAAATTTCTCGCCAACCCCATCATACTGGGATAAAAAGTATGAATTGTCCAACGCCACTAAGGCAAAGGGAAGAAGAAAAGTTTGGCATTTAAGCCTAAACGAAACCCTCAACAACTCACTATGCTAAGGGAAATAGTATGGCTAGCCCAACTCAAACGGTAGTTGGTAAAGACAAATTAAATCCGTTGATAGCTGGGGGTTTGCTGAAAATCCTACGACAAATCTGTCACGATAATATTCTTATCTAAATGTAAGGATACATCATTGCCCAAAACTGCTAAGGCGAAGGAAAGAGGAAAAGTTTGGAATTTAAGCCCAAACAAAATTCTCGATAACTCACCATACTGAGGGGAATAGTATGGCTAGCCCGACTCAAATGGTAGTTGGTAAAGGCTAATCAAATCCGTTGATAACTAGGGGTTTGCTAAAAACCCTAATCAGATAAATCTCTTGTCACGTTAAGATTTCAGCTCTGACAGCAAAACTTTCCTTGTGATTTTTTCTCCAACAGAGTAAATGACACTCCAAAATATTTGTCAAGTTAAAATCATATCTCTGACATCATAATTCGAAATCAAATGAAATAAAATCCGATTAAATCTTTGTTAAGTTAAAATTTCACCTCTGACAGAAAAGAAAAATCACACTTCATCAAGTCCAATATTACAGATTCTGATAAATTTGTTTTTGATATCGTTAAGTTAAAAATTACCTCTGACGAAAATCATCTCCCTATCAAGTTAACAGTTACCTCTGATAGTCCGATTCCAAAACTAAATACGTTAACCGTCACCTCTATTTAGTCAGCTTGTCCCTATCACGACCAGATCATTTGAATAGGTTAAGCTCCAAGACACGTTTAATGTCACCTCTGTCTTTCCCTGATCCGTCATACTAGATGTCACTAAACGGTTAGGATTAAAATAAGCACGTTAACATTATACCTCTGCTTGACCTAAAATAAGCATGTTAACATTATACCTCTACTTGTCATCTAATGAGCACGTTAAAATCATACCTCTGCTTGTTATTGAAAAAAATTAAATACGTTAACAATTATTTCTGTCTACCAAATTCTTTACGCATTTGATAGCCAAAATTAAATAATCCAAAGTATTTCGAAATTCTGTACGGCTCAATACAAAACTTCGAAAACTTTGGAGAGGGTAATGTAGATACTAAAAAAAATGCCAAAAAAAAATTTAGCGGGGTCCACCCGCGGGAGGGATCCTGCTGGAGGGCACCCTCGGGAGAATTCCCGCGGGTCCCACCTGCGGGAGGAATCCCGCGGGTGTCCGCGGGAATTCCTCCTGCGGGACACCCGCGGGAATCTCTCCCGCGGGTGCCCACCCGCGGGAGCGATCCCGCGGGTTGCCACCCGCGGGAGGAATCCCGCGGTGCCAACCCGCGGGTTGTTTTCCGCTTCCGTTCCTCCGTTTTGCATGGTGATCCAGATTTTTGGGGATTTAATCGGATTCGAGGGAAGAATTTGAGCCGGATTAGAAGCGCTCCTCAATATATAAAATTGGAAACGGAGTTCAGACCGAGGAGGAAAAGAGGAGATTCTTTTGGAGAGGGAATTCTTTGGCGAGACAATTTTTCAGAGGCCAGAATCCAAAAATTCAGAGAGGAGTTCCTCAATTCAGAGAGATCGATCGTCAACGGAGTACAGAATCAAGACTACACCGCTGCCAGAGCCCACAAAAATAATGGGGAATCGAAATCAATTGATCCCCATTCTTGTAATCTCGAATTTATTTTGTAATTCTTTCTTTTATTACTGTAATTTAAAATCAAATTGGCAATTTAGAGAAGATTCAATTTTTTGGGCATACAGAGTCATATGACGGGAAGGGGTCTCAAAGCGAGCACTTATATTATTTTTTATCATAGGCAGGTCATCTAATGAGAAATAATCCCATAATTACCAAAATATTTGTGAGCACCCTACGAGAACCTACTTTTACATGGTTTATGCAGTTGTCTCCGGAGACAATTAATACTTGGTACGATGTCGAGAAGCAGTTCTTGGCACGTTTCTTTGAGGATAATATCGAAATATCGGTTCATTCCCTCATTGCGACGAAACAAGGAGAAGAAGCGGTAAAAAACTTCATTGAACGCTTCAAGGAAAAATCTGTGCATTGTCGACACGGTATGACCCAGGAAACCTTGGTGGAAACGTGCAAGAATAATTTCAGGATCGGCGTGCTGATAAGAATGGGAGCTGTAGAGTCCAAAACCTGAAAAAACCTGTTAAAATAGGGAGAGCAGGCGAAGGATATAATTCGCCGAATTGAGGAATCTTGTGGCACGAGAAACCCTATAAATAACATGCCATATCCACATAATGCTAAAAATAAAGAGAAGGACGTGATGACGTCAGTTGCAGATCCGAAACCAAGACCTAAAAATCCAAGAGGTGCAGGTCAAAATAGGCCCCGACAAGATAGAACCTATACATTCAAGTCTGAGCAGACATGTACTCTATTTTACCTCCTCCTCATAAAGGACATGCTGAAACTTTCAGAAAATGGAAAACCGGAAGACGCTGGTAAAACCAACGATCCTAACTATTGCATGTACCATCGGAACGTCAGGTACCCAACTAAGGATTGTTATCCTCTTAAGAACCAAATTCAGACATTGATAGAAGCCGGAGTTCTCACACTTAAAGAGGAACAGAAGAAAGTTTCTGCAAATAAGTAAATTTGGTGGTAGGAACTAGTGAGTTTCCTGCCAGAGCGATCCCTGTACCAGTAGGGAACCCAATATCGACACCAAGCACGGGCAGCCCGCACTTGCAAACTGGCCCCTCGGGTACACTCTGAACCACAGCTATGACCGAGTCGTCATTATTGGCTAGCAGTTGGATTGGGCTGGGGTGCCAAAGATATTGACAGTGATAAGCATCATGTTACTTCTGCTACTCTTGCTAGCCATTGGAATGGCTAATTGAGTACTATAAATAAAAAAAATTAAACCCTATCATATTGGAGGTAAAAGTATGAAATCAACTACCCAATGCTGTTAAAAGCGAAGGGGAGAGGAGATTAATTTCTCAACAACTCATCATCCTGAGCGGAATAGTATGGCTAGCCCAACGCAAATGGCGATTGGTAAAGGCATACTAAATCTGTTTATAACTGAGGGTTTGCTAAAAATTCCGTGGACCTGTCATATTAAGCTCTTATATCTGGCAGTAAGATTTGGATTATTACTATCCTTGTTATTTCGATATGATAAACTCTATCATATTAAGTTCCTACCTCTGACAGTGAGATGTAGTTCAAATTATACGAGAGAGCCTTGAACCGTCTCCACCAAATTATCAGACATGTGCAATTGGGCGCTGCTACCAAAAATCGATGATCCTGACCAGATCATCTTGGCGTGTGCAATTAAGCACCTCCGCCAAACGTCAGGCATGTGCAATTAGGCATCTCTGTCGAAACTCGATGATTCTGACCTTACCATCTTGGCATATGCAAATTCAAGTTACGCGAAAGAGCACTTTAACCACCTCCATCAAAATTCCAGGTATGTGCGATTAGGTATCTTTACCGAATTTCTTGATCTTTTACTGATCAACAAATTGAAGATCCAAAGTATTTCAAAATTTGCTAAGTTAAAAGCCACTTTGAAAACTTTGGAGAGGGTCCTGTTGATGGTGAAAATTTCCAATTAAAGAAAAATATCCCGCAAAATGCGAAGCTAACTCCGTAGCTCTGCGTCTGCTCAGAAAACTAGCCTCACGTTGAGTAAAACGCGAAGCTAAGTTTATAGCTCCGCGTTCAGAGTATTTAACTCTGCGTGAGCAGATTATTAGAATATTAAACTCATTGTGATTGAGATTTGGACTTATCTAATACCTAAATTAAGTCTAATCAGAATCTTAAATTGATTGTGATTAAGATTTTGGCTTATCTAATACCCGAATTGAGTCCAATAAAAATTCAAACTCAAGAGATTTTAAATCAAGACTAAGATATTTGATTAGAATCCTTGATGAATACAAAAATTTTCTATTCCTATTCTTATGAAAACCTTCTGTTCTATTCCTATGGAAACATTCTATTTCTATTACTATGAAAACCTTCTATTCCTATTCTTATGGGAACTTTCAAAGCAAAGTCTATAAATATCCTTTTTGAGGAGACTTTAGAGATCCACGATCATCAATCTTTAATAAATCCATCATCAATCTTTAATCTTAAAGATCGATCTTTAATAAATATTTAATAGATCTTTGAGCTTTTTGGATTTTTTCAGAATTCAATTTACGCGTAAGAGCCTTGAATTCATTGTACCAGCAGAGAAAGAAATTAGGGTCGGCCGTCATTTTCATCGAGTAGAAGATTTCCACGTCAGATCGTCAAGATGAGCTACTTGATAGATCTCATTGCCACGTATAGTCCACAAATATTGTAAAAAAGAGTGATAATTTATAAATCCTCTCGTTTGTTTTCTATTGTTCTCTTTCATTATAATCAAGTTGTATTCAATGGAAGGAAGTAAGATTTTTGCGACAAATAAGAATAGGTTTTTTTTCCATATTAGAGTGTAATATTACATGGAGTATGAAGCGAAAGAAATATGCATGTTGACTATAATGTTGGCGAGCATCATCAACCTGGATCCAAAAGTTGTGTGGCAAGAATCATTTACTTTGAGGCGATAGATGTCTCTAGAATGAAGTATGAAATATTGCAGTCTTTGATGTCCTGCTCTAGCAAAAAAAAAAAAAGAACTTACCAACCTCAATCCAAATCATCCATTTCTTGACTAAATATCCTTCAATTAATTTTTATCATGGTACTGATTATTATGGACTCTTCCTTATGTTAGTTTTTTCTATTCTTGACTTCTAGTGCCAGTCATTCACTCACCCAATCTCATGCTTCTTGTGCTCTCACACCAAAATTTATCCAATTCACCTCACCTCAACTGAGTAAATGAGCACACCAACGTTCCTAAGGAGCCCACTTTCCGACCAAATTGAAAAGCCCGAACAAAAAAAATGCGGCTCACTGGGAAAAGTCGTGTGCTCCTTCGGAAACTCCCCCTCGTCTCCTCACCCAAATTGTCAAATGCATCATTATGCATTCATACTCCTTTTCAAGAGAGTAGTACCATTAGACAATTGATTGATGGAGATGATGCATGAATCAAATTTAACGTTAATTAATACTCGATCTCACCTTGTTTTGTTCGATTCAATGGTGATTAGGCAAAACAGTCAAATACTTGTTATCTCTGTACCCTTGTACACGTTGGCAGTGATCTCGACGATCGACCGGCACGTAGCCCATGTGGGCCACAGTTGAAAGGTCTTAATCGCGTTTAAGAGTTAACTAAGCGAGGCCCCCCAGCTTCAGTCTAGACAGTTCTCATTGTTTCTTCTTCATGGGAAATTATAGTCAGGCATATCATTTTGCACAAGAAGTCAAAATTTCTCAATCAGAAATTAATTCACCGAACAGTTTTCGTATCGATGATTAACTTCTAAACGGATTTAACCGAACGGTTTTCATATCATTCGGAGATAATTAACTTCTAAACGGATTTAATTTTAGTTGGGGCTTAATCCCCAATCAGAATAAAAAAAAAAATATAGTCATAAAATATAGTCACAAAAAGTAATAACAAATATGTAAAGTTTTACAACTATAAAAGGTGGGCATAATGAGCAAAGTGATAAAATTTCCATCTTCTTCATATGATTGCTTGAACCAGAATTATTATTAGATTATTATAGGTAATTACAGTCTGAAAACAAAGTTTCTGCCTGCAAAATAAAGATAGCAATTCAGACAACCAGAAACGGTTGCGTACGTGCGAAATGTCAAGTGCGTCACTAAGACGCCCTAAATGCACCCGTGGTGCTCAAGATTTTTTATTTTTTTTTATTACATAAGCAATGACATGGAACAAACAATGCTATATAAACTTACATCCTAATAACACTCTAACCGATATTGGACTATTTTTTACTTTTGTTTCCTTTACTATGCATTCTACTTTGAAATCATTTTTCATTCATTTATTTTTGAACTAGTAAATTGACTTAAAAATTTAATGTTCAAACATATATGAATTCAACGCACCTGCACAATTCATGACAGTGAATATCATTCATTTGGCTTACAAAATTGGGGTATTTACTGGTTTGTCCCTCAAATCTTTATATATTATGATTTAGTCTCCCAAATTTTCATATTTAGGATTTAATTCTCCAAATCTCCTAAGTTATTATAATTTAGTCTCCCTTCCTAAGTTTTGACCTGATATTACCATTTTACTCATTCTTATTCATTCTTTATCTTCCTCATCTCTTCTCATTTTCTTCATTATTCCTCCTCTCTTATCCTTCTCTCTTCCTCCTCTCTTCTCCCAATGAAGAAAAGAGGAGGAAGAGAGAAGAAAGAGAAAGGAGAAGAGAGGAGGAATAATGAAGAAAATGATAAGAGAGGAGAAAGAGAAAGAATGAATAAGGAGGGGTAAAATGGTAATATCAGGTCAAAAATTAAGGAGGGGGACTAAATTGTAGTAACTTAGGAGATTTGAGAGACTAAATCCTAAATACGAAGATTTGAGGGACTAAATCATAATATATAAAGATTTGAGGGACAAACTAGTAAATACCCCTACAAAATTATATAGAGATCAAAACCATCAGATTATAAGTGCTAATTACCAATGGATTGACAGATTGTACTAGGCATGGTTGGTGACATTGACGATAATCCGGTCTCCTTCTCAGGCACAGATGGTGGGTCCCGGGCACATACCGTTGACTGTAACGATCTTGGTTTGGCATGACAGATTCTACTCACGTTCTTCACTACAACCTGATGATCATTTTTCAGATAGAAGAGTGACCATGCAAAAATGTTTTATCACTAAACTGCGGCAACAATATCCACTATCTACACACATCAAATTGGTACTTCTTGATGGCAGCTTCCGCAAGAACTGACAGGATCGTTGCGGTGACAGCAGCGAGCAGGAGGCACGAATGCATGGAGAAGACCATCTCTATATATATACCTCGTTAAACTCCTTGGAAACTCGAATTCGTGAGTTGATATATATAGGATATATCAAACTGGCTCTTATTATATATATGCATATGCGCATGCATGCATAGCTTAGGGATGAGCTTGCAATGTGGATGAAAGCGCCAGGCTTGCATATACTGATGCTTGGAAGCAAAATGTGGATAGAGACATTATTGTGGGCGAAATCGTGCAAAGAGTCATGAAATGAGGCACAAGAGGAAAGGGAAATTGTGGTGTGCATGCTTTGAAAGGTATGTTAGGTCAAATTAAGCAGCATAATGCTATGGAGCTTAGTCTTTGAGACAAAGGAATAGTAAGCTTAGTCACAAAAATGAAAACAAAATGTAATATGGTAGAGCTTGTATAAGAGAAGGGAAGTTATATTTTGGGGGTTGTTGATGCATGGGTCACCCTACTTCACCTACCTCCGTTGTTAGGTTTAGTCTCCATAAAGTCTTCTCATTTGCATATATACCCTGCTTTGAAGTTGGATATTAAGGTGAGCGTACCTAATTACCAATGTAAGGCCTCCTAATTGGCTAAGATAGTAGCTTGAGGTGATTTATCAATTCTCCTTAAGGTTAACTTGGGTGTAAGTTTCTCATAGTAATAGAGTTCAATGACCTTCAGACATGCTACACATATATCAGCATCAGCTACTGCAGTTGCTGTGCATGCTGCCTTTGTGTATGCACAGCAGCAGCAACAACTCTTGATTTGTTAACTAATTGGTAACGGTTCAGGAGACTAAGTAAAAGTTTCAGATTCTAGTGGTAATAAATTATACACCCCGCCCAATAATACAGGAGGTCTTAATGTAATTAACCCAATTATAAATATTGGAAAAATTTCCCACATTTTATTAATTAAAAAAACTAACAAAACATGCTAAAGTTATAAGTTTTTTTTTTTTGAGGTTGACAGTGAGCAATTGCATGTCTCTCGTATTCTATTAATGAGAGATATCAGAATACCTATTTTATATCAGATAACAAAACAAAACAACAAAAATAAAAAAGAGTCATGATACCTATAGGTATTAATAGTTTGGCCTTAAATAATCATACACAAATAAAATAGCATGATACAAAATATCATCCAAAAGTTCTCCACTAGTAGTGGACTGTCGGCGTCCAAAAGCTCTCTTCCTCAAGCATTGTCCACAAGACCCTGTGTCGCCCCGACTAGAGAGTCTTCCGGCAGCTCCTCGTCAGTATTATATTCTTCTGAGAGGCATAGCCGCTCTCTCTCCGATAGTAGACCTGTTCAAGAGATCATGTCATGGTATGTGAAGTAAAAACATATATCAGTTAAATGCATGTTCTGTCTAAAAATTATATTGTTTCTCTCTTTCCACACGTTCCAACAGATAGCTGCTAACATAATGCGACGGATATGGGCACCGTGTTTTGTGGACCTACTAATTCCAGCTCTTTGCCATATATCGACAGTCTCAGCCATGTCGATTGTTATGTGCAGGCATGTTGCGCATTTCTCCCAGAGTTTTACAGTATAGGCGCATGATAAAAATAAGTGTGAATTGGACTCTGCGTCTGATCGACATAGAATGCAAATACATGGCTCCTTCCATCTCTTCCTTTGTAGATTGTCGCAGATTTGGTTTGCGCCTTTGGCGATAATCCATAGAGGACCCCTTATATAAAAGGTCACTACCATATCCTCTTGTTTTCAAAGGTTTTAAGCAAAAAAAAAAAAAATTGTGCTAACTGCGAGTTGTTAATTAAATTAGCTGGGAAAAAAATATTGCAACGATTTGTTGGTTATTGAAGCAATATGGGAAGTGGGAAAACATAGGTTAAGGTATTTGTTAATTAAATATTAGAGATCCTACCGAGATTTCCTAAATATATCTGTTATCTTGAATGATGAAGTCGTTACTAATGAGTCGATATGGACAAAATAAGTGAGCAGATTTTGATGATCTACGCGATAAAAAGAGAGCATACTTATAATGGGAACGCCTATAATTAATGGCGGTGATGTGGAGTAATCCGTTATTTTATATCTACAATCAAAACTTTACATTTATTATAATAATAATAAAATAAATTGAGGATATATTTTTTTATCTAAGTCTATATCTTGCTCAAGCGAGGAGTGACTTTTCTTGCTTTCCATCAAACAAATTGATGGAGTCTACGTCTCTCTCACCTAATTACTTTTTATTTAGAAGACAGTTATCTAAACGGAAAATTCTATTTACGATCACACAACTTTCTTCTTAGTATTATATTTTTAATTTTGAATAATCTCATATTTACTGAATATATCAAAAAAAAAATTCTAATTCTAACGCTTCCTCCTTTTCTCTTCTTTTCAATTCCTTTTCATTCTGTTCGGATGTTTCTATCCGATTTAAATGAAACTTGATTAGTTATTAATATCCAACTGGTATTCAATTAGGTTAAATATTAATATCTAGTGTACTGTAAAATGAAAACTTGGTCCAAATAACTTGTAATTTTTCGAAAATTTTAAAAGTGTGCATGTTAAGCAAAGAAGTGTGCATGAACCACCGACACCCCATCTTTCATATTTTTTATTGAAATAAAAAGATGACAGTTTGTTGCCTTTATTGGAAAATCTAATGTAGAAGGCAGGAGTCGATATCGATATCTTTTATTTAGAAGAGTCATATTTTATTTTATTTTTTATGTTATAAAAAAGACTTGGTCTTTCCTACCTCCTTCATGGGAACTTCTAAATGGGCACAAGTTTTTTCCTAGTGAGCCCAGTTAAAGTTCAGTATAAATATCAAGTTTGCCCTCAAAAAAAAATTCCCATATTGCCCTTCTTCCCTCTCGCACAGAATTTTTTTTAGCCCGTTCGGACTGTAAGTCCGAACAGCAGGGTGTCGTTCGGACTGTAAGTCCGAACGAATTAGGATCGTTCGGACTGTAAGTCCGAACGATCCGAATTCGTTCGGACTTACAGTCCGAACGATCTGAATTCGTTTGGACTGCAAGTCCGAACGATCCCCCGCTGTTCGGACTGTCAGTCCGAACAGCGAGGTTTCGTTCGGACTGTCAGTCCGAACGAATCCCGTTCTTTCGGACTGCCATCCCGAACAGTGGCCATCAACTCGGCCTTTGAATATTCCAGTGGTTAATTGATATATTTAGTTGTAATGAAAGTAACGGTAGTGTATGGACTTTTATTACTACGTATTTATATATTATTTTTGGAATTTAGGCAAGGAAGCAAGAAAACATACAATTAAATACGGATACACATCACCAACCTCATTGATACACCGATACATCAATCAGCGGATTATAATGATACACCAACACACAATGATACTCCAGATACGAAAATATAATGATATTGCTGATACACAAATACACAGATACTCATGATACACCGAAATCATGATATAATGAAACATGGATACTCCGATACATAGATATTTCGATACAACTATGATACAATGAAATAGTGTTTATATTAAAACGAGAAAAACCGAACAAGAGAGATCATTACATAGAAAAAACCATAAATTCAACATAACTTGATATGTTTGTAAGAAATAATTTTACACCGGCCACTTCAACTTATATACATTATCCATATCATTACATAACTCGTGAAATGATCACTGTCTCCTTGTTTTTCTCGGGGGATTACGTCTGCTTCTGGTTCGAGTAATAATTGCCGTATCGGGTGCATTAGGAGTGGATTGATCTGGTGTCGGTTCCTCCGCTTGCTCTTGTGGTGGTTCTTCTTCAAATTGACTGCAACCGGTTAGCACGACTTTGATCTTCGCAAGTGCAGTAAATAACAATCCAGATCGCTTCTTGAATGCCTTATCTCCTTGCGCAAGTAATCACCCGAGAAAATAGAGTTAAGAATGATATGGCCGTCATCCATCTTGTAAGCACCTGGGAGACATAATCATGAATAACATAGATAGAGTTTATCTCATCTCTAATAACAATGGCAATACATCATTTCAATGTGCACATCTTTTTAGTTTGGTATTTCCCAATATCTAATTATTCTATTATCCATATTATCAATCTCTTAGATTAATGCCAAAGATGATAATATTCAATTTTCAAGTTAATAATATAATAACTATATCTATACGCCATTGCATGCAATCTTAACGATAAACAATATCAATTCAATGTATTTAATTTTCATATTTTTTATAATTAGATTTAACATGATATAATCTTATAAATTAAAATAACAATAATAAGATAATGATAATGATAATACGAACCATCCACCACTATAAAATAATCTCTATTAATAAAATAAGTCAATTTGATAGTTTTGATTCCATGTTCTAATAACTTGATATCATAGTAAAATCTCAAATGATGTAATAAACAATGTATGATGACATTTTCAAGAACTAACGTTTAACGGATGTATAATGTTGAGATTTACCATAATAAAAATCTAATAAAACGTAAGTATCAAGTATCAATTAATATAGTAAAAATTGGGTTTTTTGTTGTTGAATTACTATTTGCTAGCGACAGTATCATAATATTAACTAGGCTAAAACCTATTACTCTCGTAATAATTAGGAATAATATTCTAAGTAACGGATCCATCTATGTAACACAAAGATATTTCATTTATAGAAATATTTTATCAAAGCAATAAATTTTCTATGAGCAAATAAGTAGTAATAAAGTATAATTTGTTACAAATATAATATTTTATCTATTTATTTTCAACTTCTAAATTAATTATTAAATTTTAATATTAACACCTACAATTAGAAAATAACTACTTGTTTCGCAAATTTTACAACTACGATTACAATATTATACTTTTTTCGTAATTATAATCTAAATATCAAATAAACAAAATTAACAAAAAAATTGTACTCGTTTAGAATTTTCCGAATGTAAATTATCATCGAACCATACAAGAAGTTTTCAGTTTTCAAGACAGTTACAAAGCATATAAGAATAAACAAAATAAAACAAAATTAAATTTAAATTAAAAGAGACTTACAGTAGAGCTCAAAAATCCTAAACCGAGAAGAAATCAGGTAGCTGAGGGTTGGGGTGTGGCAGCAGACACTGGAGGCAGACGGTGGGGGTGTGGCAGCGGCGGGTGGGGGCGAAGCGCGTTGGGGTGGGCGAGGCGGGTGGGGGGGAGGGGGTAGGGGCGGAGGATGTGGGGGCGGGCGGAGAGTGTGGGTCGGGCGGAGGCGGGTGAGGGCGGAGGGGGATGTGGGGGCGGGCGGAGGCGGGTGGGGGCGGAGGGGGTAGGGGCGGGCGGAGCTGGGTTGGGTCAGGCGGAGATGGGTGGGGGCGGAGGGGGTCGGAGAGGAGGATTTGGAGGCGGGCGGAGCTGGGTGGGGTCGGGCGGAGCTGGATGGGAGAGGAGGTGGTTGGGAAGGAGAAGAGAGCGGTGAGGGGTTGGGAAGGAGAAGAGAGGAGATGAGAGATATAATAGAAGGGTATTTTGGGAATATATATGTGCTCACTAAGAAATTCTTCTCTTTTCTTAACTTAAACTGGGCTCACTAGGAAATCTGGGCTCACTAGGAAAATTCTAGTGCCCCTTTAGAAGTTCCCCTCCTTCATCTTAAAAGCCCAATACTGATGATGTACTCAGTCAGGCCCAACGACATCAAGTGGGCTTAAAACTCAACATGCTGGCAACGCATTGCCTTAAATTTGGTAGATATATGGACATATTTGGCAAGTCCAAACATCTTAAAAAAAAAAAAATCAGAGGAATCAATTTGAAGCTAATTCTAAAAATTATATTAGAATACAAAATACTTTTCCACAGCCCTCACATGCAACTTTTGAGTTTTTTTAGTATATCAGTAGGAACTTTAAAATAGTATTTGTTCAAATCTTATTAAACATGCATTTAATTGCATATTCTAAAAATACCTCTGCATTGCGTGTTAAAATACAGAACAAGGAATTTTAATAAACTAAGAAAATAATTAAAATTTTTAATTTTATGTTTGGAAGATATAAAAAAGAAACGTGAAATTACAAATCTTATAAATGTGGGGTCCAACCCTAGTCCTCCTCTTATTGATTTCTTATTTTTCTTATATTATGACCTATTAAGGCAATTAAAAAATTGAGTTTTAGTTTTGGTATATTGACAGAAAGGTTAAATATTATAGCAACTCAAGTTAAATTCTTACTTGACAAGCATTTAATTGCATATTTAAAAAATAAATACCACTTAATATAGTCTAGATTTCTAGTGATGCATGTTAAAATACAAAACAATGAGCTTTAAAAAACTAAAAAAAAAATAATTAAAATTTTTCCCTTTTCTTGTGAGATTATAAATCTTGTGAATTGTAAATATGGGGTCCAACCTAGCCCTCTTGTCAATTCCTCATTTTCTGGCCGATTAAGACAATTAAAAAATTGAGATTTAAGATAATATCACTAGGGTGAATTTCACGATCGACTCCGACTGTTTCGCTCGACTCCGATCAAAATCGGTCAAAGTTTGGTTGGGAAAAAATTCTGACAATGATCGGAGCCCAATATTTTCGGATCCAATTGAAAAACACCGAATACCAATTGTCTGTCCAGCTGAACATCCCAATCGAAGTCGGTTGTGGAGTTTAACTGGGAATGTTCAGTTGGACAGGCAGTTGGTATTCGGTGTTTTTTATTCGGATCTGAAGATATTGGGGTCCAATCTAGCCCTCTTATCAATTCCTCATTTTCTGACAACGAGCAAAACTCAATATCTTCGAATCTAATCGAAAAATACCGAATTTTGACCATCCATCTGACAGAACATCCCTAATAGCACTTATCGATTCGAAAGAAATGTCGTCAGATTATTTTTGTTGACATTTAATAAGCATGGTATAAAGTAATATTTTATTTCCACCCAATTCATGTTCTAAAATTGAGTGATAATTGAGTGAGTGGGAACGAGAATAACGATCTAAATATCCTCCAAATCCTGATATTTGTTGAATATCACGCCGCTAATGTAAGGAAATTTTCAACTATGGACAGTAATAAGCACTTCTATAGGTCAATTTTTAACATATTCTATATAAAATTTTGAATTAAAAATAAAAAATTTATTTTTCTAATTCAAAATATTGTATAGAGTGGATCAAAAATTGATCTCTATACGCATCCATTACCATTCCTATTTTCAACCAGACAATATATTTCCTTCAAAAACTTCTTGGAAATAGCAATAATATAAATCTTGATTTACTTACATGAACATACCCTAAACCAATACATTAACTTGTGAGGTTGAACATGGCCCAGCAAATGAACTTGTGGCCTCAAATGGAAAGGCCATGGGCAGCCATTGCTCAACCATACAGTCGGCAGGCATGAAAATGTTGTTGAGGACACGAGCAGAGTTAATGAGAAGTACAGCAACATTGTTGCATAAATTTTAGTCTCAAAAATTGTGAAAAAAACGGTATTTATTGGACAACACGGTTGATGGCTATGGGGAAATTCTAAATGCGCACCATATTTTACTAGTGAGCACCATTTTCCCCAATGTTGTCAATCACTTTACTATATATTATGTGGTGCTCACTAGTTAAATGTCGTGCGCATTTAGAATTTCCCATGGTATGCCCTTGAATTATATAGTCTTGCTCTTCGTGCCACGCTAAAACTTAGTTCCTTATATTTCGATAGATGCCGTGCCATAGATATTTTTTGTAACAGGACGGAAAATACAAGTTATATGACTAATTACCAATTAGACCAACATCAAATAGGACATGTGATTATTTTTTGTTGGATATGTTTGATGTTCATTTTTTGTTTTAAACCCCTTATAGACCTTTTATATTTAGCTCGTATAGGTGTCTAATCATGATAAAACAATTCCAATCATAAAAGTACTTAGTCATATCTACACTCTTATGATTAGACTATAAATAATTTTCCTGACAAAGACATATTTGTAGGACTTATTCGATTTTCGGTTCGGTTTAAAAATCGAAATAATTACGGATTTCGAATCGAATTTCGGTGGGTTTAGCTCCGACCAAAATCGACCGAAAAAATCGAATTTTTATAATCGTAGTTTATTCTTTTTCTTTAATTTATTTTTACTGTGTTTTTATTTAAATAGGTGAAAAAAGAAAAAATAGAAAAGAAAAATGTTATCTTTCTTACAAAATATATGCGTTTATCATATATTTAGTTTCAAATCCAAATAACCGAAAAACCGACTGAAAATTCGGTTTCAATTTTCTTAGAGATTCGGTTGGTTTCGATTCTACTATTTCGATTCGGTTTTTAGTTGGGATTTTTTTCACCCAAAATGGAACCAAACCGCTCACCCCTACATAATATGTATGACTAAAAAAATTCAATTCTCTTTGAAAAAGAAATGGAATCAAAATTTGAGTGGATTACTTAAAATATAGAAATAGCAATATAAAATATTTAGTTGACTTTGGTTGTCTTTTCTCAAAGCACGTGGAGAACACGTGTAATCCAACGTAGAGACTTTTGAATGGGAGCAAGTATTTATTTATTTTTTCCAAACAACGTGGAGAATATGTTTGGGAAACAACACGTGCACTTATATTATTTGATCGGTGACATATAAATATAATTAATTAATTAAGAAAAGACATTAACAATGAACCCCATTACCATTATTTTAAGATTGGAATTTTATCTCTAACTTGGGTCATCTTCCTCAATTCCTTAAATAAATGAAGCAAACTCAATTATAAAGTTGTGGACCAAAACTTTTCCTCTTTTTGTTTTGTTTTGGTTTTTACTTTATTTTTTGGCTAATATATTCTCGCGTGCGGCCACAGAGAGTAATCAAATGCATAAAATTGCGATCTTGTATCAGAGTCCAAATATACCAAGTAAAAGTTTAGCAAAATATAAGGAATGAAATTTTTAAGTTATAAATGTGATTCAAAATTCCAATTGTTAATGAATACTATTAACTTTGAAATTCTTAAATTCTAATCAAATTATGAAATTTGAAGATTCAACTTTTGATGTTAGTATGTCCTATATATTCTCTTGTTGTCCTTTTTGGCATCTTTGTTGGTGCCTTGGTCAGGGGGAGAAAAAAAAAAAAAAACGGAGGCCAACAATTTAGGGGAGTTTTCAAAGGAGCACACCATTTTTCCTAGTGAGCCTACTTTTTAAGAGTCGCCTGGACAAAAAATATACTAGATAGTGGGCTCATTAGGAAAAGTGGTGTGCTCCTTTGGAAACTCCCACATTTAACTTGTTAAAAGTGTTGTTATTTTTGCCATTTAATTAATTTTAATTATATTTTTCGGAAAAGATAGAACATATGATGATTAACTTTTGACCATTTTTGACACCTAATTATTATTTCCTTTATCGTGTTATTTAAATGTTGAGACGTGAAAAGGAAAAAAAAAAGTCAGAATTAAAGAATTTGAGTTTTCTCTTTTCTCAGAAAATAATCTCCCTAATATTGAAGAAGGTATTGCTTTAAATCAACATGAAGGCCTTGCTTGGTTTGAAAGGAGGAGGAAGAAAAAAGAAGAAGAAAGAAAGTTAATTTTTATTTTCTGGTTGGGACAAGAAAGGTTGGAAGAAAATAAAGTTAAAGGAAAATAAGCGAAAATAAAACTCAAAATTGATAGGAGAGTGAGAGTGAACTTGGAACAAAGTTGTTTTCCTTAAATATATTTGTAAATTATTGTTATTTCTTCTTATATATGTTTTTATTTTATCTTTGAACTAAACGCGCAAAGAAAACCTTTTTTTTTTTTTTTTTTTCAATTTGTTTCCTTCTCTTTCTTTTTTTCTTTGCTTTTCTATTTCTTTTTCTTTCTTTCATTTTTCTCTCTAACTAGCCAAAAATAATTTATTTTCGCCATTGTCGCTGCTATTAATATTGACAATCATATATATTTTTTGGGGGTTTTACATATACGTTCTTTGTATCATTAAAAATTAGAATTTAGTCCCTCCAAATCTTCATTTTTATAATTTAGTCCCCAAATTCTTTAAGTTACCTCACTTTTAGTCCCAGTCATATTTTTGGAACGAATTTTCCATTATACTCCTGAGTTACTTTAGTTTAGTCCTCACTTTACTCTTCCTCATCTCTTCCTCTTCTTATTCGGTTCTCCTCTGCATTATTCTCATCTCTCTCTCTCATCTCTCCTAGTTAATCTCTAAAATTAAGTAACTCAGGGAAACCCAATAAAGAAGAGGGAAGAGAAAGAGAGGAGAGTAATGGAGAGGGGAACCCAATAAGAAGATGAAGAGAGGAGGAAGAGAAAAGGAAAGACTAAAGCGAAATAAATCAGGGGTATAACGAAAAATTCGGACAAAAAATATGATTGAGTGATTAAAGTGAGATAACTTAGAAGGTTTAGGAGACTAAATTATAAATATAAAGATTTAACAAACTAAATTCTATTTTTTAAAGATTTAAGGGACAGATATGTAAAATCCCCCCGTTTTTCTTTATTGTCAAGCACTTTTTTCGTTTTCTTACTTTATACACATATCTTGTGTCCCGTCTCTTCTTCATTTGCTTTTCGCACCTGTAACACGATATTCATGCTTCCGTTGATCCCAAGCATTTCATCTTCATTTGTCCTCTTTATTTTGGTCAAATAGTGGACATCAAATGAATCTGACTGGCCAATAATAAATAATGAAATTGGAGAAATAAGATTTTATCATAATCTTTTAAGTATCAAGGAAATATGGGATTCTCACTTCCAGTATTTTTTTTTTTTTTTTTGGGAGTCTTAGTAATTATTTACTAATTTTAAATAAGTATGATAGACAGTCAAGGAGTCAAAGAATTCAAGTGGGGTTAAGTGATCCCCGAGATATTTACGATCTTGTATATTTTCCACGGAGTTTTTAAAGGGCACATCATTTTTCTTAGTGAACCCACTAAAATACCGTCCGGCAACCCAAAATACACTGTAAGTGGGCTTACTACGAAAAATGGTGTGCCCCTTTAGAAACTCCCATTTTTCCATACTCTGACCGTAACTTGGGCCCTCTCATGTAATAGTATCTGTCAGTTGATCTTCGGCAAATTCTAAATGCACACCACCCTTTGCTTTAGTATTGATTTACACCGCAGGGGAAAATGGCGCTCACTAATTCAAGTGCGGTGCGCTTTTAGAACTTCCCTTGATCATTATTCTAACTACGCATATTATCGCTATTATTGTTAGGAAGTTTATACGTGAGTATAGTTTCACATCAGATATGACAAAGAAATACGGAGCCAAGGCCTCTATTTACTAGTTTAAGCTTTTGGGTCAGATTAATTTTCGGTTTTGTATTTAAATCTTATCTTTCGACGTTTCTCTCCAACAACTGGTATAAGAGTCCAAAGAGAGTGAAACATGTATGACGCCCAAAGTGGTCGTGTGGTGCAAGTGACTTTGGATCTGATTTCCAACGGTCTTCCACGTGAATGGATTTACACCAAAGTTATGATATCCTACAGATGGTCGGTGCCTTAGGGCTCATGGTTCCCGTAGATAGTTTCTGTATACTTACAATGAATGCGTTGATTATTAGGAAGTTCATATATGATTATAGGATAAAAAAAATGCAGAGTTGAGACCTCTACCTATTAGCTCAATCTTTTGGGTCAGATTGATATTTAACATTGTGTTTAGATCCCATCATGCTCTCAGAGGAACCCGACATTTCTCCCTAACATTTAGGACTTCCGGCCTACTCATTTTATACATCAACTAATCCTTAATTTAGAAATTCAAGATTATATCATTATAGTAGGAGACGAAAACTTCATCAATAATGATTTGTTTTCCGTTAAAAATGTGTTTAAGAATAATGATTTTCCAAACCATAATAATTTATGTCCATCAACAGATTGACAATCCAACCATATAATCAATAAATTTTGGTATACATAAATTGGGACAAAAATCGATATAATAGAATCCCATCAAAGTAAAATTATTTTACTAAGAGACCCCAGTAAACTTAATTAACTTAATTATAGTATTATTCAAACCTCTGTTGATAAGAGTGACTATAATTTGTTAAAATTCCGTGTCCATAGATTTTCTTTTTGAAACTAAGTTGACAAACACGATATTTTCTAGAAAATAAAAGATCACGAAGGACTTTAAACCTGTCTTCTATTAACTATAATTTGACTGAAATTTCATTTTCTCTCTTTTCTAATCAAACAAAAATTATATTTTAATAACTACTTGGTATTATTTTGTATAAGAACAAATGCGACATTCAAAGTTGTTCTAATTATCGGAGATTAAAACTCATGTATCACAGTATGAAGCTTTGGAAAATGGTAATTGAACATAGATTGAGACAAATTGTTAAAATATCGGAGAACTAATTTGGATTTATGCCGGGACGATCGACGACAGAAACTATTTATTTACTTCGTCAACTTATAGAGCGATTTCGAAAGAGAAATAGAGATTTGCATATGGTATTTATTGACTTAGAGAAAATCTATGATAAGGTTTTAGGATAGATTTTTTGATGGACACTGATAAAGAAAAGAATTCTCATCAAGTATATCGACATAATTAAGGACATGTATGATGGAGTAGTGACCGATGTCAGAACATGTAGTGATTTAACAAGTGATTTTTTTTATCACAATTGGATTGCATCAAGGATCTGCATTGAGTCTATTCTTATTTGATATAGTGATGGATGGGCTTACTAAAACTATTCAGATTGAGATACCTTGGTGTATACTATTTGCTGATGATATTATCTTAGTTGATGAGACAAGAGCATGGGTAAATGCCAAATTAGAGTTATGGAGGCATACATTAAAATCTAGAGGTTTTAAATTAAGTAGGTCTAAAACAGAGTATATGGAGTGTAAATTTAGTAAACGACGGACCATAAAGTATAATGCTGTAAAACTTGATAGGTAAGAGATACAAATGAGCAGTCAGTTTAGATATTTGAGTTCTATTATTCAGAATGATGGAGAGATCGATAATAATATTAACTATAGGATACAAGCTGACTGATTGAAATAGAGGAGGGCAACGAGAGTTTTATGTGACCGTAACATTCCGTTAAGATTGAAAGGAAAATTTTATAGGACTGCTATTAGGCCAGTTTTATTATATGACACGGAATGTTGCGTTATAAAGAAACGTTATTCACGGAAGATAAGTGTAGCAGAGATGTGCATGGTCCGTTGGATATGCGGCAATACTAGGAGAGATAAAATGAGAAATGAAGAAATTCGTGCTAAGTTAAGTGTAGCTCATATCGATGAGAAGATGCGATAAAATCGCTTACGATGATTTGGTCATATACAACGTAGGTCTACAACTGCACCAGTTCGAAAATTGGAGTTTATCAATGTAGAATAAATTAAAAGAACGAAGGGAAGACCGAAAAAAATGTAGATAGAGCTGATATGCAAAGATATAGAGTTTAGATGTTTAAATAAGAAAATATTACGTAATAGAAATGAATAGAGAAGGAATATCAAAATGATCGATTCAGCGTGATTATTTTTTTTTGATTCATGTAGCCTACCCAAATACTTAGGGTAAAAGGCTTAGCGGTTGTTGTGGTAACTAATTGGTATTATTTTATTAATATATTGCGTAGGACCAGACTAAGGCTGCCGCCGTCGTTTGCTTATTAGGTAATAAGGAAAAAAAAAAAAAACAACACCATCCTTAGATTTCACCCCCAAATCCCCGTACAAAACTTGTGGCTCCTCTCTCTCTCTCTCTCAAAACAAACAAAACCCATCTTATACCTCTCTCTCTCCCCCTTCCTCCCCCCCCCCCTCTCACAATGTCCTCCTCAATCAGCCAAGAAGCCATCACCAATCTCGACCTCACCTCCTTCGTTCCACATGGGCTTGGGCCTGCCGCCGCTGGGCCTTTTTCTTCTAGAGCCTCCTCGTACTGCCCCCCTTCCTCCTCCTCCGCCTCCTTCAGCAGCGGGCCCACCATCTCCTGCGACCTCAAGCGGCCATCCTCCAAGCTCCAATCTTTCTGCAACGAGTTCAATCGCTTCATCAGGACCCACTGCGCCAGGGCCCCAATTGGGCCCGCGCCCTTCGGCGGGTTCGCCTCCGTCGGTGGGGTCTCCGGTGAGGAGACCCCAATTGAAGATGACGGCCCCGGGGTCCTCGAGGACGACGGGGCGCCCGTCAATAGCGTCGCGATTGAGCCGCAGGCCAAGAAAGTTCTGATCTTGATGAGCGACACCGGCGGCGGGCACCGGGCCTCGGCGGAGGCGATCAAGGCTGCGTTCAATCAGGAGTTTGGCGATGAGTATCAGGTCGGTTTCTTCGCAATGTTGGCTCTTTTTTTTTTTTAATTTATTTATAGGTTTTGATGTTTGAGGATGTATGTTTTCTCATTAGGTTTAAGTATGAAAATTTTATTGATACAATCAGGTTACAATTGCTGCAATTTGAAGTTTTAATGTGTTAATGTTCGTAAAGTTGTGACTTTGATTAATGTGGGTATATACACATTTTGCGGCAACTATTTTAAGTATAAATGGTGTGTAGCCCCCCGTGTTTCATCAATTAACGCTTAACTATAATATAAATAGTACAGTTTGCAGCATAATTTGCTTGGTCTAATTTGTATTTGGTATTTTTTTTAAAGCTAAGACTCTGCATATAGTCTCCCCACGTTCCATCAAAATAACTAAACGAAACTAGTTGCATATATAATCTACATAAGATTATCTCCTACTAAGGAAAGATCATATAGGTACACATATAACATAATAAAAGTCTAAAGAAATCACCATAGTGATTGAACAAAAGGGAACTTCTTCTGGTAACGTATTCTCACAACCGGTCAACTTATCCATTGCCTATGGATCAGGGGCCTGCATCTTGAACTCCTCGGCTATTGAGATATCATGGTTGACGTTGGGCTGCAACTCCAACCTCTAGCACATGTTACATCTTGTGGATCACTCTCCTGTACTAGTATTCGCTCCTTCCACAGCAGTACCTCTCTACCACAAGATGTCATTCTGGATATGTAATTTGTATATTTTTCCTCAAATTCATATCAATGTTATTGTTGGTAAAGATGTATATTCTGGTATACGTTTGAATTGATGCATTTTTGTATTAGTGTTGTTCCTATTATTTTTGTGGTCTCAAAGACAGGTTTTTGTAAAATATTTGTAATGATTAATGATTTTCTAGTGTGAATAGTGCTATTACGGCGGTAAACTTGTGGCATCTGGCAAGGGTTGATTTGCTACACTTTATGCACGTTTTATATTTCTGGTGTTTTATTTTATTTCTAAAAATTTTTGCTAATCGAGATCTAATTGAGGTATAGGAATTTACAATACTTTTTTTGTAGTTATTGCTCTGGTTCTAAAAATGTTCCTTTTCGTAATTGCACATGGTGGTAAAGCTACCAGATCAAGCATGATAATTTGCTGCAGGTTGTTTAAATGTATTCAATAGATTATTGATGGTTTTGTGATCTTTCGCATTCACGTTGATAAGCTGTCATCTCGATTAAGCTATTTTAACGGTGGTTGATTTGATGCCTTGTCATGTGTTTCAAACATCTCCTTTATGAGATCTTTAGGGGCTGTTCCATTGGCTGGAAATGCATTTCCTGCTGCAGCATTTATGGTAAGAAATGCATTTCTACTATTTGGTTAACTGCTAATTGTAACAAGAGCTGCAATTTGCAGCTTTTATTGCAACCAATTTGGTCGCAACTAATGCAACAACTCTTGAAATAAAAAAATAATCATTATAACACCGTCAATTCATCACTTTATTTACAGATATGCCTCTAAAAACTTATTGTTTATAATGACTACATGCCAAGTTAGCTAATTAATTATTAATTATCCCTTTGCAATAAGAGTTGCAAGTAGCATACCCAAAAAAGTAATTGGCTTAATTTCCTTGCAACCATACTTGGTGCTGTATTTTCCTTTGTAGCAAAGCAAACAACACCTTAGTGTCGATAATGCTAATATGTTTTTCCTCTTTAGGTATTTGTGACTGATTTGTGGACTGATCACACTCCTTGGCCATTTAATCAGTTGCCAAGGAGTTACAACTTCTTGGTGAAACACGAAGCATTATGGAAAATGACGTACTATGGAAGTGCTCCAAGATTAGTGCACCAACCCCATTTTGCTGCAACATCTACTTTTATTGCTCGGTAAGTACATTTTCTTGTTATTTGTTCTAAAAGGGATCGTGCAATTTGGTTCCCACAGATTAGATAATTGGTTGAATTGTCTGAAGGCTCTTTCATATCTACTTCATAAATATATTGTACTATTCATAGTTTTAACATCTTGTAATTGCTTAGGAAAAGGAGATATATTGTTTATACTTGTTAGAGATGAAGACCTAACGTAAAGGACGTGGCTAAAGCTGGAGATGAAGAACCTAATATAACCATAGTATCTAAGCATGAATCTACCCGCTGTGATCTAGAACTTATTTCATGTGTTTGGATTTGTGGTGCACTCCATATTTGGATCGCCAAAAATGGGACCAGATAAATAAATAAAGAGTTACACTTACTAATTGACTCAATACAAGTTTGCATGGACAAGGGACGAGACATGGGTGTCAAGTGTTTGCTGTCCTAAAGCGTTTGACATGGCAACTTCTATAAATTAAGACACGGGACACAAATTTGTATGTAGATATGTATGCATATACGTGCGTGAACGATCACGCACATCACATGTTCGAAGTGCAAAATCTCACTTATGCACTACCCATTAACCTATCTCATGGCACTTTACATGTTTTTTTAAAGCACAAAATGCTCTTGTAGTTTGCCCACATTTACATTTATAATCCTTAGACTTTGAAACTAGCATATGACATTTTGAGAAAACTTACATCATTAAATTATGATTTTAAATTTTCAAACTACCCTCAATATTTCTGAGAGTTCTCTACAACTTCATCTCTCCCTCCTCGTTCTCTCTTAACAATCTAGTCTCTCTTCAACTTTTTCCCCTCCCTCTCCAATTTTATTGTCATTTTATCTTTCTCCTTTTCATTCTCTCTTCTTTCTTGCTCTCTCTGTGCTCTCTTTCTATTTTTTTTTTTTGTACATTCTCGTTCTCCTTGCCCTTTTCATTCATTTTCTTCTTTCTTCTCATCTTCACTCCATGTCCTTTCTTCTCTCTTTCTCCTCTCTCACATTTTGATCTTCATTCTCTATCCTCTATCTTCACGTAATCTCTCTTTTTTTTGTTTCTCTCCCTCTCTCCTTTCTTTTTGCTCCATCTCTTCTTTTTCATCACTTGCCTTCTCTTATGCCTTCTTATCATATTTCCTCTATCGTCACTCTTTTTCTCCTCACTGACTAGATATATTCTTAAGTGAGAGAGAAGATGTGGAAGAAAGAGAGAGGTCAAAGAATACAAAGTGAAACCAAGTAAGAAAGTGAAGAGAAAGTAATAAGAAAGAAAGACAGGTCGTGAACAAAGATTAATTAAAAAATAAAATATGATAAGAAATAGAGATAGGAAAAAGAGAGAAGGGCAAGAGTTGGATGAGAGAGAAGAGGAAGGGGAGAGAGAAAAAAGTAGAGAGGAATGAGTTGATAAAGTGGGGAAGGGAGAATAAGTAATTAAGAGAGGGGAGACGAAGTTGTAAAAACCCTCCAAATTTTGTGGATATTTTAGGAATTAAAATTTAATGGTGTTGACTTTCCAAGAGTGTTATGCTACTTTTAAAGTTTATGGATTATAATTCCAACCTGGTGGCAAACTACACGGGTGTTCTTCGCAATTTGTCGTTTGACACGGTTTGAATAACTGGATGAGTAGAAAAATAGAATACTTATTGGGATTCTTGTTTCTCTTCCGCCCTTTTGTATCATATTTTTATATATTTTCTAGTCGTTTTGCTTCTTTTAGTATAATGATACCCTTTCAACTTTTTATAACATCAGAAATGTCCTATAATAGAACAAGGGTGCATAAATGTTGTGTCATGTTTGAGTGTCTGACATGACAAATTATTGCAAAAATATTATCTTGTTGACACTGATTCAATGTACTCTCTCAGTCTAATCGACAGTAGTATTGTTTAACCTTTTGTGAGTATACTAACTTTATGTATTCAAAATTGACACTATAGATTTAAAGTTCGTTGCAATCTTGATTATTAGATGTTAGATATAAATTTATATCTTCTCTAATAACATGAAAAGATGCATGCTATGAATGATAGATACAGACATGGTCCTGCTCCGCCACATACATTGGAATGCTAGTTACTAGACATGAGAATTTTATCCAAAACTCAGACATGAGGACACAACTATATAAGTATATTGCATATATGTATATTTAACTCAAAATATCTGTGTTGATTTCTCTTCGCATGTAGTAGACTCTAGTTTTCTAAAGCAATAAATAAAATAGCTTGCTTTTAAAAAAAAAACACAATTTACTCCTTATATTTAAGTTTGAAGATAATTAGTAGTTCTTGCACATTGGAAGTGTTGTATCCAACTGTACTGGTCGTGCTAATTTTCTATTTAGGAAAGTTTCCTCATATCACATGATACATGCATAATTATCGTAATAACCTTAGTTTCTATACTGAAGTGTAACTTGACCCGGAATACCAATTCGATGAAGCCTGCTCCCTCGAATTACTGACCGTGTGAAGCAAAGTGGCATAACACGTATAACCATAAATACCACGAATTTGATAGCACAGATCCACCCATTCAAGCAAAATAGGAAACTTGGGAACTATTAATTGTTAATACTTTCTAATTTAATATTTGCACTAAAATTAAGGTTTGAATTGTCATGGTGGCTAAAATTTGTCCTTCCTTCCCATTTATCTTCTTTTAGAAACTCTAAGTAGATTGTCTATGGACATCTCATTTCGTTTGACCAAAAGTTCTTCAAGCTTGCTGAGTTAACAAGTTGTGCCAAACTTTACTTTGGTGCTTGTGTATTAAATAGCAGTAGCGGAAGGTCGAGCTAGACTAAGTTTGGCTCTTGAGATTACTCATATGTGGATTTACTAGTTGATGAATGCACTATTCTTGTTTTGTTAGTTTTTATGTCGGATATCATTTGTGTGTGATGGTTTAGCCTTTTACTACAGCTCGTTTCTCCTGGTTTTGTTTTTAATATTCAAGTTTAATTTTTAATGTACTGTCATATCTGGAGGTTATGTACATAGAAATTGAAAGTAATTAGTCCCTACCCCCTGCCTGAAGATCACCCAGTTTTCAAAAAAATGCATTAACCAAATTTCTTTGGTTTTGTACATCAAGGAGTTAAACCAAGTTAACCAACATACAAATTTGTCTGTTTTTTGTCAAAAGTCTGAGTCAAGTAAGGGGCCAAAAAGTTTCCAACTAATTAACTTCATTTTAAGTATGTTTGATTCATATTTTAGGGGATCCAACCTAAATTTTTTTTATGTTGGCTGTCTGCTACCTAATGCAACCCTTCTCCTTTTCTTGGGTTGGGATATGCAATGGAAAGATAAGACATTAAACAACCCTGATGGTTTATGGAAAAGGTTTTTACTCAATCTACACTCTATTTTCCCAACAAGAAGGGGGACATGCCAAGTACCCACCAAATTTGTTTTTCTTCTCATCTTTGCAAATCAGAGCTCATAGTGAGGGGCAAGCCTTGCTTTAACTAATTAACAATCGTATGGTTGAGTGGTTTACTGATTTTTTTTTTGAAAAGACGTGTATTTGAGCTAAGTTTAACTAATGTCAAATTGTCAATCTTTGCTTTTATATCTATAAAACAGGTGCAAATTTAGAAGACAATCCATTCTGAAGATTGAACTTAGCTTTACTCCATACACAAGTTTAAACAAGCTAACTGTTCTCAGCTTGTTTATTAAAAACAAGCTTAATAAAGCAGAGATGAAGCTTCTTTATTGGTTAACAATACAAGCTTGAACATGTCTTGTCATGTAGAAGCTTACTATTGCCAGAAAAATAATAATTTAGCTTGCAAACTAGAGCTTGGCTTATTTACAATCCATTTTTGTGTTGTATTGTTGTTTTGTAGTCTTGGTTTATACAGTGAATGGGAAGCTAGATGAAAATTAATTATGTTTTTAAAATATTTTTCTATAAGTTTATCAGTGTTTCCAATATTTCAAATGTCGCAAAAGAGTTGTTGAAAAAGAATGTCATTTTAGTTGAGTGGAGATGCTTACTTTTTGAGCTATCTAACACAGTGACTGTGATGATGTGAATGTGCCACATTAGCCATACAGCAGAGCCTTTCACTTCCTGTGCAATTCAACCATTTAACAAGATTTAGAGAGAAGGAAAGATCCAACATGATCTCAGACATGTGGAGCGATACATATTTACTTTATTTTCCCTCCTCTTTTTTGAGTGTTTGTGGTGAAGGGGGAGTGGTGTTTGTTACATTCATACTGAATACACCTTATAATACCTTTAGAATTTCACAAGGAGGAAGTGAATAAAGGATTTATTTTAGTTGTGAAGGATTGGACATATCTAGAAATCATACCAGCTGTCATTGGTTTTGTCCTAGGAACTGAGCTGGTTGGGATACAAGAGAAGTGAACTTTGGTCTTGCATTTTGTTCCCAACTTCTAAGTTTGACCAACAAATTGCTTTTTATCGTTGGTGTAATCTATTATTACTTGGGTGCATAGGGAAGGATTTACAGAGATCTGAATGCTAAGGTCAATTTTACATGGACGAAAAGGTTTACATTGTGCTAAGGTGTGACCAGTGAACCTGTAATCTCGTTTTTCCGGGGTTGCTTGTTTTGCAGCATGTGGAGTTGCCAGGCAACTGTCCTTTTTAGTATTCCGGTGCATCTGAGTTTACAAGGGCAATCTTCATTCTGCAAAGTGGAGCAATACATACTGCATAGTGACAGAGGAAAAAAAAAGTGTACAAGCATGAGGACAACATACACGTATACCAAAACCCCCCAACCCACACAGACAGGAGGGAGGGAACATTTTTGTGGCTAATATATTTGCAAACAAAGAAGCATATTTAGTTGAAATATGTGTGCATGCATGTTAGTTTAAAGTTAATAGCTTCTCAGGAGCTATCTTTTCCCCTTTTCCCTGCCTCCTTGGCCTGGTATTCCCTGAGGTTTAGTTGATAATGGTCTGAAGTTACAGAAAAGAGGAATATTAAGTGCAAGATTCTAATCCGTATGATTTAGTTGTTTGGAAACGTTTGTAACGCTGTCTACTTGGCCTATCTTTTATACTTGCTCCAGGGAATTTCTAGCAAGCAGAAAGAAGATCTACTCTGAAATTGAGGATAAGAATCGATGGAAATTACTTAGAAGAAAATAGAAGAGGTTGACCTCTGTCTATATGGGCTGTGTTTTGCACTTGCTGCAGAGAAATTCTAGAGATGGAAATGAAGATGTATATTGAATAAGTATAAGAATTTGTGGAAATCACTTTGGAGTAAAGATATACGGCTGATTAGAAAGAAAATACGTACTGAAAGAGTGAAAAAAGATAGGGTTGAAACACCTCAGTGTTAAGTTTCCACCATACTGTCATTTGTACCAAAGTTCTGTCTTAGAAAGGTTTCAGTTCCCCTTCTTGAATAAGTGGTTTTCATAAAACATTGAAAGTCCTGTAGGATTCAAACTGCCAAACACATTTATCCTACTTGAGGTTTGAATGTAGCTAACAGGAAGATTATAGTTTTTCTTTTTCTTTTTTTAATTTTTATCTAGTTGATTGTTAGTAGACTGAACTGAACTTAAATTAATCTGTGCCTTCTCATATCCATACCAATTCAGCAAGCTAGTATGCTACTTTGTATCCTGACTGGCACGTACATAATGTCCTACACATTATTCCTTGCTCCGACATTCTTACCATGATCAGTTTTTCATTAAATCTCTCGCTTGATCAACTAAGTACCAAGTGTGAGCCTTGAGCTATCACCATGGACTGATCGCTGGAGACAAGCAAGAGAGATTTGTTTAAGTTGCACATGTTGATGGCTTGATGAATATTTATATTCAAGCAAGATAATTTCTTTTTTGGGTGTGATTAGTGTTGCATATGATTTTTTGGTGCAAAGCTACTTTATGCTTACTCAAGTTTAAAAAGCCATTACCTCTGAAAGAAGGTCATTGGCCATAACCTGGAACTTTTGTTTGATTTGTACAGTGAGGTTGCCAAAGGACTGATGAAATACCAGCCAGATATTATTATCAGTGTACATCCTCTGATGCAACATGTTCCTCTTCGTATCCTGAGGATGAAAGGTCTCCTTAAGAAGATTGTATTCACCACAGTTGTCACAGATCTCAGCACTTGCCATCCAACTTGGTAGGACTACTCCTTGGTATTTGTTTGTTTTTTAAGTCCCATCTGTTCTTTAATTATTTGTGCAATTTTGTGCTCCTTCCAGTATTGAGATCTAGTCTGATGAACTCTATAGCTTGTAGTTTTGGTACTTGCTCATATTTGACTTCATAAAGATTGAGTGCTGACTGATCATTAGTTTGTTTCCATTAGGTTTCACAAACTTGTTACAAGATGCTATTGCCCCTCTAATGAGGTGGCAAAAAGGGCATTAAAGGCTGGACTGCAGCCTTCCCAAATTAAGGTCTATGGTCTTCCTGTACGCCCTTCTTTTGTTAAACCAGTCAGGCCAAAGGTAAGCAACCTTTTTCTTTAAGTATCTATTCATTCCTGATCTATGTTGTGCCCCACTCTTTGTTATGTGGATTATCCTTGTTTATTCTGGTCCTTGAGTTGCTTTTCTTCTTCTGTGCGTAGCAAGAACTGAGGAGAGAGTTAGGGATGGATGATGATCTACCTGCAGTTCTATTGATGGGAGGAGGAGAGGGCATGGGTCCTATTGAAGCTACGGCACGTGCACTTGGCAGCTCATTATATGATGAGTATCTTGGAGGACCTGTAGGTCAGATCCTTATCATTTGTGGCCGGAATAAAAAGCTTGCCAACAGATTACTTGCAATTGACTGGAAGATACCTGTGCAGGTACGTCAGTTGCCTTAAGATCCTCTGTTGATACTTGAATTTTCTGATGTTTGCACATATGGAAATATGAGTAGGAATATATGCTGGCATATGAAAACTACTTGCTCGGAAACTATTTATTGCATCTCATTTTTTTGGGTAAGCTCATTTAGTGTTGCAGTGGAGCAAACAAGCAAATATAAGCATGGAGCAAGCTACTTTATATCAAAAGTTGCTATAAGACACGCAAAGAAACAAGAGTTAGCTAAAGACTTCTTGCAGCTTACTTGTGCTAAATCTTGCCAAACAATCTAAACAGCCCGAGAGTTGCAGTTTAATGATGAGTTTGAAGTTGCCTCGAAACCATCCAATACCAACCCACAAAATTACCTATTTTTACTCAAAACTCTGACTCTCCATCTCTTGTAAGAAGAACGGAATTACATTATGTCTTCTCCTTTCTCTCTATCCAAATCTCTGACTGTTGATAATTCTATTTCAAAAGCTTAATTCCTAATATTTTCCATTATTCATTTCGATAAACTTGTACTTCTGCAGCCAAATGCAGCCTAGGTTTTTAAACTGTAGCTGTACAGTTTTTCTAGTGATGGTGTACAGTTTTTCTAGTGATGGTACCATGCAGAAGTTTGCCTCCCGATAAACTGTAGAAAATATTTTTAGAGGATGCGCTATATATGCTGACAATAGACATTGTGCTTCCCTTTAGTAATTAAATTAACTGGAAAATGGAACCATATTTGGTGGTTGGTTCTCAACTTGACTGCCTTATGTAGCCAGGGAAATGGGTACATGGCAAAACTCTGGATGTTGTTGCCATGGAGCATTGAGATAGGATTTTGTTTGCTAATTCTTTCCTCCACCTTCCAACAAGTGGGTTGCTGGCTGCCATTTGGGGTGCCCTCTTGGGTGGAGACCCCTATAGGTTAAGATTTTATAAGGCTGGGATTGAGTTAGAAATAGAAATTCTGTTCCTTGTTCTTGAGACTAGGTGGAGTTTCCAGACAATCAGATAGGGGGCAGTAAAAAGCCAACAAAGAGGCTTGAATAGAGTGTAATGTTCATGGTTCCACTGGACGCGATGTTTTCTCCCTTTGTGTTAAAAGTGGGAAAGAGGACTACATATTTGAAATGGCTAGATGGGATCTGACTAGGTTGGACTTGATGCTTATTCCCCCGGTTTCAAATAACTGATGTCTTAGCTCTTATTTTTTGGTTCTATAAGAATGAGACATTTAGATTTCCGTTGGTAATTTGTTGAACTGTTCCCATTTTTATCCTAAATTAATAGAGAAATTACTGGTGTTATAACTATCAGTTTCTTATTATTTTTAATTTTTATTGAGTAGTGAGTACAATGGGAAAAGTGTTGATTATGGAGTATGAACAGGGAGTTATTGATTGTAAAAACCTTTGAACGTCACGTGCTTGGGACCAGAGAAATACAGGTGCAAAAAAGGTGCTAATGGTATATTCTCTTTTGCTGACCTATGTTTATTTTCGCTGCGAATATCAAATTACTGGATTGGCTATGTCTTTCTAAGTGTAGTCAGTTCAATTTCTCTCTTCACAATGTAGGGTTCATAGCTGTCCAGGGTAATAAAGTGTTTGGCTCATTGGTTCTTTGTTCGTTGGCCAAATACCTATATATCCTGAACTTTTCTGTAACAAAAGCGACATGCTAAACATCTTACATGAAGATGATATCTTAAGCAGAGGGATGTACTCGTCTATAAACTTATCTCATACATTATGGAGCATCGTATACTCCCTTCATGTGTTTGAAAATTTATGATGTATCTAGATGGATTAAAGGTTTGTAAGGGTCTTATTTTACCCATAACCCTAAATACATGATACTGTGCCATTACCCTAATGGGTAAAAAACTATTCGATTTCTCTACTGTAGGAAAGTAAATTATAAAATTTCCTATACCCAAATCACTGAAAAGTTTCTATTATAATATACTTTACTAACAAAATATGTAAAGCACTAAAACCATATTTCCTAATAGGACATTTAAGTTTGAATGAAGAAAAGAACCTGATAAGTCGATGGAGCAAAAGACGGGAATGAGAAATGAACATAGAAGAAAGTCACAACCATTAGTAGAATATACATAATTACATGAGGTTGTTTTATAGTTTATACTTCTTGTGCTGTCGTCATCGGTTTTTATTACTATTATTATACTTAAAAGTAGTGCATGCATAATTACATTATCTAGTAATGGAAAAGATACCAAAAGTAGAATGTACGTATCAAATGAGTTGTCTACTCATAATTAGAAATATTTTGTGTTTTCTTTTTAATTTTGGAGTAGTAATAATATCTACCTATATTTGAAATTACAGAAAACTATCCGGGAAACTGGTAGAACACTTCTTACATAAATATGTATAAATCCTTCCTTATCTTTTTTAGCTTTTTTTTTTGATAATTGGGAGTACTCTTAACCAATATTTAAAATAGCGATAACAGTAATGTAACGTTTTGTCTCTGTTAGGTTATGTCGTATATAACGTAACGTATAACGTAGGTTATACAATTTCCTATTTATTTAATAAAAATAAATATAAGCTATATAAAATAATTTTAATAAATTGAAATATAAATATAAAATATCTAAAAAAAGGAATATAAAACTATTTTATAATCATAATCTATTCTAATTTTAAATTTTACAATAATTTTCACATTTATCTTCATAAATGATATTAAATCTGCAACCGTAATTTCAGTCATCATTTAAACAAAAAAAATATTCCAAATTTTCATTTTAGTTCCAGTTATTATCATTGTTGTAATTTATATTTTGTAATATTCAATTTATCTTATTTGTAATTGTTAATTTCAGTTCAGTTAAAAATTCAATATAATCAATAAATAAGATATTTCAGCAATCGGAGAGAAATTACAAGCGAACAAGGAAACAATCACAAATTAACAAGTTAGCAATTCCATAAGCAATCAAACAAACCAACAACTAATTAAGTAATAAAATTACAGCAATTCGCTAATAATCAAAATAATAATAAACAACAATATAAAAATTACTAAAAGATAACCGTAAATAACGTAACATAACGTAATTTAACGTAACGCTATGTAATTTAACGTAAAATAACGTAAAAAACGTACTGTTACGGTGCATTGAGTTTTTTTTGGTTGTTACGTAGCGCCGGGGTTCCGTTAGGTTACATAACGCAATATAACGGGTTACGTAACGCGTTATTTTCAACATTGCTCTTAACTATTGTCGCCCAATTAAATCTAAAAAATGTAAGGCACAAATGACAGGGTTCACAATTCAGTTTTATTTGTAGTCATGACGGAGCCATATTGGTGTTTGCTAGGACCATGGCCCCACTAAAGGTGGAGACTGTCATTAGTTTCCTATATGCTTATCAACATTCAGTTCAATTGTTACTCACAGCTAGCCCACCATGGTTTCCGCCCCATTATTTTAATTAATCTAAATTGTCTAATTAATAGCTAAACTAAAATTTGGATCATATTTTGCCATCGCTGTCACTACCTGTAATAAAGACTATATTTTTATGTATATGATTGTTGTTTATTATTGTGGATTGTTATTACTATCTTTTTTTCAGGTGTTATCATTGTTAGTTACAAATTTAGCATCCTACTAATCCTTCCACAATTGTCCAACAATTCCTCATAAAATTTTCCAACAATTTGAATAGGAAATGTCCTAGATTTGATTTATATATTTATAATTTTCATTCTATAAACTTTTGAGTATTTAGCTTTAGTTAGCTCTTTCCCTGTTTGTTGTTGTATGTATAGTTTTCTTATATTTTAAAACTTAATGTTGGATTGTGATTATGTAGATAAATATTAATTTATTTATAAATTATGATATAGAAAACGTCAATATACAGAAGCACTCACATAATATTCTTATTTTCCTACTGATGGCATATTGCTATAAGTGCTTATTCATATCGTGTCGTCCCATGCTGGTACTTTGCAGCTTACAACTAGACTTGCCCATTTTTATTTATTATGGAAAGTACTCTCTTATCTACAATCCTATCCTAATTTTATTGTTTTTTGAACCATATCAATTGACTTGCTATCACTGTTGTGAGCCTTGGAACGAAATATTTGATGTCTTATTTGCACATAACTTTGCACTTTTTTGTTTTACATGGCCACGCCAAACTACTGGTCCTTTTGTTTGAAATTAGTGGGAAACATACTCGGACTCTGGATTCGAATTGTTTGCTATGTGTATGACGAATAAACATGTCAGCACGCAGCATGTGAGTGAGCATATGTATGTTATTTGTCACATGACAATGTGCATGTAGGTGTTTGATCATATTAAATGCTGCTTTCTGCTTCATCTAAGTATTAATTTGTAACATTGGAGGCAGTATGTGGAGATGCTATTGTTCTTTCACTTTGTCACCTGAATCTTGTTTCCTGTGAGGTAATTGTAGTTCCATTTATAAGATTTTCTATGAATATTTAGGTGAAGGGTTTTGTTACGAAGATGGAAGAGTGTATGGGTGCATGTGACTGCATTATTACGAAGGTATTCTTCTATGCTCTTTTAAAGCGGTAGAGTGAGTATCTTAAGTTACGTAAATGGATAATATTTTCTTCTACAGGCAGGGCCAGGGACTATTGCAGAAGCCATGATTCGTGGTCTTCCCATTATTCTAAATGATTTCATTGCAGGCCAGGTATCTTTTTTTGTGGATTTTTTTATGCTTTTCTGTCTTTGCTGCTATAGTAACATCCACAAACCACATGAAATTAGATCCATCTGCTTTCGTGAAGCTGAATTATTCTTTGTTCAGTTATAGCAATTTTCATATTCCAAGGGTATACTGACCGAGAAAATGTCTGATGTATGATCTCATGAGCATCTATGACTTTAAAATAAAAGTTCAGTCACTTCTTTTAAACTTTAGTTTTTAGATGACGGTTATCTCTAGGGGTGAGCAGTTTTCCCAAAAAACCGACCCGAACCAATAAACCGAACCGATTAGTTCGGTTTTCGGTTCCGGTCGGGTGCAAAACTAAATTTAAATTCGGGTATCGGGTCGGATTTCAGTGGCGTTAGTGCCAACCGAAACCGACCGAAAAAACCGAATTTTTATAAATAATCGACCCGTTAACCCATTAACACAACCTGTAACCCTAATCCAATTTCAAAAGCGATTTCTTCTTTCTCTCGGGTCGCCTTCAAAAGCGATTTCTCTCTCTCTCTCTCTCTCTCTCTCTCTCTCTCTCTCTCTCTCGGATTAGGAGCAAGATTTAATATAACCTGCTGCATGAATTTAATGGATTGACTTCAAGGTGTAGCTCTAAGTAATTGTATATGATATGGCCTCTCTCTCTCTCTCTCTCAGCTATCTCTCCCCCGATTATCTCAAAAGTGAAATTCCCAATTCAAGTATTCCGACCCTAACCCTAGCCGCAATGCCTTGCAATCCTTAATTCAAGTATTTCAAAAGTCATTTCTCTCTCTCTGGGCTTGTGGTTGAAGAATTTTTTTTTTTGTTTTTTCCCCCTAATCTAGCACACCAAGCTTGTGGGCCAAAGCTGAAAGCCCACGTTTTTTTTTTAAATGGGCCAAAGCTGAAAACCCACGTTTCAATTTTTTTTAAAGAAGAATAGGCTTGTGGGCCGCAGGCCCAAAAAACCAAATTTTCCGACCGAACCGAACCGAATTTTCGGTTTCGGTTTTTAATGAATTTCGGTCAGTTTCGGTTTCGGATGTGGAAATTCGGTTCGGTCTTCGGTAGGGATTTTTCTGTCCAAACCCGAACCGAACCGACCGATGCTTAGCCCTAGTTATTTTTTTATGTCCATCTGTGACTTAAAAAAAGTTCAGTCTCTTGTATGTCCATGTTTATAATTAAAAATGGATTTTTTTTGCGGATACTATTCTGCAAAGATGTCATGATTCAGTGAATTAAAATTTTGAATGTTCTTCATCATAGAAACTGAAGTTTAACTATTTCTTTGCTATGATAATTTGCCTTTCTTGTCCCATATGCGACTGCATAGATATCTGACATAAGTCTTTGCCAAAAGGTTTCATTTCAATCTATTGCTACAGATAGATTGTACAAAATTAGAAAAGTGAATTCATATGTTGCAATATTTAGACGTTTTAATCATTTGGTAGAAATAGTGGTAGAGAAGCCAAGAACTCCCGAGGCATGTTATATCTGGACTTCTGGACTTGATATTCTGGGTCATTTTTGTAAAGGAGTTTTCTTTGAAACATTATATGCACCTAAAATTTCTCGATATTCTTTCGAGCATTTTGAACGTTGGTGTTCTGTTGCAACCATTTGATTTGTGTTTAATCATTGTAAAAACAGCTCTTACGAAGGTAAGATCAGTTGTTTTGCAGCTAGCACATCGGAACAAACAAGGATCTGGCTTTTTAGGCAAACTTTATTTCTAATAAGAAACCTATTGTGCTGACGTTTTTACGGATATGTACAACCTATGATAATTTATTTTTTAGTTGTAGGTAGGAGAAAATTCCTAGCCATCTGAAAGGTTTGGAATAAAGGCTTTGTTATTATTGCTGTTACTGCTTAGGTTGGAGTAAATCCTCTGAATGTAGTGAGTCAATGACACACACTTTATGAAGTATGAAATCTGATGCACCAACAGGCTACAAGATCCACTCCCTATAAAGAAAAACCTGCACCAAATTGTTAACAAGTAAGGAAATACAATCTCAAGAGTAAAAGGACACACACCAACACACACACACACACACATGTTAAAGTTGACACAGTTGTAGAGAGTCAACGGAAACACCTAAGCCACTCCTCTGTGCTAATGCTTCAGGCTACTAGACGAAATTCAAGCAATCTTTGGTGCAGAATGTACCTTGTTAGGTTTTTTAGATTGAGTTTGCCTTCATTCCCGAGCTGTGAAAGTTAAATTGATGGATAAATTTTACGGCAATGGACATATATTTTATCAGTAAAATTGTCAAAAAAACCATAAATAAGCCAGGTGATTATCAAGTTTATTTTCCCTTGGAATATGAAAATTACACAAAGGTATACTCTCCCCACCTGTTGCCACTCTCCCCACCTGTTGCCAACAGTATTACCTTTATCAAGTATGTTTTTTAATTAATTTCAGTAAATGCTAGGTTTGATATATTTGTTTCATGTTTGCCTTCCAAATCAATTTTCTTATGAATAACAAATGAACATTGAAAGGGTTCAAACTTGTAACATGTATTTGAGAGAAATATATAAATTTAATGCAAGAATAATTTATTTTCTGTTTGGATATCATAGCAATTGTTCGACTGTTTTACATGCAAATACCTGTTCTTGTCCAGAAAATACTGAACAAGGACAAATACGAATCTGTGATACCTCATCATTATGTAGGGCCTTACTTGCTGTATTCTTCTCTTCCATGCTTTGGCTCCTTTGGTAATTAATTCCGAAGTGTTTCTTCCTCTGAAGGTCCATTTTATCAATGAAAGTCTCGGGTTCATTCATTTCAGAACCCTGTCAAGATTTTCGAATCATTTTGACCATATAGTTTCAGATATATACTAACCGGAAAATTATTTTGCTTTGTAATCACTCATGACAAATCATTTTAGGCCATGTATTTCTACTGTGCTTTTTCCATGATCTCGTACAGTTGCAATGTGAGCCATATTCCCCATTAGGTGCTAGTTTTGTTAAATGTTCAGACATCTGTATCTTGGCCTTTGTGTTTTTGATGACTTGTGATGCAATCTCTCCCATTCACATGGTTCGTGTTCGCTCTAACCCTGGCCATTAGGATGCTTTCATTGTTAATATGGTCAATATTTTTCTAAAAAGGAATCTGATAACTGACCTTTTTATGGAATCTAATTTGGAGAGTTGCTTTCCTAGGATCAGTATCTGTCTTCCTTTCGAAAGGGGATAATTGTGATATTGCTTGTTTGAAGAAAATGCATGTTAAGTAATATTTCTATGTTGATTGGATTTTCGTAACTCACTCAGAACTTTATTTGCAAACAATTGGCAAAATATTACACACACTTCTTTTTTTATAAGGAAAATGTTACATAGATTATATACTTCTTGAGTCATGAAGTAAACATAAACATGATCATATTGAAATATGGATCTAATTTAAGCCAGTAAGCTTACATATTTGTAGAACGATTAGGCTTTGTTGCCGCTATCTCGCTGTAGTCGTTACATGTTCATAGAATAAAAACTTTATGAAATTTTATGTGAACCCTAAGGCCCCATTTAGAAGGGGATTAAAGCTACATAGCTACATGCAATCCAGATTAGCAGAAGTATTTGGATGACTTTTTTCTAGAAAATTGGTAACATACTTCTTTGAGCGAAAACCCTATGTAGGTTATAAACCCCCATTTAGCCCAGGTTTAATTTCTTAATATGGGTTATTTTGACACGTCTAGTCAAAAAATTAAAGACCCTAAAGCTAAGCTTAGGTTTTACTCGATGGCAAACAATGCCTAAGACTAAGAGATGATATTGATGAAATTGTGTCAGTACGGAAGGGAATTTAGGGTTTGTGGTGGAAAATTGAGAAAGAAATTAGGGTTTTGGGATAAATTGGGAGATTTGGATCTCACATCCAGACGAATTGCATGCTCACTTTCTTATGAATCACTCGAGAGAAAGATTTGATAAAAGCAAATCACATGCTCTCAATTTTTATTAACCATCTCTTTTTCTCTAAAATCAGGATTACAAGAAATATATATAGCCAATGTTCAAAAATTCGTTTTCAGTATGCGTGCGGTCCAGGACCGCATAACGCATAATCGGATTACGCGCCGATTATGCGGATTACGCGGAATTATGCGGAATATTAATATTTTAATATATATTAATATAATAATTATTAAAAAATGGATATATTAATGCTATAAAACTCTAAAAAATTATAAATAATAACCATAAGCAAATAAAATGAATATAAACTGGCTCTACATAAGAAAATAAAAAGATAAAAAGACTTATCTCTTAACTCCCAATGTAAAAAAAAGAACGACGCATGTATGTATGGATCAAAAACGTCACTCACCTGCAAATCGAAAAGAAAAATTAAATGAGAATCAATTTATATGATATATAAGAAAGTTTTAACACATAAAAATGAAGAATGCATGTACAAATGAACATATGACAACCACACATTGCTAATACATGTTTGTGTCAACTACATAAGTAATTAGTTTTACATATTCAAAAAATAATACAAGTTTTTTTCAAAAACAGTTCATCCCACTCAACAAATTCTCTACTATTCCTCATTGTCATCTTCATATTGAACATTATTTCCCAACTCCTCCTCAGAACTATCATCATCGTCATTCGCATCATCACCCTCTTATTCTAAAACAGCTATAGTTTGATCATGTTCAGGAAGATCTTCAACAACTGCACTGGATGAACTCTCTTGAGCTCTGCTTCCTGCTGCAGCTCTCCTTCTTAGTGTCCTTTTGCTCCTCCTGAGTCTATCTTCATTAGCTCCACTCGCCGCAGCAACAAGATCCCAGGTCAAGCCGGAACCAGGGAAGATCTCCTCTTCGTCATCGTTCTCTATTTCTCTAACAAATTCATCTTTCCAGTGCAAAGCTCTGGAATCATCTGGAGCAATCAGCACATCCTTACTATCTCCATCTTTCTTCTTTGCATTCCTTTTCTGTGCCATTTTTTTGTTAAACTGAACGAAAACGAGATCATTTAACCTCTTAGCATCCAGCCTGTTTCTCTTCTTTGTATGTATCTATAAATTTATATATGATTTTACACAAGATAAAAGAAAAAGTTAGAGTGTTAACTCTGAAATTAATGTAATTGAAAATTATAAAATATATAATCATTGTAGTATTAATGTAGTATTTTGCATTTACCCCTTCAAATACACTGAAATTTCTCTCGCATCCTGAAGAGCTACTTGTCAAACTTAGGATCTTAATTGCTATTTGTCGAAGCTTTGGTGCCTCTCCTCCATAAAAATCCCACCAATGAGCTATTAAAGCAACATATAACAATATGTTAACAATTAAAAAGAATATAATTTAATATTAAATTATTTTAAATTTCATATATAAAGTTTACCTGGATCAAAATTATCCGTGCCATTAAAGCTCATTCGATACCTTTCCGCCATGCCACTCCCCATAAGTCCCCCCTTATTTTTGTAGACAATTAATTCATGCGAGCCAATCTGATCTTGGATGTCATGCTCAGGATAAAATATGCATATGCAATGCATGACGGCATTTATTACTAGTGTATTATCTTGGACTGTCTTATCCCTATAATAATAATAGGGATTAAGATAATATGCCGTCAAATGCAATATGCTATCAAGTCTGCCCCTGGATTCTTTCTCAATTATATCAATAATTGGTCTAAATGCAGACTCCTTTCGATTGCAAGCAGCTTTGATCTCATCCTTTGCATCTTCCAGCATTCCATATACAAAACCCATTGAAGGTCTACGATCAGCATCAACAATTCTCAACAATTTAAATAAAGGAGTATATACCTTCAGAAGCTCTTTAATATCTTTCCAAAAGGAGTCAGAATATATTGTGGCTTTAGTTGACTTGCCCTTCTCTGTCTTGGACCATCTGTTGTTATCCTATTTATCTGAAGAAACCATAGCAGCCAACTGTGATTTTTTGTCTACCAGACAGCTCAAGCTTAGGAAGGTGGTGGCAAATCTGGTGATTCCTGGACGAACAAGCTCTCTCCTGTTTGTAAATGAGCGCATCAAAGCCAGAGTACTGTGATGTGCATAAAGAAAAACTGTCATTGATCTTGCCTTCTCAATCACCGCTTTGTATTTTGGTATCTTACCAATACCCTCCAACATGAGATCTATAGTGTGGGCTGCACAACTGGTCCAAAATATATTAGGCCTTCTTTCCTTCAACATATTTTTTGCTGCCATATTGGATGGGTGGTTATCAGTAACCACTTGCAGCACGCGCTTTTCACCCACTTCCTTGATGCAGTTTTCCACCCAATTCAATATGTATTCGCCAGTATGTGCATTGGCTGAGTCCTCAATTGATTTAATGAAGCATGTGCCGCTCTTGCAATGGACACATAAATTCATAATACTTCTATGCTTTCTGTCAGTCCATCCATCAGTCAAAATACTGCAGCCATATTCATCCCACGCTTCCTTTGACTTCTCTAAACTGTCTTCAATTTTTTTGTATGCCTTATCTAAGAGAGGCACTCTCAATTGATATTGACTGGGCCCCTTATACCCTGGACCGTGCTTGCCAACAGCCTCGCAAAACTGATCGAACTCCTCACAGTCGAAAGTGTTAAAAGGAATTCCTTTGGCATATGCCCACATGACCGCATAATCATGTGCCAGCTCCTTCCACTTCCTTCTCTCTCCTTCATTGATAACTGTTTGCTTCCATTTACCTTCATCCACCAGTCTGTTCAATGGACCACTAACACGGGGCCTGTGATCTCCAGTGAGTTCGGGTTCTTCTCTCTCTTTCCACTGATATCTGCACCTCTTCCCGGAGCTCATAATCAGCTTTCCGCTTGTCAACTTTTTTCTTCTTGATTCCCTCCAAGTTCTCCCTACATATACGCCTCTCTTCATCTGTGGCAAGCACACATGCTGATACTTCTCCTCCAACTCCTGCAACATGTTGTTTCAATCTATTTATTCCCCCTTTCACAATCTTATTACATTTGATGCATTTCACATCATTATAAGATCCTCTCTTTATTAGCCTGCCATAATTCCACCCAATGTCATTTGATCCTGATGGTTTTAATGGAATCTGGCTATCTTCCTCACTTGATGGATTTGGCCGTCCACAACTACTTGAATTTGAGGCCATTGATGATGACATACAAACTTATCTGACTTAAAGAAATTCCTACATCATCATTAAGAGAAACAGTAAACTCTCACTATCACTGATTGGCATATACAGAATGTCTCTAGCAAGCTGATTAAAGCTCACTGATCAGCGACATTTAAAATTTCAGTCATTCATCAAAAATTAACAAACAAAATGTAAAAAAAAAATTAGCTCACTGATCAGCTACAGTCACTGTCACAGAAATTAAATTTTTTTAATCATCAATTTTTACCATCAAAATTCAAAAGAAATTGGAAACCTCACTGTCACTTATCAGAAATTAACATACAAAATTTAAATAAATTAATTAGCTCACTGCTCAGCTACAGGCACTGTAACTGAAATTTACAGTTTTTTTTTATATCATCAATTTTTACCATCATAAGATTAATTAGCTCACTGTTCAGAAAATGAGCTCACTGTTCGGCTGTTTTTTTAATTTTACAGAAATTATCATCAAACACTGTAACAGAAATTATCATCAAATTTACAGTTTTTTTTAATTAACAATCAAAATTTAAAAAAATTAATTAGCTCACTTGGCTAGTCACTGTAACAGAAAAAAAAAAAATTTTAATCATCAATTTTTACTATCAAAATAAATTGGTAAGCTCAAATTAACATACAAAATTTTAAAAAAAAGTTAGCTCACTGATCAGAAAATGAAAAAAAATCCCTTACCCTAACCGTATGCCTAACCCTTAGAATAGTTAAAAAAAAAACAAAAAATCTCACAAAAAATTTAACAAATGAAATTAAACAGGAGTAGAAACAGCTAGAGAAGAAAGTAAAAAAAAAAATTTACCGCCGGAGAGGAGCTGCGGTCGCCGGAGGGGGGAGGACCACGAGATTGATGATCGGACTCTGGGGACTTGATGGATTGATGATCGGAGGTGGTTAAGGCACTAGGGATTGATGATCGGAGAGTTGATCGACCGATTCCTACAAAGGATCAGCGATCGACCGGACGATTGATCTAACGGGTCGGTGAAGAAAAAAATTTCAGGGTCGACGTTGAAAGGAACGATCGACCGATCGTCTGATCGCGGGAAAGGAAGATCAGAGGAGATTTGGGATCGGAGGGGAGGGAATTTGGGAATTAGGGTTTTTTTGGGGATAAATTTTTCCGCGAACGAAAACTCGGGTCGCGAAGAAAAGGGAAGAGGAGGGATTTAAGTATTCGGGTGCGGGTCGGGTGAATATCGGGTGCGGGTTTTTTTTAAAAAGTTGCTGAAAACCCGTTAACCCGCCAGGCGATTATGCGTTCCTATGCGGATTATGCGGCCGCATAATCCGCATAGGAACGCATAATCGCCCTGTCCGCATTGACAGGGCGATTTCGCCCGTTTCCATGCGTTTTCCCTCCGCAAACGCATATGCGGCCGCATATGCGGCCGCATAGAGCGTTTTTTTGAACACTGTATATAGCAAAAATAAGATAAAAACAAATATTTAAAAATCCAAGATCCAACTAAATCCCTAATCTAATGTAATCAAATCCAACTAAATCCAATTTTATCTCTACCGGTGACTAGAATGACCATTGGATATTTCTTTTGCACTTATTTACTTCTCAATTGACCTAACCATATTGCTTATGATTTACGCTTATATGATGCTGCAGGAGGTCGGCAATGTGCCTTTTGTGGTTGAAAATGGATGTGGAAAGTTCTCAAAGTCGCCGAAGGAGATAGCAAGAGTAGTGGCCGAGTGGTTTGGTCCGAAGGCCGATGAGCTCAAAGCCATGTCTCAGAATTGCTTGAAGCTAGCACGGCCTGATGCTGTGTTCAAAATTGTCCAAGATCTCCATGAGTTGGTCAGACAGAGAAACATTGTACCCCAATATTCTTGTGCAACTTGATCCCTTTCTTATAAGTTTTGGTGTTTTTTTTCCTTCGATTTTGTTTTATGCAGTGGTGATAAATGTTCTGGTGTATTTTTACAGCATATCGGAGATAAAATTTCCCCTAAAGAGTCCTGGTTATTTACATATAGTTAGAGATGAGAATAGAAGACTAGTCCATGTTGCTTCCTATTCAAAATTTGAATTACAAAAATAAGAATTTATTTTTAATTCATAATATTTTGAATATTACATATCTAGGCTGGGTCATTCTTATCCTTACGGTCATATTTTGTTTATTTTTTTCTCCCGAGTGTACTCTTTGCAATTTGTTCTGGAGAACTATATATTTATATTTATTCTTGGCTAATTATCCTTTTTTTCCTTGATGTATGTTATATACAGTAACGGATGCACTTATTAAAGCTATTCAAAATGAGATATCTTGGTGTATGTTATCTGTTGTTGGTGTATGTTATCTGTTGATGATATTGTTTTAGTTGATGAGATAAGAGTACGAGTGAATATCAAGTTATGGAGGTGCACATTAGAATTATAAAATTTTATATTGGTTATGTTCAAAACAGAGTGTATGGAGTGTAAATTTATTAAACGACAAATTCTGGATTATAGTGATATAATACTTGATGGGCAAGAAATATAAATGAGTAGTCAGTTTAGGTATTTGTATTTGTGTTCTATTATTCTGATAGAGAGATCGATAGTGATGTCAATCATAAAATACAAACTGGCTGATTGCTGATTGAAATGGATGAGTGTAATAGAAGTTTTATGCGACCGTAATATTCAATTGAAGAAAATTTTTTATACGATTGGTATTAGGCTATCTTTATTATATAACACGGAATGATGAGTTATAAAGAAACGTCATTTATAAAAAAATAAGTGTAACAGAGATATACATGTTTCGTTGAATATGCATCAACACTAGGAAAATAAACGATAAATGAAGATATTCGTATTAAATTAGGCGTAGCCCTTATCAAAATGAAAATGCGAGAAAGTTGCTTACAATAGTTTGTTCATGTGTAATGTAGATTTACAAATATGCTGGTTTGACGATAGGAGTTTATCAATGTAGGACAATTTAAAAGAGCGAAGGAAATACCGAAAAAATATTGATGGAAGTGATACGAAATTTTTTTTTGTTTCTAGATGTTTAAATAAAGATATATTACTTGATAGGAATAAAAAGAGAAGGATTATCAACGTGATCGATCCGGCATGATTCTCTTTTGGTTTATATTGCCTATTCCAAATACTTAGGATAAGAGCCCAATAGTTATTGTTTTGCTGCAAGATTTTATTGTAAATTTATGAGAATGCTACATTTTGCAATTTTATTATAATTTTGCATCAGGCTAAGCAAGGAAACATCGGCTGTATTTTCATTTTCCATCCCCAAAATCCAAACCAAACAGTCCCTAATACTAAGTTTATAATGTCGGTGTTCAATGGGACATGGAAGACAAGAGGCTGAAGAATTTGCAAAATACTATAATACCAAGGGTTAAACTGCAGACTAATGATATAATAATCATAAATAGACCTCAGAGCAGGGTTCAATATGCAAATTTACCTAAAAAAATCGGGAGTTTCTAGATGGGCACAACTTTTTTTCCCTGTGAGCCTACTTAAAACTTCTATAAAATTACAGTTTTGCCATTAAAAAATTAGACCAAAATACCTCTCCCTCCCGCTCGCCCTCGCTCTCGCCCCCCTCGCCCTCGCCCCCTGCCCCTACTCGCCCCCGCCGCCGCCCTCGCCACCTCTCGCCCTCGCCGCCGCCCTCGTCCCCCTGCCCCCGCTCCCCCACGCCCTCGCTCGCCCTCGCCGCCGCCCTCGCCCCCCTACCCCCGCTCGCCCTCGCCGCCCCCCTCGCCCTCGCCCCCAACCTCCGCTCGCCCTGTCCGGACTAACCAGTCCGGATCTAATTACTGGGTCCGGAACTGCTAGTCCCGATCTACAGTTCTGATCTGGGCTGGCTAGTCCGGACAGAGAACTTGCAGGAATTTAGGACGAGGGCGAGAGGGGGGGTGGGGGTGAGGGCGAGCGGAGGCAGGGGGGAGAGGGCGAGGGGGGCGGGGGTGGGGGCGAGGGCGAGAGAAGTGAGAGAGACGAAGAGGGAGAAGATGGAGAAGACGAGGGTAAATGTGGTATTCAGGTGTGCTCACTAGGAAAAAACTACATATTTTCAAACGAGAGGTGTGCGCACTAGGAAAAGTGGGCTCACTAGGATAAAATCTGTGCCCATCTAGAAACTCCCAAAAAATCGCATCTTGTTGCTATCCCTAACAACAGCCACCAACCTCAAATTCAATCATCTCTCTCTCTCTCTCTCTCTCAAATCAATCAATCTGTGCGTTGCAACAATGGAGCTCACCTCGCAGCAACTGAAGGAATTCGATGGGTCAAACCCTAGCAAGCCCATCTACATGTCCATCAAGTCCACCGTCTACGACGTCTCCTCCGCCACCAACTTCTACGGCCCCGGCGGCCCCTACGCCGTCTTCGCCGGCCGCGAGGCCGCCCGTGCCCTCGCCAAGATGAGCAAGAACGAGGAGGACATCAACGGCGACGTCTCCGACCTCTCCGACAAGGAGATCGGAGTCCTCGCCGACTGGGAGAAGAAGTTCCAAGCTAAGTACCCTGTCGTTGGCCGCCTCGTCTCTTAGATCCAAAAAAAATTTCAATCTTAAAGAAAAAAGTTCAAATTTTTAGCTTGTTTGTGGTGAGATCTAATGATGGATATGTGTGTGATTATGGAAAATAAGTGCACTGTTAATGATGTGTGAATCTAAAAGATGACGACTTTTGAGTATTTCAACTTGCAAATGTGTTAAATCTAAAAAAATTTACTTATCTGGTTTGGGGTTTAATAATTCATAATATTATATATAAATATATGGATTATGGGTTGGATTGGTTGCTTCTTTATTTTGATCTGCATTGCTTGCTGAAATGTGTGAAGTCTAATTATAAATTGTGGGTTGGTTGGATTTTGTTAGTTTAATGTGACTTGTATTGTTTGCTGAAATGGGTATCATGTTTTAAAAAAACAAAACAAATATCCCTCGACCCTCACCATAGCTCCGGAGTTATGGTGTAATTTTAAGGACTTCAGAGCAAAATTTTAAACCAGTGGCTGAGACTAGTTGTGAATATGATACTTTGAGTAAATAGTTGGATCCGTAAACAATTGTGAAATTTCTACCATTTGGTTTGTTATGTTACTGTGGTATCTGGCTTTGGTGACTAGTGATCATTGTTTCAAATATTTCAGATACGATCCGTATTTTAATACATATCATAGAACAAGGAGTCAATATTATCTTGTTCACATATTAGCTGGTATTTACATTATCACCCGGTATATATAATATATCAGCCGATATGGTCAATTTTCATCATTATGTGTATATCCTATGATAAGGGTGTATAGAAGAATGATGAGGTCCTAACACTTTTTTTTTTTTAAACCATCAATCAAATGGTCTTGTTTGTTATGTTTTTGAAATATTAATGCTGATGTCTAAAATGTCCGAAAAGCATCAAGTGAAGAACTGGTTTTCAAAAGGGCTCAAACTAAGTTGATGCTGAGAGCAATTTTTCGATTTGATGAAACTCGGGTTGGAGAATAAGTAGTCAGCAGTTGATAAGGTTCGGTCGAGATGAATCTCTAGCGAACGTCCCTGATGAAAGGTCGGTTGCTTGACTTGTTCGTTATGGAGGAAGTAGATTACAATTTTCTCAATACTCTCTCTCTATTTTCGGGAGGAGAGTATTTATAGTTTCTTGCAAGTTGTTGAGAACAGAAGTTGTAATAAATCTTAAATCCAACTTTATGTGTTTACGAATAGTTTTTTGGGGGGTTTTCACATATCTGTTCCTTAACTTTTTAAAAATTTGAATTTAGTCCCCTAAATCTTCACATTTATAATTTAGTCCTCCAAATCCTTTAAATTAACTCATTTTAGTCCTCTATTCATATTTTTTGTTCGAATTTTCTATTATACTCCTGAGTTATTTCATTTAGTCCTCCCTTTTCTCTTCATTCTCTATTCCAGTTCTTATTGGATTCTCCTCTTTATTCTTCTCCTCTCTCTCTCTCTCCTCTCTTCTTATTGGATTCTCCTGAGTTACTTTACTTTAGAGATTAACTGGAAGGGAAGGTTAAGAAGAGGAAGAGAGGAGGAAGAGGGAAGGGAGGACTAAATTGAAGTAATTCAGGAGTATAACGGAAAATTTAGGTCAAAAATATGGTTGGGGGCTAAAGTGAGGTAACTTAAAAGATTTGGGGGACTAAATTATAAATATGAAGATTGTGGGACTAAATTCAAATTTTTAAAGATTTAAGGAACATATATATAGAATTCCCTAGTTTTTTATGTTGCAGATAATTTCAGTTTTTTTGGAGATAAACTTTTTTTTTTTTAAGCCTTAGAGAATTTAATTTCTTTATCTAGGAAGCATTTAATATTGTTGATTGTTCGTAATTAGATATAGCTAGAGTGTTCAAGTCTTATGCCAAACTGTTTTTTATTAGAGTTTTGAAATACATAGTTCAGCATATATCATTGTTATAAAATATGAATATCACGATAAAAGTGGATCGTCTATAGAGAGAGAGAGAGAGAGAGAGAGAGAGAGAGACTATAAAAATACTTTTCCTATTCATTATTGATAATTGTTAGTTTTGGTATAAAGCCATAAGACTTGAAGATTTGGAGAACTAAAGAAAATTCATTTGAAGGATTCACATGGCCATCAAGTGAGTCTATCTTAGTAGAAACTTTCTAATATTAGAAACGTACGAAGCATATGAAATCATAAATAAATCATAACAGAGGAGTTTCGTGTAGATGTATAATTACCACTGACATTAGACTTATGCTTGGTATTGGATTATCATTTTTTTTTTTTTTTGTTTTTTAATCTAGAGAGACTCACACATCCAACTACTTATTCTCTTGATACCATTAATCGAAAACCAAATCCAAAACTTCACAAATGGGAATGTGGAGCCACTGAATTTGTTTTTACGACTATCGTCAGTCTTTTTCAGAGAAAAGACTAAAGTTTGAATTAATATCTTTTGTTTGTTTGAAGAGAAGTCCTAAATGGCTATACTATTTCATATATAAAATCATAAATATCTTTTAGTGCAAACTCCAATAACTGTTGAGAAAAACCACCTTCCATACCATTCTCGTTTGTAACCTTGTGTCTTCACTTGCCATATAATCAGCATGCATGTTGTAACGCCTCACTTTCCGTAGTGTGGAAAGTTGAAACGTTCGACGTCGAATGACTACAAGCCTCAAAACAAAACATTACAGTTGCAATATAATTTAAATTGAATAACATACAGAAACAAATGAGATATATATTTTTTAAAATCAAAGTGATAACAAACTTTCTCTAAATAAAATCAACAAAATGTCACTACAAATAAATTATTCATGAATAAAAGAGCTGTTTCAAATAAAACCAAATGAAGTGTCATATGCACTTATTACAGTTTCTAAAATGAAAGCAATTAACTAAAAATTTCATCACTCTTGTAGATCTGCCTGTTCCTTAAAGTATGCAACATCTTGTTCTGTTTCAGGAGGATCTACTTCTTGATAAATATCTGCATCTGGTCATGCATAACCAGGATCGTCAGTAAAGCGATCTAACATAACAAATAACAATAATAATTCAATATCATGGACATACATACAAATAAGGGTAGAAGTCAATTTTTATTATTATTATTTTTTTTAGTTGATGTCTTTTAATTATGGTATTTGAAAATTTAGGAAAAATATGAATATAACTGGTCTGAACGCATCCCTGTCTACCCCCGGGAAAACGGAACAGTAATTTTGATCGGAGCCTATCCCGATCCTCCCAAAATGGGAAACAGTGGCGCAGTGATGATCGGAGCCTATCCCGATCCTCCCAATATGGGAAACATTGGCACAGTTATGTCCAGCCATCTAATTCATATGAACCTAAATTTTTCCCAAATCCCAGTGTATGACGATTCCAGTGTAAGTCATTCAGCTTAGTTTAAGGGATTGGTGATCATCATTAATTTCAATATTCTGTGGCAACAATAGTAATAATAAATACTAATGTATCATGCAATACTTAATGATATATCACCAATTTCATGATTTCGGTGTCTTTTCGGGTTTTATTTCCAATATGATGTATCGTAAAGTGATTTACAACATAGGGAAAATGGTGCTCACTAGTAAAATATGTACGCATTTAAAATTTTTCCGAAGTTGTCTTATCATTGTAACCCAACAGAGAAATGAGAAAAAGAAGTAGTAGCGGTAGCAAAAATAGAAGGAAAGAAGCAGTTCTAAATGCACACCCCGTACTACATAGTAAAATAATTTACAACATAGGTGTAATGATGTCCACTAGTGAAATATGTGTGCATTTAGAATTTACTAAAGTTTCCTGTAAGTTGCAGGTAGTTCTACATGTGCCCACATACTATATAGTATAGTGATTTACAGAATAGAGGAATTAGTGCTCACTAGTAACATGCATGCACATTTAGAATTTCCCAAGTTATCCTGCAAGTTGCAGGTAGTTCTAAATACACACCACATGGTATATAGTAAAGTGATTTGCAGCTTAGGGAAAAAGGTGCTCATTGGTGAAATATGTGTGCATTTAGAGTTTCATAAAGCTTCTTGCAAAGTTGCAGGTAGTTCTAACTGCACACCACATGCTGTATAGTAAAGTGATTTACAACATAGGAGAAAAGATGCTCACAAGTGATATAGGTGCGCACTTAGAACTTCCTAAAGTTTCCTTGAAATTGCAACCAAACAGGGAAAGGAGAAGAGAAAGCGAAGCAGCAGCAAAAGCAGGAGCAAAAAGGAGAAGGAAAAGAAGTAGGGAAAAGAAGAAGAATTCAATAAAAAGAGAGGATTCTTCAATCCAATAAGGCGGCGGTAGAGATTGATAGAGCCGAGATCGTCGACGGCCACCGGCACTCGTCTTGGCCGAATCGCCTTGCCGACCCTAACCCGAAGCTTCGACTGACGAGGGCAGCAGCAGAGATCAATGGAGCCGAGATCGTCGGCAGCCACCCGCGCTGGCCTCGACCGGATCGCCTCGCCGACTCGAGCAACGAAGGCAGTAGCAGAAGTAGAAAAAGAAGAAGAAGAAGCAGAAGCAGAAAAAAAGGAAAAAGAAGCTGGAGCATCCGAATCCCACTATCAAGCATAAATTTCTCTTCGACTGGATTTTTATATAGCTATACCGTTGGCGGTAATTTTAGAAACTCCAAAGTGAATGAATCCACAATTTGCATGCATAAGAACCTCAGCTTTAAAAAAACTTCATTGACACATCAAGTTAAAGAACCAGGTTGCTAGAAAGAGAAGCCAAACTGACTTCAACCATCTAAACTTAACACTAATATTACAGTTGGTAGTTTTTCTAGGACAAACTAGAACTATGCCAGATAATTTCTATAAATATTAAAAAAAATAACACAGGACGGACTGACACCCTCTAGGAAAAGGTATTAAAACAGTCCACTAGCATCGCCATGTTGCGCTCCAAAGGAATGAGAACCATCGGATAGAGAAAAATAGGAAAGTGGGTTCCCCTATTTAATTTCATAGGATGGGCTTCTTCTCTTTGCGGGCATAATCATATGGTGCACATGATATCTTCTCCATCCTCCAGCAAACTATGTCACGGTATTACAGAAGGACTGAATGATAGGAACTCATTTGACATTTATATTTTAATTAAATAAAGAGTACTGTAAATAGGCAATAGCAGTAAATTTAATAAGAGACCATTTGATGTTTACAAGCATTCCCCTCAAAAGGTGTTTTCCGTGTAACAAATACTGTGATTTACAAAGTAGGTTAAATTCCATTAGCATAATGTTCTTAGCACATTGCGACTATATTAAAATCAGTTAAAAGAAATAAGGGAAACTGTCTAACATAAAAAAAAGGGCTCTTTTGATATTCAATATGGATTTGATTTCCACAACTGTGATGTTAATGTCAAATTATAAAAAAAATAAATATAAGGAATAGCATGTTCAATGAGTTTAAGAACTCATCTTAGCTGAATTTCTTCTTTCCTCCTTTTTCTTTCCTTGCTTCCTTTCTTTCTCCTTCCCGCACGTTCTGAAGTTCTTCTGCGTTCAAGAAGAGAGGACTTTAGTTTATCTTTATTTAAAATTTAAAAGGATTGGAAGGTTGTGATATGATATTGTTGGTTGAGATGCAATCTTATTGGTTGAAGATTTATATAACAAATCTTTTGGATAAGGAAAATCTTCGAATTTGTTTTGATCTCAACCGCTTCTAAATTCTCATCCTAAACAAATCCCCCTTTTATTATATATATATATATATATATATATATATATATATATATATATATATATATATATATATATATATTTCAAGATTTTAACTTATTTTAATTTAATTTATTTTATTATTATTATTATTATTATTATTATTATTATTATTATTATTATTATTTTTAGAATTGATTTAAATGCAATAATCGAAAGGTGATCGTTACACATATTTCACTCCCTCCAGATATATTGAACAGAGAATGTTTCACTCCCTCCAGATATATTGAACAGAGAAGGTTATTATTTCCTATATTACTGCGGTTGAAAAGGAAAACAGACTGTGAAATAGAAAAACAAGAGGAAACAAGAAACCTGCATGAGCAATGGACAAGCCATATGCATAATCAAAGGGAAATTCTCAACATCTGCATAGTAACCTCACAAATTAGTTTCAAGAAAAGAACTTGGATGAAATCGGTAACGTAATGTTTTGCCTCTGTTAGGTTATGTCGCATATAGCGTAACGCATAACGTAGGTTATGCAATTTTCTATTTATTTAATAAAAATAAATAAAATAAATTTTATAAATTGAAAAATAAAATTTTATTTTCTAAAAAAATATACAACTATTTTATAGTACATAATCTTTTCTAATTTTATATTAAATTTTATAATAATTTTCACATTTTTCATAAATTATATTAAGTCTGTAGTGTAATTCTAGTCATCATCTAAACAAGAAAACAAAATTCTATTTTTTTTTTTAATTTCAGTTATTATCATTATTGTAATTTATATTTTGTAATATTTAATTTAATTTATTTATAATTATTGATATCAGTTCTATTAAAAATTCAATAGAATCAATAAGTAAGATATTTCAGAAACTAAAGAGATATTACAACAAGCGAATAAGGAAATAATCGCAAATTAGTAAGTTAGTAATTTCACAAACAATCAAATAAGGCAACAACTAATCAAGTATGAAAATTTAAGTAATTCGCTAATAATTAAAATAATAATAAACAACAATATAGAATTACTAAGAAAATAATTGTAAATAACGTAATTTAACGTAACGTTATATAATTTAACACAAAATAACATTAAAAACATACCGTTACGATGCATTGAGTTATTTTCAGTTGTTATATAGCGTTAAAATTCTGTTAGGTTTCATAACGCAACATAACGAGTTTCATAACGCGTTATTTTCAACATTGATTGAAACAATAGTAATCCCCTAAGCCATTTAATGTAAGATATTTTGAGATTATTTGTTTATTAGTTTTTGGAGTTTTAGTTTTTTATTTAACTCATAAGAATTTTATGAATGATCCCTATATTTATCATTATAAAACATTACATGCTTAACTTTTTTTTCTATGTATTTTTGTGGCTTTTGGTATTTAATAAAATTATTTACCTTTGGAGGCTTTGATTAGGTTTTGGAGTTGGAGAATGAAAATGGAAGTGTACTTTCATTTCTTCTTGTAGTGTTGTTTTCCTAAGATGGATACAAAAATGCAATATTTGCTGCCAAATCATATTCTTCTGCTGCAAAATTATCATAAATAGTATAGTAAGAAGCGAAAAAGTATTTCTATTTTCATTTTCCAACTCCAAAACCAAACGGATCGACCCTTTTTAAGTTTTAAGTTTCTACTTTCATTTAGCAACTAATAAATTTTAAATTTTATTAGTAATGAATCAATAAATGCAGGCTTGTCAAAGTTCAGATTTAACGTAGATGAATCTGGATATTGCAAGTCTCAATTCCTCAAAATGTTTGAAATTCTAACTTGATAATTTCAAACTTGTTTGGATTGGAGATTATTTTCACTCTAACTAGGTTAATTGAATTTTTTAATTTTTATAGCTATTTTAAAAAAAATTATCTTAAAAAAAAAAAAAAAACCAAAAGCAATCTCAAAACGGGACACAAGACGAAATCCTAATGACTGAACTCGGACTACAGCCTCAGATAGACACAACCAATGATGCTGTCCCACGTGTCATTACGTAATAAAACTCAAGCTAGAAGTCAATGCTCCTCATCAACAACGGGAAATTCTAAATGCGCACCACATACTTTATAGAAAGTGATTTACAACATTGGAAAAAATGGTGCTCACTAGTAAAATATGGTGCGCAATTAGAATTTCCCTTCAACAACCCCCTCTCCTCCGTCCTCCGCCGGCGAAGGCACTCTCTTTCCACATCCCCAGTCTAGGGTTTCTCTCTCCTCCTCCAAAGCTGCAAATTTACCCTCTTTTTTCCTCACAATTTAAGCCTGCAATCTTTATTATTATTATTTTATTCTTGTTGAAGTTTTAATGAGGAGAATGGCTATTTTTAGCTCCCTGGCGATTATCAGATCTAAATATGGTTTCTTTTTATAGTTTCTGCGCTTAATGGAGAGACCAATTTGTAGATGGAGAAAAGTTCCAATCTTTCCTGAATCTTTGTATGCATTGGGGTACTTCAGAGAGACCCATATGAAAAAGGAAGCATCTTGGCGTTACTTTCCAACTTCTGAATGGGACCCGAGTCTAACGATGAGCACGAGAAGGTTGTGCACTTGTGCTCACTGGGGAGATTCCAATGGAGGGGGAGTGTCTAGATGGGCACAGCATATTTCCTCTAGTTAGCCAACTTTAAAACTTCACTTTTTTTTTCACCACTTTGCCATTTATTTTTTTTTATCAAAACTGTCATTCTTTTTTTACCACATGTGAACTCCATCCGAGACTGCTAATTCGGATGAGGCCAATCCATTCGGATTAGTAGTTCCAGATAGAGTGCACATGTCCGAACTGGTTAGTTCGGATCAAGGGGCGAGAGATTTTGGCCCTCGTACCAGCCAACTCGTATCAGTGCAGTTGATCTGGCACGAGTCTCATCGTCAGCTCCGCCTTCCCCCTCTCCTCCAGAATCCTCCCCAGCTTCTTCACCGCGAAGTGCGTGCAGTTCGACAACGCCATCCACAGCACCACCTCGTAAACGAAGTCAAACGCTAGATCGTCCGACTCCGGCGACGACGAGTCATCGTTATTCCCTTCCCAACCCCAACCCTGTCGCCCCCGTCGCCCCTGTCGAAGGGTCCGTCGTTGCCGTCCCCATAGAAGAGGTCGTCGCCGTCACCGGCGTCGAGGGGCTTGCGGCGGGTGCGGCGCACGAGAGCTCGCGAGGCGCAGGTGGGAGCGCGGACGTCGGATCGGACAACGGCAATGGGATCGTTGCCTCCGCCGTGGGCAAGGCGGGGGAGGAGGAGCTTGGAGAGGCCGGAGTGGGCGATCACCGCCGAGATCTCCATCGGGGATTTTTGCTAAACTTAGGTGTCAAGGAGATGGGTTTGGGAACGTGAGAGAGAGGAGATGGTGGAAGGCAATTCGAATACATAGGTGTGCTTACTAAGAAAAACACTCTCATCTCAAACAGAGTGTGTGGGCACTAGGAAAAGTGAGCTCACTAGGAAAAAAAGTGTGACCATCTAGAAATTCCCCGATGGAGGAGGAGGTAGAAGTCTCTGATGGTAGCGGCAGATATGTTATCTGCTCCGCCTTTGTTTGGTTCAGTATGCTGGCCAAGGAGTTGCATTGGAGCTTCGTGTTCGGCGTCGCAGTCATCTATGGAGTCAGCCAAGGCTTGGGCGAGTGGCCTCGGATTACTACTTGAAAGATGTTCAGTTGATGCAGCCATCACAAGCCCTGGTGTATCAGGGGTTAACTTCTAATCCTTGGATTGTGAAGCCCATTTGGGGGCCGGCTTCTCACTGACGTTGTTCCCATGGCCGGGTATCGAAGGCGCCCCTATATTATTTTCGCAGGCAAGTTGACGTCGTCCCATTTGTGTGCATCTTGTTACATACTTCATGTGTTTTTTAAACTATAAGTTGAAGAAATTAAAGAAAATGCGTATAGCTTTAGATGTCTCTACAAGGTATCTGGCAAAATTAGTTAGATGAAGATTGGATAAGAATTGAGCCTAGGTGCTAGAAACTTATTTATTTATTGATCTAATTTAGCTTTTTGAACCAGTCTAGACCCACAAGCATAGTTTACGATCACGACCTTTTGCTTTGCTGAGTCTGCTGATGTTTAACTTTACAGCGATTTGGGAACTTTAACCAATGATAGTGGTTGATTATTAGTAATGGGAGTAATAGAAGAACACTACAGCAGATCAAGTTATTTCCTCTATTCTGTTCTTGAAGTCCTTGATGAGTTTGTTTTGCACTCAAAATCTCAAATATTGTAATGCAGAGACTTCTGTCATGAACTCGTGTCTTACACGTGCATCCTATATAAGCAGCATGTTCGTATTTCGCGAAGGTGTATGTCATTGCCGTGCCCGTACAACATTTTCTCAACCAATTAATTCTATGAGATGATTCACTTTCTTGTGGAGCATTGAAAAGAGTCCTAACTTTCTGGAGCTTTATATGATAAATTGAAGATCGAGATGAGTTTAACCGTTGTCTTTTGACATTGTCTCTTGTTGTCATTTCTACTCTGCTTCTCATTTCGTTCTTGCATTGGCTTTGATGATGAAGAACTGCCGTGTAGGGAAATTCTATTTGCACCCTGCTATTTACTCTTCACGCCCTGGTTACTCTTTGCACCAGACTTCCGTTTTGAAATGCGAGCAATTTACTCTCGGCCCACAAATTATTTTCCAATTTTGCCTTTCACTCCCTTTAACTTTCTTTGGCAGAATTTTCCCCAAATTCAACCGACAAACCCCGTTCGGAGGAGCCGGAGGCGGTGCCGGGCTCTTTATCGGAGATTTCGTGGAGCCGAGGCGGTGGCCGGCGAGGAGGCTGTTTTTGGTGGCGGAGCAGTCGATGTTTTAGGAGTCGGCGATGCCGCCGTTGCGGCTGGCGAGGCAGGAGACTACGGCGTGGATGGGGAGGGAGAGCTGGGTGAGGGATTGGGTTGGGATTTATAAGGGTAATTTAGTCCAAAAAAATAATGGTAAATTTGTAATTATTTGTAAATTTTAAAACAATGTGCCAAGAGTAATTTTCAGTGTGCAAATAAAATTTCCCCTGCCGTGTACTGAAGAAAACTAGAAATGTCAAAAATTGCTTGGTTCCTTGTGAGACAAAAGAGCTGCTCGTTGCACTTAATGTCAAAACTTGTGGGCAATACCCTTAGTTTGAATAGTCCCACTTCGGATATGATATAAAAGTTAGTGTTATTTGTAATGATTTCCATAAATTTATAAAGCAATCGTAGTTAGACTTTTTTGGGGGGAGGAATTAGTGATTAATGTAAACTATTTTAACATTTGTTATTGCATATTCATACTGAATATGTTGCCAGCACTTTCGTACCTCCCTCTGCAGTCCACACTCGTACTAGAAGATAAAAACCCCAAAAAACTACGCCCAGGTTCTTCACCTTCTATTGCTATTCATCTTGCACATATTCTTGTAATTGCGACTGTTAGTGCAATTGAACATAAAATGTTATTCTCGATTGGGAAATTTTTCACCCACACACAATTTCATTTTGACTTTTGATACCTTAATACCTTTTTGGCAGTATGCTATAGTTCAGCTGTAATGAACTTTTGAGCAAAGACAATTTTGCTCTCGACATGATTTGGGGAAAGCTATCAGCTTAGTTAGCCATGGGAAAGCTATCAGCTTAGTTAGCCATATACCGAACTTCCCCATAATTTTAATGATCATCGTACAAGCGGTGGAAAACTTTTCAGCTTCTTCTAGAATGATATCACCTCCTATCTCAGTTGAGGAGGGAAATCGAGAAAGAGCAAAGGTTCCATCTAGACTGAATCAATTGTTTTTGGTTAATGGCGAATGCCCATCCTTGTCTTCAGGAAGTTTTAAATAGTTTTTTTGAATAATTTTTTTAAAGAACATTGTATACATCTATATCCGATTTCGTTACTTCTTGTCAATCTCATTTCATTGTCCAAACCCCAACAAGTGGCCAATTTAAGTGTTTTTATAATAAGAAGAGTTGTAACATGTTTCAGTTTTAGGCTGTGTTTGGATTGAGGGAAAATGAAGGAAAAGAAAAAAAAAAGAAAAGGAAAAGTTGCTTTTCACTGTTTGGTTAGAAAAAAAATTAGAGAGAAAATAAAAGGAAAAAAAAGTAAGAGAAAATGTATTAAGTTTTTTTTTTTTTTTTCCTTTTCTTTCTCAAACCCAAGAGAAAATGAAAGAAAATGAAAGTTGAGAGAAAAAAGAAAAAGGGAGAGAATTTTTTGCAGAAATTTCCTTATAATTTTAGTCTCAAGATATTTTTAACTTTTGTGAAGTTTGGACCATTTGATTATTATATGTTTAATTGTTTAAAAATTAAAAATTATATCAATAATAATATGTAAATTAATATTAAAATTTTTTATAGTTTAATTAGAAATATATTTTCCTTTTAATATTCTATTGAGCAACCAAATATAAGAAACAGTTTTCTTTTAAAATTTCTTTGAGATTTTCTTCTTTATTTTCTTTTTAACCAAACATAAAAAAAAAAAACCAATTTCCATATCCTTTTCTTTTCTTTTCTCTTCTCCTTTCCTTTTCTTTTCCTTTCCTCCATTTTCTCTCAATCCAAACATAGCCCTAGGGTTTGAATTACACTTTTTTTCCATGCAGAGGAAATGGTGAAAACTATTTAAAAACGGAGCGGAATTGTGAAAGGATTAAAAGGAAGGTGGTGGTGTCGACCTCTTCGACAAACTTCGAGGTTCTAATTTTTTTTTCTTTTTTCTTTTTTCCATAATTGATAATCAGTCTGTCAGTTTTCTTAGGTTTTGATCACACTTTCTCTAAGTTCAAATTAGGAAAAAGTGGTGGCTGTTGAACTATCTCTTGAAAATGTACAAGATCAATCTACAGAGACGAAATATCGTAGGTATTTTTGCTTCATAACCTTTTTAGCTTGCATTAGTTTCTGCGACATATTAACTGTAATTCTAACTTTTTCCTGCCTTTTTAACTAAATTATACTTTGAACTGAGCATTTATTTTCTCTAATTTCTGGTTTATTGGGAATAATATCTGTGCTTACACTATCACTGCATCAACTGCATATTTTCTTCGCCTTACTGCCAATGACTGCAGGCAGTGCTGGAGTAGCAATAGCAGACGTGACGATAGATGCTTGCATTGCTCAAAACAGTATAAGCCATCCCCCACTTGCTGCCGATATGCAGAGTTTGTGTGGATTAACTTCGTCCATTGGACATCTTCTGGGCTTCTGCATCATCGGCCTACTTGTCCATGCCATTGGTTCACAAGTTACATTCTGATTTACCCTTTACATTAATTTTGCCTTTTATAGGAAGCACGGCATAAATACAGATTCAGACACGTATTCGGATATGGATTCGGACACGGAGAAAGGATACAACATTTGTGAAAAAAATGAGGATATAGACTTGGCAAGGATACGTGAAAGAAAATATAAATATAAGTATATATTCTTCTATTGTTAACTTAATAATTTTACTAAAATATTCAAAATGAAATTGCTGGTAATGTACGGGTTTGTCTCTTTATTTCTTTACGAAAGATTAGTCTCGCTATCGACCATGCATTTATCTCTCTCGTCCTCTATAGGCAAAGAGATAAAAAAAAATGGTGTTGATGATATCGAGTGATAGATCAACATGGAATATGAATACAAAAAGTTCATTTCATCAAATATAGAACCTAACAAGATTCATATACACAAGAAAATAGTAAAATATAACTTTATAAATCTAACTAGGTATAAGATAGATGTTACAAATTTAGTTAATATTTCTGTTTGATTTTTCCAAATCTTTTAACTCCTTTTTTTAGGTATAACATATAAGAAGTTTAGACACGGCAAATACACAACCTATAAGAAGCTCAGAAACGGCAAGGACACGGCTTTTTCTTATTTTATTGGACACAGTTTTTGGCGTGTCCATAGCATGTCTATGGCGAACACGTGTCTGGCACGACATTGTCCATGCTTCTTAGCATTTTTTTCATTTACACTAGGCTTGCAATAATCCAAAATCCATTTTCATGCATGGAATTGAGCTTATACATGTACGGAAACTTTTTGGGTGCTTATGAACGAACTTGACAATGACTACGTTCCTAATCACATTATAATGAAATTAATTTGCTTTGATTCTTTAAAAATAAGAAATCAGTAACTCTTGGGAAATTGTTTTAATAGCCACTAGGTTTGCAATAATCCAAAATCCATATTCATGGAATCGAGCTTAAACATGTAGTGAAACTTTTTACGTGCTCATGAACAGCAAGTACCTTCGGTAGGAACTTAACAATGATTTCGAGCTGTCTATTTAAACTATATAAACTTGAATTAAGAATATAAGAAGCCGTGGGTTTTGAAGTAGAGAGAAGTGCGATTTCAAGTTTAAACAATTAACTATACCTATTTTCGATTGTTCTACAAAATTTTCTTTTATTTGCTTGAGGGTGTGCTTGGCTTGTTAAGTATTCCTTCTGCCTGCCCTGGTGTTTACGGTTGGACTAGTGATAAAGGAAGTTCCGACGCCTAACTTTGTTTACACTGAGGCAAGTCTTCTCATTATATTTTATAGAGTTAATTACAGTTAGACTCCTATAGTATTGGAGGTGTGTAACTTAACACTCCTGAAGTTTGAAACTCTCAAAAAAACTCCTAAACTTAGTTATTTTCATTCTTTTTTTTTTTACTAAATGCACTCTTGTCCCTTAAATTCTTATTCTACAATCATCATCCCTCCTTTTAATCAGCACACACACTCTCTCTCTCCCTCTCCATCCCTCTTTCTCAGTCACTCTCTCTCTATCCCTCTCTCTCAGTCAGAGAGGGAGCGTGAGTGACTGAGAGAGAGGGATAGAGAGGGAGAGAGAGGAGAGAGAAAGAGAGAGGAAGTGTGCTGGTTAAAAGAAGGGATGATTGTAGGATAGAAATTTGAGAGATAAGAGTGCATTTTAATAAAAAAAATTTTAATAAAAAAAAAGAGTGAAAATAACCAAGTCCAAGGAATTTTTTGAGAGTTTCAAACTTCAGGAGTGTTAAATTACACACCTCCAATAATACAGGTGGTCTCTGACCGTAATTAACCCTATTTCATAACTCCTTCAACCATTTCTATTTGCTTCTTATTTCAAATGTTCCTTGAACTGTTATCAGGTGTGCCAGAAATTCCTGCAAGCAAGCCAACCGAACTATGTGGACGGCTTTAAAATGCCCTGCCGTCTGGAGACCGTGTCTATATTTATTTACCTCGATTGTCCTTAGCTTGAGCATCCCAGAAGGAATGTTCTTTTGGTACACCCACCATTCTCTCAGGTATCCTTTCAATGACTATATTTGATCCCCACGCAGGGAACAATTGGATTCATGTTTTCTTTCGGCTCAGTAGGTTCTCTTTTTGGAGTTCTACTCTATCAAAATATTCTGAAGGATTCATTTATCCCTTCCATCGTCTGCTCTTATGGAGCCAGTTGCTTTCTTGTTTCTCAGGGATGTTGGATTTGATTTTGGTCCTTCGATTGAGTTTGAAATTTAGCATGCGCGCTTTCTTTTTCGTTGTCATTGATGAGGGTGTGTCTCAACTGATCAACCGTCTAAAGTTTATGCCACTTCTGGTTCTCAGCTCCAAGCTGTACATGTCCTCTGGGCATACATACAAGGCACTTTCTGTGCTTTGCTCTGCTCTGCTCATGTCTATTGACAATTTTGGTTCTCTTACATCGTCATGGTTTGGTGGCTTGCTTCTGCTAACCTTGGAGTTGCTATCTTGATCCGCAACATAATGAGATTGTTGCCGTTGACCCCATTATGGCTTGTGCCTAAAAGTGATGCCAATTCTACTCTACTTCCCGCCGATATGCTAAGGGAAATACAAGGCAAAGATAGTGTGGAAGCAGAAGTAGAAGACGTTGAACTGGTTTCACTTGTTGACCGCATTCAATGACACTGAGAAGTTACACACAGGAAAATACAATTATTTAGTATGACTTTTTTTCCTGACAGAAGCTCGAGAGATTTCTATACTAACCACATTCGGAGTCATCAATATTGCTGATGAAGTGATGGCATGGATTTTTTTTTTTTTTGTTAAGTGTGAATTTACATTTTGTTCCCTAGGAAGGATATCGAGGCATATGAATAAAATGAATATTCTTCGTTTCTTTGTTCATAAAGGACGTGTCTAATACATATTGTTATATGGGAATTTCTAGATGTGCCCATACTTTTCCTAGTGAGCCCTAGCGCAATTTAAAATATGTATCTTTTTTCTTAAAGAGTCCATATTTTTTTTTTTTTTTAAAGATTGACTCAGTAATTATCAATCAATTGCATATTTGAGTGGAAAAATATGGCTCACTAGGGAAAAAAAAAAAAAGGAGCTCACTAAGAAAAAGATATGGGTCCCATTTAGAAATTTCTTTCCCTTTCAATCTCCTCCGCTTCGGATTCTCTATTTCCTTTCAATTTTCTCTACCCAGAGCACCCCCTTAACATGCCGTGCCCTTTGCATTCTGTATCGTGTCTTTAGTCTGTTTGTGCACTGCGAAGAGCAGCCCACGTCTTGTAGTGGGTTCCCTCTATAGAGAACCTATAAGAACTTATTGGCCAGACTACAAGATGAGAATTACATCGGGGTTATAGCCCCGACCAGTATTTAAGGCTATTTGTTCGTAAATAAAAGCAGGTCGAGAATTCAACCTCGACCAAATACAACCACTAGCCGGGATCTTTCGTCCCGACCGGTTGTTGAACAAGTCGGGGCGTGCTATCCGACTAGTATTTTCGTTCTCACAGCCACACGGGACGTACCACTATTTTTAATTTAATTAAAATATCTGAATATCATATTCTTAATTCATCGTTTAAATTATACTTCATATTGAGTCTAAAAATATTTTAAAGATACCTTTAAACAATAAGATTCATCCATTTTTGCCAAATTTGTAACATTATTTTCCATTTTCTTCTATCTCTCTTCAACTCTTAAACAATGTGATATCTGCACCCGTTTTGCAAAAAAAAAAAAAGAAAAAAAGAAAAAAAAAGAAGATAAAAACTCAAACAAGCCCTAACAATTTCATACAAGAAATGAGAATTGAACTTTGGATGGGATTTAGGGGTTGAAGCATAGTTTTTTTTTTTTTTTTTTTTTTTTTTTTTTGTGACTTCACTCGCGTTGGTTTTGGTTTTCACAAGGGAGACGAAAAATTTGGGGCTCACAAGAAAAAAAGGGTAATGAAATGGAGAGAATGATGCTTACTAAGAAATGAGTAAGGACTATTTGGTCCAAAGATAAAAAATAACAAATTTGTAAATAAAACGCCTTATGGGACTGGAGTTCATTAAAAAAAATATGGAGAGCATCTAGAAATTCCCTTGTTATATACATCGAAGTTGGAAGCGTGCTTGCTGATTATCTTGTGGTACAGTTCAACTTCTAAGCGGACACATATTCAAATTTTGCACTGGTGTTACTCAAGTCTGCTTGGGTGAATCACCTGCCAAGTTGCATATGCTATCAAACATCACCAGTGTCAACTGTATAAATTAAGACCAAGTTGTGAAGTGGCCTCTACCTGTCGAGGTTCATAGAAGTTTGGTGAACAATAACGAAAAGAATTTATGTACCTTCTTGTCATTGTGTTCGTACGTATTTTATTTTATTTTATATTTTTTACGCATGCAGATATCGTCATATTGAACTTATGTACCTTCTTGTAGTTCTAGCAATGCCTTGTATAGGTATGCAATTCATTAGCAATTCCTATACCAATTCATGTTTCGTAGCTCCTCTCCCTCCCTCGTCTTTGATTGTATGTTTCTCCGCGTGTGTGTGCATGCTTGTGTGTGCATGTGGGCTTGTGTGTGTGCGTGCATGTTGCTTAATTGTTCTTGTATACGATCAAATATGAACTTAAATTTGTGCTATCAAAGTTCCAATCTTTGGTGGTGTTGAACACTCACGTTGGGCAGCTTCTAGTTTTAGTGGTTGATTTTTGAGCTGAACACACACTTTAAGAAAAACTTGCTTTTATAATAACAACTAATTATTAAAATTTAAAATTTCATCTTTACTCATACTTGACATTGGTGATATTGGAGAAAACGAGAAAAAAAAAAAGATATGATATTTTGGTAATAAAAAGAAAGTTTGTGGGTTTTATTTTATAACATGTATTGAGATTAGTTAAAGTTTGTTTAGAATTCAAAACAGTTGTCTTGGAATTCAAAATGGACAAGTAATTTGGACAAATTTTTGGGCAGAAAGAGACTACTATTTTTGAACTGAGGGAGCAACAGATTTAGAGTTTCTTGAAGTAAATTCAGGAGAAAGTTTATCGAAAATGTCATCCTCCCAAATCGTCATGCTTCTAAAATTTGATATTTTACTTTTTGAAAGAAAAATGACTGTGATGAAAAATATCTATTAGAACTGTGACTTGACTTCGATTTCGCCACACATTTTTGGAATATGAAATAGGAATACAAACCTCGAGATAACATGAAAGGGGAATTTACCATCTAACATAAGAAAGGACACTCAATGAGATTACATGCAAGGGGAACTTACTTAGTGCTAGAATATGGAATCCTAACTTTTACTTTATTGGGGATAACATACAATATCATCATATTGATAGAACGATCATTTTTTAACTGCATTCTGAAATTTCACAGAATAAAGTTATTCTGGGTCTTTTACCGGACACTATATCACTTCAAAAATGATTAAAGGAATTTGAAACAAACCTTCTGTTTCCTTCTTCATATTTTTCGAAGTTTTGGTGTGAGGCTGGGAGTAGAGCGAGAGGATTCGCTGGTGCCTGAGCAGAAACAGTTGACGTTGAGGTTCAACGAGAAAGTGATATAAATCTTTTTTGCCAAAATGAAAAAGACAAGAAATAAAACCGCAAGAGTAGGCCGGACAAAACAAAAAGCCGTATCGCACTAGGCGCTCACGTTTTTTTGGCTGGTTGCGATCAGAGGAGATGAGATGTGGTCGGCATAGGAGAACGCTCCTATGTTTTGGCTGTGTACTAAGCTTCATCAAAAGCTTAAAGGTAGGCTCGACGCATTGGAAAGGACTGTTTCATTCTATCTTTTAATTCAGACAAGGTCGATCAGATAAGAAGATATTACACACGTGAGTTTTCATTCTATCTTTTAATTCAGACATGGTCAATCAAATATAAAAGATATAACATACCAAAGTTCTAGGAGGAAAACAATTACTGAAATTGCACAAACTTACATAACCAAAACATATATTTACCATTTAATTTGCTGTTTTTACAGTGTTCAAATAAATGAACTATAGATATTTGCATACAATTGCAACAAATCATTTACCTAGAATGGCTATAGAATGAAGGTACAAGCTGATTACACAACCAAAGACGAACATATATTATGTAATCTATAGACAAGAATAGCTTGACTTTGCCATTTATCACATATACAACCCCAGAAAGAGAGGCATCAAGAGCCCTGAGGTGCCTCTTCCTCCTCGTCTCCTCCATGAGTTTCCTCTAGCATGTTCATCAGCATTGAGATCTGGTCTTGGAGAACCGAGTTCTCTCTCTCCACCTCTGCCCGCTTGCTTCGTTCCTGTAGTAGCTGGAGCTGCAGGTGCTCGAGGCACCGTGCGTCCCCCTCCAACTGCTCGTTCAGCCCATCGATCTCCCTATCCTGCTATCAGCATGCATAACGAGAAAATTAGAGGTTGGATGTTGTCTTACATGATATGCAGTTTGGTTGGCTTTAGTTAGAAATCTGGGTGCCAATACGAAAGATGAACAACAAACCTTTCTGTTCATCTCCTGAACAGCGATTCTCCTCATGCTTTCTACAACATCGACGTTCACAAGTTTTCTCCTCTTCCCGAGCAGCCACCCCTTGGGGTAGGATGTAGAGTCAAAATCCGGTGGGGGCAGCAGGACTTCAGCTGGTGTACGGAGTTTACCACCTGTCACGGGCTCCAAGGGTTCAAACAGGGCCTTGCGACGCTCAGAAAGCCCAGGTTTTGGATCCTCTTTTGATTGATCATCTTTGGCACCTTCCATAGTTGAATCCTTCGCTTCATTGGAGGCTGTGGTGACGTTCTCCTCCTTCACTGCACTATCCAAGGACCCATCCTTACTTGCAATATTCATGCTCTCCTCCTTCAATGCATTGTCCAAGCTTCGGCCATTGGCTGGAAGCAAACTTCAGCTTTTAGCCTCAGTTACAAGGAGGAAAAAAAGAAGAAGAAGCAGCTTGTTTAAGTACCAAAACAAACAAGGGTTTTCGCAAGTTTGGTTGCAGCAAAACTTGCGAAAGCAGACCTACTTGCTGCACCACATGCAACAAAGTTGGCTGCAAGTTGCTTTACAAAAAATTTACCAAGTATTGCACAGACCATAACCCACCAGACCCTCTACAGACTACAAGCATCTACCAGCTTACATGCTCATGTCAGAAGTAAGTACACCTGCAGTATCTATTTTCGATAAAGCAAACACCAAAACCACAATACCCAATTTGCAGCTGCAAGCAACAAACATTGCACAAATCTGCAAGCTGCAAACATAAGTGCATGCTATTGGTTTTTCCCTGGTAACTGAATCTGCAACCAAAGACATAGAGAAGCTGCAAACTGTTTTAAAAAGTGCATGCAACTGCATTTACGATGTAACTGCACCAACAACCAAATAAAACCCCACAGAAATATCAATGGGGAGGAAGCTTTATCGACAAAAGACAAACTGAGGAGGTAAATAGGTAATAGGCAAGGTATGCATGCTGCTGGTGTAGACACATGCTTTGCTTATCTCATCATTCTTGATTGCAAACAAGAATTATCAAAAAGAAACATAAATATTATTATGCACATATAAGATACGAAACAAATATCTATGCTAGTATGTGATTTCATAAATTTACAGAGGCATTATAAAACAGGAATAACTCCGTCCCTTGAGTTTGGGTACGTGGGCCTGCCCCTGATCCCAGGTAACATGGGCGGCTGGGCCATACTTGGTCTTCAGATTTACAAAGTTCAGCAAGGCCGATCCTAAAACTAGTAATAAAGTCCATTCCTCTACAACCAAGCTCTGAAGTTATTATGCAAATTGATGGTAATATTTTTATTTTCTAACACTCCCCGCAGATTGTCTTTTTTGGTCCAAATCTGAGCTTTACACAGCGAATAGAGGTATTTATTTTTTACAAAATCCAACAATTAAATGTGTACCAGGTAGGTTTTGAACCTGAATTGTTTCAACACAATATTAAATTCCCTTCAATTACAACAAAACATTGAAATTATGGTCAAAATATGAGCTTTACTAAAGAAGGATTTTCCTTATAAGCCCCTCTTCCATTATGTTCGGATGGTAATATGATGATCATTTTTTCCCATGCCCCATCATGTACATCACACGTGACCACCTGCTGCTTATTACTTATACAAATATCAAAAATATCCTCATAAAAAAATCCTTAAAATGACAGCTCTTACTCTCTTATCCTGTGCCCTAAACAAAACACGTGATCCCATTCCATGCACATAGTTATTACATGAGACCCATATTGATCCTTCATGCCCAAATAGCACAACATTTATTTATTTTTCCTCTCTAACTCACCAGTCTCCACTTATCTAATCAATTTAGGGTTTTGGCCGTGAAGGGTCTGACTTTGGAAAGAGAAGGGAATTGAATTGATTATTAGCTCGAGAATAATTATTATGAGGCAACAATAGGGATCAATAAATGAAAAATGCATGCTACAATTTTCTCTCTCTTTCTTTTAGATGGTTGGTTGGGGTTGAGTCTAATTAATTGGAAGAAAATATCTGGGCTAATGATTCTTTTTTTTTAATGAAAAAGGTTTTTGATACATGTAGGGTTGTCAAGTGGATAAGGCAATATTTTACGGCTTTGATTTTTTTATTAAAACATGTCTATGCAGCGTCGAGGTGTATCCTACGTGTTCCCTAGAATTTGCAACATCTCAACCTGCTAAACCTGTGCTGTTGTGTCATATGTGTGGGTGTAATTCCTTCTACAACACTCCTTTGTTTTGGCCTTCTAAAATAATACTTTGATGTGTTAAGCTTTATAAGGAAGGAAAGAGTAAATAATATTGAATTTCAACTGTTACCTATGATTAACGATAACAAGAAATACATGATAATATATTCATAACCGAAAATGTGCCATATGATGGTGGAAGTAAATAGAGGGGTTAAATATTTTTTCAAATGATATAAGTGATTTGTACAAATAGAATTGCTGGTTGCACAAGGGCACTTATAAAAATTTCATGAAAATAGGTGGTTCATGTATCACATGTGATCATGCTTTACTGAATATTTGACACTGTATCCTTTGCATATAGTACAGGGCATTATTTTGTAAATGTTCTATTTTAGCTTTGGAGAATGGCCTGACGACTTAAATTCAAGTTTCTAGATGTCCCATATAGCAAAGAAAACTCCCATGAAGATAAAAAGAACCTCCTCGAAAGACAAATTTTTGTTTCCAATATGAACCGCAACAGCCCTCATACCGTGCTAGTAGTTTTCACTTTCCATTTACTCTAACGGTTGCATAATAAGCCTACAATATCACGCCCCTACATTATGGTTTGAAAATCTCTTCCGTCTTCATAGATTGGGAGATTCAAACCCAGAATCTTATGCAAGCAAAATAACACAAAATAAGCTAAGCTCACTTGACATAAAAAAAAAAATCTTTTCGAAAGGGTGTAACATGTAATGGCCACTATAAAATTTTATGAACCTCAATTAGCCAAATGAGAAAGTAGCAAAAACATTAGGTACTACAAAACCCACTTTAAAATTCCTCAACAAATATTTCAGTTTCGCTTATTATGGATAGTGTATTGTACTTAAAATTTCAAGGCCAAACATGTTGTATAACTAGAGATGAGAATGGGCAGGTCCAACCATCCAAGAGCCAGCCCTATTCGAAGTTTTGAATTAAAGAATGAAAGTTTTATTTTATTGAATTTTTTTAATTCAAAATTTTGAATATGACCGGAAAGCCCTTAAACCTCCCTTTTCGCATCCCTATCTATAATTGGTCTTGAGTAATTAGTACTCCCTCAGTTTCATAACGGAATCATTTAAGGTTTGGGCACAAGGAATTGAGAGGGTACTTAATTTGCCTTTCACCCAATTATTAAACCCCAATACACACTCTTCTCTTTTTCTGAAGAGAATGGAAGAGAGAAGAACATTAATGCAAAGAGCAAATTTGTCAAATTAAGAACTTCGATAGGATAAAATTGAGTTAATCCTATTTATTATGTCTTGGATCACTTAAAATGACAAATATATTGGAAAAATAAAAATTTGTTAGTATGACTTTGTGTAAAGGAGGGAGTAATCAAAATAGAAGTTAAAAAATTTGTATCCCCTTGCTTGCCGTTACAATCTCCAAATAAATGTGTGTGTGTATGCATGTATATACATACATACATGTGTATGTATGTCTGTGTGTATATGCATGTATATATATGTATCGTGTGTGTGACGCCTCTAAATCTCTACATAGAGGGTATATGCGGACAATCTGAACTGCTAATTGTGATCTCGACACTCTAAAATGATGGTGTACAAATGCTGTATCTATAAGAAGTTGCGTATGGAGTATTTTTTATTGTATATATAGGAAATGGTGTATCTAAGGTGCTGCCATAAGAAGTTACATACGGAGGCGTCCCTATATCTCAACATAGATAGTGTATGTGGACGATCCGAACCGTCTCTAAATATATAGTGCATAAAAATCATATGATTTAGACAACTTTTCATTATCGCTTAAGAAGTATTTTGAAAAATGTTCAATTTTGTACATATCTAATATATGGTTAAAATTTATCGAATATGCATGATATTTTGTATATCACCATTCTAAGATGTGAAGATCACAACTGACTGTTCGGATCATTCACATAAATCCTTTGTACTTAAATTTAGGGATGCCTCCATATGCAATACCCTATACAGACACCTTAAATACACTTTTTCATATATATCTTGGTAATGGACGCGTATATGGGGCAATTTTTGGCGCTCTCAATATAAAATTTTAAATTAGAAAAATAAAAATTTCATTTTAATTTAAAATTTTATATATAACGAACAAAAAATTAACCCATAGACGCATTCATTACCATCCCTGTATATATCTGTGTGCGTGTGCATAAATGTACATACACACACACATCCATCCATCCCTATTACAAAAACAAGTCTGTTTGTTTGTTTGTTTTTTTAAATAATAATAGCATGCGCATAATGTTTTGCCAGAAGCCAACAATTATTATGATAAGAACATGGAACCCTAAGCTTCAAAGTATGGAGGTTTTTTTTCTATTATTACAATAGCACGTACATCACGTTTTGGCAGAAGCCAATATTTATTATGATAAGGACGTGGAACCCTAAGCTCCAGTGTGTGGAGAGTACCAAGGCTAAATCAGCTCACAGAGTCGTGCCAGTAAAGCGAAGCAATCGCCTCCTCGGATCCCAATTTTCTCATCCAACCGAACTTCAACCAACATTTTCATTTCTTTTCCCTTCTAAAAGTTAAAACTTTTTGTAAAAAAAGAAAAGGGATTGCAGAGAAAAATTTGATCTTGGTACCTGATCTCTTGCGGGAGTTCCAAAAGATTCGCGGGGGTGTAGCCGCCGAGAACTCCATGGAAGAAGAGAAGAGAAGAGATCTCGATGAATTTGCTCCTTTTCCCCTTGGAAACCCAACAAATTTGAAATTAATTAGAAGAAAGAAAAGGGGCTAAAGAAAAGGAGCAACTTTTACACACCTGAGCTCCGCTGCTGTTTCTTTTCTTGTTGCGAGTTTGGGTTGCGTTAGCATCAAGATGAGCGAGCGTGCGAGCGGTAGCCGATGTGTTGGTATTTGTATTCGTTGGGTAAACAAAAAACAAACCAAATCAAGACGAAACAAGAGACTAAAACAAGAAAGAGAGAGTTCAATGTTTACAAGAAAGGGGTTTTTACATATCTTCCCTTATATCTTTAAAAATTAGAATTTAGTCCTCCAAATCTTTATATTTATAATTTAGTCCCCAAATCTTTTAAGTTACCACAATTTAGTCCCCAAGCTATATTTTTTGTCAGAATTTCCCGTTATATCCCTGAGTTACTTCACTTTAATCATCACTTCCTTCTTCTTATTTTCTTTCTCTTCTTATTGGATTCCCCTTTCCACTTTTCTCCTCGCTCTCTTCTCTCTTCTTATTGGATTCTCCTGAGTTACTTCACTGTAGAGATTAACTGCGAGGGAAAAGTGAGGAGAAGAATGAAGAGGGAAACCTAATAAGAAGAGAAAGAGATGACTAAAATAAAGTAACTCAGGAGTATAACGGGAATTTCGGCCCAAAAATATAGCTGATGTACTAAATTGCGGTAACTTAAATGATTGGGAGACTAAATTATAAATATGAAGATTTAGGTGACTAAATTGTAACACTCACTTTTTTCACATGATATTTTATCTTAATTCTAAAAGAAATAATATTAAAAAAAATCAAAAGATAAAATAGAAATAAAAAAAGAGTGGAATATGATCTCAACTATTAAATAGATAAATAAATAGATTTTAGATTGATTCTTATCTAATAATCTGATGAGGATTAATCTGATTTATATAACAAAAAAAAGAGATTCTAATGTGATTCATATCTGATAGAATAAGAATTTAAATAGATGATGAATCTAAATAGAAACCTACTTTTTAGATTGGTTCTTATCCAAAAAAATTAATTATTTAGATTTCTTAACTAATATGATATTATTTTTAAATATGTAATCTTTTTTAACTAAATAAGAAACCCAATCTCTCCCCATTTCTCACGCGCAGGGAGAGAAAAAGAAACAGAGAGAACGTACATGAGAAAAAAAAAAAAAAGGAATAAAAAAAAGAGAGAAAAATTTCAGCTAAAGAGAGATTTGGAGATTTTTCAAGCCTTCAATTTGGATCAGGGTCAAGGTGAGTTCTTTTGACTCACTATAACATGCTACCATTTATATTTGCTTTTCATATTTCTAGATTGACACGGTTGTAAACTTGTGTTCCTAAAAGTACTATTAGATTGACATTGCTTACATATCATCTGGCATTTCCTTTGAAGAATTGAGTATGTAATCTATTAGCTTACAATTTATTCCAAGTTTCAAGCAAATTCATCGGTGGTCAAGTCTCTATAATAAATTATTGGTATTTTCTCTTGAGAATATTCAATCGTAGTAGATTAGTTTGTTTTAGCTTCTGCCATGTATAAGTGTAGGATGTTAGGAGTTGGTACTTCTGAGTTCAGTTCGGGTTCATAGCCATCTAACTTCTGTGTTTTGTTGTTCTAGTCAACCAGTCTTTGTTCACACATATTATCCATCCTTGTAAATGATTCTCCTGAAGTTCTCAACATTGTAACTGGAGTATTTTTTTGGTGGGACTACAACATTCAGCGTGAAGGCAACTAAGGAGGCTTGCTTCTTTGCGAGCAGCCATTGCAGCTGTAGATCCATCAAAAATATTTATGGGAACCTACTAAACAGTTCTTATTGGCCAAAATCTCATATAAATTATATACCTAAGCCTCCACCATTTTAAATAAATATTGTTAATGATTGTTGACAAAGTCTAGTGAAATATCTTCTCCCTTGACCTCCCCAGAATAAAATGATATCAGGTTTCCGATATGCCTTGTTTTGCTAACTCTGTGACTAATGATATCAATTTTTAACTAAGCCTTGTTTTGTTAATCCTATGACTAATGATATCATGTTTCAGATATGCCTTGTTTTGCTAATCTTATGACTTAACTGGTTTGGTGAGGTAGCAAAACTGTTGTAACTACTTATTAGTGAAAATTTTTCCAGAAAGATATTGTCTTCTGGAAAATGCTATGAAGTTTCACTGCCATTGATATAGACACTCTGCAAATAAAAAGGATTAAAAAGAAAATCATTTTTATTGTTGTTGTTCCTCTGTAGCTAGATGCCCATAGAATATTTTAAAGAGTTAATTACAGTTAGACCCCCTGTAGTATTAGGGGTGTGTAACTTAACACCCTGAATTTTAAAACTCTCAAAAAATCCCTGGACTTACTTATTTTCACTCCTTTTTTTTTTACTAAAGTGCACTATTGTCTCTCAAATTCCTATTCTACTCTCATCACTCCTTTTAACCAGCAACTCTCTCTCTTTGTCTCATCTCTCTCTCTCCCTCTCTATCCCTCGTCACTCTCTCTCTATCCCTCTCTCTCAGTCAGAGAGGGAGCGTGAGTGACTGAGAGAGAGGGATAGAGAGGGAGAGAGAGAGGAAGTGTGCTAGTTAAAGGGAGGAATGAGAGTAGAATAGGAATTTGAGGGACAAGAGTGCACTTTAATAAAAAAAGAGAGTAAAAATAACTAACTTCAGAAAGTTTTTTGAGAGTTTTAAATTTCAGGGGTGTTAAGTTACACACCCCCAATATTACAGGGGGTCTGACTGTAATTAACCCTATTTTAAATCCAGAGAGATGCCAATGGTCTTTCAGTGTAGTTGACTCTCAATCTCCTTTGTCTTGGACCTCTGGTATAGTGACGAGGTTGCACCAACTGCAGTCACTCCATGATAAACTCTGTTGCATCTCATCTCAAGAGTCATAATACTTTAATATACCTATAGTCTAATTGCTATGTTAGCAGCCAAATATAGTAGTGGCAACCGATTAGACCTTGTTGGCTATAAAGGTTTACTAAGTGAGATTAGTTTTGTAAAGCTATATAATAATAAATAGCTAAGATGAAGTGAAATTTCATTCTAAAACCTTATAACCAAATTAGACCTAAGATTATGGTACAAAAATACTCTTACAGTATGTTGTGAAAAATATTAGATAGAAGTATTTACGATGTTATGTGGAATGACATGAAACTATTTTAAAACCTCAAATGCGAGCATTTTTTTTATTTTGACCAGACTTTATTTGCACCAATTGAAAAAGAAATAGCATGGTCTAAATAGTCCCATACTAGACTTATCAAATTTTATTTAAGTTGAAAAAAAGAATAGGAATCTTGCAACCATGCTTCTATCAAGGGAAATTGTCTTTCTTTATTCTAATCAAGCAACTAAAATAAGAACTAAGAAGTATATTTCGTAAGATTATCATAGTTGTAAATTTTATACGTGCCTCCTAACACCTGTGCAAGGTAGGTCAGAGGCACAACGACAAGATAATATAACAATATGTTATACTTTATGTTTCCCTCAATGACCGGTGAAATTAATCATTTTATTTCAAAAGGACCAGTAATCCATTTTAGCTCTATCTTCTTTTAACTCTATCTATGTGGAACTACATGACACAAATTATTAAATTCTAAATTTTATTATTATCATTTTTTTCTTGAATAAGAAGTTAAACTATACTAGCTGGTACTTTAAATTTTTATACATTTAATTATTATTTTTATTTAAATTCACGTGCATATTCTTAATATATCAAATATGATTATTTTCTGATGGAGTTTATATGCTTATATATTACAAAGATATGCATATAATCCAAAAGGCTATTTTATAAGTTTTAGTTCATTTATTTTATTTATATACTGAAAAGAAAAGGAAGATAACACTGATATAAAATATAATAAGACACTTTATAAATGTAACATGTTACTATATATGATTGGTGACAGATAAATAAGTACTATACTGTTATATTGTTATTCAATGTTGCCGTTATTGTTACTATATACTAAATTCTAATTATTATCACCAATCTATATATTGAACTGAATTTGCTGAAATTACCAATTGATACTGAACTTGATAATTAATACCGAATTGATATTCACTGGGGTTTTGGAGAAAATTAGGGTTCATATGAATTTTGATGGCTAGACGTAACTGAGCCACTGTGTCCTATTTTGGGAGGATCGGGATAGGCTCCGATCATTACTGCGCTACTGTTTCCTATACGGGAGGATCGGGATAGATTCCAATCATTACTGCACCACTGTTTCCTTTTATGGGAGGATCGGGATAGACTCCGAACAAATTTTACTGATTCGTTTTCCCGGGGGTAGACGGGAATGCTTCCAGACCAACCAAATTCATATTTATCTAAATTTTCAAATACCATAATTAAAATATGTCAACTGGAAAGAAAATAAACTAATGATAACCACATAAAACATTCGAATATGAGACTGCACACTTTTTATTTGTATATGACTGTACATGATATTGAGAAATTATTTTTTTTTGTGTTTATACTATTTATCACTGGATCGTCAGTACTGGATTGCTTTACTGATGATCCTGATTATGCATGACCAGATGCAGATCTTTATGAGGAGATAGATCTGTTACAAATAAGGCAAGAATTTTGACTTACTTTCACGAGCAGGCAAAACTACAAGGTTGACGGCCTTTCTAGTTTATTATTTTTTTTTATTAAAGTTTATGTAAGAAGGAAAAATATTATTGTAATTAAAGAAATTATTTCTTATTTGTTGCCCATATTTCCGATATATTGTGACTGTAATGTTTATTAAGACTTGTCGAGTTATCATTCGACGCCGAACGTTTTCAGCTTTGCGCACTATGGAAAGTAGGGCGTTACAAGTAGTATCAGAGCTCAGGCTCTTTAAATCTGTTCAAATAATTTGAACAGATTTAGATATCATTACAGTCAACAGATTCGAAATTGGTTTAATTTTGTTAAACCGTTTTGGATTAAATATAACTATATATATAAATATGATTTTTTTAAATAAATTATTTACTTTAATATTATTATCAAAATAATGTGATTTTACCCTATAAATAATGTTTTAAATGTTAAATTGAATATAAATACAAGGAGTAGGGATAACCTTTCTAGTTAAATATTTAGAATTGATCAAATAATAGTTCCAAGAGAAAGGTATCTAGGAGTGATTCTTATATTTATTGAGTAAAGTATAATCCACTTTTCCATTGTATAGGTTTTAAGAAATTTTGAGGACGAAATTTTTACTTAAGGAGAGTAGAATGTAACACTCATTTTTTTTTTTTTCACATGATATTTTATCTTAACTAATTTTAAAAGAAATAATATTAAAAAATCAAAAGATAAATAGAAATAAAAAAAAGAGTGGAATATGATCCCAACTACTAAATAAATAAATAAATAGATTTTAGATTGATTCTTATCTAATAATCTGATGAGGATTAATCTGATTTATTTAACAAAAAAAAAAGAGATTCTAATGTGATTCATATCTGATTTATTTATTAAAGATTGAATTGTGTACTAGTTTAAAAGTATGATTTAAAGTGAGCCCTTTGACTCACTATAAACATGCTAATGATTATATTTTATTCTAATGTGAGTTTTATAACTCACTATAACATGCTACTGCTTATATTTTATTTTAAAGCGAATCCAACCCACTCAAAGAAATGTTATTAATGATACTTTATTTTCTATGTTCTATATTTTATTTTATTAAATATTTAATTATATACGTGAAAACTTAATGAATACCGAACAAGACATGATTGCTATAATATTTGATAGGTGGGAGAATATTAATCATTGAACTGTTACATTATTTCTTAATATTACTACTACTATTACTGAATACTGAATTTTATTAATGATCACAAATCCATATAATGAACTGAATTTACTGAACTGAACAATTGACACTGAAATTGATATGAAATTGACATACACTGGATTTATGGGAGAAATTAAGAATTTATAAGATTTGATGGCTGAACGTAACTGCGCCACTGTTTCCCATACGGGAGGATCGTAATAGACTCCGATCAAAATTGCCACTGTTTCCCATACGGGAGGATCGGGATAGGCTCCGATCAAAACTGCACCACTGTTTCTCTTTTTTGGGAGATCGGGATAGGCTCCGATGAACTTAATGTTCCGTTTTTCCGGGGGTACACAGGGATGCGTTTAGACCAGCCAAGTTTATATTTTCCTAAATTTCTAAATACCGTAATTAAAAGACATTAACTGAAACATTAATGATAAACCACCTAATATGTTAGGATTTGAGAGTTCTTACTTATTTTAATTATATCAATTTTTTTTGTATTGGCGAGATATTTTTATTTCATATGTTTCTATTTTATATTTTTGGATTGCTTTACTGACGATCCTGATTATGCATGGCCAGACGCAGATTATTACGTACAGGTAGATCCGCCAGAGAGAGTAGGACTCAATATATTTTCAGGAACAGGCAGAGGTACAAGATTGACGACCTTTCTAGTTTATTATTTTTTTATTAAAGTTTATGTAAGAAGAAAAAATATTATTATAACTAAAGAAATTATTGCTTATTTGTTGCTCATATTTTCGCTGTATTGTGGCTGTAATGTTTACTGAGACTTGTCGAATTATCATTCGATGTCGAATATTTCCAGCTTTCCATAATACGGAAAGTGGGGCGTTACAAGATCTTGACAATACAAAAATGTCAGTACTATTAAAATAAGTAAATTGCGGTAACTTAAAGGATTTGGGAGATTAAATTATAAATATGAAGATTTGTGGGACTTAATTCTAATTTTTAAAGATTTAAGAGAAAGTAAAAACCCCTAGAAGAAAATACTTCATTACCTCATTAATTAGGTTTACTCCCGACTTCACTCTTTATGCCCTCAATTATTGGGGTCTGCATTTAGAATTAACTGGAACTCGTCTCGCAGACTATATAGAGAGAGAGAGAGAGAGACACGAGGCCCAGGCCCAGCACAGTTGGTCCAACAAGACCCGGACAATGCTTCCTTCGAAATCTCCACCTCAGAATTATATCACTGCCTCGAAAACCCAAATAAAAAATATTTATGAGAACATCGCGTAATATCTCTTGTTTAAAAGAAGAAAGTATTAAGTTCCAAACCCCAGAGATGTCATTCCAAAATTTAATTTGGGTAATTAGAATATGATTTTTTTTTAAATAAAAACAAATATAATTCCCTCATGCACACACTCGCGCACATGTGCACGTGCACGCGCACCCGCAGATACTTGCACCACACTCATGCATATGCACAAGCGCATGCGCAAATAGTTTCACATCAAATTATATATTAAAAAAAAAGAGTTCTAGAGTTCAGATAACTATGGCCTAACACACAGATTGAGATTAATTTATGTAAAAAAAAAAAACAGTGTTATGTTAACCATGGCCTCACTTTCAATTTTATTATATATGCTAATGAAAATATTCTTTACTTCAAATTTACTATACATGCTAATGGAAAATATTCTTTAAAAACATAAAAAATTACTACTAGGACTTTAATAATATGAAGTGGGACACGTGCATATCCATTTGTATAGGCATATGTCTATAGATAGTTTATCACTATTTACATTTGTTTCCATATTTAAAAACAAACCGGATTGATTTTCCATTGTTGACAGAGGGAGTCATTTGCATCAGCTCACATCTATAGACCTACCATTCTCTAATCAATTTTCATTTCCCTTTAAAAAGGGAGAGGAAAAAAAAAAGAAAAAAGAAAAAAGAACAAGGCAATAGCACATGTATCATGTTTTGGGGTATGATTCTTCAGTTAGCAGCAATATTTTTCTCAAACCGAACAACCAAAATCTTACACACGAGTAACATGATACAAAAACATATTTTAGATACAAGGCATAAGGTGCCAGTGCAAATATTCGTGCCCTGCCAACATATTTAAAGGATAGCCTCAATTTTGGGATCAAATCCATGAGAAAACGCAATTTGTGCAACTTTTGAAAATATTTCGAAGAATTTCCTTTATAAAAATAAACTGTTGAACTTCAATCTAGTGGTACGACTAAGAGCCCTTCTGTTGCAAAAAAGCAACTCGCATGTATGAATACCACTAACTTTCACAGCTACTGCTACTACCCTAACATTTCCTTTGCTTTCCCTTTCATCCTAGATTATCAAAATTCTGTACAGAGCTTCTTCAGAGTATATCGAATGCCCCAAAAAGAATCCAGAACAGTTTAGCGGAAAAAGATCACGAGCAGTTACGAGCTGTTTAGCTTCCTTCCGGTGCTGCAGGTTCCAAACAGCGCAGACATTCGGGTTCCACTGGGCCAAAAACATCTCTGAGACAGGTGTCATGATAGGAATGCCTGCAGGGCAAGACCGCAGAGAATGGAGGGTCGTCAGACTGGGAGTCGGAACCTTTTGCCTTGAATGCCAGATCAATCCCACATAGCCCACATCTTTCTCCTAGCGGCCATTGAGGAGGAGGGCTGGTGGAGAGTTCTGAGGAACCTAAACATCCAACCTTTTAAGCAGTCGAGGAGGCAATAAAGAAGAAACAAGAACAGCAAAAAGTCAAAGAATGACCATATTTACTGGTTCCTCTTCATGGGTGAACATGTCAATTGCTTGGTTGACTATCGAGTGGTTATTCTAGGTCACTTGAAAACTTTTGTCCAGATAAAGATAGTGAAGTTGCTAGAAATGTGCAGAGTTTTCTTATGTGATTTCTGCTGTCTTGTATCAATCAAACGCATCCTAAGAGCACGTACAGCAGTTATGAATGTATTTCTAGTCCATTGGTTATATAGAACTGTACTGACCACAAGCGCCTTCTAATAATCTCATGGCATGTAGCTATACTTTGCAGCATCTGAGATATGATCCATAATTTTGAACAAAAGAGGGTACAACGGTTCAATAAAGTATCAGCTTTTTTAAATATATTATATTTCTTTTTCAAACTAAGGATTTCCTCTCCAAGATTCTCCAATAGAAAGGTCATGATGAATTTCCAAACCCATAGTGCTACAGGTTTCAATCTGACAATAATACCTCTATAAGTCAAAGAATTCAAGTAAATATTAAAGGGTTTCTCAAACACAGCCTCTTCAAATCTTATTTTGATATCCCCCCTCAAATCTTCAGTCTATATATATCCCCTTGAAATCTTAGTTTTTTTATATACCACCCGCCACAATATTAAAATAGGGCAAGTTGTCAAGAAACTTCTAAAGAGGTTATAGGGTTGGAACTGAGACAAGAAAGCAATGCATACCTTTAGCTTGGATGTAAGATGTTGGATTCAACTGCGGGGAGGGTTGCACAGACTTCCTAGCAAGGTTGGTAGCAGCTCTTGCGGCACCATTTTCATTGAGATTCTTTTTCTCCATGACATTATTCTTATGGTGGTCTGCATTTTGTGACGCATGATTTGATTCTATCGTCCCCCCGGTGTGGATATTCTCGGGCATTGGTTTATTGATATCAGCACCAGATTGAGGTACAACATTGCTTATGGAACTTCTTCTGCCTGTGACAGGAGGAAATTACTACCACCAGTGACCAAAGATGAAATGGAAGTTTTCAACAAGATGATAAATGACAATATAATACAGAAAATCCATGGGCATGAATATTTGGAGCATGTGTCATGGACGGGGATGGCAGTGTGAGACACCTAGGCCTCTATCCGTACCAGAGGGAATGGAATTCTGTTGGTAGCCTTGACTGGCAACTCTCGCAGCAACTATGGTGGAAGCTGGACTTGAAGAGTCTCTGTCTTTACTAGACAGCGAGGAAATTCTTCGGGAAATATGGGCAATTAGGTTGGGGTCAGATGGATCTGCATTGGCTACAATCCTGCTGTCTGCCTGAGCAGCATGAATAGTGGTGCGGTTGGGACCAGCTAAAGTTGGTTGATTAACTCTTATGGTAGAAGTTGCTGAAGCTGGTTTCACTGCAGCAGCACTGGCTGCTGGATCAGCTTGGCTAGCAGACCTGAACCCTGCAATACCATGAAAAAGCAATAAATCTCCAAGGGAAATCATGGATAAAGAGCTTTTAGACACCAGAAACAGATGTAGGCAATGGCAAAGTAGTTCAACAGTAGTTAATAAGGCCAAAAAGAAATCAACGGAAGAAACTAATACACATTTACAGTGGAAACAGATAGGCTCAGTAATGTACTTGCTCTGGCTCCTATACTGATTTTGGACAAAGAAAGGAGAGATATAATAAGCTTAACTTGAACAAACAGAAAGAAAAATCTCAGTTCATTCTTAGTTTACCAGTTGTCAATATCTTATTATCAAGAAAGTTCTTATGATGCTTGTTATTTATTCTTGGCGTTCTGCAAAGGGTAACATATGCGACTGTTCTGCTCAAAAAATAATAGGCATTATGATCTAAACTATGCATTAATACAAGCGTGATAGTTGTTACTTTGTCATGCAGCAACAAAGGATCCAGTGAACATTTTATACTTAGGGTTCTCGTATTACAAGGAAGTTGATAAGCCATCAAGAATAAATACACATTATTACTGTTGCCCTTTTCGTTGAAACATTTAACTTGCAGGTTATGCATATATCAAGGAGGACAATGGAGAAGTAAAGGATAGTATCAATTATATGGAACAACTAAAGTAGATTCATTTTGAAGAGAATCAACTCTCATGCTTATATTCCATCATCATACTTCATGCTCTAAAAGTTTATTGGTAAACTAGCAAAACTTAAATAGCAAAATGATCGCACTAATATGTCTGAGTATTTTTTGTAAATCATGATTGTCCATTTAGATATACTAGAAGGAGAAGTGTCCATAGAGGTTCCAATATGTCTCCAACATAAAGTGCTCAGCAAAGTAAAAGAAACCATATATATAATGTAAAAAGTTCAAAACCTCGCTTGCACATCTAATTGTACTTCGCAGCGAACATCAAAATAACAAGAGAAGGACATACCTTCACATTTGATATTACGTGTCATACATGGTCCCAGCTTTGAGGACAAAGGCTTCTCAATTTGGAGATTTCTGTGGCCATTATTCTCATGAGGGTCTTCATGTTTCAGGGCATCACTTGTTCCTGGGAAACTTTTGGTGCGGCTTTTGTTAGACAGCAATGTATGGGTGCAAGCATTTGTTTGGGGAACACAAGTAGACCTTGCAGCGCTGCATTTTTCTGCAACAGTGAAGAATGTCAGTGCAATTGGAATTTTGAGGCTGCATAACAAGATTTCTAGACTAAGCCCAAGTCAAAATGATACCTTGGGCACCAACTTTTGGAACCCTTGTGAGTGGTGGAATTGCTAAACTGTTATCCTTGCTAGATAGAATGGAAGTGCTTTGAGAAGCATGAACAAGGGGGTTGAGAGACTGGGGGCTTTCCTTAGCTACATGGCTTTTACCAGCTCCAGCAGCTGGATCACCAGTAAAACAGAAACTAGCTACTTTGGATTTATTCGTGCAACCACTAGTAGCTGCTGGAGCTGACTGGAGCACATCAGGTTTGCCAGCTGAATCAGCGTGAACAGCAGGGCCACTGCCTGCAACATCAAGACACTTGAGGAATAATCCCAAAGGGAATCATGGAAGAACTGCTATAGATCATAAGCTAGCCATTCAGGAAAGAAAATATTTCAATTAGAATAAACGAAAAAACTCACGACATAATCATAGTCCTATTATACGTTAAACATGGTTGAATAAAAAAGATATGCACTCTATGAATTATGAACGCACATTAAAAATCACAATCAAGATGGGCATGAAAAAAGAACGTAATAAATGTGGTGGAGTTCCAGTCAAAGTGGGATGCTAAAGTTTGCTTTTCCTGCTAACTGCCAAGTTTGTTTATGTAATTAACTAATGTGTTTTAATTTAGATCTTGCTTTTCATCAATGGCTGGACCGAGAAAATCCATTTTCCCCATACCTATATATAATTGGATTGGAATGTCTCATCAGATATTTAAACAGTAGATAGAAAAATGGGGAGATTGTGTGAATGAGGATTGGGCCCGATAAGGGACAGTTCTACAACTTTAGTACAGTGATGTTTGACCACTGACTACCAACGCCCATGTGGAGGATGCTGAGGAAATGGAGGAAAATTCCAGGAAGAGCAGAAAGAGAGTTGGCTATCCAAAATCCATCTCAATGTTTGATAAGTTTAAAGGGCACAGATAACTTTGAGAGGGTCTCACAGTTGTGGAACCTACTCCTCTTTGAAGTGTTTGAAAATCAACATTGGGGAAAGGGCTATGGGAGATTCTATAATTATATTAGATCAAAAGCGGGTGGATAAGAAGAGATGAGCATTCTTATCTGCAGGGATAGTAACTTGGGTGATAGTAGTGCTTCTGGCCATACAGGAGGTGTATGCTGTCAAAAGTTTGATTTTTTACCAGGTACTGAAAGAAAATGATGAAAGTTTTGCATAGATTCACCAGAGAGAAGCGTAATCAAAGTAGGGGTTTTTATGCATTGTTTGGAATACAAGGTTTCAAGATAGAAAGAAAGAGGACCAGGTAGATTTGTAGTATGGCAATGCAGGGATATAGTCGCAGTATGAAAATTCTAATGCTAAACTGATAACCAATACTTCATTTATCTTCATTGCTAGGTATCCTTCCAGTATGAAAATGGTAAATGATGATCAAAAAACAATGGACAAAATATGAGTTTATAAGCTATCTCTTCCTTGTGCATGAAACTAGATATTGAGTTAAATTTAAATGAAAGTAGACCTCAATGAAAATGGTTGCCTAATATAAGAGTATTAATTGGCTTTTGCTCATAAAAGTTGATAACGATCATACATATTCTATAGCGTCAACATCGTCTCTCCAAAGTCTCTCATTCACCATGCATTGATAAATATTCCTACTTGTTAGTATTATAAACAAATCATGTCTGCTCCCCTCAAAGAGAGAGAGAGAGAGATTTCTCTTAGTGCCTCCAATCACCATTCAAAAATAATATGAATTGGTTCCTCAGGTAAGCTATAAATCTACTTAAGGTATGTGGGAATGCACACATAGAAACCTGCCAGTCTACTAGGACCTGAATAGATTTATTTGATAAGGAATTATTTGTTGACCTCATCCTATCTAATTTTAAAATTTAAACGTTCCAACAACATTCAGTTTACAGTTAAGGTTTTCTATTCTATAATAAATTAATTGTGAAAGGAGTTCTTTTGTAATAGCAACAGTACATGACCTACAACTGAGTTTCACAAAGATTAGGCATACTAACTATTGGGAGAGATTATATTTCTATTTATATGGGCTTATATGTAAAAGTACACATTTTCATAATAAATAATCAGAGAGATCTATTAACTCTCTAAATTTCTATCTCATAAACCTAATCAGAATAAGAAAAAAAAAAGTATATAAAGGGAAAAGAAAAAAAGGTCTCATTACAGTTGGACTTTGCATCAAAAATAGAGAGAATAATACCAATTGATGAAGGGATAAAATACACTCAAGCAACACAATTTCTATTGACTTTCAAGAATAACAGTTTCCTTTCGTAGTATGATCAAATACACGAATTTTCACTTGAGCGACTCATAAATTTGATCCAAAATGGTTGAGACTTTATATATATACATATATCCTTTACACACCTGAATAGGTACTGACATGATTCTCCTTCATTCATTACACATTACTGTTTTCAGAATTCTAAAGAATAATTAAGTGAACAACACTACAGCCATTTTGCCCAAAACTTGGAAAAATATCAAAATGGAATATGAAAATATCACCCAAGTTTCTTTAACTTCTACATTTACTTGACATTCTCATCTTTTACATAATTACGCTAAATATAACCCAGTCTCCACTCTCTGATTTCATCATCATATCAGAAATTTATTCACACCGGCATAGTCAGCATTGTGTCTGCATGCACATGCACTTACCAAAATTTTATTTTGTTATTTTGCTTCATATTTTTTCCTATGAAGCACAAATACCAGAATGAGTATGGGCATATACGAGCAGTATTTTAAATATCGGCCGGAATAACAATATTACCAGCGATATACTGGTTTTGGGATTGAAACAATACGATAAGGTTATTTTTTTACCGGTTCTCATTTTGGACCGATACCCGATTATATATCGCCCGATAAGTGAGATAAAAAATATCGGCAAGATTAATATATTATCGATTTTTTTATTTTTTTGCAAATTTAGACCCATTAATCCGAACTGTTTAATACCTGAACCCATTTATATAAATATCAATTTATTCCCATTTCCTCATTCTAGATCGACGCATCGCTTCTTCCTCTTCCTCTTCGCTCTCTCTCTCTCTCTTGATCGAGCGATCAGACACAGACCGTAGCAGAGAGCCTCACATTTCTCTACGCTCCTAGTACCAACTACCTAGAGCCCCGACTCTGATAACTTGTGAGTCCCGACGGTGACTCCTCTTTCTCGTAGATAGTTTAGTTCTCAATACCTCTCTCAAGTAGATCTTTGCATTTTGAGGGTTGAGTTTGAATATTCGATTGTCTCTTGATGCGTTTCCAAAATGGTTGGTTATTCATAAACTCAATACAAATTGGCCAAAGGTAAGTAATAAGTATCTACTAAGACTCTAAAATTGTTTTAAGTATTTTAATATGTTTCGTGTATATAATAACATGTATATTCTTTTATAAATATACATTGATATAACAATAGACATTTAATATTATACTGCGATATCATCCAGTATCCGAAATCCGGTATATAACTTTGTTGACCAGTATGTCACCGGTATTCGATATTTAAAACACTGTATACAAGGGTACAAAACATGCCTAATTTTTGAAATGTATAGTATGGGGATAAAACAAAATATACACACATAAAAAAGAAGTAAAGTTGCATCTAATACAACGATCTTAATAAGATCATCAATGTTTTTGTTATGGAAATTGTCCCGCTATCCTCAATAGTTTTGATATATAAATAAAAGAAACTCAAACTAGTAAAGAAAATAAAAAGGTGTGGAAAATGTGCATGTGTCAAAGAAGTGTCTGAGAAGTCTCTTAAATTAAAAAAAAAAAATAAAGACATCCAATAAATGTTTAACACATGTCTGACAAGTGTCCAATAGATGTTGTGATCGGATACATTTACAATAAGTGTCCATTATGAGTATCAGTTAACTTTAGAAATATCTGTACTATGAAGGTGCATATGTACTCAGCCTCTTCAATAGTTCCAAATGTCACATATAAAATTGTCATATTGCTATGATTTAGCAGAAGTAGTAATGTCATCCGCTCTTTAAATGTAAATGGTAATATAAAAATATTTATAAAATACACAAACTATTAATATAGTTATTGTTTTAAAAAACTCCGATATGGCCGATATATCTCTCCGATATATCATTTTTGGGGTCAGCTGAAATGATACATTAAAAAAGACATATTGTTTTTGCGCATATATCGGTCGATGTTTGCATTATCACCTGATATATAGTTCTGATATATCACTCCGACATATCAGCGATATAGTTTAATTTTTTTCCAATTGAATTTTTCACTTAGAAATAGATTTGTTGTCATATCCAATACCATTTTCATGTATGAGAGAAAATCCAAATTCTTTCTTCTTTGCTTCAATCAAACCAGATTTTTAAACTTTTTCAATGAAAAATGAGATCTAGACATGTAGAGTTACAAATTCTAGAGATCTAAATTATGAAGTTTATTTAAGTACTACTTGATACTTAAAATATTCTCCAAAATTCTCCTCTTCCACTTCTCTTTTTACGTCTTTGCTATTTCAACTATTGTTATTTCTATAATCTATATTGTCAACTTTAGTTTAATTTACTCTATAGTTTATTTTATTCTGTTATACTTGCGTACATGTATACGTGAACATGTTTTTGAATATATTTACATAAATATTATGTCATACTATTTAGATAGAAGAAATTAAATTACCTCTAAGATATCAAGATTACATATTTTACATGTACATATAATGTTTAATATGAATTTCGATATGAGCTCGTATCCTCGAAATATTATCCTATGTCAACTATTCGATACGAAAAGGACCCATCCGATATGATATCGATATTCAATATTTAAACTATGATATGGTAAGTAATTCATTATATAATATACTTAGTTGGCTTATTATTTAGCAGGTTTGAATACTTGTGATTTCTATTTGAAAATGTCTCAAGTGAGATGAGGTTAAGTTTATTTATTGATCCATATTCTATGAGATTTTAAAAAATGTCTCAATACTTCAGTTAAAACATTAGGTCAATTCGTGTTAGTTCTTATTAAAAATTAACAAAAAAAACTTTTGGAAAACATCTTCCAGGAATTTGTGAAACATTTTTTAAATACATTTAAATGCATTTTATTTTAATAAAACTGAAATTTTGGTTAATTCCCTTGGGAAAAGCTTTAAAGTTTATTTGGGTTCAAATATTAACGTTTTGTATATAAACAAAAATTATTTTAAAAAATCAAGGACATTTCCTATTTGATGCAACAAAATTTTTTTATAACTTCCTACTAAAATATAAAGACGAAATTATATTGGTAATTTGTAAAGTTGAAGAATATACTTACCCTGTAGTTTTGTTAAGAGGCTCTCCCTTAAGAAGGTATGCTCTTCTTTAAAGTGGGAGATAAAGGAGAAGTGAGAATAATTAGGTATATAAATGATTAAAAAAAGAAATGTTGCTACTAATTAATATAGAAAATTAAGCATATAGATGAAAAATATATATTGATAATTAGTAAATTGGAGAATATACTCATTTGTATTTTTGATAGGTGGTTCTCTCTTTTTAAAGTATTTTCTTCTTTAACTAAGAGATAAAGAAAAAGTGAGAATATTGAAACTTCTAGTTTAATTAGGAATAAAACTTCTAGCTGATAAATGAGGACTGGTTTAACTATTCAATACTAATCAATAAAGGAAACTTTTAAAACTAATTAGTCAACTTAAATGAGAAGAAGTTTTGTTTCAAATTGAATTACAACAATATAGATGTTCTTATAAAAGATAAATTATATTGTAATGAGGAGTAGAGTTTATCATCATAGGAAAAGTTAAAAGAGTAAAAGGATGACCGAAGAAAATATTGATGGAGGTGATACAAAAAGATATACATACTAGAGGCTTAAATGAAGATATATTATTATACAGGAATAAGTGGGGAAGGATCATCCATGTGATCGATCCTGTGTGTTTCTCTTTCACTTCATGTAGCCTTCTGCAAATATTTGGGATGAAAGGCTTAGCTTTTGCTGTTGTATATCGCGATGAGGAGATGCAACGAGAGAAATTTAGGACCCCTTACAATCCTCTGACCTCATAGGAAATATTATGAAATATCATGGCAACAATACATAGAGAAAGAGGGTTTCCTATTCTATAATATAATGCTATATTTCGTTTCCAATTTTAAGCTTTGTAAATCCACTACCAAGTAACTTTAGATAGCAATTAGTTAGTTTCTTAATACAACTAGATATAATTTACTTTATTTATATAATTAACCAAGACTCTAAAATATTGATCGTTACCTTTATGTGTCATAATTACTGTATCACATTTTGAGGCATCTAATACAATTTAAACCTTATAACATGGGCATCAATTTCAATATTGCTGATATTTTCACAATATTTCTAATATTGCAAATATGATATGTTTGATGTTTTTGGCTTCTTGTACCATAAATCATTAAATGATATAAATATCGATTTAGAGTTTTTCAATCTTCCAGTTAACCATCCTGCAATCTGTACTGCAATATTACCATTTATATTCCAGCTTCCTTTTTATCATTCCACCTTTAAAGGTATCATCTGCATATCTTTCGTATTCCACCACCTACTGGATGTCTAATTCATTTTTGTTCATCTCTTCAATTGCTTAATATGTGTAATTATTTTATGAATTATTTATGGATATAGGACAACAAATATGAATACAATAAGGATTATATGCTATTCGCACAGAAAAATGTTCTTCGTATTAAACCTTCGAAAAAGATTACAAGATAATGATTTCTCATTTTTAGAAGAAAGGGATGAAGTCTCTTTTTGTTTTTGGCTAGGGTTGGATGTGGCAATGGAGACCCCTTTTGTACTCCGTTGATAATCCGACTAATACATTCTCAAACTTGAAAGTTTTTTAGCTCTACAAACTCTTGGAGTTGAAAGTTTCTCAGCTCTGGAAGATAGTTTGTTGACTCTGGAAGGCTCTGGAAGAAAGAGTTAAACTCTTTAGAAAATATGATTCTTAAATTCTTAGCACAAGTGCTTAATCAAGAATAATCCAACTCCTTTTTCAACCCAAAATATGGCTATTTATAAGGGTTTTGGGTTCTTAATTTTTGTGTAACTAACCAATTACGAACTCTTAAATAAGAATTAATTTCTTTCATTTAAGCTGATATAACTTTGACTTTAAATCTCTAAAATTTGTAACTAAAATGCCGATCATAGCTCTGTAAATATATGTAGGTCTTCCTGAAATGTGGATGGTCTCTGGTGATCCACGTTTTTAATGAAATGTAGATGATTACTTTTGATCCACACCTTCGATTCAAAACGTAGATGGTTTCTGATGAAGATCCATTTTTTATTTGAAATGTGGATGGTCTCTGATGATCATATCTAGCTCATGAATCGAGGATGATTTCTAATCATCTGCATTTTTTTATAAAACATGAATAGCTTCCATAAATCCATATTTTGAACTTAAAATGCAAATTGTCATTGATGATATGCATTTTGGTTTCGAAATACAGATGGTTGCTACCGAAACATGGATGGCTTGTTTATCTGCGTTTTTGTTTTGAAATATGAATGGTTGCTATTGATTACGTTTCTAATGAAATGCGGATGACTTCCCTTGATATGTGTTTTAAGCCTGAAATGTAGGTGGTTGCTGATGATTTACAATTTTGATTAACGTAGATGGTGTTTTTAATGAAACACAGATCATCCACATTTTGGCAAATTTCATTATCAACACACATAAACGTAACAAACTCCAAAAAACTAGGACATGGATATAGAATGGGGATAATAGTAAAGATTTCATATGCATGCATGTTAAAGCATAGACACATGCTTACATGATAAAACCTATGATACTAGAACTTTATAGATATAATCACAGACTGTTAAAAGCATGTATTATCTATAATCTGTTATCATTCATATAAAAATAGATTTTTAATATTTGGCTAAAATATAACGATATTTGAGAAACATTAACATTTCATCATTTTGAATTACTATCATCATCCGTTTCAAATCCTAGTGAGCTACTTCCTCTAGTAGACCTTCAAGAATCAAAACTTAATGTGTTTTGTCTACTATATTCTAAACTTACTATGTTTTAATATAAACTCTTAATTTAATAAACTTTCACAAGTAACATAGCTTAAACATGAAAGATAAAAGAAAAAAATAACCTAAGGTGTACGGTGCATATAAAAAAGAGGTGTCTAAAAAGCTAAATAATTTGTTCACAAGTGCAAAAGAAGCATGTAATTAAACTAATATTAAAACTAGCATTCAAGTTGAAGATAGCAAGCAAAATAAATACATATTGGATATGAGGGTTACAATATTTGTATCCTTTCTTCAATCACGAATACAGATACGGAAATTAATTTCATATCTATATTCACTGGAATTGGAAGCTTTGCAAATCAATATAAGAGGAAAGGATAAAAATTGGATATGTACATAGCAATGCATTTCTGAGTCCAATTAATGAAGGAAATATGTTTATTTTTATTGTTTTATTTTATTTTTTTAATTAAACTAATTTAAGTTTTAGATTAATAAATAATCAATATTTATAACCCAATATTTGAGTATGTCATTTACGTTCTTTTTAATTTCTTTATAAATTTCAAATAGCTAGGTTTAAAAAAGTTTAAATATTATTGTAGATACTTGACAATAATTATCCCCTGCTGAAGCAAATTGGTTATTGGGCATGAGAAAAATCATAATGGATGCAATTGGTTTTGTTATATTTATGAAATTATTAGTTTTCTCAAAAATCAACATCAAATAATTTGTATAGAAAATTTTCCATAATCCATCTATCTTTATCTATAACCAGATTCGCAATATATTTGGATTTGTATCCAAATTCGAAAAATATTCAATATTAGTATTCACATTCGGCCAGATATGGATTTTTATATCCTTATATGTATTCAAGGTTCTAAATATCGGACATCAGGATCATATCGGATGGTTTTTTTTCATATTGTATAGCAGATATTAGACGTTTATCGGAATATATTTCATATCAAGCATTCATATCAAATATTATATATACGTCGAATATATAAAATTGATACCTCAGACGTGGTTTAAATTCATTTATTTAGGTAGTAAGATATAATATATATGTAAATATATTCAATAACATGTTCATATATACAAGCATATTACAATAAAATAACCTACTAAATATAATAAACTAAAGTTGAAAACATAAATTATAAAATAATTGAGGTGCGGGCACGACAGAGATAGTAGTTGAACTAGATTGGTTGTAACAATAGCAATGGCGAAAACAACAATAGTAAATGACAATAACATTAGTTGAACAAGTAATAAGCGTAAAGAGAGAAGTGGAAGAAGGAGAAAATCTTAAATAAGGTTTAAGTCTTGACTACGACTAAAATAAGCTCCGCAATATAGATATCTAGAATTTTTAACTCTTGGCTTGTCAACAAGTTTTTGTCTCTCAAGTTTCCATAATAAAATTGAAAAACAAGTTGATTTATGGAGAGGTGAAAATTTTGGGTTTTCCTTGTACATAGGAATGATACTGAGTATGAACATGAAATCTATTTCCAAGAAAAAAAATTCAGTTGAGAAAATAAACTATATCAGCCAATATATCGAGATGATATTTTTCGGGTAATATTGCAAATGTCGAGTGGTATACACACAAAATGATATAACCCCTTTTTTAATGTATCATCGTGGCTGACCTCGAAGACGATATATCCAAAGATACATTGGCCATATCGGAAATATTTAGAATAACATTTGCATATGATCAGTATATATAAATATCCACGAATATTTGGAGTCATCTATTCAAGCAACATGTGTCTAAGAATAATTTTGAAATCTAAAGGATATATTCCTGAGGGGAATAGTATGATGACAGCAATATCTATATTCCACTAATATATGGGTATGGCGAGCTCTTTGCCACTTTATAATATTCACATCCTAAAATGTTTGTCTTCAAAGAATGGAACAAATCTATTTGAATATTATCAGAGCCAATTAAAGGTATTAATTTTTTTTCAGTGAACAATTTATGTTCTATCAGAAGGTCATTCATAATTGCAAATTTCACGACTGCTAGCAGTCCAAATTCTAATTGAACGCCCATGCACCCTTTGTATTTCACAAATTTTCTTCTTGAATGTCATTCCATTGTTTCTCTTGTCAGTATAAAAACGTTCTCATTCTTCCCGGTTGTCCATTTTGTTCCTCGTGTTTCTTTTTCTTCTAATAGATTTATCTACCAACTTTGCACCTTATTTATCAGTTTTTATGTAGAATCTTGTACTCTAAGCAAGATTTGAGCAAAAAGTTGCAATTCCAGGTCAATTTTATGTTAGATCTCAGGAAATTGATATCAAAGTTTTGTTTGAGGTAAACATGGGCAAGAGAGGAGCTTGCAATGAAAAATAAGGTCATTTGCAGATACTATAATTTGGTTAATAATACTTCTTCAGCCAAGAAGTAAGATGCACAAAGTTCTTAGACAAACTCAGAGGGCTGATACAGGTCAGCAGCCAATGGTGAAGTGAAAACTATTTCGTATAACCTTCTTATGCAGTTGATTCCATATAATAGGGAAAGGCTTAGACGAAGCAATGACAATAACATGTACCTCATATTCTCAAGTATCACTTTTTTGTATATGGAAGAAAGAATGGTTAAAAGATACTGTATCCAAAATATCATTCCAGAGGGAAAAATGATGTGTGAACCCAGCCAAAATATCATTTGATAAACAAGTCTAACTAACAAAACGGTACAAGAAGATAGTAGTACAATAAAAAATTAGTAAGCACAAGAAACATAAAGGATGAAATAAATAGGTAAACAAAAAGCTCAATTTCCTCTTTAGGGTATCATTATGATGCTAAAGGAAATTATTTAGCATCAGCAGCACCTCTAGCCACATTCTTGTCTGCACCTGTTTACTGTTTGGATTGCTTCCCCTCTTTTCCTCTCAAAAAGGACTATTTACATTATTACATCATGTAAAAATTGAAGATAAGATCAATTATTTGTCACACATATATGCATTTCCATCCAGACCACCCAATATAATTCACGACATATCCCTTTCTTCTCAATCCTTCCTCTTAACTCTGTAGTCCTCCAAACAGACCATAACGATTCAAAACTCTAAGCCCAACCCTTAATTCCCAATATATGTTTCTTATGTGCCAACTGTTTACAAGTAAAACTCAAGAATATTGAATCCTCTTTTCGCACAATGTACAAAGCAACCTTTTCAACTCCATTCTCTTTGACCCCGCGTTTCTGTAATTACTCTTGCTAATGTACAGGCAGCAAGAGAATCTTCTGCCAACGAGCAGTGTACATAAACAAATCTAGAAACATAAACAAATCTAGAATCTACTCATCTACAAGACCTTTTTTAGAGAAATCAGCCACAGAATTTTAACCACCAAAAAAGCAAATTTTGTTATAAAAAAAAACGAATTCACCATTAGCCTCCCCATCCCAAATGAAAGTATCTCTAGAATATGAGAAGTCTACATTCTACAACTGCTGGAAAAATAAAAGGACCATTAATTGATACTCTGAATCTAGGCACCATCAACACCAGAACAAATTGACCTAAGAGGAATATCTAAAACCAAACATCCTCTTGGAAGCTTGAAGAAGATCTGTGCTGACAGATAGGCTTAACCCTTAACTGATCAGCCAAAATCCTGCTAATAAACTCTCTAAAATTGAGTTGTCTGGAAATTATGATTAATTCATAGTCATAAATTCTAAAAAAGCCTTCTACTATAATAAGAATCTAAAAATTCTAGCTCATGGCAAGAGAAAATCAGCATCTTGTTTGTAAATTTAATGTTTCGCCATTATCAATAAAATTAGTTCCTACTCCCTCTAGCCATCACTTATTCATAAGCCTTTCAAAAAATCTCTCTTAAAAGCATCAGCAAAATAAGAACAGACAGTCTGTTCCCATTGTCCTTTGAGCCAGGAGAAAATATCATTTGTGTATTGTACATTTAACATCTCCCCATGATTAGCTGATTTGGTTCCATTCTCTCTACTGATCTCATTCCCATAGTTTTTTTTTTTTTTTTGGGTGGAGGGAGGGGATGGATTGGGTGGTGTGTGTGTGTGTTGGGAGGGGGGTTGGGCGGGCACTTCAAAGCATTTGTAGCATCCATGTCTGATATAACACTTACCCAACATGTAGTGTACACACAAAACGTGTTAGATTTTAAGAACCAAAAAACTTATACATCTAAGCAATGTCCACTTTCAAAAAGCTCTAAAAATCATGTGTCAGGTGCATTGCTTAAAAAATAAATAAAAAGAATATTAAGCTAATTGACCTAAAATGTCCTGCAAAAAAGTGAGACTTACACATTTTTAATTATGCTAGTTACTGAATTGAACTTTTAGATTCTTTTTTTAACATAGTTAACTGCTAGAATTTATGTTTTAAATCATAAGATTTTATTTTATTTTCTTTCTGTTTTTAATTAATTTATCCTACAATTATAGGTTTTGATGTACATTATACACACACATGCATAATATGCGCATAGTTATGTTGATGTATCGTCATGTCCTACTTTTTTCAAATTTGTTGTATCCCCATTTCAAATGTCGTATCCATGTGTAGGCATTAGGCAATCCCTATTAGCCTTCTGAAGAACTCTTTCAAGTACATTAGCGACTAGAATATATAGCCAAGATAATGATGCAACTTCCCTTTTCAAATTCTTCTCCGAATCAAATTGCCTGCTTCTCCGTCTCCAATAAATGATGTACAACTATCACTCAAATCCTACATACCTTGATCAGTCCAATTATTGACAAACCATGGACAACAATAACTCCTTTAAATTCTATATTACCATTTTATATCTTGATCCAAGGGATTTTAGTGTGTGAAGGGATTATACAAAATAGAAAATGAGACAACCAAAGAAATAAAAAAAGAACAACAAAGAGAGAGAAAAGAAAGAAGAAAACCAACAAGGACTTAATCTTAACTCAAACATTACTAATCACAACTTTTGGGGATGAACTAAGTCCCTACTTATTGGTCATAATACATGATTCCTAAGGAGTCTAAACTAGTAAGCAAAATAAAAAAAAAATTCCAGTTACATCCCTAATATGGTCAAAGCTCTTTCAAAAGATGAAAACTTAACCTAAAGTAATTCCTTTGACACATCAACACACATGAAATCATTCATATCTGAGTACCCTAAACCATATATTACAAGACTAAAACAGAGGTTTAAGTCTCTGGTTATTTGACTCAAATAGAAAAACTATATCAAATCCTAAAATTAAAACAATAAAGTGTTTACGTAGGACTCTAACTGCCTTAGTTTCACATAAATTAGACCTAGTTCAGGTACTTACTGAACACAAACTAAATCAAGGTTTTACCCAAAATTGAATCCCAAGTTTATAGAGCAAATAATTAATTTTGTTGACTTTTGTCATGTAATTATTGTCATATGTAATTTTTTGTAAAACCATGATTTAGTAAGCACAAGGTTTTAACCTAAACAGATCTGACTTCTCTTTAGTAAGAATCTTTAAAATATTTTTTAATAACCCTATGCATGTAAAATCTATCACTTTCTCCAATCTCTTCTTTCCAATACATGCAACTAAAGACATAAACTCAACCTTTTTTAAAGTCAAATCCCAAAATCAATATCCATAAATAGCCATCATGTCATCTCTATCCACATCTCAAAATATGTTGTAGAAATAAATAGGGAATCCATCAAGTCTGGAGCCTTAGCAGAGAACATCTCTATACTGTAGCCTTTACTTCTTTCACTGTCAGTAAAGGTTTAAGACTGAATTATTGCATCCCTTCCCTATACAACTTAGCATATAATATTTCTGATCAAGTATATTTTCATCAATAAATATTTTTAAAAAAAAATGGCCATAATTTGTGGATGTAATTCTTGATCCATTATTACCCTATTAATATGATTTTTTTTTTTTTTTTTGCTCTTTGCATTTGCAAACTTATGAAAATGAGCTCATTTTTTTTCCTTCCACACAACTGAGTTACAATGATCTTTGCCTCCAAATAACTCTCTTCTTTCCAATAATAAATTCAAACACTATCCTGTAAGTCTCCTACACTTTATTCTCTTCCAGAATGTTTCCTTCAGTTCAGCATACTTCCAAACTAACACAAAACCAGTCCTTTCAGTTCTTTCTAATCCAAAATTGCTTTATGAATCTACTTTTTACAAATGATTTGTTCCATGGGAAGCTTCTTCAACCATTTAGTAATTATTACAAGTTAAAAATACTTCCTCCAACCACATCTGGAAGTCCATTTGGATCTACTAATTTGCTCAATCTCCAAAAGGCCCAAAACAACTAGAATATGCCCTAAAACAGAAGTTAAGGCTGTTAAGCGTATAAAAATTTCATGTCCTGAAGGTAAATTGAATCAGGCCACCTTAACCAGTGACCAAACATCTCTTTCATTTGACTAACTTAATTCTCTACTACTCGTTGAACTTAACAATCCTTATCTACTCATTGTTATGAACTCCAGTTCACTGATAATACGATAGTGTCCTCCAAATCACCCAGTCCCCAACCCAATTTTTTTCCATCTGAAGTCTGGTTATTATAAAACCTCTTTAAATAATTAAAGGTCCTCTGAAACTCTTCCAACCTTCTAAATTCATCCTAAAACCATCAAACTTCTTATTTGACAGTAAAAAAAAAAATGTAGCCCAAACTAGTTTTGAGATTTTTTTTTTTTTAATTATAGGACAGAAGAAGTGTTCATTTTTTCACTGTCAATCCCAAGCCAAGATAAATGAGGAGAGTTGTGGTAAGTATGTGACAACCAACGTAAAACATTATCAATTATAATATGAGCCAAAATTTGAATTTTGTTGAGGCGTACCCACTGAGCAACACACTATATCCAAGCCTGGCTATAGCAAAATGTGTGTAAGGGTTCCTATTCATTATCCATAAGCAACGCGCCACGTCGGCATTCGGATGTGGTATGAAATGTGAGTGGGTTCCTACACCTTGATGCGCGGACAAGGGTAAGAAGTTAACTCATGAATATAGGATTCGGCTCTCCATGTGGAACATATATGCTCTCACGAGTAGATTAGCAAAATTAGTTAATATAATGATTAGAAGAAGAGCGAATATATTGTTAGTACAGAAAACTGAGGAGGTAAGAAAGACAGAGACATAGAGCCTTAGAATTATATATTTTCGTAAATGGGTAGGATAGAAATTGTAATAGGGTAAATGTGATCATAAATAAGCAGTTACTGGGGATATACTGGAGGTTAGAAGGAAAAGTGATAAAATTTTATTAGTTAAACTTATTTTAGATAATGAGATTTTTAATATCATTAGTGTTTATGTACCATAGGTAGAACTTAATGAATCTAGAAAACATTAATTTTTGAAAAATCTAGATGAGATGGTATACAAAATGCCCACTAAAGAAAAATTCTTTATTGGTGGTGACATTAATGGGCATATGTAGAAATTAATCATAATGGATTTGATAGTGTACATGGAGGATTTGGTTTTGGAGAAAGAAATGAAGTGGCTAAGTCAATTCTAAATTTTGCTTTGTCCTATAATTTGATTTTAGTGAAGACTTAGTTTTAAAGAGAGAGTTTCTCCTTAATTACTTTTAAAAGTGAATCATGTGTGAGCCAGATAGATTTATTTTTAACTAGAAGGGTAGATATAAGTAATTAAATTAGCTGGAAAGTAGTGTTAGGCGAGAGTGTACTAACCTAACATAAGCTCTTAGTTTTAAATGCTCGGATTAAAAGGAGATTTAGAAAGATCAAGTATAAGATAGATTCTAAAATTAAGTTGTGGCAGTCAGAAGCTAATCAAAGAGTCTATGTAGATAGAATAGTATAGGAAACAGATTGGAAAGCCCATAATGATCCTAATGTAACATGAACAAAATGGATAGTTGTATTAAGAAGAAAATTAAAAATATGCTTAGTGAATTGAGGGGTAGTGCTCCACCATATAAAACATATTAGGGTGGAATAAAGAGGTAAAAAATGTATTAAGATTAAATAGGACTTTTAAAGAGATTTGAAAAAGAACAGTGATGCATCGAGTTTTGAGAGGTATAAACTAGTCAAGAAGGATACTAAGAAAGCTGGTCGGAATGTAAAACCTAAATTATATAATGAAGTGTATAAGAAGTTGGACATAAAGATGTTGAAAGGGATATATAGATAATTGCTCGAACTTGTGTACTGTAAAGTGTGTTAAAAATGAGGATCAGGAGATTATAATTCAGGACTAGAAGATTAAAGAAAGATGAAAATGATTATTTTGACAAATTTATAAATAGTATTTTTACTCAAGATTTGGGAGACCTTCATATTTAGTATGAGGATGTGAATCATAGTTTTACGCAAAAAATTAAAGAATGTAAAATAAAAGAGATTTTGAAGAGAATGAATAAAAAAGTTATTGGTTCAGACGATATTCCTATTGAGATATGGAGATGTTTATGAGAGACAGGTGTAAGGTGGCTAACATGATATATTTGCATATGCTCTTTATTAATTTAGAAAAAGTCAATGATAAAGTACCGAGAGAGGTTCTATGGTGAATATTGATAAAGAAGAGAGTTCCATCATATTGACATAATTAAAACCATGTATGATAGAGTACAGAACTTGTGGTAGTCTAATAGGTGATTTTTCATAATTAGATTGCATCAAACATCTATATTGAATTTATTCTTATATGCTAAAATGATGGATGAGCTTACTAGAGCTATTCAGGATGATATATCATATCATATACAATTTATTAATGATATTATTTTAGTCGATGAGAAGAGTAGGGGTAAATGCCAAGTTAGAGCTTTAGAGGTGAAAATTAGAATCTATAATGCAAATAAACAAAAGGGCCCAAGTTTATAGTGCTGTCACACTGGACGAGCGAGAGACATAAATGAACAATCAGTTTAGATACTTGAGTTCTATTATTCAGAACTATAGAAATGGATAGAGATGCCAACCATAGAATCCAAATTGGTTGGTTGAAATGGAGGAATGCAGCAGGAGTTTTATATGACCGTAACATTCCATTAAGACTGAAGGAAAAAATTTATAGGAATGTTATTAAGCCAGTTTTGTTATATGGCACAGAATATTGGGCTATAAAGAAACATCACTTACAGAAAATGAGTATAGTAGAAATGTGCATACTTCGATAAATGTGCGGTAAAACTAGAAGAGATAAAGTGAGAAATGAGGATATTCATATTAAACTAGGCATAGGCCACGTTGAAAAAAAGATGTGAGAAAATCGTTTACAATGATTTAATCACGTGCAATGGAGACCTATAGATGTATAAGTTCAACGAGTTGAGTTTATCAATAAAGGAAAAGTTAAAATAGCGAAGGGACAATTAAAGAAAATATGAATGAAGGTGATATAAAAATATATGGATGCTAGAGACTTAAATGAATACATATTGCACGATGGGAATGAGAGGAGTATTCATGTGGTCAAACCGGCGTAATACTCTTTACATTCATGTAGCCTGCCCCAAATACTTGGGCTAAAAAACTTAATTATAGTTGTAGTTGTAGTTGTTGCTGCTGTTGTTCTTGAACAGAAGAAATTGCACTGTAATTTCTGTGCCCTGACAAATTTCTCCAATAGCAGCCATTCGGTTGTCCTCTGGATGCACCACCTAAATGTGATCATTTCTAATTTGGTAAAAATATGCTTTTAATCAATTACAAGAGAGTTATTAGTAATCAATTACTAAAGGGAAGTGATTAGAGCGTCGCAGTTTTGATGTTTGAGGCCACGAATAATAACAATGAAACATCCATTACAAGACAACAAAGCACTTATAACCCTCTGCTCTCCTCCTTCCAACCATCTAATTTTCTCCATTACTCAGCATTTGATTTTCAGGGGGGATATTAAATCCAATAATATTACTATATGAATTAAGTTCTGTGTTGCATTGGAGTTAAAAATGATTCTATCTATGAATATCCTAAAGTAGTAACAGGAGACTGACCTTGCTGAGAAGTCTGAGAAGATCTGGGAGGATTCGACTCCAGGGACTGGACCTTTTTGAGATTCATGGCACGCTCCATAACGGATTCTGGATATTCATTCAGTTTGAGTTTGGCTTCCAGCCTGGCACTCCTCCGAACCTTTGGAGCTTCCACACTCTGTTCTCTCTTCCTCTTAGGATTGCACCGAGGGGAAGCAGACATGGCTGCTGGTGCCAAAAAAACAGTAGGATCCAGTACCAAAGCCCCTTCCAAATATTGCACAACCCACTTTGTGGATGTCTAAGACCAAAGAACTACACATACTGCACAAAAATTATATTATATTCCAACAGAACTATTATCTACTCCAGATCAAAGCATTTCCATTCATCAATTAGTATCAGACTTATCCAGCACATTTAGGGGATGATGTAGGCTAAAAGTTTGAATGGTTGCGCATGATGAAAAAGATGAAATTGAATTGTTTGTAATGCTCAGCATTAAAAACTAAAATGGTTAGTTGAATTCAAATATCTGGTCATGTTGGAGAATATTTCGTAAGTTATACAATTAAGAAAGAAACCAAGATGTAGTTCTCAAGAAAATTATGTCATTAAGTTTAAAACGAGCAAGGAGTACGGCCTCTCATTAAACTTCATGAACAATTTAGGCTATCAGATATATTAAGTTCAATGAAAGTATATTCAATAATAATGAGTCGCTTGAAAGAAAAAAAAAACATGAGGGGATGAGTCATAGAAAAAGGAATTAATGACTAATGCCTTCAAGGAAAAGAAAGGAGAATTTTCAGAAATTACAGGCATATTAACAACTCTGATGAAGCTACCATTGCCACCAATGTTATAAAGGACCAAAGGAGTTGACCAACAGTCAAAGAGCCAGATAAAGCAGCACCTGAGAATATTACTGTCAAACATCAGAGAGGACGCTTAAGCTATAAAGACAGCTGTATATCCTTATTTGCCAAGGAATATGAAGCATAGAAGAAAACAACAGGCTTTCATAGCAAACAATGGTTTACATGAAAAGGGGAGAATGTTCTTGATAAGTAAGGTGTGACATTATGGGCAGCACATTTCTGAAAAAAAGTCCATAAAACAATGGGGAAAAAAAACTTAGGAAAATGATAATAGGAGATGGCACATTTCAGTTTCTGCATAGTATTATAAGAAGGAATGAAGTTCAAGAAGAGAACTGATTACAAACTGGAGTAGTCAAAACTCATGGGCAGTTAAACAAGGTACTCCCTGCAATTCTAGTTTTGAAAAAAACTATGTGAGTTAGGTCAAGTCGGCATACTCTATGAAGCTTCCTGCATATGAGTAGGAGAATGATCTGAACTTGGATAAAAAATACTCAAATCACAAGAATACCGTTGGATTGGTTAGATGACTTCATATCTGGGTGAGAATTGTAGGGATTTTGGGCATATTTAAGAATATATTCTACCCATCTCCTGATTATTTCTTATTATTTTCAGATTCAGTCTTAATTTTCTTTTAACTATCACACTGCTAAAGGGAAAACCATATCACGCAGGTGGGGTGGAATTTGCTGAATAAATCTAGACAAAGATACCCATTTGCAGCGACATTAAAATTTGAGAATCGGAATGGCTATACATAAAAGGTTTGGGATAAAAGGCTTAGTTGTTGTTTTGGAATGGCTATACATAAAGCACTATCTGGAAATTGTTCATAAGGAACTAAAATGGATGGTGATTGAGATCATTGATAAAAGAAACTATAAGTATGGAAGAAGTTCCATTCTTTTATGTCTTACAGTGCAATTGACCTACCAGGATATCATTTGGTTGTCTCATATCAAGAATGAAAAGTGTTAGCAAATCTTTTGTTATGTGTGCACTAAAAAGGAGCAACCTAGTCGGACACAGTTTTAAGGAAAAAAAAAAAAAAACACAAGTTTTCTAGATTAAGGAACCGACTTTAATGTTATTAAAGCAAGACACCATAGGTGCTTAACAAGTACGTGTGAGCATAGAATGCCTAAAGAAGAAGAAAAGTATGATTCAAGCAACACAATCTAACATGAATTCAATATAACACAAACTAATAGGATATCTATTAGAAGAAACTTCATTACCATGTGTCAATGATTAGATATATATATGGAACCCAGGAAAAACAAATGCCAAACTGAAGATTAAGGGATATAAAGTTTAATAGTAACATCAGTGCCAAATATAAATACAAAAACTTTTAGAAGTAAAACATTCCTAACATAATTTAACTACGATACCAACTCCAAAAACTTTTGTAAAGAGAAATCAAACCCTTTACCAGGAATTCCCCAGAGAGGTTATCTACAGACTTCAACATAAGTTAATACGACATTTGATGTTACTATATTCATCACGTAGTATTTCCCTAGTATGATTTTTTTTTTTTTTTTTTCATGTGTAGATTAACTCTGTACTAGTTAGACAGTAACCAAATTCTATGCAAACCAGATACATAAGCATAGTGAAGACACGTTAATGGAATACATAAACCAAATGTGGTTGAAAATTTGAACCGAAGAACATGTCAAAAGACTTCTGCGACTAACACCAAAGACAAAATTGACACTTCTTGTAAGATAACGTACATTTTAAAGGGAAAAAATCAATAATCATAAAAAAGATTAATAAGAATAGAAGTTAGAAATTAATTTACTCTAAAAAATATATATAAAGGGGATTAAAGCAAATTTCCTTAAGAAAGATCAAACCCTCTCCTCAAAGGGGCAATCAACCATTCAAACCAATATAGACGCAAACCAGTTAAACTAAGTGTGTAAACTCTCAAAAACCCTAAAATTATCTCATAAAATACATCAATGTACTAATCAAGAACTTCCGCTAAGATATATATATATATAGTAACAATCAGCTACAAAATGAATGAGTCAGCAAGTTCAAACTTTTTTAATCCCAAATTAAAAAACTACCAGAGCAAAACCCTTTCTTTAAAAAGGTTTATTGATCAATGTCAACAATTTAGAGACAATTCACAGAAAAAGCAACATCTAAACCCTCAAAAACCCTAGAATTTAAACGAGAAAAGGTATCAATGTACCGATTAAGAACCTAAGAAGAGCAATGGCGAATCAAAGGTCAAAGTTTGGGCTAAGATAGTTACCAGGATCAAACGATTTGTTTTGGGTACTCGAAAACTTGGGAAATCGAAACGAGAGACCGCAAAGAAAGGAAATGAATAAAATTTGGGGGAAAATAAGGAACTTTTTTTTTCTCCCTGCTGATCGGGAGGGAGAGGAGGGCTTGGGCTCGGGCTCGGGCGAGAGTTTATATAGCCTCCGGTGGGCCCTTTGGAGTGGTGTTATCAATGAGTTTGGGTGAGTCCACGACCTTAGTGGGCTTTTGCGGCGGTCTATTCTCCGTTTAAGTAATTAGTTATTAATTAGAATTTGATTATTGATTAATTAGTGGGTTTTAGCAATTAACACCGTCATTTGTTTCGTGTTATTGATAAATATGAAGAAAAAACAAAGTTATCCTCTACACCTTTCGTTCTTATATTTGAAATTAAGAGTTCTACTTCGTTTGGGAAAATTTCGTCTTTAGAAATTTTTGAGAATAATTGGATGTTTAAGGAAAATTAGCAAAAGGATATTTAATTTTGGAGTTTTTACATATTTGTCCTTTATATCTTTAAAAATTAAAATTTAGTCATCCAAATCTTCATATTTATAATTTAGTCCCCAAATTCTTTAAATTACCTCATTTTAGTTCCAATCATATTTTTTGCCCGAATTTTCCGTTATACCCCTGAGTTACTTCACTTTAGTTCGCTCTTTCCTCTTTCTCCTCTCTTCATTTTTCTTATTGAATTTCCTTCTCCATTCTTTTCATCTTTCTTCACTTCTAGTTAATCTCTAAAGTGGAGTAACTCAGGTGAATCCAATAAGAAAAGAAAAGAGAAAGAGAGGAGAGGAGAATAATGGAGAGGGGAATCCAATAAGGAGAAGAAGAGAGGAGGAAGAGAGAAGGGAGGACTAAAATGAAGTAACTCAGTGGTATAACGGAAAATTCGGGTCAAAATTATGATTGGTGGACTAAAGTGAGGTAAGTTAAATGATTTGAGGATTAAATTATAAATATGAAGATTTAGGGGACTAAATTCTAATTTTTAAAGATGTAAGGGACAGATATGTAGAAACCCTTTTAATTTTTATAATTGTGAAAGATGACTAGAAATAAAATTTATAATTCAATTCCTACAAAAATATGAGTTGAAATTTTAAGAGAAATTTTTTTAGCTTTTGAGCTATGTAGAATTAGTAATTGGTGTCCACATAATGGATATTGGAATGTGAAAATTATTCGGTATTTTACTATCGTTTTCAGCTTGCCTAACACCCTCTCTATGTAAAAATAGATTTAATAGTAAGTTATAATATTATTACATTTAGTTTGCTAAAATGCCTTATATTTTTTAAAGATGTAAAAGAAAAAGGGAAAGAAAAAAAAGAAATTGTTTGAATTTTTTGTGAGAAAGTGAGAGAGTTTTTATGCCTCATGATAAAGTTAGAAGATTAATAAATTTGTTTTCTGAGGTTTTCTATTTTGATTTTCAAGAATCATTTAGAAATGTTATCGGAACTAGGAATTTATAAAATTACTTATTAGATATTTTTGAGACATCTCTATAAGTGCTTTTTTGTGAATTTCTTTATAAACATAGTTACTTCAAAATTATATATATATATATATATATATATATATATATATATATATATATATATATATATATATATATATTGTTAGTCAAACTCACACACAAGGAATTGAATTCAGAACCTTTCGCAAATTGGAAAGGGGTAATGTTACTTGAGCCAAGGTTTATTGGCACTTCAAAATTATAGTTGATATCAGTAGATTGAGGGATAAAAATAAACAAGTCAATTAAAGAAGAAAAAAGAAAACTCCATGTAGACATGCACATATATGATATGTGAACAAAAAGAATATCATTTGCATTTGGTGGCCAGGTATCGTCCCTCGGACACTAAACTTGAACTCCAAATTTAATATCTAACAAATTTGCATATAATATTTGTTTAAAGAATTTGGTGATAACTTGATTAATTACTCAAATTGAATACTAACATGTTAATCTCTCACAAATTAATCTAATTTGTTTCTACCCTTACTCTGATATACTCGCCTCTCTCTATCTAGTTTTTGTTCTCCTTCTCACATTAACTTATTAATGTGCTTTTCTCTCTAATATGATGCACTCTAGCCCACTTGTCTTTCTGATTTTTTTCTCTATCAAATCTATATTTTCTCTCTTTAATATGATTATCTTTCTTTTCCTAACTCACTTTTCTCTAATACGTATGTTTAACTCTTTCTATGATTCTCTCATTCTATAATTTTTTTTTTTTTTCTCTAACACGTGTTTGTATCTTATGCTCAAATTTGTATCTCCCTTTACATTATCAATACGACTTGTTCTTGTTATTTCTCTCTCTATATATTCTCTTTTAATCTTCTCTACAGCCCACCTCCCCTCTCTAAACCCATTTTCTCTCTCTATCTACATCTTTTTAACTCGTTTTCTCTCTATTTTTTATTTTTATTTTTATTTTTTTCCCATTTTGCCTGATTTGTCTTTATAGCCCACTATATAGAGAGCAAACACATTGAAAAATGATTAATTTTACGAGACAAAGCAAGAAAGAGGGTGCATCATGTAAAAGCTTGGATAAGTTTAGAATAAGAATTAAGAAAGAGAAGGTAACTGAAAAATAAATCAGGACAAAACTTTTAAATTATTTTCTGAATTTTTTTTTTTTAGTCGAACTCATCTAAGAAATATTTTTTTTTTACAATAATATTCAAATTGAGTCTCATTCAGAAGTCGAACTTCCAAATCCTTTGTTGGTCAAATCCCTAATCCAGAGATATGAAACTTTAAGTCCAAGATCAAATATCCAACCATGAACATTCTTTCCAAAACTATAGTACACATGCAACATTCAATCTTACGAGTCCCTCATGTCCACCCCCTTTCCATAATCCCCCTCTCTTTAAAAAACCATCAATCAATACATTGTAAGATATCGCATCTTACTTCCTATAGTTTGTCTCGAAGGACGCCCTTCTCACATGGCCTAATCTACAACGAAGGTGGTGGGCAAGTCCTAATATTTGCACGCTATGCGGATGGGAGAATGAGACTATTTCACATCCCTTGATGACGTATACGTTATCATTAGATGTTTGGCGTAAAAGTGATGATGCTATGGGAATTCATCCATGGATGTGAAACTTAAGTACAAGATCAAATATCCAACCATGAACATTCTTTCCAAAACTATATTACACATGCAACATTCAATCTTACATGTCCCACATGTCCATCTCCTTCACATAATCCCCCCTCTTTAAGAAAACCATTAATCGATACATTGTAAGATACCACGTCTTGCTTCCAATGGCTTGTCGCGAACGACGCACTTCTCACGAGGACTAATCTACAACCAAGGGGGTGGGGTAGGTCCTAATATTTGCACGCTATGTAGAAGGGAGAATGAAACTATTTCACACTTGTTGATGACGTGTGCGTTCTCATTATATGTGTGGCGTAAAAGTGTTGATACTATGGGAATTCATCTCAATATGACTGTAAACAATAACTTTTGGCAACAGAACCGGGTGCAGTACGGGGTAAAATAATTGATTTAGCTTCCACTTTTGTCATGCTTGTGTGCCAGAACATCTGGAAGGAGCATAATAGCATAATTTTCACGGACACTGTACACACAACTGTATTTTGCTTGTATATGCATATATATCATACTTTCTACTCTTATCCGTGGTATCCAGACGCTCTTGTATATATTTAGCACTTATATTGCTTTGTCTTAATACTGTACTTGACTCTATATGAATAATATTTTAATGTACATATTACTTATCATTTCTATATACATTTTTTTAGATATTGATGTTATTCATGCCTATGATATTGTGACAGATAGATTTAGATTTGTAGCGTGTGTGTATTATATTTGATAACTTCCATATATCTTCCGTGTGATTGTATAATATAATCACCTAGTGCACTCAGTGTCTGTCATCGTCCACATATGACAGGCTATCCATTTTTAGAACACAAATATAAAATAAAATAAACAGATATCACAGAACACTTTGAAATATCAAATGCATAGAGACCTTTGCTTGTACATCGAGCAACAAGGTTATTGGAAACAAAAGTCCTGGTCATTATATAACGAGCTTTTAAATTTTAATCCTTCAAAGTTATGCGCGCTTGATTCGCTTGGTGCATGTTAGAAACTTTCTTTTATTTTTTTTTTTATTAATAATAATTTGAACATGACAAACATGTAGTATTTTAATTATTCGTATGATATCGGCTCTCTTATCAAGAACCATGTTGGACCATTTATATGAAAAAAAAAAAAAAATCATTTCTTGATTCATTTGTCTCCATCTAACAATAAAGTCCTAACGCTCCTGTTAACTTACTTCAGATAAGTCCAAAATAATAGCTAAAATTGAAAGCGTGTGAACGTATTTAACGCACACATAACAAATTCTATGTTGGTTCACAATTTCGAAAAGAGAGAACTGTTGCACATGGGATATCTAGTTTTGCGCCACACGCATGAGATTACGGAGTAATTAAAATATTAAAAGGGTATTTACTGGTTTGTCCCTCAAATCTTTATATGTTATGATTTAGTCCCCCAAATCTTCATATTTAGGATTTAGTCTTCAAATCTCCTAAATTACTACAATTTAGTCCCCTTTCCTAACTTTTGACCTGATATTACCATTTTACCCCTCCTTATTCATTCTCTCTTTCTCTTCTCTTCTCCTTCTCTCTTCTTCTTTTCTTCATTATTCCTCCTCTCTTCTCCTTTCTCTTCATTCTCTCTTCCTCATCTTTTCTTCATTGGGAGAAGAGAAGAGGAAGAGGAAGAGAGAAGGAGAAGAGAAGAGGAATAATGAAGAAAATGAGAAGAGGGGAGGAAGAGAGGAGGAAGAGGAGAGGATGAAGAGAAAGAATGAATAAGGAGGAATAAAATGGTAATATCAGATTAAAAATTAGGGAGGGGAACTAAATTGTAGTAACTTAGGAAATTTGGGGGACTAAATCCTAAATATGAAGATTACGGGGACTAAATCATAATATATAATTTTAGGGACAAACTAGTAAATACCCCAATATTAAAATGTCTTTTTTTAAGTTTGATGCGGACAATTTTTTCTCTTATGGTTGGAGAATAATTTATTTTCCATCCTTTTCTTTCTGCTAATTTTTTTTTTTTTTAATCTCATGAGATGTAATGTAAAATTTAATTCCTAGAGTATACTTCTTCCGTGGACTAATTTGTCACGAAACTTGTATTTATTTTCCCAAATAATGACTGCCTTTCTAATTTAGAATTTTCCACATCTAATAGAGGATCGTAACCGATTTTATTGGCGGGTTATTGGTCAGAGCATCGACAAAATTAGAATAGTTTTGCTACTTTATTTTATTTTTATTAGGTTTTGTGATATATCGCATTGGATTTTATTACAATTGCCCACCTAGTATCCTTTTTCTCTATTATGTATTTCCAAAGTAATGTAAGCGATACAACTCAATGATCTTTCTAGGAAGTAGGAAAATAGTTTTTTTTTATTTTTATTTTATTTAGCTATAGACTATATTTTTGATCAACATTGATGAAGAAAAGAGTTCACATTAATCATATTGACATAATTAAGGACATGTATGATAGAGTAGTTACCAATATTAGAACATGTAGTGGTTTAACAAGTCATTTTTCTATCACAATTGGATTGCATCAAGCATCTGTATTGAGCCCGCTCTTATTTGCTATAGTGATGGATGAACTTACTAGAGCTATTCAGGATGAGATACCTTAGTGTATAATATTTGCTGATGATATTGTCTTAGTTGATGAGACAAGAGTAAGGGTGAATGTTAAGTTAAAGTTATGGTGGCACACATTAGAATCTAGAGGTTTTAAATTGAGTAGATTTAAAACAGAGTATATGGAGTGTAAATTTAGTAAACGACGGACTATAGATTATAATGCTATAAAACTGGATGGACAAGAGATACAAATGAGTAGTCAGTTTAGATATTTGGGTTTTATTATTCAGAATGATGGAGAGATCAATAATAATATTAATAATAGGATACAAACTGGCTGGTTGAAATGGAGGAGTGCAACGAAAGTTTTATGCGACCGTAACAATCTGTTAAGACTGAAAGGAAAAGTTTATAGGACTGCTATTAGGCCAGTTTTATTATATGGCACGCAATGTTGGGCTATAAAGAAACGTCATTCACAGAAGATAAGTATGGTAGAGATGCGCCTGCTCCGCTGGATATGCGGCAACACTAGGAGAGATAAAGTGAGAAATAAAGATACTTGTGCTAAGATAGGTGTAACTCCCATCGATGAGAAGATACGAGAAAATCGCTTACGATGATTTGGTCATGTGCAACGTAGACCTACAAATGCACCAGTTCGACGAGGAGAGTTTATCAATGTAGGACAAGATAAAACAACGAAGCGAAGTCCGAAAAAAATATGGATGGAGGTGATACGAAAATATATGAATTTTAGAGGTTTAAATGAGGAGATATTATTTAATAGAAATGAATGGAAAAGGACTATCAAAGTGATCAATACAGCGTGATTATTTTTGGGTTCATGCAGCCTACCCCAAATGCTTGGGATAAAAGGCTTAGTTGTTGTTGTTGTTATTGTATTGTTTCTTTATATGCTAGTTTTTTACTCATTTTAGTGAGTTTCTCTAACTTATTCTGGTTTTTGATAATCATAAATATCAACTGCTATCATGATATTGTGATATATTAAATTTAAAATTTTAACAAATTATTTGGCAGGTAAATAAAAATTTTGAAATCATGATCTTATAAAAAAAAATCATGTATTAGAATTTCCTTTGTGAATCGAATTCTCAATATGCTGATCTTTTTTCACCCTTCATTCTTTTAGATGTTTTCTATTTTTTTTTTTTTTTGGAAAAATAAAATATGTCCATACCAGGCTTTTTCCTGATTTAGGTTTTTTTTTTTTTTTTACCCATGCCTTATTTTTCCTTCTTCATTAGTTGCTTTTTGTTTAGTTTTTTACTATATCCTTGCACTATTTGAAGATATTTTTTTAGCAATTTTCTCTTTTAAATGGACAGATTTTGTCATTTCTTTATATTTGTTAAAATAATTGTAATGAAATGGACACTAAAGCTGTGTTTGGATTGAGGGAAAATGAAGGAAAAGAAAAGAAAAGAAAAGGAAAGAGAAAGGGAAAAGAAAAGAAAAGAATATGGAAATTGGTTTCCTTTTTTATGTTTGGTTAGAAAGAAAATGAAAAAGAAAATCTCAAAGAAATTTTAGAAGAAAACAGTTTTTTATGTTTGGTTGTTCAATAGAAAATTAAAAGGAAAATATAATTCTAATTAAACTATAGAAAATTTAAATATTAATTTACATATTCTTGATATAATTTTTAATTTTTAAATAATTAAGCATATAATAACCAAATGGTCCAAATTTCACAAAAAGTTAAAAATATCTTCGGACTAAAATTACAAGAAAATTTCTCTTCTTTTTTCTCTTAACTTTTCTTTTCTTTCATTTTCTCCTGGGTTTGAGGAAGAAAAGGAAAAAGAAAAAAAACATAATATATTTTCTCTCATTTTCTTTCCCTTTTATTTTCTCTCTAATTTTTCCTCAACCAAACAATAAAAAACAACTTTTCCTTTCCTTTTATTTTATATTCCTTCATTTTCCCTCAATCCAAACACAGCCTAAGAGAGTTTATCTCAACCTCCAAAAGTATCAATTGCTTATCTCTCTTTACATCCCAATCAAAATACCCTGTAGAGGTACATACTGACAAGTACCACTCTATGTATTTTTTACAAACAAAAGTTTCATATTAAAATTACCTACTAGCACGATTTTAAAATTTTCAGATACCACCCATTTGAAAAAAAATAACTACGGAAAAGAAAAAGATAGAATGACGAAAGTGGCAATAATGAAAGCCAAGAAACAATTAAAAGAGTATGAACTCAGACTAGATGGAATCGTGAAAGACTCAAAATGTTATGAGTTATGTTTTTTTTTCCTAAAAAGAAAAAAAAAGAAAAAAAAAAAACAATTCCTAAGATAATAAAATTGGACCTAAGATAACTTATGGAGAAGGAAAATTAAAGTAATAATAAAAAATAATTCATGAAAATAGTAAAGACCCGAGTATATTTTCTCTCTTTTATTTATTTTTTCTTTCTTGAATTCGTTTTTTTTTTTCTTTTTCTAATCCCTAAAAATTATTATGGTTTTCAAAATTCATCTAAGAATTTAAAGGATATTTTAATAAAAACTTATGGTTTAGTATAATTTAATCCTATTAAATACTCTTTCAGGCTGGTCTAGTAGTCGTTTTTAAACAACTACATACTTTAAAAAAAAAAAAAAAACTTGTTTTGATGAAAACAACTAATTATTATAATTTAAAATTTCACCTTTGCATATATTTGCAATTGGTGTAAACTACTAAAAAAGTTGTGGTATTTTGACCATAGAAAAAAAGTTTATACGTTCATTAGGGATAGTTATTTTGTGAGTCAACCTTATATCTTAGTAGCCAAATGGAAAAGATATGAAATTAGTACAGTAGATGCTAAGACTAAGGGGGAAGAAGAAAACAGAGCTAGCTACTAAAAGACAAGGGCTATTATTCCTACAAAGGAAAAAGAGTCAATATCCCATCCCTTTTTAAAATATAACATGCATTGGAATTAATTAAAATTTATTTGGAATTTAAAAAAAATTGTATTAGAATTCAAATGAAGCAATTTCTTTTTTTTTTTTTTTTTTAATAACAGAATAAATCCAGCTCAAAACAGACAAATAGGGGAAATTCTAAATGCGCACCATATGTTTCAAGTGAGCACCATTTTCTCCTATGTGGTAAATCAATATGTGGTGCTCACTTTTAAAATGTGGTGCGCATTTAGAATTTCCCGACAAATGGCCCCTACCCAAACCGATGATTGAGTGCACTCCACCTCCGACCTAACTTTGTCGGTACCCCCTCTTCTGGGGAAGTTCTAGATGGGCACAAGATTTTTCTTAGTAAGCCCACTTTTTCTGGTGAACACAATCTCTTTTTTGAAAAGAGATGGTTTTTCAGTGAGCCCACTAATATTACCCAAATACCATCATCTCCTCCTCTCTCATACACGTTCTCAAGAAAGAACCCATTATTTTTTAACTCAAAAACTCATCTTAAGAAAAAAATGAAGGAATTGTTCTCCCATATCTGTCTCCGGCTTCGCTCCGCCCCCGCCCTGCCCCCGCTTCGTCCCGGCGAGCTTTTTCCCTGAGAGCGATGGAGAAAGTTGATAGAGGCTATGGAGGAAAAGAGAAGAAGAAGATAGGATATTTTGGTCCAAAATTTTTAATGACAAAATTGTAATAAAATAGAAGTTTTAAGTGGGCTAAGTGGGCTCGGAAAAAAAACAGTTGTGCCCATCTAGAAACTCCCCTCTTCTGCCCCTGCAGACTGCAATCGCTAATCCCCAAGAGAGAGAGGGATATAAAAAAAATAAAAAAAAAAAAGCCAATCAGTCTTGGTTGAAATTGCATGGAAAGTCTATTTCAATTATATATATATATACATGAGTTTGACTAAAAAATTTTCCGTTGACAATAAAATAGTTTAGCAATGCCAATTATGGGGAGTTTCCAAAGTAGCACACCACTTTTTCTAGTGAAGCCACTAAATAGTTCTTTTCTCCTCGGACTTTCAATTGAAAAATAAGCTCATCAAGAAAAATGGTGTGCTTCTCTGGAAACTCCCCAATGATGGCAATGTGGGCCCTACCCCAACTGAAGAATTTTCAGAACCAGAATGAAAACGAAACATCCAAGCTATAAGATAAACAAACCAATCCCCAAGCACTTTCAGTTCTAATTCTAATTCCAGTGCAAAGAAATGGTGAAGGCAAGGAGAAGATCCGACTCTGTTCTCATTCCTGCAATCGTTCTTCTTGTTTCTGTTGCTGCTGCTGCTGCTGCTGCTGCTGCTGCAGAGGCTGTTGAGGAGAATGGAGAGGTGTTGCTTTTGCCTGGCCAGGACTTCAAAGTCAGCTTTGCCCATTACTCTGGCTACATCACTGTGGACAAGCAAGCTAGCAGAAATCTCTTCTACTGGTTCGTTGAGGCCGCTGACGATCCTGCATCCAAGCCTCTTGTTCTCTGGTTGAATGGAGGTACTTTAATCATGCCCATCGCACAAAAAAAACCATCCCTTTTCTATTAAAGTTTTGACCTTTTCTTATTTGATTGGGTCTATGACTTGAAAAAGTGAGTAAAGATTTGATTTTGAAACATGGGTTCTTCTCCACTGGCTGAATCGAGGTCTGCCCATTCAGGAAAAAGGAATCTTTTTTTATTGTTATTGATGAAATCACAATTTTTGTTGATTAGGGAAAGCTGTTTGTTTGTTCACTTGCATCTGATGGAAAAGTGATTTGTCTTTTTAGGGCCTGGATGTTCTTCTATTGCTTATGGAATGGCTGAGGAAGTTGGGCCTTTTCATGTCAAGCCAGATGGAAAGAGCCTTTACTTAAATCCTTATTCATGGAATCAAGGTAATGAGGAAAAATTGTATCTCTCTTTTTTTTTTCTTCTTCTTCATTTATTCTTAATTGGTAGATTAGACTATTTTTGGGAACTTGGATTTGTATTCAGCCATAGTTAAATCAATCTAAGAAAGGGACCATTGTATCATTTGCCTCTGGTCGTTTGATTGGCTAAGTATGTTTTCTCCAATTATTTGCATTATTATTCAGTTTCATGTTTTCTATTGCTAGTAATTACTGAAGCAATGCTCGAATTTAGCTGCTGATATCGATTATTTTTCCTCCTATAAATCTCACTAGTCATGAAGTCATACAAGATTGCATCTCTCTTTTCTATTCAAGTCATCTGTTCTCAAATTCTAGTTTATGTGAATGTAGATCATTTACTGAAAAATGCCAAAACTTGATATTTTGCAGCGGCTAATATTTTGTTCCTTGATTCCCCCGTTGGTGTCGGCTTTTCCTATTCCAACACCACCAATGATGTGTTGCTCAATGGAGATGCAAGGACTGGTAAAACTTTTGCTGTCTTTATAGTTATGGCCATTGATCAATTTACCAACATCGCCGATTCACATTCTTGTGCAGCCAAGGATTCCTTGAAGTTTCTAGAGAAATGGCTCAAGCGATTTCCTCAATACAAGGGAAGCGATTTTTATTTAGCTGGAGAGAGCTATGCAGGTTCAAGGAGACTACATAAAACTGGATACTAAGTTTCAATTTCTTTTTCTCCTGAATGACAAGTTTCTTCACTATTTAGTTTATCTACATCATTGCAATTCTTATGATACCTAAAACAATTCTATAGGGCATTATGTTCCTCAGTTGGCCCAAGCCATTGTAAGGTCTCATCAACTGACAGGAGACAAGTCGATTAATTTGAAGGGATATATGGTATGAATTCTTGAATCGGGTACTTTTTTTTTTTTTTTCATCATATGGAAAGATGGACAAGTTTCAGGCCTTTCACATATGCCCTGAGCAAGGAGGGAGTTTTACGGAGAAATAAAATGCAGGTGGGAAATGCTCTAATTGATGATTTCCACGACCATTTCGGGGTGTTCCAATTTATGTGGGCTGCTGGATTGATATCCGATCAGACATACAAACTATTGAATGCTTTCTGTGACTTCCAGTCATTTATACACCCATCAGAACAATGCGAAAAGATCCTTGAAACCGCTAGCAGTGAACTTGGAAACATCGATCCTTATAGCATCTTCACTCCTTCGTGTCCTGGGACTGCTACCTTTTCAAGGAATAGACTGCTCAAGAGATTACATGTAAGCTTCTACTTTCGATAGGTCAGATTATGAGTTGGCAAGTTTTGCTGATTCGATTTTTTTAGATTTATGTAGTTACGAATATGTCGCCTCTAGAAAGGAAGTTAGGACTGTTAAGGATCCATAGATATTACTCAAAGAATTTGTATAAAAAGCTTTGATTTTTTTTTCTATTTGAGATCAAAAAAAGCTTTTGATATCGTAGTGGTTGCACTTATATGGCAATAGTTATTTTCTACCTTTTATGGCAAAAAATATCAGGATCAATTGGCACTTATGCTATATGTTGACACTTGACAGTCATTTGGACGGGTGCGTGAAAAGTATGACCCATGCACCGAGAAGCACTCAACAGTTTATTTCAACTTGCCGGAGGTTCAAAAGGCACTTCATGTTAATCCAGATTTTGCACCATCTAAGTGGGAAACTTGCAAGTAAAGCCACAAGAAACTCTATTTGAATTCCCTCATATACTTTATGTGTGCTTAGTAGGTTAAGTTTGTAGTAACGTTTAAAATCTCGGATAGGCATTGGTATTGACTGATAGTTTATGATATTGGAATTCGTTAATTTCAGAACTAGCATATTGGCATTGTAAGATATATCAAATGAGTATCAGAAATATTGGCAATTCTGGTGCGGTACTATAGGTATATCTCAAAATCCTGTATGATATTGCCATACATATTGGTACCAGTTGATATTTAAAACCTTGGTTTGTAGCCAATGCAATGTTGGTTGCGACTCTTCACTAGCTTACTCTTACTTTTGACATGTCCTTGAAGGTTTCTGATTTTTAATCTTATTATCCAATTTTCTTTAGTCCTATTAACTTTAGTTTCTTTTGCAGTGATGTTGTTAACGAAAACTGGAAGGACTCTCCCACATCCATGCTACCTGTATACCATGAACTTATTGCTCACGGCCTTCGCATATGGATATTCAGGTGAATATACTACTACGTCTTATTTCTCTATGTTCACGAGAACATTATCCCGCAGTTGTAAACTTACACCTTTGATGATTGGCATATGCTGAACTTGTGAATGATCTGATACTGAAACATCTGGACATTCTCATGCACGCATTGGTCTAACTTTATCAAAAAATGCCTATCTCAGTGTTGTCCAGCGTATCATATCACTTTAAATTTAAATATCGGGGATCACCCATCATCTGAGCAATCTTAGTCATGCTGACACTTCCAATACAATTGTTTACAGTGGGGATACAGATGCTGTACTTCCGGTTACATCCACCCGATACAGTATTGATGCTCTCAACCTTTCAACTGTAATTCCATGGCATCCTTGGTATGACGACGGTCAGGTAAGATGTACTTATCTCTGAAAATGTGTTCATTTTGTTCAGCTGAATTACACGCAATTAGGTTTCAATATTCCAAATTGATTCACTGATTCCCCTTGTTGTAAAATGCCGACTTCTTTAAACTTGTTACTGAAATTTCCCCTTCAATTTCTCATCAAAGACAATGAGTATCTATGCCCTCTTATATCTTACAGGTTTAGTTCTATTTGGTATGCATGGATCTATATTTTCTATATTGGTTATGTTTAAGTTTTGATGGAAATGACCTTTTCTCTTGTCTAATCAATAAAAAACAACACCATTGCAAATAACATGACTGTGACTGTACGTAAGAGATGAGTTTAGTTACAGTAAATGTGAAGAACCATGGGCTTACTGTTGACCCTGATGTATGTTTACTTCTTACCCTACTTCTCAAAGATATCCTTAGCAACTTTGCTGGATGTTTACACACACATTTGTTTGGTAGTGTCAATCAAACTACCATTCTTCGTTTTTTTCTTTCGGTATAAAGGCTGTAGCATGCTCCTAGGATCTCCCATAAGCCAACCCCTCGCTTTACCACCGAGTTGGACCTCGAACTACCATAAGCTCTTCCAAGTTAGGATGAGTATCTCTGCAGGACCTCTGTTCTTTGTGTATGTTATTTTCTTCATGTATATCAGCTAATATTGATATAGATCATGAATATCACACAGATATGGAGATGAGTATCTCTGCAGGATCTCTGTTCTTTGTGTATGTCATTTTCTTCATGTATATCAGCCAATACTGATATAAATAGTGAATATCACATCAGATATTGAGGTCTCTGATACATGATGAACCTATAACATAGGCTCCAATATTATATGACAGACTCCGAAGTTATGGTGCCTCCGCAGGTTGAAACCATGACAAACTCTGAAGTTATGGTACCCCTGCAGTTTGAAACCATTTTTTGGATAGAAACCTGGGCTGCTTTGATACCAATTTGAAGTCCCTTCCATTGCATCAAAACTCCGAAGTTGTGGTGAGGGTTGAGAAAAATTATTTTGTATTTTAACGGATACCATCTATATATTGTACATTGTCAACATCATGCTATCTGTAGCAAACATGTAGCTTACCTCCTGTGTCCCCGTATGGATATCTTGATTCTAAGACATCATTTGATAATGCAGTAATTAACGTCATGATATTTCACAATGTATTTGAGTACTTCATTAGAAATTTATAATATATACCTCTTACTTTTGTATCAATTCGTTGACCTTGATACTCCCAAATCGTAGTTATTACAGATCAATTCTTCCAGTTTAAGCCTAGTCCAACAAAAGTTTTTCGACTTTGTACTTCTGATGCCTTTGACCAAAATCACATCATACACAAGCTTCTCATTTGCAACTGTAGAAATTTGTATCTGTAATGAGAAGCTTTGTTCTTGATAAATCTAAATCATAATGTACGGGATCATGATGATGAATCGGATGACATGGGCCTCAAAATTAATAATTAAAACTTGCTTTTCAAGGAGAAGAAACATTGTGACCTGGTTGATTATTGGGATCTCATCACAAGCTGAAATATTACTGCTGAAACAGGTCGGTGGATGGACCCAGGTGTACAAGGGACTAACGCTTGTTACTGTGAGGGGAGCTGGGCACGAGGTTCCTCTGCATCGACCCAAGCAGGCCCTCGTGCTCTTCAAGTCGTTCTTGTCAGGAAGCCCGATGCCTACAATTTCTTCAGTAGACGACTCCTGAGCTTGGCAGTCGCCTTCGTTGCTGCAAGCTTACAGCCACTTCAAGCTTGCTTGACACCCTGCTTGAAGGCAATGCAACAAGAATTTCGACCATTTTCTAGTTGATGTATTTACTTTCTACAGCTACGGGTTATCAAAAGAGACGCAAGCGAAGGGCAAGTATGTTTCTAGCTTGGCCGCAAGTACTGTACTACTATAAACCATGAATAAGGATTTTTGATGTAAAACTTGAATGGCCTTCAACCTCACATTTCCCTTGTCCAAGGAGTTAATGAAGATGTCGGTATGTTTCTTTATTTTATTCTAATTTTCCCTTTTGGTGACTAGAATCTTTACTGCTTCTGCATCGCCCTTTAGGATTAAAAATACAGGAAAATACAGGTTTACGAGTTCGAAAATTATAAAATGAAGTCATTCAGCTATTATTGTAGTGGAGAATTAGCTAAATATCAAAAGCACGAAAGAAAAAATGGTTGAAGTTTTGACATGTAAGGTCATATTTTGTATCAAGATTTTATAAGTGTATTATGTTTGTATATATCTATCTATCCATAGGACATATATAAGTAATATGTACAAAGATATACACAGTAATATCGTATTTATGTTCATTGACAGGGTGTTAGTATTTGTTTTGCATCCCAGATAGAAGAACTCAAAGCACAAGGAGTAAAATATATTTTGCAAGAAAGGAAGCGCCACTTAGAAATAGTAAAATGAAAAATAAATAAATAAATAGATAAATAAAGGGTTAAGAATAAAAGAAGCCAACAAGTACTGCGGACTGCTTAAATTCTCTCAATATTGAGATACAACATTCGAATATAAGAAAATTTTCAAGATTGTTGTAGAAATTTTTTCAAAAGCTAAACAGCTCGCAATTGGCTTCTGGTTCCCATTAAAATTCTTAGCTGAAAGTGCTAGTGAAAACAGCTTTGAAAATTTCTGTTTATAGAGGTACAATTAACAAAGAATACAATACTGGAGGCTTACAGCCTTTTCTGGGTAATACTGGAGGCTACAGCCTCTTCCCCCAAAAATAGTAAAGAAAAGCAAGAAATTCTCAAGACAAATGGATATGTAAATAACCTCAAATGGGCAAACATGAGATGATACAAATGAGAAGTAGCCTAAAATGCTGCTGTCAAAAAGGCAAAAGTTCCTTACTACAAGTACCGATAGAAGATATGACTGAAGAACCTCAAAAATTAAGTAAATAGTCATCTGATAAGAAAGGCCTCTTACAATGCTTATTGAGAGAACACATTTACCATGAATTTACTTTGAAACATCATTACATAGATTTCGGCTTTCATGATATGCACCTCACTGAGGAACATATTCTCTGCTCAACGCGAAGGCAAACAATTTCTAGTATTCAGGATGGGTTAATACAATTCCGACAATTTTTAGACGAAGGGCCAAAAATTTTGCAGTTTGGTATTTGGACAACAGCCTACTGCTAAGCAAATTTATCTAAAAACTGGAAGAAGAAACTTAGGCTTGGGAAAGCATCCATTTCATTCCATGAGCTTCAATATCTGAAAGCACATGCTAATGTCATCTCTAAACATCATAATCACTTCGGCTACTCATTTCCCCTTTCTTCTCCTATCTCTGTCCTTTTCTCTTGTTCTATCCCTTTCATGGTCATCTCTCTCTCTGCTTCCACTCTTCTCACGCTCCTTCCCCCTTTCACTTTCCGCATCAAGTGATCGGTCTCTTTTGTGGTATCTACCCCGATCCCTATCCGTATCACTTTCCCTTTCCCTGTCTCTGGCTGATGACCTCTTTTGCGGACTGCAGCTTCTGCTCTGGCTGCGGTGCCGCTTCCTAGAAGCATCAAGACCATCATCACGTCGTGACTTCCTCTCCATTGATGTCCTCTCTGCAATTTCAATAGTTTAACTATCCATAAACTAGAACAAATAATACGTAAGCTTTTCTCAACTTTAAGTGAATAGTTCGTTTAACAAATTCAAATTTTATCTCTACAAATATGCATGGCACCAACATGAAAGTAAAAAAGTTTTGATATTCTGCATCCAAAGTAACTTGTAATGTGCATGTTGCGTAACTACAAACAAGATGGGAACTGTTGCCAAACTGGAAATTAACTTTCTTATCAGCTAGCAATTATTCTTTTACAACAACAACAACAATAACTAAGCCTTTTATCCCAAGTATAAAAGAAATTATTCTTTTAATATACATAATTTATTGTGCCATTATCCATACTGTCAATGCAAGATTTTAGGTAGAAATGGAAACCAATAAGTCGCTGGATAGCAATCTAAAAACAGAGAATTTGGCAACGCTTGAAAGAGTGTTGCCTAGTCAAGAATTGTTATGAAGTTTAAATATGTATCCAGAAGTCCCTAAGAGAAATGGAATGTGCATTTAACATGAAAAGCAAGCTTAATCAAGATGACGTCAAAAAAAGTTCACAGGAAGAACAATAGATATAACTTCTCCACTGGATGAACAATAACTTACGAGATGATTTCCTACTGGAGCCTTCTGTAGAATCTAACAAACCATATTCTGACCGAAGCCGTCTCCGATGACTTGCAACCTTCTTCTCTATTTCTTCTGGATTCCAGATACCTCGTCCTTCAAGAGTTTCACGGTACTCCATTACAGCGACCTCCAAACGTCTTAGTTTCTGCCTGTAGGACAAATAACAGCAACATAGGGTTTCAAGAAACCATGCATTGCACATTTCAAACAACAAGAATGCATAAACAATACAAAGGAAGCGCATTATGACCTGTGCTCTTCACTCATGCTACTCTCAGGATGAGGAAGATTGACAGAGTCAGCTGTCATCCCTACCTCGTCTGCTTTCTCAAGGTCACCACCAGCATTCTCACTACCAGATGAATAATAACTTAAACCTAAACCTTGACCATCTTTCTTGTCTTCATCATCACTAACATCATCCTCCCGAGCCCATTTAGAAACTGGTAAAACAGGGTCAGACTTTCCTTTCTTGCTCGGGAATGCTCTTAGCTCGGGCTGAGGAACAACAATCTTTGGCACTAAAGATATAGAAGAATCTTTTCCGTGTCCCTGTTCATCATCATGTCGATTCCACTTACTTGAGCTTATTGATTCAGTCCCAAGATTGGCTTCTCTGTGGCCAGTATTATTCTCATTCCAACTGTCATGCTCTCTTGGATACTTACCTGAATGGCTCTGTACATATCTCATGTCATCATCTCGATCATAACCTCTCTGCTTTTCTGCTTCCTCCAGATTAAGCAACCTTGCAACCATCATTTCCCGACCACCACAAAGAGAGAGACCATTGTGCCTGCAGCGTCTTTCCAATTCAGTAAGAGGAAGACTTAACAGCTCCTGCATGGCTGCTCCCTTCCCCATTGCCAGTGCAGCATCTTGGTTAATCTTGCTCCCTTCTGGAAGATCTTCGGAACTACTTTTGTTTTCGATTTCAGGTGCATCACCGCATATAGAATGGAAAGGTATGACACCAGAATTCCCAGATCGAAGAAAAGTAGCACGCAGCCCATTGACATATGCATCAGAAAAGAGAAACCAGTCTGCCCATACCTGAAGAACCTTTAAAACTCGTTCCTGCAGCAATCACAAATAAATTGTGGTACGTTTTGGAGACAGAATGGGCCAGCATGGCAGCATAAGGCTCAAGTGAGATCCAGAATCAAATTACCTTGAAAGCCTCAGCAGTGATCCTTCCAGTAATAGTGAGATACAAATCATTAAAGCTTTCCATTATGTCTGGTAGATTCGTTTCAAATTTTGTGCGAAAAGCAGAAGCATTTTTCACTGGCGCACTACTGTTATGCAGGATATCAGAAACTAACATAAGCCGAGCGACCTTAGTTGGTATAGGTGTTTCTTTAAGCATCAATGATTCTGTAAGAACCTCAACCACCTATAAACACAAGAAAGATATCAAAAATTGATTAATAGCAATAGAAAAAAAAAATGCACAAAAGCATACCATGAGGAAGAGTTTTTATGAGCAAATCCTATATTTGGTAGGAAAGAAAGTACCCAGTTAAATTTATTTGTTAGCATGAATTGCATAAAATGCTACACAGCACATTGTGAAAGGACTTGAAGCAAAAAGGCACGTTGTTCTTGTAAAGATGATACCCTACAAACAATTTGAAGAAAGCATCATTACCTCCCCAGCTGCATCAGCATTATCCAAGGCGAAACCCATAGCTGCTTTAATTTGGCGCCTCTCCAAGGTTAAGGCACGTAACATGTCCTCAAATTCATCTCGTTGTGGATCTGTTAGTGCTCTTTCCAACTCCGCACGCTAAACAAATTAAAAGTTATTTCATTTAGAAAATTTATTTCCAACAACTAAATGTCTGGTATACACCCACAAATCCTCTTACAATTAGCCTCTATCTGAAACTCATATATTAAAGAAAAAAAATCCAAATACTTGTGAAAATGAAAGGCAGCTCACCCTGCTTCTACCAGCTGCATATGTGGAGGTAGATTCTTTTTCATGCTCTGGACTTCGAAGTGGTGGCAACGAGGGTGGAATCCACCTAATTCGAAAAGGATAAAGTACTGTATCATATAAAGGTGAAGCCGACTAATAACATCCTTTTTATATAGCAATAATCACACCAAAAAAAAAATCTAGCTTAAAATGTGCAGAAAAAAGTGACATATTAAGAACTAGTTGGCAACTAGTAGTGTGGTCCTCTCCTTAGTGAAGGACACTAATAATGTATTAATATATGTATTTATATACCATATTCTATTAATTAATAGAACGTGGGGGACATTAGTCCACCATTTATGCTAAAGAAAAAACTACTAGACAATATTATTATATTATGTACTGACAAAAGTAAATAAGAAGATAGGTAATGTGGTTACCTCCCGCTTCCTGTAATCATAATAAAAGGTTCTGTCCTCCATCGCTGAAGTGTATCACCCTGCATTCCAACAACAGAAAAATCTTTTAAAGACCAATCAACATCGTAGTTCCTATATAAGAGCATCCCACATACGAGAACTTTCATGAATTTATGCAAGAGGTGGACAACCATAAAAGGTAGATGTCCATAATCAAAGACTGTCTACACCTCTTAAGATTCAAGCATTTCAATCATTCTTGCCTGAACCTGAAACGAAGATGCACTATATGGAGGGTTTTTACGCATTAATTTAACCCTATATATGTATCCACTATACCCCTATATATACTTGATCAGGACAAACTTGAGAAAATTTGATTGAAAGAGCAGCAGATAGGCAACAAAAAATAAATAGAATGTGATTTTGTTCCAAGTGCCTTGACAATCGATGTGAAACTCAAGCTTTTAGTTAGTGCGGAAATCTTTCCTAAGGATGGCAAATGTAACTGCCCTAATTTACTCGGTGCCTGTGTGTGTTCTTTTGCATAAGTCGTTTCAGTTTAGGGTTTCTAAGCCAATAGATATCCAATTTGAGTTTTGATAATTTTTATCTTGTAATTTCTATATCAAATTCCATTTGTTTGCCATGGACCGCCTAGTTTGTTTGATTACTATAATTTTCTTGGATTTTTTGAAACCGTTGATTTTCAGCCAAGATTTGCAATGCTGATTTCACTAGTTCCCAACTTCCATGATTCTTATCTCACATTCTGGACATCAAATTTTGATTCCGCAAATTGCATTGTGAAGGCCTTGTTCCATTCTATCTTTTGTATTTTTCTGAGATTTCGTTGAGACTATATTTTTCAGACCCTAAATCAATATTAAATAATTATTTTTCTTTTTGATTTTTCTTGAACTTATCCTTTTCGTCCCTTTCTTCTTGAATGATTGTGGGGTTGTAGGGGAAATGCCTTGGAAAGCCAAGAACGACTTGAATTGTGTAGAGGAAATGCTTAACGGAGAAGGAATGAGATGGAGTGAAGTGAAAAGCCATATAAAAGGATGTTCATTTACCATCTTCTCATTTTCCTTTCCTCATTCTCATCTTAAATTTCTCTCTCTTCACTATCTCCAGCAACAAAGCAAGAGCTGGGGAAGAAGGTGCAAAAGCGGCAATCCCAACAAGAGGAGAAATAATAAGGCAAATAGAACAAATTTTATCTGGATATTGATTTCCCTTAGTTGTTTCTATTATTCAGCTGAAAAGTCTAGACCCTAAATTATGTTAAAAATATCAATAAAAAACAATTTAAAAAACTTTGTCGATAAATATCTCTATTATGTATAACCTTTATTTGTATTATTTTCCATAATTCTAACTGGAGATACATGTCTGGTTTGAATAATCTGTTGCTATTGTTATTTGGATATTTTGAAGCAGAAAACCTATATTTTAGAATAAGTTAAAGTAGTATATGAATTCAATTAAATCTGAATTTTTTCCTAAATAGAAAATTTGATAATCTTCATCTTCCACTTGTATTTCCTCAAATAATTCTAACCATATCAATAGGTTTTAGCTCCTTATACTGTTTCTTTCCTGCAGTATAACCAGAGTTTCAAACTAGATTAAAAATAGTGTATAAAATTGTTCCAGTCATAACTACAAGTTTTGGACCTATATAAGTCATTAGTATGACTGTTCAGAATGTCAACATGTTAAAGGGATTAGCTACAACGTGAGATTTGGCCCATCATCTAATTTCACCATCTCCCGCTATGTCAATATATGTTGTAGATTCTTGGTTTGATTACAATCGACGTGGGCCAGAATCTCTCACCACAATCTCTTGTTTAGTTCCCGCAGCGAAACGTATGTTACAGTTTACAGTTTGGTATTTGTCCAGAAGTGCTTAGCAGCACGATATGGTTTAGACCATTGCCTCATGTAGACGAGTCATGCGTAAGTACGGGCACTCACATGATAATAAAAAAACACACATCTAATCCACCTAATTAGTGTCAATTTTATTTACTTTACAATTTTATTTGTACATAACACTTACATAGTTTATCTGGACACTTACATGTTTACCTAAAGTTTTAGGTGCCTCACGTGAATACTTGCATATTATATGAACTATTGCTTGACTTGCATTATCACGAGTCAGACCAGACACTGAACACAAGCAGACCACATCTACATGTTACCATTACAATATTGTTAATACATTTTCTTTTTTCTCTGTGTTCTACTTGTCGAGTTTAATCTACTGGTTTCCAAACCCTAGGTCTGAGAGAAGACAAGCGGAGCTCCCAATAGCAGAAGATCCATATTTCATACATCAAGCGGTTCAGTAGAGATCGCCAGCCTTTCCCATTCGTTGATCTTTTGCCAGTAATGTGGTGTACATATTTCTTTTCTAAGACATTGTCTCTCTCTTCTCTATTTATGTTTATTTGTCTCTCTATTCTCTATTTATGTTTAATCCTCTTAACAATGTATTGTATCACGTACATGGCTCTATAAATTTGTGATTAGTTTCAGTTATGAACATGTTGTAAATTATTTTTGTATGGTAGTAGAGCCTAACTTCCTAAATCATATGCCTTGTGAGATTAGATAGTTATATAGGCCTCACACATGTCGTTTTTATTTAGTGTGTGCATGTCGGCAGCACAACTCTATTTCCAAAAGCAACTGAGAACCGGGGCACTACAACAAATAAAGGGTTTTTTTTTAATATTAGACCCCCAAATAATAATATTTCTAAATTAGACCCTTAAACTAGAAAAGTTGTTTCAAATTACACCTCTACACCAGTTCCGTCCCAACAATATGCTTCACAAAGTTAACCAAGTCTTGTCATTTTTAGAAACATCCATTCATAACTGTTCCAATTGACCTTTCAGTTGGTTTGCCATGAAATTTAGAAGAGTGGGAAAAGTTTGGTAAAGAGGATGGAAGGAAAAGATGAAGAAGGCGGGATGGGGAAAGTGGAGTGACCAGAGTCTTGTATCCTCCGCTTGATTCCTTGCACTCCTCTTCCCCTTGTTGCAATCTCGCAAGGAGTAAGCACCGTAACTATCAGAACCAGAACAAGCAGTTCGTCATGATGAGCTGCATCCTGGAAGGGGAAACATCTCCAGGGCTGACTTGAAGCAGAAGCTAGCACAACTGAAAGATGTTAATAACCAGAACTTGATCATCGTGTTCAAGTTCATAACTGCATTTGGAGGACAAAAGACAATGGAATTGACTTATTTATGGCTTGGTTGAGAGTACGAAGGTGTATGATCCCAAGTATGCTAGCGCATGGAAAAGATGAAGGTACGGAAAAACAGAGGAAAGCAAATTCGGGGACTGAGGAAACCAAAAGCTAGGATGTTGTCAAAGCCTGGGAAGTAAATGGACTCTTTATTTTCTGCTGCTTGTCTTCATTTTATAATAGTTATGGTTTGGTTCAGTTGGTGGAAGTGCGGTAAGGTGTCAAATCTTTAGGCCTTATTTGGATAGTTGGAATCAATGTTGAAAATAACGTGTTATGAAACCCGTTATGTTGCGTTATGGAACCTAATAGAACCTGAACGCTATGTAACAACTAAAAATAACTTAGTGCACTGTAACAGTACGTTTTTTATGTTATTTTACGTTATATTATGTAACGTTATTGTACGTTTATTACAATTATTTTTTTAGAAATTTCTATATTGTTGTTGTTTATTATTTTTATTATTAGCGAATTGCTATAATTTTCTTAATTAGTTGTTAGCTTGTTTGATTGCTTGTGGAATTACTAACTTGCTAATTCGCAATTATTTCCTTATTCGCTTATTGTAATTCCTCTCCGATTGTTGATATATCTTACTTATTGATTCTACTGAATTTTTAACTGAATTGAAATTAATAATTACAAATAATATAAATTGAATATAACAAAATATAAATTACAACAATGATAATAGCCTGAATTGAAATAAAAAATTAGAATTTTGTTTTCTTGTTTAGATGATGACTAGAATTATGATTGCATACTTAATATAACTTATAAATATAAATGTGAAAATTATTGAAAAACTTAATATAAAATTAAAATAGATTATGTATTATAAAATAATTTTATATTATTGTTTTAGAAATTTTAAATTTATTTGTCAATTTAAAAGAATATTTTATATAGTTTTCTATTTTTTAATTAAATAAATAGGAAATTGTATAATCTACGTTATACATTACGCTATATGTGACGTAACCTGACAGAGGTAAAACATTACATTACCGTTATTGCTATTTTAAACATTGGTTGGAATAACAATTCTTTAAATTTTATGAAGGATGAAAATCCTTTAAATGTTATATAAGAAGATAATAACCTATGTTCCCTTAAACAGAACCATTGCCTTCTGGTGAGCGAGCAACTAATGGCCAAGAGATATCCTTTGGATTAGAAGGTCTACACCTAAATTTTTTAATCTAAATGATTGTGCTACTTTTGATATTATCACGAAAGCCAATGCCAAATAAGGTAATCCTTTGGGTTTTTTTTTCAAATCCCATGAAAAAATGGAATCTAGGATTATAATCCCAAGGATTGAGCCCACCCAAACATATGCGAAGGGTATTTATTGCGAAATGCAATATTCTCATCCCCTAGGAATCCAATCCCTAGCATCAGATTCATGAGGATGTTGAGGTACCATGTTAGACATCATATGGTGCCAAAGTTATCAGATTCATGAGGATGTTGAGGTACCATGTTAGACATCATATGGTGCCAAAGTTATCTCATAATATGGTATCATAATTATCAAATTCAAATCCGACTGGACACACATTTAAGTGCAAATTTAGAAATCAAATGTCATTGTGTAAAGCCCAGTATCAGCCCAAAAGAATGCTTGACCTATGAGGATGTGTCACAATATAAAAATATAAATCTCAACCATTACCACAACTTAAGAGTTTTGATATAGTGAATGGAAGCAATGTTTAAAATAGAGATAAACGGTAATGTAACAGTTTGTCTCTATTAGGTTATATTACATATAATGTAACACATAACATAGGTACTCAATTTTCTATTATTTAATAAAAATAAATATAAAACTATGTAAAATAATTTATATAAATTGGCAAATAAATTAAAAAATTCTAAAAAAGAATATAAAGATATTTAATAATACCGAATTAATTCTAAATTTCTAACAAGTTTCAAAATAATTTTCGCATTTATCTTCATAAATTATATTAAGTCCACAATCATAATTTCAGTTATCATCTAAAAAAGAAAATAAAATTTCAAATTTATTTTCAATTACTATCACTATTGCAATTGTATTTTATAAAACTCATTTCATCTTATTTATAATTGTTCACTTTAGTTTAGTTGAGAATTCAATAGAATCAAATTAATCAATAGTAAGTAAGAAATTCCAAAAACTGAAAATGAATTACAAGTAAACAAGGAAGCAATTATAAATTAGCAAGTTAGTAATCCCACGAGTAATAAAAAAAGAAAATAAGTAATCAATTAAGAAATTTGTAGTAAGTAGCTAACGATCACACAAATAATCAATAGTAAATATGGAATTACTAAAAAAATAACAGCAAATAATATAATATAATTTAATATAATGTAAAAATAACGTAAAAAACGCACTGTTACGGTGCACTGAGTTATTTTCGACTGTTAGATAATACTGGGCTTTCGTTAAGTATCATAACACACGTTATTTTTATAGTCAGATGGGAGTTCAATCGAGCTGATAGTTGCCGGTGATTGACATCGATGACGAGAAGTTGATACTGGTGGCGACGATAGCGATCATCGATAGTGGTGAGCATGATGGTCGGCAATTTTTGACAGTGCACCTAGTCATTATAGATGGCAACAATCACCAGTAATACTATGGTGATAATGTGAAAAGAAATGAGGTTATTTTGGAAAAATATAATTTTTTTCAATCCCATGAAGTACGAAAATTTACATTACAAGGGGAATATATTCATAGTAAATGATATAATGTTACACTTCAAACATTCCTGAAGATATCAATCAAGCTTAAGCCAAACATGGAAATTGTAAACAGTAGAAAAACATTATATCCCTTAAGAAGCATAACGAAACCTCGGGAAGCAAGAAGGCAAAAAGTCTCCAGGGGCACAGGTGCCCCCACCTTATGCACCGGCTCCCAAGCTATTTTCCAGGGATGAGTCTCCATACTCTGCAGTTCTTTGCAAAGGACACGGGTGCCAAGAAGGGAAACTAATGCCTCATACTTCTCATATTTCCATATTGAGATTGTTGTCGGATTATCAAAGAAGTAGAGTAATCTGTCTGACTAGATCTCCATTGTTATAATCTCCAGATTAATAAGAAAGTTGTAATTTTTCTTAATAAATTGTAAAGAAAAAGACTAAGTAATTAGTTATCATTCTCTTGTGATCATTTCACAATAATGGTTCCAAGTTTCCAACCTTTCTTACTTCTGTTAAGTTTCATAAAGTGTCATGAAACAGGAATCCTTTGTGGGAACCTAGGAGTCCCATGTGGATTCCTGCACACCAAAGCGTCCTTACTGATTTAACTGTTTTTATTTGGAATGTTGAACATAATATCAGAACAACTAACTGAACTTGTTTGACTTTTTAGTCAGGAAAAATTTTGATTCAACCCTTATGGTGACTTTATTAAAAAGCTTTTCCCCTAATTAGTAGAAGGTTACTTAATATTGGCAATAGGTAATTTATTTTAGAGGCTTGCCTTTCCAAAGTAAAATCATTAAAAAAAAAAAATAGAAAGGTGGAATGAAGGATGAAGTGACAGGTTTTAATGGAGTGATCAACTTTTAATGAAGAAAAAGAAAGAAAAGAGTGATTTAGTAAGGGAAAAGAAGATACAAGCATTTGGGTCGGCCACATTTTAGAAGGGTAGCATGGTCCAAACAGATGTAAGTAAAAGGTCAAGCCGTCGGTGCAATCTAACCAGGAGATAACCAGAAACAACTTGAATCTTTTGTGGTTCTACCTTGGAATTATTAAGATTTCGGGGTCTAACACCAAACTAAGTCTAATTTGGGGGCTGAATATCAAAATACACTAAATACAAGATAATACTAAGGAAAAGTTTGAAGTCTTTGCTCCTAAGATAAATAAGGTGCCCATCTACGAGGCCCCAAATTATTTTTAAAAAGAAGAATAAGATGAGCGAGGGGAACAGGAAACATGACAGCACGCTATATACATAAAACATAAACTAGACAAGATAGTTGGAACAGAAGTTATCAATGGCGAAGTTACAGGCTTCATCTATAGGCACTAGAATTCACTAGCATCTGCCCTGAGATATCATGAAGTTACTAACTTGTCATGTATATCGAAAACTAGTTTAGAATTAAGTGATTACAATTCAGAAACAACAAGGTTAAACAGTAATTGATGTTGCATATATTTCACAATGGACCAAAAAGGATTGATCCTTTTTTGGTTTTAGGAAGGAATGATATTCTAAAATATCAATTCAGTGAAAAAAAAAAAAGGCCGCTGTTGCTTGAATTTTCAGAGCAGATTTATTATTATTTTGCAAGTACTTGGAAAAGTAAAAAATTTTGAGGATTAAGGGAAATATGCTCCAGAAGCTGCATGGAAGAGGATTTGTTCATTCAGACTAGTCCACCTCATTAATTTAAATAATCAATTCTGAACAGGGAAGTGAATAGGGATGAGAATTGGCAGGTCTACGGGTCAATTTTTAGCCTGTCCTATTCAAACTTTTGAATTAGAAAAATAAAATTTCATTTTTAATTCAAAAGTTGAATAAAACGGGCCAAAAATTGACCCATCCACCCGCCCATTCTCATCCCTAGCAAGTGAAGGATAACTGACTGCATGGAAGAGGGTTTGGTCATACAGAATGATCTACCTCTCAGAAGAACAAATGTTAATTCACATGAGGCATAAAGTAAGGATGACTTGAAGAGTTAATATATCTTACAAGACATCTATATCTCATATTTAGTTAAGCAAAAGGTTTAAAATATTGAAATCGCCATAGGTTATAGATGATACTTTTTTATTTTGATGATACTGGCACTATCAGAACTATAGGCAATATTGGATCCACCACAAAATCGGAAACAGTATTCGCAATGAATATTGCTTCTGGCTCATATTTAAAACCTTGGTTAAGGACCATAGATTCAAACAACCACTGTAATCACATTTTAAAGAGGCCCCATCATTATCCATTAACAGTATATCTTCCTTGTTAATAACCGAAGATAGCGTAATTTAATCCTGATCACTGGCAACAGCTAGACGATTGGGCTTCAATGAAACTTTTTCAAACAAAATTGGTTACCGATTCCTTAACTGGGTTTTGAAGTCTTTTCTCTCCTCATTGTTAATTTAACACATCAATCCCATCAATAGCAAAATAAGAGGGTCCATTAAGAGCCTGGAGAAGTACAAACAAGTCACCTATACCTGGGCAAAGGAGTAGAGTCTCCAAACATAGTATGTGTGCTCTTTGGATCCAAGTTCAAATAAAAAGTTGAAGAGGGCATTCCCTCGGCCTCTCTCCATAATAGCTTGCTCAAAAGCACATCCACCATCAAGGACATGTAGGGCCATTGTGTCAACAACATGCCGCAGGTGCTTATCCTCGGGAGGAACAACCAATATATCAGGAACATTTGGAGTAAGCACCTGGACCAAAGAAGCCAAACCATAATAAATGAAAAGATGGAACCCTTGCATATGAACAAAGAATTAACCAAACAAAAGAAGTCAAAGAGCTCCGTAAGTTCTGCGAGGAATGTTAATTAGTAAACAATGTTGATCATGACATAAAGGCATTAAATCAAATGGACGAAAGAAGAAGGTTAGTAAGACTAGGTTTATATTGTTAACCTACCAATTCAGAGCTTTGACTAGTCACAGAAGTAGCTGGAGGGCCACCAGGACCAGATAAAACAACAGTGCCACCCTGTCAATCACCGAAAAACATGTCAACTATTGCAGACTATATAGGATGCACGACACATAATAAGGTAACATAACAACAATAATTCTTTGATGAATCGTAAATCTTAAACTACGCACAATCCTTAAAATTAAGAGAGGGGATTATGAAAATTTTAGGAAATAAATAAAGATAGGGAATACCTCCTTGTTTCTAATAGCCATATGCCCTGGTGGGGGGGCAGGCAGAGCCTGTGCTGGAAGAGATACAGACTTACCCCACCCAATCTTCAGCTCATAGTCATATATTATTACGCCTAAAAATAGGAGATCATAATCGACATTCAGTTAAAACTACAAAATTAAACTAGTTTCATAAGCTTATTGATACAATCACGATGGAAAACATAGGCTGCACTGTTCTTTCTTGCTACACATTCTAAAAGCTACTTGGAAATGTATGAGAGCCTTGAGATTGGACTCACATAGAACTTAGTACAAACAATCAATTTCCTGAGCAAATCCATCTTATTTACAAAGAACGAAGTGCTCAAGAAGGGCCCTAGTAGATAAACATATACAAGTAACTGGTGCTACCCTCAATGAACTCTATAATTGGTCGAGTCGTACCATTGAAAATAAAAATCATAACATATAATGAAACAAACACAAGTTTTTGCTGCTACCTTCGTGGGCAAAAAAGTTCCTAGTGCAGACAGAATTCTTCTTATCTTAATTCTCTCTTTCTTTTCAGTAGCTATCTCAATGGCTAGAACAATTTTGTCAGTATACATCCACAGCGCTGTGTGGCATGATGGCAACACAAACATCAATCAGATCTCACGCATTTGGTACATAGTAAACTGATACACAAATGATGGTAGAAAAGTAGACAGAAAAAAGAAAATGCTACATAGTTGGGAGAGTTTAACAATAGGAAACAATTCTAGTATATGGAAGGACCTTAAGAGAGTTTAATGAAAGCATGTGTTACATCAGTTCGTCTCAGTTTGCCTCTAAGCAGCTATGGGCGCGGTTTCTGTAAAGCTGAATAGACAACACCTAAACAGCATTAACTGAGATTTGACAATGAATCCGCACTTGCCATCATATTATCAGCTTTACTTCAAAAAGAGAATAAATTTATTATTTCTATAAACAGAAACTCATCTAAGTGACTGATGTTTGGAACAATATAGTTTTCACGTAGTTACAGAAGCCTCCACATCGACAGCCACAAAATACAGAAGCCTTCATAACCCACAGCCATAAAATTGAATTGTGTGTAGAAACTCACATCTGTTGTCAGCAGATCTAATCCATAGGGGATCCTAATTTGGTGATACTCAGCATGTGTTCCTTAATAAATTTAAATACATTTCATACATTTAATAGAAACCCCTTGCTTGCAATTCAATGTTGGCAGCAGCCCATACAGTATCACCATCCCATAAATTTAGTGATACTCTAGTTTTTATGTGCAATTCAACCTTTTGCCAGATTGCATACATCTTTGTTCTTTCTGACCCAAGCTACAAAAATTATACCTACACATCTAAACATAATTCTATAAACGAAAAAAAAAAAAAAAATCTCGTGGAGCTCTATTTCAAGCAATTCTACATTCAAACTTCAATAGCATTATGGGGTTAAGATATCAGGAAGAATAAAAATATCAAAGTCCTTGCCTCATACATTTGGTCAGGTACATACTTTTCCTCCATTCAGCTCAGTTAAGGAGTAAATCATGTTCTTTTTTCTTCCTCAATTTTTGTTTAGACCAACACATAATCCTACTAACTCCCGAATGTACCATCCCTCCCCGCTCTTATCTAGAGCAGTGATTAATCTCCATAGCAAATTCTCATACATTCTCAAATGAATATCCCTCGGCTATACTTTAGAGTGTTTCCACTCGTCATCTCAAAACCCTCATTTCACCTACACTCAACTTTTTTAGTCTTGTTTAATTGTCCAAATTCCAACCTCATAACGTACAGATGGCTACATAACCATCTTATAAGATGTCAAAGAACAACATTTCTAACATTTGCTTGCTTTTAAAGTGTAAGCAAACATGAAATAACAGTAACTAAAACAGCCATACTTGGAGAGCACCCACATATCAGATATTTATAGATAGACATCAAATGCATAGGCAAATTTGACTTCACATAATGAAAGTAAACATTGTCTATTCTTATGCCATTGTCAAAATCTGGAAGAATATAATTCCAAAAACACATGGTTAATGAAGCTAATAAAATAATATTATATACAAGTAATGTTACATATAGAAGTTCCTGTAAATATCACTTAACCTTGCATCTCATCCTTGGCAGCCTGTCCATCAGCTCTGTTCATGAATGCTACAAAGCCACAGTTCCTTTGCCTCCTACGTTCCTCTTCTGTTCGCGGCCACATTATTTTCACACTAGCAATGGGTCCAAACCTTCCAAATGTCCTCAAAAGAAAGTTTTCATCTACCTAATAAAAAAGACAATAAAAATTCCTGTTAAACTAAAGACTGATAAAATAAAATTGGAAGAATAGCAAGTAATTTCCCCTCAAAGAAAGCAAGTACTAATAGTAGCCCGCTACCTGTGGTGAAAGATTTCCAACATACAAATTTGTAGTCTGGGGATCGCCATCATCAAGCGACCCTGGCAGTTTTCCACTTGGATCAAAGTCATCTGGCAATTCATCGAAACGGCTTGATGGCTGAAAAAAGATTTAAATGCACCAATTTAGCAAAATCCACAACGAATAACCAGAAATCTCAAAACAAGTGAATATACCAAGCTCTACACTGATACATGTCATATAAATCATATCGAATTTTATAGTACCCTAGACATACCATATGATACCGATCCAATTTGCTGATATATAATACATCTGAACCATAATTGATTGGCCTATACAAATACAATACTAATTGCAACGTCAGCCTATAAATGCACCAGTTCGACGAGGGAAGTTTATCAACATAGGAAACATTAAACATTAAAAGAGCGAAGGTAAGACTCAAAAAAAATATGGATGGAGGTGATACAAAAGATATGGATGCTAGAGGTCAAATGTGGACCCATTGTTCGATAGGAATGAGTGGAGAAGGATCATCCATGTGATCAACCCGGCGTGATTCACTTACAGTTCGTGTAACCTACCCCAAGTACTTGGGATAAAAGCCTTAGTTGTTGTTAGTATTTGATAATTGAAACCATGAAATATACATATGAAATAATAATTTACATGGAACGATGCCTAAAAACCTTAAATGCAGGGAAAAAAAATTATTGTGTAATAGCACAAATAAGAAGACAAGGCAAAGAAACACATGTTTCTGCACTGAAAGTAGTGGATTCATGTATATGAGACAATGAATTTGGGTTCATATATAAGCCTGACACAAATACAGCCCTGCTAAGCCTGGAAAGGCAGACAATTTGCTCATGTGCATGTGATATACTCACAGTAAATAAATCAGATCATCAAGCCATAAATAACAAATGCTGCAGACCACATGAGCCTGTCATTTTCCTTAAACAATTTAAGAATGATAAAAATGGCGCTCGCGTGCAGATGCCCGCGATGAGGAGAGAGGAAGGGCGTGGTATTAGGTATGAAAGTGTTCCGACTCAAACCAAACCCATATAGAGAGGAGGAAGAGAGATCCCAACCAATTACTATTTAGGATTTTTATGTTCCCCCTCACTTTTGGAGGGTGGATCTAATTCCTATGTTAGCTCCAGCTAAGTGAAATTGAGCAATATACTCGTATGAACCAAAAGGGCCATTATGCACTGGTATTATCAACCGAAATGGTCATTGCCACCATTGTCAATTCAATGAGACAAAGCAACAAGCACTTATTATGAGAAGATAAAAAGTAAATTTGAAATTTTCATCTGATATACAACTGAATGCTTGTATAATAGGGAAATAATGCCCATCATAACACCTTAGGTTCACTATTACGAGTAAATCAAATTATAAGTAATAGAATGTGTTGCAAAGCTGGATTGAGTGGATATGTACAAACTGAATTATTTGGGGATCTTTGTACAATGAAGAACAGTAAAGTACTTAAAAAAGATAGCACTGTTCAAAACTTGTGGTAGTAACTAGAGGTTAGAACATTGGGCAAGAGCATATAATCAAAAACATATGGTTGAGACAAAAGTAATTCGCATACAATTTGCATAACTAGATTACTATACTACCTCTATACAGTGTGGCCCAACCCAGCAATTTAGACTAGTGGATGGAATATAATAGACTAGCACAACTACAGGTATAAAAATTCAGTAGACTATTATTGCTTTTCTATCATACAAATGCACAAGGTAGTAATTTAAAAATAAAAAAGGAGCTCCTCTTAGATGCTACAGACTTGCTTATCAAAATTACTGAAATCTTTGTAGATTAGACTTGCTACTACTATCCGTACCATCTTCAAAATTTATCAAGGTTAAAGACAACCCCAAGTTATTCTTTTTTCGAAGGCATTAGCTTTCTAACAGATACAACATTCTTTCTTCCCATAAAATTATTATAATCAAGAATGGGCCTGCTATGTAGCCTACTCCAAGTAATTGGGATAAAAGGCTTAGTTGTTGTTGTTGTAAGAATGGGCCAGCTATCTGGTGTTAATCAAAGTTTAGAGTTTGATGAAGTCTTACAGCAGAACTATCACCATGGCGCCCTTCACGCCATTGTTCACGTTCCTGATTACGCTTCTCCCGCAGCTCTTGTTCAAGTTTCAGCTCTTCAAGAAAATTATCAATGGCGCGTGGTTTTCCTTTTTCCTTCTCCTTTGGCTTCCCATCATCCTTCTGCAAGTTGCCAAAAAGGAACTTCAGAAGAAAAAAAAATCATCTTGACAATTCCAGGGCATTTTATAAACTACTGGAACGATAAGCAAATGCCAAAAAGAACTTCAGAAAAAGATCATTCCCGGGCATTTTACAAACTATTGCACCTATGAGCAAAATGTAAAAACATATGCGCAGCTTAAAAACTAATAATGCATGCATGTACCATATGGTCGGGGCGGACCCACCCTTACGCCTGGGTGGGCAGCCACCCCCACCCCCCCCAAAACAAAAAAAAAAAAAAAAAAAAAAACTTAATTTTTATAATTTTGCCCCCCTCAAATTGCTATTCCTTCTAAGTCCCAAGAGTCGAGACTTAAAGCTAGTTCTTGGCCTCTTAATACTATCTTTTTCCAACTCACTTGCAACCAAAACTCCAAAAACTCGATACTATCTTTTTCCACGGCTTCCAAGTATTTTCTCTTCTTATTTTTAAAAAATTAATCAAATTACATTTTAATCGTGTATTGGCTTGCACAACTATAGTTGGTGCCATTGAATTCATATTGCTATAATATAGAATTTTTTTGAATCGGAGTTGTCCCCTACATCCCTGACGATTTACTGAGATAGCTCGACTTCCGAATAACTCTGCGTAACACAATATGGTTTATTATATAATTTTAAAATAAATATTGTCCATATTCTGAAATGCACCAATAATTCCAACCCCCCATATTTGAGTGCCTGGGTCTGTCCCCACATATGATAAACAACAATAACCTTTTTCCATACCGGATACCCATTCAGATTAATAAGCACCCAACTAGTCAATACAAGTGGAATGAAATTTTAACTCCATAATAAGATTGATGTCAAGAGTCTCAAGACCTTCAATTTTGCCTCATTTTTTAATAAAGAAAACTAATAAAAGTCAAGTTGCATGAACATACCATACACTGAACAGCAATTTTTTTTTTCATTCCAGGCACCTATTGAAGTTAATAAGCACCCAACTACATTCATGTAAGAATGGAAGGCATTTGAACTCTATAACAATAGAAGGCCTTGACCCTCAAACTTGTTGCATTTGAATAAGAAATGCTTTCGTATTTTGGGAAAAAAAAATACTTTTGAATTGCTTGGAAGGTAGTTATAAACAAGAAAACATTATTTGATTAGAAGAAAACCGTAAAAAATCTGAAACGGTAAACAATACAGAACACCTTCACACAATAGTGTTCATTGTAACCAGTACGGTTTGCAGTCACCCAAATACAGTAAAAACAGAAATCATTCAGATTTGTGCTTATACCGGTTATTATCTGTAATGTCACCTACCTACGCCAGATATAACATCTTGTTAAATTGCATGATATGGTTCATTTTTGTTTCCGTTGGATTTGGTTCTATTTTTATATCGAAAAATGTTCATATATATAAGCACAATCTCAAGTTCTTTCACCTCAGCACTATATCACCCATTATTAAATTGCTGAGATAGAAACTCATGGGAGAGTCATTCACATTGCCTGGATCTACACCAAGGAGCTCCAATCTTTAGGTACCTTCAGGAATTCAAAACCCTTTTTTTTAACTTCCATTCCTTTCTCCCTTCTTACTTCTTTCTTCCCCCTCTCTCCCTGCTACTTGCCCAGTTACCGCTGCTGCTGTGCAGCAGCTATTGATGTTACTGCTGTTGTTGCTACCTCTGCTGCCACCACAAATATTGTCGTCCGTTAAACGCAATTTTTCTGTCATTTATGTTTTTAACTTCTAATTACATATGTTCAATGATTCATCATATTTCGTTGCACTTGGATGAACATATATCATCATTAATACCTTTACATGAATATTAAAACATTATTTGTAAGATACAACATGACAGATATGACACCTAGGATATTATAACCACCTTTAAGTTATCAATGTGTGAAAAGTTTTAGAAGTGTTCAAAATGACCGCATGTATGTTTATACCCCAGATATATATCTGATATCAAAGACACTCGTCTATCGTATAATCTTAATATCCGATACTAGAAACCTAGATAGCTAGACTCCTAGAGGAACATATCCCCACATAAAAGCCCCTCAAGCACTCCAGTGCATGCAAGCAAAACCAATCAGGGACAAGGTCGTACTACTAACATGACTAGCTTAACTAACCTGTGGAACATCTATGATTTGACATTGAAAAACATCATTTGTTGCTGGAGATGGGGTTTGTTAATATCCAGGGATGGAAGATATGAATTGTGAAGTTCCAACTATCACCAGAAAAAATAAGGAAATTGTAAATATAAACTAGCCTTATGATAGGCAAATGACCTCCGTATCCCTCCAGTGCAGCCAAATAATATTTTTCTTAGAGGATGCAGGTGCAAAAACAAAAGCCTTTAAATAAAATGTTTAACATAAAATTAACCTCCCACCCTGCGTGACGTAGCACCTGTCCGCTCTCTGCCACCCCCCCCCCCCAACACACACACACACACACACATAATATTACTAGAAACTAAAAACATAAAAAAAACATTGTAGCTCTGATGGTAGAGTTCTTACATCTCATATAAAAGGTACTAGGAACAAAAACCAACATCTATATTTGTAATTTAATTTTTGAAATTGAAGTTATTTTACCATATTCAGAAACAGACAGAAGATTTTCGACATCTAAAAGAACATCGTGTTTTTTTGATAGATGGATGTATTAAAATGTTTGAAAAACTATTATTTTGTTATTATGTTTGTTCTTATTTTTTTGAATGGGTTGTACTATATATGTTTTTATTAATAGAAGTTTAAACTAATCTCACATTCCATGTTAAAATGTTTGAAAATTCATTATTTTGTTACTATGTTCTTTTTTCTTTTTTTCTTTTTTTTTGAGTAAATTGTAGTATTCTTTTTATTAACAAAAGTAGGAATTAATTTTGTAATAAATTGTAGTGTTACTTTATTAATATGTCCCTCTTATTATTGGCCCCTTCCATTCTAAAATCCTAGTTCCATTACCTAGTAATGAACCAAGTCATATCACAACCTAAAATTGCTAGTGCAAAGGGCACTACCACATAAAACAATATGATGCACGAAGTCTCCTAAGTCAAGGGTCCTATCTGATTGAGGTCTGAAAAAAAGAGCATTGGAAATTGCTTCAGAACTTGCATGTTTGGAGATAGGAGAGAGACTTTGTACTTCGCAAAAGTGACAACTCAGGCTGAATATGCAGCGATAATCTAAATTTGCACTTAGTAGTAGATATAAATTTCAGGCCGTAGGAGAAAGCAAATGGCAAGGTGCTTATGATTATCAGATTACTTGAAAAGCTGCTCAAAATTCAAATTTTTTAAGTCATGAGAAACAAAGATGAGATTAAAATTTTCTGCCCAGTCACAAGAATGTTGGGATTAAAAATTTTTAGTCGAGAATTTTGCCATGAACAACAGGTTGAACAAGATTGGACTAGAATAAATTATGCTCACACAATACATATGTAGTGTAGAACACTTCCCACAAACAAAATTTGGAGTTTCCGTCTCTATCCATGTTCAACTCTTTATTCACATGCATGAAATGGATGTCATGTCATCCTTTTGATGAGAACAGAATACTTTAAGTTCATTTTACTATCTGAATTTTTTTTCATTTGTGAACAATAACCCTATGCTAACTTTTTTGGAGTCAAATACACATATTTGTTAAAAATTCATACATAAACGACCTTGACCATGTCTCATACATATTGGAGAGTTGTCATGTTTGACACCTCGCTTTTGCAACCATAGATCCTAGCAGATACCAGTCTAGTTTTCAAAATAATGCGTTCCAGCTCTTAGCACTTATGATGCACATGCACAATATTTTGAGCTAAATATTAATCCAAATTTATAACTTGTCAACAGAACCCAAGAAGGAGGCAGTGCCTAAACCTCTACGTGAAAGCCCAAACTCTTTCTAAGTACACTGAGGTACCAAAATTGACTAGGACAACAATAATCATAGTCCACCAAATTTGAAGGTTAGAGCCAACAAACTGAGATCTTCATGATGGATTATGCAAGATATTAAGAGTATAAAAAGGATATTAAGAATTTAAGAATTTTACATGCTTACCTTTTTTTCTGCCTCTCTGCCTTTAATAGAAGCTGGAGGTAAGAAAGATGGTACATACCTGGAGAAAGGAGCTGAAAAATGTTAATGTTCAACAACACCGTAGAACAGTTTGTATTTAAATGGTTAATAACCAAGTATATAAAACAAAAGAGACATACACTCACAAATTTGAGAATAGACATTGGTTTAATGATCAAGTCAGGCCCTTGTCTTATGCAACCAATAACAAATACAAAGAGGCTTTCCGGTTATTTAAACACAACACTAACTACAGTGAACGGGAAAAGCATGTTTGGCTTCTTTAAGGACAAATCACAGGAAGGATATGGAGAGGTATTACGTTGATGGGAACTTTCATTTAAGATAACTCTTTTCTACTTCCCTAAACTTTTTCAGTATCACATGGAATGAGAATGAATAATTCATGATCTAGCCATTGATATTTAGACCTGGTCTTGATCCATGCTAGTTTAGGGGTCTGGATGAGTACAAGTTGAATGGTGTATGATAGGATTGGCATGTTAATGAATATTTAACCCTTAAATTTCTATTGCATCTGCAAAGTGCACAAGTGAATTGAACCTAAGCTTTATCTGTACAGCACAGAATCCAAACTCCATGCATTAATACAGAAAAGCAAACTGCTGCTAGTTCTCTTCTGCCTGCAACAAGTGAGATAACATATCTCATCATCTAATATCCGGTGACCAAAAGAAAGAGCAAACAGGTGTGACAGACTGTTCCCTTTAAGGATAGAGTCATTCCTTGCTAATGATTTAAAGAGGAGCACACCACAAAATCTCAAGCAACCTCCTCCACAACAACAACAACAACAACAAATTCCATAGTGCTACCACGTTCTTTTCCCTTTGCTCAACAGGATATCGAAAAAAATCCTATAAAAAAAACAGAAAATACCAGCCAAAAGGTTGTGTTACTCTCTGATGACAGCATTGAAGAAAAAAAATTTAATGCCACGTCATCCTTACCTCCCTCTATTTCTTTACCATACCCCACATTCTTCCTCATTTCCACTGTCATTGTCTCTAGTCCTTTTGTTTGTCAACTCATTTTAAAAGGAAAAGCCCAATATTCCATCTGCACATCTAGCCTCTTGACTTTCTGAATTTTACTAAATTCATATGAAAAACTACCTCATCAAATTCTACCTATAGCAAACACTTTGACAATATATATTTTATCCAACATTTATGGTACTTCCATAAGTGTCAAATAAAAAAGCATACCTCTTTACTTTGATATAGAATTTAACATAATTCCCAGCAAACTAACACTCCTCTCAGAACCATAAAAAATAATCTCTCAAAACCACCAAAACCAAGCCATCTGTGTATCCATAGCTCTATTCTGACACCATCCCCCTAGTCATACAACAACCGATTGACTTGACTATTGCAAGGTTGAAAGAGCAACTAAACAAACCTTGACCTATTTAGACTCTTTAAGACTTTGCAATTGCAGCTAGAATTTTGCTGGTAAGCAAGAACATAGACATGAGATACAGATTCGACACAAACACCAACTAAGCAAATCCTTAAAAATTCAATATGGGAATATCGATATGTGAGTGTATGCATGTGCTTACATATATATAGTACACATCAAAGTCTATATTGAGTAGAACACGTTTTTTCAGCCGTAAAGAAAAGGTGTTGTTACAAATAGCACCCAACATCAACCACTATAGCAAAAGCCCCTGTAGAGTCTAGACCACTACGCTTCTCCTCATAGTAAGGCAGGATAGCAGTTAGAAGTCGAAGCAACCACTTTAGCACCTGCTTTCATTGACTCGCTAACCCACTTAAGTAGGTTAGTCCATCACTCCATTTTTCTTATTTTGTCAATTGTAATCAATTGAACCAATTTTGTACAAGATCTCTTTCAATGATCCTCATTGCATATCCTGTTTATACTTTTTATTGTCTCTAGACTAGCTACCAATTAATGTGATTGTCATATGTGTCTTACTAATATCGTTATAGTTTTTACATAGATCTATATGCTTTTCTCTATACTTTTTGAAGGCATATTTATGCAATAAACATAACATAGATTATTATACTTATTTATTTAATACTACCCTTTAATCACTTTAATACACAGCAACACCTTGTCGCTACGGCCCGCTTTTAGCTATTTGGAATACCTAGCATCTTTTAGTGTTCCAAAAATATATAATAATGGTCCACAGATTATAATAAAATAACTAAATAAAGAGAATAATATGAGAGCCAATTTAATCTCACCTAGTCAAGTATATGAAGCCCCTCACATAATTACAGTGCGTTAAGTTCTATTAGCATATTATCCCTCTTACAGCAAAAAATCCTCCAACATGATTTTTCAATCAATGTAGAGTTCTATGGTGCCTGACATGCAATATTCAGAAATTTTTGAAAGCCAACATGGATTTAACATACAAGTATACAAGTTTTTGGTTTCTTAAATATGACTCACAGCTAGAGTATCTAGATACATGTCAAGCGTAGGCAATAATCAGTTTAAAACACTTACGTGTCAGACACAGAGACAACTCACTTTGATGGCTCGCTTTGAAGCATTTATGTTTCATAGGAATTTGGTAGAACCCTTAAACTTTCTGACTACGGCTACTATAATAGTTTCTATTCTAGTTTAGCATACAATGGGTATTATATCCCTTTGCAATTTACTGACAATAGTATAGCTTCTATTCAGGTTTTGCATACAGTGGGTATTAATATTATAGCAAAATGACCTTGCAATTTACTTGCAATAGTATGTTTTTCCAAATGAATAGACAAAAGTATAGCATCTTATGATAATAAAATAGCTATCATACCAACATCTAGAAAGCATATATGGGTAGTCAAAACATAAAAGATTTCAAGGACCTATACAATGAAATCGACAATATCTTCAATAGATCTTTTTATGAGCAAACTGATTTTAGAAAGAACATCTACCATCTCTTCAGAAAATCACATTTCCTATACGTATCTTTTCAGAAAGAACATTTACCATCTTATTTCAGAACAAACAAATGCATGTTCTGCAGTAAGATGGAGATTGCCATGCAAATCTTGCACCAAAATTAGAAATTCAAATAAACTAGCACATTCATATTGAAGACTTTGCATGGCAAATTCTGGGGTTTCAATCCCAGTCCTGATCTAGTAGAACAAAAAAAAAGGAGACAATCCAAATTCTAGAGAATTCAAGGGATATATATAAATGGACGCAAAAGTATTAATTAAGCAAAAATTGACAAAGTTTTGCTACATAATGAGTTTGGAAAGATATTAGGGATTAATCCATAATAGTCCCGTGGAAAGCTATAATATATAGCATTACCATGGTTTTAAATATTAGTAGATACCAATATATATTGCATATGTCGTATCAACCCTAAAGGAACCATACACAATAGTACCCTATAATATTGGTCCAATCTTGTTGATCTTGCCGATGGCAATAAATAAATATTATATTATTGTTGATCTGAGTGCCATGGGTGCCACAAGTGATATACCAATATTGATACCGATTATGATATTTTAAATCATGTCGTTATGTGTTGCATAGTTTAAGATAATAGTAAGATCATTCTGTTCTTTTATACCGAAAGTTCCATGAGATTGCTTGGTAATATCACGACAGAAGGACTGATAGAAATTTTGTTAAAGATGTGAGACAAGGACAGATTATTGAGTATCAAAAATCTGCACAAGGTGAGGCAGTCAGGAATTTAAGAATAAATGGACAACATCCTCCTAAACTATCTGCAATCGGGAGCACTTTGTTCTAATATTGTTGAATACATTCACATGAATTAATCATAAAGGTTCACTAAGAGTCATGACCTTCGATGATTTCAGGTGTTTCTCATTTTTATCTGTCCCGACCATAAGATTTAGCAATTTAAGAAACACACCAATGATTAATTATTATATTCATATTTTAATTTACAAGAATCCTGCTTCTCCTTTCTATTTTTTGACAGTTGAAATGCTCCATTGAAGAAGAACATAAGATAATGATGCTGATGAAAAAAGACGGTGACCAATAAAGGTTAGCTAGTGAAACAGCGAGGTACAGGGTAGTGGAGAAGAATCAAATTAAGAAATTTTAAACAAAACCAGAAAAGTGAAACATTAGATTAAAATCGTGTATATGAGTATATCTAAACTAAAACTAAATCTGATATATTACAGAGGTGATGCTCAGAAAAAGATGATGATGATGATGAGAAAGAGCAGACACATATAGCTAGTTAAAAGGAGAAACAGATAATAGCATAAAGGAAGAAGAAAAGGAAGCAAAAGAGTTCAAACTTCAAAGATTATGGGTTTTGCTATTGCTGCATTTTGTTGTTGGTGGTGGTGGTAGTTTTGGTAGTGTTGTTAGTGTCAACACATGTTTGACAGTGAGCTTACATCTAACAATTCATATTTTGGTATTTTGGGAGACAAAAGTAGTTAAGCAGTTGGCGATGGGTGATCTGACCACCACAAGTAACAGAAGGTAAAATTGAGATGACCAGCTTTTCTGATCCAAACCAGACCCATATTTTCTAGGTTTCTATATAAGGGTTCTGAGCTTATGTTTTAAACTTGAAAGGTTGAGTTCATATTTCAATGTTGTTACTGTCTAAAGCTGACTACTCAGAAAAGGATCCATTTGGAAAGGCAGGTCAACGGTATTGTATTATTTTAGTTATTTTTAAATCTGAAATGACATTATTCCTAAGCATTTTAGTAGCTTACGTGGCCTAGAGCCACATCACCTAAGCACTATTAAGAATTTAAGCTTCTCCACATCTCTACTCAATAGTATGACACCCTTAGTGCGTCAATATGGATAAGATATAGTACATAGATAAGACGAGAAAGATGTGTGGATAAAGCAAATCCTAAGGCATTGTTTAACAATAGGTTATACCTAGGGTTAAGAACCTTTTAACCAGGGTTTACGATGTTAAATGGTTTTTAACTGAGTAGATTAAAATAAAGAGTTAAAAAATTAAAGTTTTAACCCAGATGAAAAGGGGGGTTTACTAATCCATCTATATAAGCAAGTTAAGAAATAACCTAAGTTTCCTCAAGAAAAATATGGTGTCAAATTCTAGAAATATATTATCCAATTTTTTTAAAATGCACTAAGCTAATTTAACCAAGGTTAAGGACTTAACCCCCTCTCACACAGCCTTAGCCCCTCCCCAACCACGCTTAAAAGTTTAGGAAGTTGAAACACAATTGACATGACCCTGGCACATTATGCATGATGTGTTTGTTTTCTTTATCTATGCATAAATTAGTAATGCAGAAAAGGATTAAATGATACCTATGATGTTATGAAATATTTTTAAGTCATAAAAACTATAATTTGCTGAACAATCATATTCCTTGTAGGAATATCTAATTAAAAATTGGACAAATAAAAAATTCAATTAATCAATAAGCTAAATATACTTGTGAACTCATCACGCATATGTTCAAATTTAAGTTTTTAAGCATGACGCATCTTTTATATTTCATATGTCAAGAATATGTTACAAAGTTAAGGATATGCTGAAAGAAGCATTCAACACATACCCATCTAGCACTGTATTCACTATTCATAATCAATAAGGGTATGTTTCCTTGATTGAAGAATCTGCGCAACATTCTGACACTATAACAGGTTTTACAGCATACGCGTATCAAATAAAATTGTATACATCTACTTAGCATTAGATCTTACATGGCACAAGAATAGCTTTACCCACGTAAAAAGAAAATAGGGTAAAGAGGAGAAGAAAGAAGAAGCTATAGTCATGAGATCATCTAACCTTCTTCCTCTTTCTAAGTTTCTTCTTGTTAATTTCTTCCTATCATTTGTCTCTCTATTTTTACATAATTCCCCTTCATTGTTGACGACCAGCAAGTCACGCTTTGAATCAACCAAGCTTTAGGAACAAGATGAACATAATAAAACTGATGTAGTCTAGCATATTTGTTCATTCACATTTCATATGCACAAGCTATAAGGGTTTTCCTCATCTGGAAGAATGATTACTCGTGGAGTCCATCAAAATGTTTATAAACCACCTGGCTTCTCCTCGTCATGAAAAAAGTATATTCGTGGAATCCATATGTATGGCCTTCATTTGAAATCAAAATATTTATCCAAGCAAGTCATTTGTTTCTTTTGCATGTGCTAAAACAGCAAGGCATAGATGTGAGCTGGCACGTGCACATGCTATGTTTGTGAATGTATATGTTTTTGTGTGGGTGTCACCTGTGTGGGTGAGAGCTTGTAGGCGTGAGTGTGGATTTGCATGTGGCTTGCATATACAATGGAGGAATTAGATTTGTATATTTGACTAGTATATAAGGTGCATTAGGTCAAATTACAGCCTAAATGTGTAACCAATGACTGCACATTTTGGGTTTATATCATTTAGCTGCTTTAAAACACTTTCCATTAACAGAAACAATGTCACACTATTTTTATTGCAATTTGACAGCATCTGTGGTCACTCAGCTGCCTTGCAGTCCTTGTTAAAAATCACTATCTTTTTTATAGCACTACCATATATAATCATATTTCTTATTTATCTAGGTTTTATCATTTAATATATTCGAGTTCAACCAAGAGTAACAAAAATACCAGTCTCAATATCTAATGACCTATACCCTGCAGTCAAAACCCAAATAAATGTTTAGTAAGAAGGTGAATGGAGAAGGCACACACCCCTTATCCAGAAGCCATTGACTCATAATTGAAAACAAAGATAAAATTGCTCTTCATTATCTAACTAAATTCTGAATATGTTGGTGTTGTGGATATGAGAAGACTACAAAATTTTAGAAGATACTTAAAACAAGTGAGGGAATGGATTTAGGATACCTCTTCCAGTTCTCGCTAATATACCCTTTTAGAATATTGAAATTTGAGAACACAATTGCATGACATGATCACAATAGACAATAAAGAGGTTGCAAGAGTAATTTATATCCTAAGAATTCAATATGAAGGAAACAAAAAGATTCTTGATAGTTTCATAATTTCATTATTATCTAAGATTTCAAATTGAAGAATTACATCAAACATCCCCTTTCAGAATATTGAGAACGCAATTGAATTTTTTCATAATAGACAATAAGAGCAATTTCTATCTTAGGAATTTACTCTGTAGGAAACCAAATGATCAATGAAAGTTCCAATATCTCCTTCAGATTTCAAATTGCAGTATTACCTTGTGCATGAAAAGGTTGATCAACTATATACTAGATATGTACCCTCCATTAGTATTATAAGAATCAATTAAATTTTCACACAAACAGTATCAGTGTTTCCCCCTTCAAAAAATTATAAGAGGCAAAGGTATCAATCTGGCAGAAGATAGAATAATAGTAGTTCTTGTACTTTGTAAAATATCCAAGTCTACAAGATAATATATCCTATGATTCCATCATCATCCTCATTACATTAGAAATTATCCTTTATCTCCCATCAAAATAGCATATCCAGTACTGAGACAGCCCCATAAGTATAACAACAACTAAGCCTTTTATTCAAAGTACTTGAGGCAGGCTATATGAACCAAAAAAGAATCATGCCGGATCGATCATGTGGATGATCCTTCTCTACTCATTCCTATAGAGCAATATGTCTTCATTTAAACCTCTAACATGCATATATTTTTGTATCATCTCCATAAACCTGCGTACTGGGCCGAGCGGCCCGTTGGGCACGCCCGGCCCGGGGCCCGAGCCAAGGCTGGCCGTGCCGAAAGCACGGCGCGGCCCGCCCGGCAAGGGTTTTTTTTTTTTTTTTTAAATAGCCATTGGGGGGGTTTGGGGGGGTTTTCGCAAAAATTTTTTGGCAAATAGCCCCCCAACGGCTATTTTTATAGCCGTTGGAGGGTTTCTTGCAATTTTAAATTGCAGATTTTTCCCCCCAACGATCAAAATAGCCGTTGGGGGGGTTTTTTGTAATTTATTTTACAAATTAAAACCTTTCTTTCTCTATAAATACCTCATTATCTCCTCTATTACCATTCATCATTCTTATACAACCAAATTCATTCTCAAAACTCTTCTAAAATCTTTAATTTTCAACTCTTTCTAGCAAGTAGCAAGTTTCAATCAAGTGATCAAGAAGTCTCAAGTAAGCAAGTCTCCCAAATAAGATCCAAGCAAGTTTTCTCATTGAAGCAAGGTTGTCTTCGCTTTTTCAGCTTCCAGCTTCATCTCTCTAGCTATATATTTCACTCTCTCTCTCAAATAGTTCACCGGTTAACAGGTATTTATAATTTAAAGTTTTTTGTTCGGTTTTTTTGAGAATTTTAATTTGTTTTTTTCGGGATTTTATTAAAATGGATCCACACTCGTATGGCGTTTCTTACTCTCAAGCCACGAGTTCTTTTTCTCCCTTTTTAACTGATGAAGAATATCAAAATCTATGTCAACCCTTAGAACAATCTCCTCAAGTACCATTTTCTGTATCTGAGAAAGAACCAACTGATACAACCAGACCCGAAACACAATCTACCACATCAACTAGGGCTACTAGATCGAACATATGAAAATATTTTGAAAAAATAATAGAAAATGGTGTTAGGAAAGCTAAGTGTAAACATTGTCAAAAAATTTATTCGTTTCCTTTAGGTAGCAGAACGGGTCATCTTAAAAGACACCTAGAAAAAACTCACCCACCAAATGAACCACATCAAACACAAATAAGCACATTTGGTGGATCGTTAGGTATACGTAAATATGATCCAATTAAAACAAGAGAAAACTTAGCAAGATTTATAATACATGACGAACAACCTTTTACTTTTTCAGAAAATCACAAATTTGAAAGATTTTGTAAATCAACATTTACTGACGAATATAAAAAAGTCCCACGTTCAACATCTACATCCGACATGTTCAAACTATTTAAAGAGCAGAGGGACACTTTAATAGCTATTTTTACTTCTTTAATTTTTAGAGTTGCTATAACTGCAGATTGTCGGGAAGCTGCAAATATGACTAATTATTTATATGTAACGGCACACTATATAGATCAAGATTGGTGCATACAAAAAAAAATAATAGGATTTAGGGTATTTGAATTTCCTCACAATGCACATAATTTATCACAATCCCTTCTAAGTATTTTTTCAGCTTATGGAATAGAAAAAAAAATATTTACCATTTCTTTGGATAATACTTCTGAAAATACGGCCGCAATTAGAATTCTTAAAAATATTACAAAACCAATTCTAGATGGAAAATTATTTCACGTTAGGTGTATTTGCCACATACTAAACTTATGCGTTCAAGATGGATTAAAAATAGTAAATGATTCACTAATGAAACTTAGATATACATTACTTTTTATTAAATATAGTGGGCCAAGAAGACAAGCATTTAAACAAATATGTAAAAATCTGAAAATATCACCTACAATTGTACTTATAGATGTTAGAACAAGATGGAATTCTACATATAAAATGTTAAACATAGCTATTCAGTATAAAAATGTAATAAATACTTTTAATGAAATGGAGTCACCAATGTATAGTTTAGATAATAATGAATGGCACCAATTGAATTCATTTCTAAGTTTTTAGGCAAAATTTGAAAATGCAACTAGAGCACTGTCAGGAACTTATTATCCAACTACACATATTGCATTATATTATCTAACCGAAATTAGTTCGTTTTTAATGAATGTAGAAATCACCCTATACTTGAAATTATTGTTCAACCTATGGAAATTAAATTTAATAAATATTTTAAAGATTTTCCATACTTATTATATTTTGCAACTGTTGTGGATCCCCGTTGCAAGTTAGATAGACTTGAAATATTAATAGATTTATTTTATACAAATATGTCTTATGAAAATAATGTGCGTGATTTAGTTAATGATATTAAAACATGTTTAGATATTATATATAAAACATATGAAGATATGTATGGTGTGTCAACACAAATTACAAAAGAACCATCTACTAGGAAAATTCGTAATCCAATAATATCATCTGTATTTCACCGAAAAAAGGCAAGACAAACTAGTACATATTTTAATGAATTACATTATTATTTAGAATGAGCTAACTATGAAGATAACGCCTCCCCTGAAAATTATGAATCCTTTGATATTTTGACATGGTGGAAATCACAGGAAAAAATATATCCCGTGCTTTCCAACATGGCCCGCGATCTACTAACTCCTCCGGTGTCTACTGTAGCATCGGAGTCTGCTTTTAGCGCAGATGGTAGAGTGCTCACGGAGTTGAGAACCTCAATGGCGTCGGACACATTAGAGATGTGTGTCTGCTTGAAGGATTGGTACGACGCAGAAGATAGGGAACAAGACTTGGCTAATGAAGTTGTATTAGAGACCTTAAGCTTACCAGAAGAAAATGAAGTATGATTAAAAGTATTTAAATTTGATCGGATTTTCATGTATTTTTAAATTTTTTTGTAATTTTTAACTCATAAATCTCTTAGAAAAAATATTAATAATAAGTTGAGGGTGACGGCTAGGGTCCTCTTCTCTCTCTTCGGGCTTTATATAACTTCTAAAGAGATTTATAGAGCAATTAGATGAATTTAATGAGAATCTCATTATGAGATTAAATATAATATAATATTTTTTTTATTGTTATTACTTCTTGTTAAATCTAGTTAAATGAAACTAAGTAGCCTCTTTAAATTTTTTTTTATTTTTTAATTAACATGGGCCGGCACGGGCTCGGCACGGGCCCGCCGTGCCGTGCCGTGCCAGGCCGACCCGAGCCTAAGCCCGGGCAAACATGCCGTGATAAGCAGCCCTACATCTCCATCCATATTTTCCTTGGTCCTTCCTTTGCTCTTTTAACTTATCCTATGTTGATAAGCTTCTCTCATCAAATTGGTGCATTTATACATCTACATTGCACATGACCGCACCATCATAAACATTTGATAAAATTTTACGTAACAGTATCGACTATGCAAAAAAGTATCCTAACTGTTATTGCATATTGATACCATATAACCACAAAGAAACCCTACAGCTTGTCCTACAGCAGGGAAGGGACTTTCAAATGGGAAGATGAAGTTTTTATTATAAGGAGCAATTCTCACTAAGACATCTAAAATGACAATCTCCGATAAGGATTTGAAAATTATTGCTAATAATTGATACCCCAGAATTTACAATACCTGTGACATGTTCTCAAATGGATAATAGCGGACATGAGGCATAAAATGTCCCTTCTATAACTATTTAAGAAAAGAATACTAAAAGAAGAGGTTAATATATTTTTCCTGGTTCCTTACCTCGTTTCTACAACTGAATGCACAAGGTTAGTGTTACTGCTTACCTGCTTATGTTCTCCCTATGTAAAACTCCTTAACAACATAAAAATGTCATTAATTTATAGTGCACTGACAAGACTGGAGGGCAGAAAAATACAATTATTCTGGAAACATGGATCACATCCTTAAGACCCCCACCACTTGGGGAAAAAATCATTTGTACTATCCTCTATGCAATTAAATGAATGCTTATTAACAAGTTCTGAAAATAAGTGTATTATCATGCCATGTCCCTGATTTCAGAAAAGAAGACATCACACAACTCAGTACATATATTGCATTCAGACAAATTTGAAAAACAACCACATAGCTTGACATCTACTAGAAAATATTATTCAACCCATCTCAAGAAAAAATAATAGTTTTCAACATGTCCAACAACATGCAGCATTCTTTGGGCATTACTGTTTACAATCCAACTAGAACAAGAACTAGATCGATAAATTAATTGTAGAGATGGAGAAACAAAGACAGTCAAAAATACAAATGTCTGCAAAAATGAATTTAAACAATGTAAAAACACATTTTGCAATGCTAAAAAATGGTGTTTAGTGTCTGAAGAGAAATTTATTAGGGGGTGTTTGGTTGGCTTTTTGAAGTTGGGAAATGGAAATAGAAATGAAAATGCATTTGCATTTCCTGTTACAGTGCTTATTTGCTGAAAAATGCTTAAACAAAAACAAACTTTGATTTGGAAATGCAGCAAAACAAACACACTAACAGGAAATCCCAACTTCAAAGCCAACCAAACATACCCTTACATTTTCAAGTCCGGGACCAAGACAAACTTTGATATGTATGACTTGGACTGAGAAAACACGAGGTTTGGTGAAGAAAAGGGAAGACTGCTAATCCCATACAGAAGTTACTGTTTGGAGGAGATTGCAACTTGTCTTTAGAAGATGAAGGAAAAGGGAACCATGGTGTCAAATGCCCTCAAGAAAGTCAGGTAAGTTTGAAACTTTAACAAGAGGGAAAAGTAGGGAAATGGAAGCCATTTTCTGGTTTATATCTGCATGGTAGCGTAGATATGCATAAGCGCAATTTTTATCTTAAAAACAACAAATTTCAGAGTATAATTCTCAACTCATGTCGCTGAATAGTTAAACTTGCATCACCCTGGCTGAATCAAAACTATAATTCTCTTTATCTTAAGCATGGCACATGGTTATCACCGGGATTCCACCTTCCAAATAATCAAGTACATTCAAGTTACCTAGTTCCCTTCTTTGGAACAGATGGTCCATCTTTGGAATTTTCACCTGCGATCGTCGAATGAATGAAAAGGCCCATCTTTTTAATTAAAATATTCAAATCAGACAGTAGAAAAAATCAAATATGTATCCAGTTGCGAGGAATTGAAGGGAAAATGCAATAACGTTTAAGAAATGAAAGAGTACAAAACTCCTCGAGACTGACCTTCTGAATCTGTCTTCAGCTTCTCATTTGGATTAATTGTCCCTCCTCTAACAAAAGTCTTTGACCCAGGTACATCGTTACCTTGAAAGGACTCCACAAATTCGGCATACAAACGGGCAGTTTCATCCTCCGCTTTCTTTAGAATTAACCAATCAAAATAAGAAAAATAATCAATTGACTGAACTATTTCCCGATGATAGTTCTAGTATTTATTAGACTTCTCCTTTTCTCCCTATATTTGCCGATGGCAGATCTTTTTAACACATATTGTTTGATATATATATATATATATATATATATATATATATATATATATATATATATATATATATATATATATAAAAACTGAGTTCAGAATAAGCAAACCTAGCATATCTAGTTCAGACATAACCACGTAACTGAAAAACATATTCAATGTAGAAAATTTTCTTTTCTTTTCCAAACACTTGACACAGTTCTGTGTTTACTGGTACATCCAAATGCACCCTAATGGATTGTTTGTCTGCATGGAAATGAACTACTTACAACATAAAACAACAAAGAAGCAAAATTTTCTAGTCTGCTGGAGAAACGTCTGTTCTCCATCCACTGCTAGTTTTCTTGCCGCCTCAATCAGCTAGTTCGATATATATATATATATATATATATATATATATATATATATATATATATATATATATATATATATATATATATATATATATATATATATATATATATATATATATATATATATATATATATATATATATAGTTTCTAATTATTTGGTCCAACGTAAAATTGTAAACAAAAAATTGAGGAAAAAAATGCAAAATTGTAAATTAACATATCAAAATGAAAATTAATAATCAACTAATAAAAACTAAGAGAAACTTGGATAACTAGTTTGTTTTGCAAAATAAAAAAATAAAAAAACTAAAAAATCTCAGCAAATGACCTTACAACCAAACAAACCCTAGCATAAGATCCACCAGAAACTGTAAAATTGAATGAAAAATAGTTACCTTCTTCTTAGCTTCCTCCTCTTCGCGATGCTTCTGAAAAGGGGTCTTCTTTCGAACCATAGAGAAGTTCATCTCTCCAATCAAAAGCTACAAACAGAAAAATAAATTAAAAAAACACGAAATCGTCCCAAAAGAAATGTTTTTATTATAAATAAAAAAAAAATCTGATCAGGCGCCCCCCCCCCCCCCCCCCCCCCCGCGGCGAACCCCCGCCCCTCTCGTAAAAATAAAATAAAATAAAAAAGATTAAAAAACGGGGAAATAGAGCAGAGTACAAATTTGATAACAAATAAGCCCTAGGAGAGGGAAAAGAGATTTAGGAGAACCTTTACGAACCAGCTCGGCTTCGATGGCAATGAAGAGAGAATTAGGGTTTCGGTGTTTTTCGACGATCGGAGATCAAGGGAGCGACGACAGAGATAAATAAAAGGGGAGAGGGGTAATTCTAAATGCGCACCACTTTTTGCTGGTGAGCGCTTAAGTTCGAAATAAGTGACAATTTTTTATGATAAAAAAAAGATATTAATATTTCCTAGTTAGCACATGTCCCAATAACCTTTCTTGTGAACTATTTCTTACCTTCCGAGCGGTGCGAGCGAAAAAAAAAAGAAAAAAATTCCTAATCCTACTTATTTCTTCGCTCCGGAGTTGTTTCATCTGATTTCGTAGTGGATTTGAAATTATTTTTAGTGTAAAAAAAAGGAGGAGAACCTATTAGACTGTGGATTCTTAATGGTGAAGAAGCTGGAGAACCCATTAGTTTTTTCGGATGATACTCTATGTTTAGAGATGCATAGTAAAGAAATTTCAAGTAAATAGCCTAATTTTTTGAGAGCACGAATTTTTTTGTGTTTTTTGAAGAGTTTTTTAAAAAAATCATCATCAGACAGTGAGTTTAAGTTTTTTGAACCCTATTGTCCAGATTTCTAACCCCGACCCTTTCAAGTTTTGGACGGAGTTTGAACTCCGGACAGTTAAAGAGTGAGATGGGATTTGAACTTCGGACAGTTAAAGGGTGGGATGGGATTTCAATTCCGGACAGTAAACTTCTTGTTTTTTATGAAAAATTAACTGTCCGAGATGTACACCCCGGATATTCTATGCATCATCCGAAATTTACACTCCGGATGATTTATTTAATTGGATGGGGACAGGAACGCCGGATAGAGAGTTTAAAAATATGACTTTGAATTTCTAAATGAAGATTTACATAAACCCAAACGAATATAATCAACATGAAATATATTAGCAAAAAATATGTTATAGATAATTTTTTAAACATGATAGATATACGCCAAAATAGAACATGGTTTCTTCCGATTAAATTACAAAACATTAACAATCATTGCAACACACTTCAATGGCGACATAACAGAGTTGTTTCCTAGTTACATTTCAGAATACTAAAAAGTATTACAAAATACAAATCAACACCGACAAATCTTAGTTTAACTCGTCTCTGCCTTCACTGTGACTTACGCCTTGGGAACTAACTAACAAGTCAATAGGGAATGGTGGATCATCATTTGCAGGCAAATAAACAGACTTCCCTGTTACTGGTAAACTAAGAAGACACGCGTCGTCATCCAACGATACCGTCATCTCTTTGAAAGGCATATGAAAAGTATTGGTTTTTGGATGCCACCTCTCATTGAAGGCTAAGATCTCGACGCTGCTTATGTAGAGGTATGAGAACTGAAACGGCTCGTCTTGGGCTTCTTTAGTAGATGTATCGGTCGGTAGTTTTGATGCAGTTTTTTTCCATCTATACGACGCTGTAGGACAAATTCTTGATGACTGGGATCGATCCATCTAAATTTAACAGTGTAATTAAATATTGTGATGCATAAACTATGATCTGCACAACAAATTTAGAAAATAATTGCCGCATATAGAAGCCAATTGATGCAATTTTCTTCTTCTTTGGTTAACAACATGCCTAGCTACTTGATTCGAAAATCCACCTTTAATATAAATTACACAAATAACAATTTTAATTTACTCTAACTTCTAACATCAAGAATTTTATCTTCCAAAAATTTCCAAACAATAAATCACATACATAAAAAGAACCATACCACTAAAAAAAATTTAACTTCAAATAGTTCAATTTCAACAAACTATAACATCAAAATTTCTTAATACAAATATTCAAAGATTAGGAGACCTCAAAATCATAACAAATTAAAAAAAAAAAAAAAAACCTAACTTACAATCGAATACCCTAGCCTTAGATTTGATCGCAACAAGGATTGGGGGCGAAGACGGTAAAGGCTGCTGATGGCTAATCAACGACGTTGTTCCTCGGACGATGAGGATTAGTAGAGATCAGTGGCTAATGATCTCAAAACCATTACATAAATCACAATTTTAATTTAGTCAAACATCTAATAGTAAGAATTTTATCTTTCAATACCTTCCAAATAATAAATTGTATACATTTAAATCTCCGCACCACTAAAAAATTTTGATTTCGAATACTTCAATATCAACAAACTATAAGATTAAGAGACTTCAAAATCACAACAAATTAAAAATAAAAATTTACCTAAAAACGGATGCTCTAGCGTGCTGCTGCTCGAGCGCGGGAGAAATCGGGAGCGAACGCGGCAAGGTATTATTGGCGGCGGCTTTCACGTTCTTAGGGCGGCAATGTTTCGTGGAAATCGCTGGCGAAATCCGTGCGGGAAGCTCGACCGGAGGAGGGAGACGATTTTGGTACTGGGGATGGTGCTCGCTAGGAAATAATGAGTTTCTAAGGAGGAGAACGGTTTAAGGGAGTGGACGAATATTTTGGGAATATTTGTAGTTCTCACTAGAAAAAAGAAGCATTTTTTTAGAATACATGGTGTTCACTTAGAAATTGGGGCTCACTAGGAAAAAAGTTGCGTGCATTTAGAATTACCCAAGGGGAGAGAGAGGGCTTCGATTAGTATATGTTGAGCTCGATCGGACTCGAGAGAGAGAGAGATGGATATCGGGTCAGATCAGATCAGGTTGTAGAGTTTGGACCCGATTACGAACCTAGTCTTCTTATTATGCACAAAGGCCTGATTGACAACCCTTATAAAAATTTGAATTAAAAAAATAAAATTTTTATATTCCATTTAAAATTTTGTAGAACAGGCTAAAAATTGATCCATGAACGCTATATTACTTTTCATAATATAAATGGTTGATAGAAATGAGAAAGGAAAAATTAGATAAAAATAACCATTGATTTTATTTATTTATTTTTCTGAATATATTAGTGTTCAACAACTTATTCGTAATAAGTATGTCAAGTAAGATAATGATAGAACTATATAACAAATTTTGCTATATTCATATTGATGTATAGTTGCAAAGTTTTCTCGGCATGAAATAAAAAAGATAATTTAGTCAATAGAAACATTGAAAACCAATGTCGATAACTAAATGCAGATAAAAATAAGAAATTAAGTACATTTTGAGCCGTAAGTTCGGATAGCTAAAATGATAAGACATTAACTACTTTCAAAATGTCAACAGAAAGTACTAAAATCAACTGATCGTCTAAAGAATCTCCAACGTAAAAACATTTATTGTACTTTTATCTAATTCTCAAAATAAGTATTCAATTGTGGTTTCTCGTCAACCTGCAAATTTATAAATTATGAGTGTGTCAAATAAGAATTGTGAAAGTTAATTTAAACACACAAATGTATGCGAATAGACACGGAGTATTGTAATAAGCCTTTTGCATGCCCCAAGTACAACACAAAAAATCAATAAATGTGTTGGTTTACTCATCGTTACTACTTTAGAAACGATTGGAATTTAAGAGGGAAATATCACATCTTTTATAAGAGTACCGTACATGTCAAGAGTCGCGCTCCAAAATCTTTGGTGCTCCCTTGTGAGCGTACTGCTAGGCACTCAATTAAGTAAAATAAAAGAGCATCTAAATATATAATGCCCTAGTGATCAGTAGACCTTCATGATTAGATTTCTAAATATCGGATAGCACAACAGTAATTTGTAGGCTTCCTAAAATATGTGTATAGTTTCTCCATCTAATTCTCCCATAATCTAATTAATTATTTCATGTTTTATAGTAAACTCCATATATGCATCATCATATTACGAATCCAAGATTAATCTGTTTCGAAGGTTGTTGTTTTTTAAAAGAAATGTCTGATATTAATGGTAGAAATTATCTGAAAGCTCTCCAAAATGAATTTTTTTTTTAACTAATAAAATACAAATTCCAATTAATCAAGAACTGACTGATTGATCGACTAAGTTAGTCATTAGTGTCGATCAATCCATCTATTGATCGACCGAACACAAAGTATTCACAAGGCTTGTCAGCTAATCCGCATCACTGTAAAAAAAAAAATGGTTGTTGCATTGGTCAGTCGATATCAGTCATTGATCGAAAAATCCTTCTACTGGCAGAAGATTGGTTTCTGGATTGGCCAAATTTTATTGGTCGAACGATTCTTCTGCACAACTATGCAATCACTCAACTATTTAGCACTGTTACCTACTAACTAGCGAGACCAATCCATGAATAATTAAATTTCAATACCATAAAGTTAAACTATTCATGAATCGTGTCAAATTTACTAGAGAATCAATCTATTTCTGATTATCATGAAAATATAGAAAAATAATTTTTTAATATATTCGTGTTAATTAGATAAATAGGAGCGAATTGGAGCTGTACTTGTCTTTGGGTCCGATCTTTAACTAACGGAGGCGAGAACAACTGAAAATGGAGAAATTAGAGAATTCTTTTAGTTTTCTTTTGTTTTTTACAAGAAAAAAGAGAGACGAGTGGAGGTTAGGAAAGGATGAGGGATTATTTTTTTTGTTTGCAACATTCTATCTCTTTTATTATGTCTCTGAGTAATTTATGGGAATTTCTAGAGGAGCACACCTTTTTTCCTAGTGAGCCCACTTAAAACTTTGTTTTTATTTACAAATTTGTCATTTAAATTTTAGGATAAAAGTGTCATTTCTTTCGATCTCTCTACCTTCTCACCCTTTGCAGTTTCAAGGTAATCCAAAAATCGTAGAGGATCTGCGACTACACTGAGCAGCGGAGGGCCATTGCGAGCATACGACAGAATTGGACTGGGACTAGAAAGCCGATAATAGGACTGGAAATAATGAAATGAGAAGGAGACGGTGTGATAGTAAGGGAGAAAAATAGGGAAAGATAGTTGAGAAATTTTAGGTGTGCTTACTATGGAAAAACATTTTATTTCAAAAGAGAGGGGGAGCCCATTAGGAAAAGTGGTCTCATTAGGAAAGATGTGCTCCTTAGGAAATAAATTCCCGTAATTTATAATTAAGATCAAAATGTAAAGTTCTTAAAGATAACACGAAGTCAAGTAATTATTATTCTTATTATTATTATTATCATCATTATTAATTATTAGGATGATACAATTTAAAATAAAATTTGATACATTGAGGACATAAGCATTCCACTTTTTTGCCCGTAACCATCTTGTTTTTTATCCAAAAAAACATTGTGTTGTCTCAGTAATTCGCATTATACTTGCTTCATAGGATGATAGGATGGATCTAATCAAATAATGCAAAGCTCATCTAGGAGCTATTAGTTTTACAAATTATTCTTGTGTTGTTTAAATAGTAGTATAACATTTGGGGATTTGCATGAAAACTTACAGCCTTCGAATCAAAACAATCATCACTAGAACTGTAAATGTATAAGTATTATATTATAAAATAACAATTCTCAACTCTATGTTCCAACTTCGAAATTTTGGTATAGCGTGGGAACTTTAAAACGATATCTGGAAAATAAATATACTGCTGTCTAAAGTGCAGGCTGAGCATTCTGAAAATGAGCAGAATCTTTGTTTGGTGCGCACTTCTTCTAATTTCACGGCAATCCTATGAAGACATAAATTTTTTACCTTCTTCATAACTACTCAACAGAAATGCCGTATTATCGTTTCCACATACATGCCAGCAGCATTGCAGGACAACACTCTTCGACCCCTGATGAAACTTTATTTTGGATATGCTGTCAAGCTAACCAGGAACTAGGAAATGCTATATGCACAGGTGATAGAAAGGCTGGCTTGCCTGTAAGTTGACAAACCTGTGAGCTTGCAACCATTTATTGAGCCAATCCTGATCGTATTGTTCACTTGCAGTAAGATGCATAAACTTATGCTTTCAGCCTGACAACATTGAAACTTCCCTCATACTTGAACAGCACATCCCTCGTAAATAATGACATGAACAGATCAAGATCATCAAATTTATAATCGTTTGGTAGCAAAAAATAACCTCCCTTCATAAGCATAAGAGTGCAGATTGCAGGGGTTTGCTCTACCGCGCTAGCTTTAAAAATATAAGCTTATGGTTAGGAAAAAAGCAGTTGAAATTCAAAGTCACCAGAACTTACAGTAGTTGCAACCATAGCTTCAATTTAAGACCGGCGGGTTTCTAATTTTTCCACCTGCAAATTAAATTGCAGGGCTGTAAACACATTAAGCGTTTACCACCAACTATCCAGGGCGAAACAACTCCAGGCAGGAGCGGCTAATTTTCATATAGGAACAAGGACGAGCGAATATTAGATCTGATGCATATCCAAGTTTGGTAAACTACAACACTATCAAGTCCCCAAACCATTTTTTGTACACAATTCATGTGACTGAACCAAATATCATTCCTAACGCGATGCCAATCTCCTGAGGTGCTGAAACATTTTCTGCTTGACCCATTGCCGATCATTTGGTAGATAAGCATGAATTGAGGGATCATACCTGCAATTGGATTTCCAAAGGTAAGCTTCAGTTCAAAGTTCAAAGCCACAAAAAGTATACCCCTCTCCTATATTCATGAAAATAAGTGATTGTCACTTACACCAATGCACTGAGATCTACAAGCCCGTCCATGAAATTGTAAAGATCAGCAATGTCATAAGTGATGTTTCTTAGACCAGGGTTGATCTCCTTAAGTTTCCTCTCGTACAGGCCGCAGAGTCCTGTTCCAGCAGGGAAAAGTTAAGTGTGAGATTATACATAAGTGGATCTGTGACATCACTACCACAAAATTTCCTCTTACATACTAATTATGCAAAGCAACTTTCACTGTAAAGTTAAGAAAAGAACATCTTCATTCAAACATCAAAGACAAGGCAGTGGGCAAGTCCTAGTAAAGGTAGGTAGGTAGTACAGACTATCCTTCTCCACAATAAGGTCTGCACGCCTGAAAAAAAATAACAAAGCGACCAATTCTCATATATGTAGTATCGGAGCTTTTGATAGTCTTCCAGAAAATGTTGACGAATGAAACAAGATAAGCAGATTTCTCACATGTTATTCCTAAACAGACAGATATTCACAGCATATATTGTCTCAAAAAATGATAAAATTTCATCATAGCTTTCCTCTTATCCAGACACGTCCCGAATACGTGCAATCTTGCAGGGAAGAAGGATAACCACAGAGCTGGGAGGGAACAGAGACTCAGTTTTGTATTTTACGTTGATTCTGCTAAAATTCCCAGCTGGAACAAGTTTACATACACATGAAATTCTGTCACCTTAATTGTCCATGAAGAAGCTTTGCTGTAAGGCACATCCATTTTCAAATAGATAGCCTGCCATAGGAGTCAGCAGAGGGAATCGAGGGATAGAGAACACCAACGGATTCTAAGGACTCGATATCCATGACAACAATTTCATGGCACCTGGAAATGCAATGTCCATTTTTTGGATTTCGGAAGCACCGATTGTATCTGTTCTGGCATAAGCAAAATTGAGCACGACAACCATGTTTTCACACTATTCATTTGGTGGGGTTTGGAGCTATTCTGTTCTCTCTTTGCGGATGGGTTTTTGAGTGCTAGTGCATGCCCATGGGTGGTTGGCTCCATGCTTCGACTCTGTGTAGGGTTTTTCATTCATTTGTTGACTTATTGTTTTTCTAGTGTTGGCATTTGGGGTGTACGGCGCCTCTGTGCGCCCTGAGCATGTTTTGTTGGATTGGCGTTTGGGGCGTAGGGAACCTGTAAATTTGCATTATAAATTTGCAGGAAGACACCCCAAAAGTTGAAGTATGGGCAGATTACAGTATTACAATATGTACATACATAATACATCCATATGTATTGATGCTTGTATATGCATTTATGAATGTTGATATATCCATGAATACGAATTCATGTATATAAATTGAAGGACAGACAAAAGCTTAAAAGAGTCGAAGATATGTCATTGTCTAATGTCATAAATCTTTAGTTTCCAACTGATCTATTGCCACAATTATGCAAATTTTTTTTTTGTTTCTTTATCAATTCAGAAGGAGAATTGCGATAAGATTATGCCCATTTGTTCCATACATCAAAACGAGGCTTGAATTCTAACATTCAAGAATCATTTTAACTTCTATATGTACAATAAACAGAAACATAGTAAATATCTGAATATAAGTGGACTCTAATGCATGTATTCTTTTTTTCCTGCAACAGATAATTTGGGCAGGTAAATATTCTATTTTCAACATGAAGTGTTGAGCTTGCCTGATATACACTGCTAGCTAAAATATTTTCCTGTCTCAGATTTTGGTTAAAGTGGTTATTTCATAAGGTATAAGAGCATGATTTGGATTCAAACACCATTATTGCCAATTTAAATATATTTATTTTCCTATATATTTATTTCACACTGTTAGCCAAAAAAATTCTGTGTTTAAGCCTTTGGGTAAAGTGGTTATTTCACAAGGTATAAGAGGACTCAAACACCATCATCGCCAATCTAAAATATATTTAACCTACATATTTTGCCTTTCCAAGAAGTCATGTTTACGCTGGAGACCTTTTCACAAGGCCAAAGCTCATGTCAGAAGAGTGTTTATTTTGCTTGATATATATTGTTAGCCAAAAACATAGCACGTCACAACTGAGTGAAAAAGTTACCTAACATATAAAACATATCATTCATCAAGTATTGGAGTTGGAGTATCAACATATCTGTCGATGTGTCAGATGAAGATATATCCCCAAAGTTGTCTATGTTCACAGTTAGACAATTGCCCTTTAAATATCTTTAATTCCTATTTAGGTGATATTAATAACAAAGCTACAAACGTACAGTATAACAAAGCTACAAGCGTACAGTAGTTACCTTTTCTCATGGTGTTCTGGAGTGTCCTAGAGAAGAAATGTTTCCATAACTAATCTTATAATCTTGCCTCTTTCCTGATTTAAAAAACTTTTGAGTATTTCTCCCAAGGCTCGAAATCTTAGTATCAGTATCTCAATATCAATATAAGTAACAGAGTTTGAATTTTCTGATAATAGGGAAGAAAATTGGAACAGTTTGACAAGCTCTTTTAACAATTTATGAAATTCTGATGAAGTTTCTTTGAACGTACAATAACTAACTGATGCAGCAGATAGATGACATGCAAATGAATCATCTAAAATAAATGAATAAATAGAAATGCTAAATTTGTTATGCCATACAATTTAAGAAACTCTAGTTCCATCTACAATGTAAACTAATTGTCTGGCATCAGCCAATGTATTTTAAGTTTGCATTGCTTGAATTGTGAGGATCTAATCTATAAGCTCGGAACTAGTTTCAACATGTTGTTACAATCTTAAAAAATTAATATATTTTTGGGTTAAATTTCAAAAAAAAAAAAAAACTTGCAAACTTCAACTCGTTTTCAAAAACTAACAAACACTTTCTTTGTAAGCACAATTACCATAGACTGAAATTTTCTTTTCTTTGTAAGCGCAACTACCATAGAATGAATTTTTCTGCTAACTCCCATATGGAAATTAATGGAAATTTGAAATTTGCTTCTTTCCCTTGCATTCATATTAATTTTAACTAATATTAACTAAACCAAATAAAGTTTCCTTTCAAAATAAAAGAGTCAATTCATGTTAACTAATATCTCGAAAATGGCAAACTTAAATAAAATATATGAACGGAAGGATAGAAGTGAAACGGTTTCCAGTAAGAACTAGGCTGCTCCTGACTTTCCTCGGTAATCTCTTGCTTAGGAGAAAAGGGCGGATTACTTTGGACTCGCAGTGGCAAAGAGGCGATGGAATTCCTCGATTGCTAGTTTCATGTCGGAAAAAGGTGAAAGGCCGTCTGCTGATGGGGTCTTTTAAATGTTTCAATATGATATTTTTGTATAACATGACAAATAATTTATCTACTATTTTCCCTTTATTTTAAAAATATTTTTCAATCTAAAATAGTGCATATGACCAATTATAAAGTTAAGGGCATTTTTATCATTAAAGGTACGTGCTATTCACATTCAACAGATGAGAAAGAGACCATAGTTTTATGAGAAGCCCATCAAAATCCGTAGTATTTATTGTTTTGTATAGAAATGCAAAACCAATAAATATAAAGGAAAAATGTTGCAACTTTATAAAATCAAGGAATTACAAGAGAAAGTATACGTAGTTTCATGCCGGTATTAAAGTTAATGTTCTATATAGCCTCCAAAAAAATCGATTTCGTGTAATTCCAATATTCGTTTTGACTCATTCATCAATCATAGAACTCATGCATGAACTCCAATTATCATCTTTTTAGTGCCTACATTTATGTGTGCAAACAACTATTTGAGGTAGTTTCTTAAAAACAACTATACTTCTTGGCAGATTCTTGAGTTTAGCTATACTCTTATGTAGATTAAATGAGTTTATGTTAATCAATGATTCAATCACGATGATAATTAAGAGTTTTTATGTTTTAAAGTTTTTAATAATTAATTGTTGTTTATTTATTTGTTTACTTCTATTTAATTGTGATTATATTGTATTTGTTGATTCATATATTTGTAATATTGCTTTTTACATTATATGTTAGCCTACCCCTAAAAATCTTAGGTGGTGTTGTTTTCACATTACATGTTTTGTAGGTAGAACATGGGTGATGGTATTTAACTTTGCTAATAATGATATTTATAGAATAGAATTTATTAATGAATTTATATGGTAATCTTTGTATTTTTTTTTATTCTAAGAATTTGTCACCCAATATAAGCTGAAAATCGGCCAATAAGTCTAATGGCAGACAGCATAGTCCAAATCAGACCATAACTATGATATCGAACTAATCCTTCTGACACTGGATTCTTAGTGCTCGATAAAATAATAATTTTTCAATTGCTCATTTGGTTTTATGAGCTTAAACTGCATATTTTAAGAAGCCAGGTGGATCCACCAGCGGACCGGCCTGCCATCTAGCTCTCAATATTTTACGATACAGGCTCATACTTGCTTAGAGTTGTCTTGTCTAAGATTTGACACAAATCTGACCACCAATCATAACGTGGATAATGCTTTTGTTACACAGGACTTGAACAGCTTAATGTTTATATTCTACCTTGCAGACATTAGCCAATTTTTCAAACCATGGTTGCTCATTTGGTTAAATGAGTGGAATCTACTGCATGATCGAGGGAAAAAAAAGGTCGACCCACCCGCCATTTGCCCGTCAACATTTTATTTTAGAAGCTCTTGTTCATAGCTGTCTTGGTTAGGATTTGACACAAAGCCAACCACTGGTCATGGTCTTATAACCTAGATAATTCTTTGTATAGCACTCAAATAATTTAAGGTATAACCTTTCCTGCAGATAATTGTACGACAATCAAACCATTATAAAAAAGCATGCAAACTACTGCAGAAGTGTGTGCTATACGATGGATATCAACCAACAATTATCAAGAACAATTAATCAATCAAAGCACAAAATAAATCTCAAACTATCAACCAGATTATACTTAGAGATTTTTAATGTGGAAAAACCAAAACTGAAAAAAATCACAAAAGAACTGCACTATAATCAAAAGTTGGTTGCAACGGTTTGACTACAACTGTTAGACAAGCACAACTAATCAAACAGCCTACAATCTGTCTTGTCTTCGAGAGAACCACAAACATAGCACTACACTAAACTATCTCAAACCTAGTAATCCCTAACTTTTCTCATGCAGATCTACACGTATCGAAGAGTATGAAAATAAATATGATTAGAGATTACCATATAAGCACCATATGACTTTGTATGTAAGGTGGAGAATTAAACATATTGATGGACGTATATCTCAAAGAATACGAACAAGGGCTCCTCGGACAACAAAAAACTCCTATGTCGAGAAGCACTCTATTTCTCGATCTCCATCTCTCTTAGATCTCAAATCTTAGGAGTATTTATAAATCAATCATCTTTCCAATCATACTCCATCTCCATCTTTTAATCCAACAATTTAAGATTAATCATATGGCTCAAACAACAATTTGAAACCAATCAAAACTCTAAAAATCCGTCAAAACTCGACCTCTAAAGTTGATTGCATCGATCTTGTCTAGGGCCATGGTGGGGTCATTGGTGGCTCTACTGGTGGGTAAGCTCAGGTTGTGAGCCACCAACGAATGTTAGTAGTGGATACGCTCTGGTTGGCTCAATTTATGAGCTGCCAACGAGATCATCGGTGGGGCCACTACTGGGTCTGGGGTATTCCAGCTCCAGCCCATTGTCCTCTTTCTTTATACAACAACAACAACAACAAAGCCTTTTATCCTAAGTACTTGGGGTAGGCTACATGAACTAAAAGAGAATCACGATCACGTTGATAATCCTTCTCCATTCATTCTTATCAAGTAGTATCTCCTCATTTAAACCTCTAGAGTCCCTATATTTTCGTATCACTTCCATCCAAGTTTTCCTTCCTCTTTTTACTCTTTTAACTTGTCCTATATTGATAAACTCCCCTCGTTGAATTTGTGCCTTTATACGTCTATATTGCACATGACCAAATCCTCGTAAGCGATTTTCTTGCATCTTCTCATCGATGTGGGCTACACCTACCCTAACAGGAATATCTTCATTTCTCACTTTATCTCTCCTAGTGTTCCCGCATATCCAGTGAAACATGCACATCTCTATTACACTTATCTTCTGTAAATGACGTTTCTTTAGAGTCCAATATTCTGTACCATATAATAAAACTGGCCTAATTGCAGTCTTATAAAATTTTCCATTCAGCCTTAACGAAATGTTACGGTCGTATAAAACTCCCGTTGCATTTCTCCATTTCAACCAGCCAGCTTGTCCTCTTTCTTTATATGGCAATAAAATCAACATGTTCTCCATTTTGGCCAATGTTATCTCGTTATGTTGGTCGTTCAAAGCTCTCCGCCATTGTACGTTGACATCTCCATACAGTTCTCATTATAGCTCCATCAAATCAATCATATATGTTGTATCCATTGTATTAGTCTTCATCGACTGACTTGCAGTCTTGCTCAATAACGTGGGTTAATTTTTCATGTTTTTTGACACGATTTGCAATATATGTAGGATTAACAATCCTAACACATTATACTAATGAATTACAAACTTTACTATAATTGAGATGAGTTAAATGATCTGAAATAGAAGCATCGTGAAGACAAAGGATTTGAGTAAATAGCGGTTATAATATACAATAACTAGATTTTCGACTGTGCAAAAACACGTGATTAAAATTAATATAAACTTAAATTAAATTTTTAATGTAATTTTTTATTATACTATATAGTTAATTTTGTTTAGTTTAATTCCACTCAAGTGCCATTTTATCAAAGACACGTAATGACACATTCTCAGTATAGTTACTTTTCCTCATACTCGTAATACCTATTTGAAAAAAGGCCATCATAATTATCTTACTAATCTCTTCTCAAAACACGTATCTTTCTAGATTAAACTTCTTACCAATTAAAAGTGATTGGCTATAAATAAAGATGCGAGAAGGCTTTTAAAATGGACTGCTAGATTTGATATAAGACGTGAGTCGAACATGAGGTCACATAAATCACAAACCCATGCAAAAAGATGGGGGTTATAATAGTAAAGATAAAGATCCTGTTAAGAATCCTAGAAGTTGCCTGATATACCACCACGTATATTGCAAGAATTAAGTAGGGCATTTTTATAAGAAAGCACTGGAGGGGATGGTGGGCCTAATGGAAATGCGATCAGATCTGGAAAGTTACATAAGAGAGTTGGTAATTTTCTTTGCTAATATAACCTCTTTAAGGTCTTGAAAAGTCAGGAAATACTGATAACTTACGTAGTGGAGAACCCCCATAGTATCACCTAAAGAAACATCCTAGAGTGGAATAAACTTGCAAGAGTAAAGAGAAGTTGATGGATTCTCAATAAAGAACAATAACTTCCATATCTTGATGTTCTGTCAATAGGTCTACTAGCTATATAAAAATGAAAGCCACCACTTTTTTCAACCAGTCCCATCTACCGCACAGTTTCAACTAGTCTCCTATTTTGTTTCCTCTTTAACTACTAAGCTTGCAGTTAAAATACTGTTCACCACCTCCAACTCCACCCTTGCAACTAATAAATAAGTAATAAAGCAGATGAAAACAAGAAGGAAAAAAATGAGAAGAAAATGAAAGTTACCATAACTTCCATCAAAAGTCATTATATTAAATAATATTACAATTCGCGCATGAAGTACATGTGCTTATAAACAAGAAACTAAACTAGTGGTACTAAGTGACAAACAGAATAATAGGAGAACGCTCACTTCCTAGGAAGATAGGAAAGCAAAATCTACTTTTTCAAGGTCCATCCCTCCCTATCTGCTATACATCTTAATCAATGAATTGCTTTTGTATGCACATGCTTAAACCAGTATTTCTACGTTACCATTGACTTATGGCACAACCTCATCCTAAAAGAGTTACCTAGTAGAACAGACAGGAAAGCAAGAAACTAATTCTGATGTTGATCCTAAGATTTTGTCTACGTAGGCAGAGGTTTGTTACTTGTGGGGTTTTGATATTTTTAATAGAATCAAGAATATATTATAATTACTCTTCGGATTGAAGTGAACAAATGAGCCTGCATTAACATGTTATAAGTTTGTTTATATACCTAAAAAAATAACTCAGGACTTTAGATGTTTGGATTTCTCTAGAAGGAAAAGGATTTCCCTATGAGAAAAGTTGAATTATAAATTTGAATTTTTCTTCTAGAGTGCCCCTTCCAACCAGAAAATTTAGGTTTTATTTGATTCCAGTTTAGTGATATAGAGGTCCATTATATATTCACTCCTTCCAGCTACCGTAGAAGTTGATTTTTAGATTTGACTCTCCTTTTTGACATGGAGGGAAGTGTTTGGATTTGGATCCTTTTTTAGCAATACGGATGTCATTTGTCATATTTGAATCTCCTTTTATGAGCATTGAGGTTGACTTTCAGATTTGAGTCTCTTTTTGCTACATAGAAAGGTAATTTTAAGGTTTTAATCGATTATAAAGGGTCTCAACAAGAGAATTCATATCAATAGGAAAACAAAAGTCAATCCACATTATGCACAAAAATAATAAAATAATAAAAAACAAAATATGAAAGAGAAAATTAAAGAGGCCTGGAACGATCAACATAATGAAAGACGAATTAGCTAACTTGATATTTTTGGCATTATCATGACAAAGAGAAGATTCTGAATTTCTTTTTATTTTTAAATTTCCTATCTTTAGGATAAACCGAATCAAGCGGCAGAGCATAATATTTATGTAGTTGCAGATCATATTATTTATACGTTCAAAGTTACCTTTTGCAACTTCTACCCATTCATAAATCAGAAGGTCTACTTTGAAATTTTGGCCATTTTATTTAATGGCAGTTAATTAAAAAATGATAAGGTTTCTAATAATTCAATATTTAGCAAACGAATGATTTTATTTTTAATATCAATCATGGTTACTCCATGTATCAATGAAGCACAACTACAACCAAGAAAAAGATTTTACGAATATTGTCTCCAACAACAATTTTTGATAATGAATTTTCTATCGGCCTTTTCTTTCTTAATGCCTTTCAGCTAGATTCTATGACATTCATTTTTCATTTAAAATTTGCATGCATGTGAAGCAAATCATACGCGATAACTTATCGATCAATTCTAGAACCGTCTATTGTTCTCCCGAAATCCACTGGGAATCCTCAGTTATCCCAAATCCATCGGGAGTCTCAATTCGCAATAGAAGATCATATTCTACCAAACTACAATAATAATATTTAAAAAGGGTTAATCACGCTCAAACCCCCTGTAGTACGGGGGTGTATAACTTATTACTTCTGAACATTGAAACTCGTAATAAACCCTCTGGAAAACCTAACGAAGTGAAGTAGGCATCAACGGGTGGGTCACGTGATTTGCACGTGTCGTGAAAAGACCTTATTGTCCCCGACCAAAAATACAGGAGAGAAGGGGAACCGGGCTAGGTGTATAACTTTTTCTTCCTAACTTCATCTCGGGCGAAATTAGGGCACAAGGTTGGGGCCTTTTGTTTAGGGCTAGGGTTTCAATGAAGAGGAAGAGCTTGTCGTTTGATCAGGAGCGCGCAACTTGCGTTCGATCATTTCCAATCTCGAACCAGCATCGCCCCCTTCTCTCCTCTTTAAGTCCTCTCATTTTCCTCTCTCTTTTCTCTCGCGATGCTCATCGAAGAAGGGGAAGGATCGCACGATCTCTCCGACGACTTCGACTATACTGCCTCTAAACATCAGGTACTGCAATCCCTCGATTTTCTTGGTAATCTTCTGGTTCTTATTTGCTTTGATTTCTTGAAATTATTTGGGGTTTTCTTTGAAATTTGTGAAGAGGTTGTTATTTTATCTGTGAGATAGGGTTTCTATTACTTTGCTCATTTATAAATTTCTGTAACTCGAGGGGATTGTCATCAATTATACAAAATAGTGTTTTTTTTTCAAATTTCTGCTATTTGTTATTTGGTCAAGATTTCTAATTCCTTCTAGTTTCAAGTGATGTAAGGTTACGTATTTGATTCTAATGATGAGCTCTTTTGCTAAGGGTTAGATGAATTTTTAGTAAAGAGTATTTGATTAGCTAGCTTTTTTTTTTCCTCAGACATGGATCACCTATAAGCTTGGGTATGACCAGGTTGACTCATTTGGGTGCAATCGGAACATGAAGACACTTGCAAGGTTAAGAAAATTTTCTCTTTATTTTCTTTAAATTGTTGTCTGGGTTTAATACGTGATAGTTTTCGATGAGAGTACTCAAAATGTGAATCTTTTTGCAGATAGGAATCTATATACCATCGAGGATGTGCCTTTAAAAGACATACATTTTGTACGTTGACATACCCCTATGCTATATGTGGCAGGCTAATATTTTTGTGCATACCAGAAGCAAAGGAAGAGATTGGTGGCTGGCCAACAACGAACTTTCCAAATGTTTCTGCTGATTGATTCTCTTGCTCTTTGTTATGTTTCAAACCAATATGTTGAAAAACGGTGTAAAGTGGTGTAAAGATAAAGATATGTAAATCACTTACATTTTGTTGATATGTAAATCATTGATTCTCTTACCATTTGGGAGCCAATTTGATGATATTTTGCACTTCTCATATCGATATTTTATTGATGATTTGCAAATGATATGTGTCTTTGGCTTATTAGTTGTATTCTGAAAACAAATTGAATATCTAGATACAAATGGATATTTGTTGACTTGTTGATTTGCAAGTAAGATTTGCTGAAAATATATGTAGGATTGGGGTCTGCGCATGCTGCCTTTTGCTAAGTATGCACAGTAGCTGCAATAGCTGATGCTACTGCTGTGCTTGCTGAGCAGCAAGCAGCTGCTAAGCAAAGGCAGCATGCACAGACCCTAACCCTGCTGCTGATGCTGCCTGTTTCTTTTTTTGAGGTTTAGGAGCTTATCAATATATTATCATTACTACTACACATCTGCAAACTTTGAACTCAAGGATAAGAGTTTTTCTCATATTAGTTGTTCTCATATTACTAACCCATTGTTGCCATTGCTAACTCAAGGAAAATATTATGAAGCTAAAAGGAGAGAGAGAGAAAGAGAGAGAGAGGGAGGGTCGGGATGAAGAGAGGGAGGGGGAGAGAGAGAGGGGGGGGACGAGAAGGAGAGAGGGAGTGAGAGAGTGAAACACTTAAGGAGAGGGGTGGGAGTAAAATAGGAATTAAAGAAAAAGAGTACAGTTTGGTTAAAAAGGGGGATGATATTAGCTAACTGCTGACTAATAGAGGCAATAGTCTAGGGGGTTTATTGCGAGTTTCAATTTTCAGGAGTGATACGTTATACACTTCCATATTACAGGGGGTCTGAGTGTAATTAACCCTTTAAAAAAAATTATAAATCAAAAGCATCAAGAAAATTGATCACAATGGCCTCTTTTATAGACCTTAGTCCTAATCCTAAAAAAAAGTACAAAATTCTGAGGGAAAAGGATCCTAATCAGAAAAAAGGGAAAAGAAGAAAAGGAAACGAACTTTAACAGAAATGCTAAACAGAATAGGAAACCAGAATAAATAAAATAAAATAAAATAGGAAAAAATTCTAATTTAAAACTAAAAAATTCCTGACTGATCGGTCCATGCAAAAATGGACTTGGTTGATGGTGCTGTTGGCGAAGTCCATGGAATATTTAAACAGGAATCTCTTTAGGCCCTGAAAAATCAGTCTGTAATCCATCTTTAGATATTCTTTTACAACAAACTCATCCCTCTTATATCAGCATAGCTAGCAACACTACCATAACACTTGCATGGTTCTGAAACATAAGCTTCGTTAGTTTACATGTCACTCAACATGATGTTCCAACGATTCACGGTGGACTCAAGAATAGTATCAGTAGATCTATGATTTGGTCTCACTAACATTGCCAAAAAAGATCGTTCCCCATTGGTAGAAATAATGGTTGTATTGTTATTGTCACTGAGAACTGGATTCCTAGAAAGCAGGGGATAAAATATGAGGGTCCCCAGATTTAGATTGCAACCAGGCCATTTGCCTCTGGAGGGAAAAAAACAATAAAAAAAAAACATATATATACAACAATTAAGATCTCTTTAATTTGTTAGCCTCTATGTTTGGACTAACACTGTGAATAATCTAACGTGTATTGTAAAACTCCATTTTGAAGGTTATTGTGCATGTAGCATCACTTAATGTAGGTAACACAATTTTATTTTTTAAATTAAAATTGATATAAAACCTCCCATGATAATTCTAATAAATAGGAAACAACACAACAACTAAGCCTTTTATTCAAAATACTCGGGGTTATAAACTTTGGAAATAAAACAGGAAAATAATTTTAAAAACATAAAAACAATCTAAAAATTGTAAGCAAGCAGCAACAAGCAAACATCAAAGGAATTTTCCATGGGTTTATTCTCTTTTATCAAGCAGCAATGTGCTCAAAGCAGAACGAAGATTCAACAATCAATAACTAACTGTCAAGCAACCAATTTCAATCAGCAAACCAAAACCCATAAATGTTCAACAATAAATAAATAAATAAATCTAATATAACAAATGCTTCAAGTTTCATTAAGATATAGATAGTAGGATCACATCTTTTAGAGGAGTTATGTCGACAAAGTTGATGTTGGAGGTTGCAAGGCGGAGGTTTTTGGAGATCAAACTTGTCCAAGAGGGAGAATCTCCTATAATCTCCAACTTTCAGTGTTGCCATCGAGTTGTTTCCACCATCAAGCCTTGTGAGAGAGAGCGTGTGGGGTGGGGGGGGGGAGGCTCATTTAGATTCACTGAAAGTCTGAGATGCTCCCTTTAATAAGATGATGATGATAACAATTATAATTTTATACATACATACAAGCATGCATATATATATATATATATATATATATATATATATATATATATATATATATATATATATATATATATATATATATATATATATAATAATAATAATAATAATAATAATAATAATAAATAATAATAATAAAAGGATAAGGAGGAGGAGGAGGAAGAGGAGAATAATAATAATAGGAAGGATACCTATAGCACATAATCAGACTTTCAATTTTGGGGCATCTCAAAGGACAAAAAACTAAAGGACTGTAGTATGTATTCAGTAATTGGGATGTTGCACAAAATGAACCATCAACTATCACACACTAAAAAACATGATAATTAGGAGCAGAAGTAAATACACTGCGAACGGTAACATTTATCTATAATGAGCAATAACTTATTAGAACTAGGTGGGCTTAAAATATTTGAAACTAAAAGGGTTTAAATTCTTTGAAACATAGTTTATAAACCTCGGTCTTATCACTGACATTATAAGTAAAGAAATGGAAAAGATATATATCCTTGGTGAATCTCAGATAATAAAAAAATATGCAAGATAAAAAAACATGATATTTAAGACACTGGGGATAAATACCATCCATTGCTTGACTTATCGAATCATAGTCCATAAATGTCCTAGTTGATCTGTTCTGAGATGTCTGCATCAGTATAATTGTGTGCTTATTAGCCTGCACAAAGAAGAAACAACCAGAAAATGTTAGAATCAATTCTATTTTGGTTTATACTAAATGTCAAGTGCATGGGAAGATTACAAATTCTTAATATAAAGATTCTGTTCATTGTTCGATGACACTCTAGTTCATACCAAAATCAATGTGTTATAAACAATTCAGAAGAGTTTTAACAATTTATCCAAATGAAACACGTTATTTAATTTCTGCAATATCTAGTACTCATAGGACTCCTTGACAAGGCAACAATAAAATCATGTTAATATGATTTATCTATACAAGTTACATTTCGTTCAAACAATGCTGAGTTCTCTCACCTGAAATCATTTTTAAAGCGAGCTCTATCCCACTCATATGCTCCCAATCTGAAGTTCTAACATAAGTAACATGGACACAGAGACCAAACACCAGGCACACCACAACAAGTAACAGCATCACAAAATGAGTTCTAAATAGTATATATGAACAAGTAATTCGCAGCAAGAAGTATTACATCAATTACAAGTTCCTATATCACAGACGACAAGGCTTTGCACTTTGTGCCAAAAAAGTGTTAGTGTGACACAACTTTTAAGTTTTAACACTCAGGACCATGGGGTATTGAAGTATACATGTTAAGGGAACACCAATAAACGTTTGCAAATAGACCCAAAGAGAAATTACTATTATGAAATGTGAACTCCACCATGTGACTTTGTGAATGTATCTTTGAGCTAGTACTACAGGAGACAACACAGTTTCCCATCGAACAAAAAATACAGGAAAGGAGATATATCACAGACGACAAGGCTTTGCACTTTGTGCCAGAAAAGTGTTAGTGTGACACAACTTTTAAGTTTTAACACTCAGGACCATGGGGTATTGAAGTATACATGTTAAGGGAACACCAATAAACGTTTGCAAATAGACCCAAAGAGAAATTACTATTATGAAATGTGAACTCCACCATGTGACTTTGTGAATGTATCTTTGAGCTAGTACTACAGGAGACAACACAGTTTCCCATTGAACAAAAAATACAGGAAAGGAGAAATATGTCTAAGCAGTCAAGTTAAAGATTTTCCTCATTGAGAGGGAGAACCACGGAAACAAAGACTTCACCTGAGTTGCATATGAGAAGAATAATAGGAGCTTAACTTGCAAACTTTGCAAGAAATAGATAGGAAGGAGAATGGGCAGGTCCAAGGGCTAGCCCTTGGCCTGCCCTATTCAAATATCTGAATTAAAGATAAAATTTTCAATTTCTAATTCAAATTTATGAATAGGGCGTCCAAAGATTGGCTCTTGGACCCGCCAATTCTCATCCCTAGAAATAGATGACCAAGTACGTAAGCCTACTTCTAAAATGGCATACTTGTTTGGAAACATCAGAAGACAAATGATAAGAATTAAACTACAGTGACAACAATAGAAACTTTGGCACCTCTTACAAAGAAGAAATAAAAGTAATTATTAACTTTAATTTCCTCCACTTAAGTAACAAAATTTCAGCCAAACATGTTTAAACAATCAATTAGACAAAAGGCCATCCACAATCTTTATATGAGATGAGAGAGAACACTTCTAAATAAAGGCCATCAGAACTAACATGAAAAAAAACCTAAACAAGGAGAAATCATTGGAAGAACATACATCCAACTTACGTGTTTCATGAGATAACGAATGCAATATTTTCTAACAACTTAACACACGAGTACGATACTGGGAACCTTTCAAACTTCAATAAATATTTTAATACTCTTGCCTATTTATGGAAGTAACACAAAAATACAAGCACCAAATAGAGTTCTTTTCTGAATATTTGTCATTCATCGCAATTCTTGGCCTATTCATTCTCATAAAAATCACCATATCCACTCAATTTCCATCCAAATGAAGAAGCTGAAATCTAAAGCGTTTCTCCTACCCTGATTCATATCCTAGATCTTAGTGCTTAATAAATGTGTCTATCAAGACAATAGGTAACAATACACTGATCAAGCCCTTCTACAATATATACAAACTTACTGCCCAAATCTCGATTTTTACTTTAAAAATTTGCAAATAACAATTTCCCCTAAAAATCTTCTGATTCTCTCAAAAACCCCCAAAATTGTTTTTTTTTTAAATCTCTCTGGACAAACCAATTAGCTCAAACCCAAAACGAGTTGTCCAAAATCGACCCTTTTCGTGATCTCACGACTCCACTCGATCAATCGAAGAACAACCTCACACAATGCGTTCAGCTCATCAAATCACCATCACGAAATTTTAAAACCACACAACGAAGACAACCAGAGAACAGAAAGGAATCATCCTCAACTGATTAAATAGATTTTTAAAAAATTAGAATAAGGGGGAGGAGCTCACCATCGAAGAGTTCCGATCGCAGGTCGAGTGTCGCTCGCTCTCTCACGGGTTCGGGAGGAGAAAAGCGTGAGCCGGGGGTTGAGAAAAGCGTGAGCTGGGGGTTGGGGGTGCGTTGGTGGGTGAGTGGAGAAAGGAAATAGTTTCTAAAGTAGCAACATTTTTTCCTTAAGAGCCCACTTTACAATTGTGCTCTGCACTAATATTACCCTATAAAATGGGCTCACAGGTAAAGTCGCGTGCTCCTTGCGAACTCCTAGAAAGGGAATGAAGCCCTGGGACCTGGGTGAAAGTGGGGCCCGCACCCTTTTTTCCCTGCCAAACTCACTCTTTAAGTGCATTTTTTTTTGCAATATTATTCAAATTGAGTCCTAATCCGAAGTTAAAACTCAGAATTTCTTATAAATTGGAAATGAATGATATCACTTGAGTGAAGGGTTATTGGCAATATCTGTTGATTTTTGTTGTTTTGCAGGATACACTCTTGTTTGTTGGTGTCAGTTGTTAGGTTTGAGTTCGATTTAATACGTTATTTAAGAAAATAAAAAGAGATGTAGTTAGGAATAAGAATGAATTGGTTCAAACATCAGATAAAAGTAAATAGATTCAAAAATCGGTCTTTGATCCATCAGTTTAAAATGAAAATTTAAATTGGACCGGCCAAAAATTATTCTTAAACATGCTTATTCTCATATATATATATATATATATATATATATAGAGGAAACGGGAAATACACCGGCGGTGAAGGGAGTTCCTTCACCGCCGGTTAGGTGGCCCAATAAAATTATTACGCGTGGCGTCATTCAAGATAATAAATAAATGAATTCCCTCGGCCGCCCTTTGAGTGGTGCCACATGTAATAATTTTATTGGGCCAACTAAGCGGCGGTGAAGGAACTCCCTTCACCGCCGGTGTATTTCCCGTTTACTCATATATATATATATATATAATTCCATTTGTGGCAGGCAGTGATTAAAAGCAAGTTAGCCAGCTTATAAAACATCATTATTTTAAGAGGAAGATTATAATTTCAATGTTTTTTTTATACCAATTAAATAGACTATTTCGTCATTCTAGAAAAAAGGAAAAAAAAAAAAAAAATGGACGCTCAAGTTTTTGAGGTTACGCTCGTTAGTACAAAATTAAAGATATTCTTTCTTTCTCTCAAGCTTAACACTAACTGCTATTGTTGATAATTATCAAGCTGATCCCAGTGAATAGCTCGAAAATAGTTTACTTTCCCAAGTTCAGTATCAACTATTACATTATATAAAATAATTTGAACAGAAGGCGATATCTTGTCACATTCATAAAAATAACCAAATTCTATTATCCGAGAGTGCGACTAATGAAAAGATACATTGGGAGCAATCTTGACTTTAATCTATTTGTAAGTACTCTTAAAAGTAAATAGTCTGGAGCCTCATTATTTCCTTATTTCTTTTGTCCCAATTCCCTAATTAATCAGATTCTATTTCAAAATAGATTTCTAATTACTTTTAATTTTATGTATTATAAACCGATCTTGATTTGTATTTAATTTTGATTTAATAAATTCTAATTTGATATGAAATTTTAGTATTTAATATTGGATTAAGTCTTTCTTTAAAACTATTAATTTATATTATTTTATATTAATTATTAACCGATTACTTCTCTAAGTACTCTTACAAGCAAATAGTTTTAACCCAGTTCCCCATTTTATTTGTTTACCTCCTTTTATTTGTTTCCCTGCAAAATTATTTTAACCATCAATTTTTTTTTTAAAAATAAATTCAAGCTGTCCTTATTGTTGTTGCTGATAACTCCGCTTTATTTGTTTCCTTATAGAAAAACATCTTTTTTTTTTCTCTCCTTATTTTTAAGAATTCAAACAAATTATTTGTTTTTAAGAAAAAACAAACTCTCCTATTGTCCATGATAAAAAATCATTTTACAAATCTAACCTGTTTACATAACTCGACTCAGCGATAGAACTCCTAAAAAGTATTACAAATTTCAAAAAGTAAATAGTTTTTGTTAAAATATAAATAGGTGTACATTATATACATTAGCATATTACTATTTTCAGATTTATTATTGATTTTTGAGATCAAAGAGAAAAAAAGAAAGAGGATAGTTGAAATAGTAAAAGTGGCTAGCTTTCACTCTTTCTCTAATTTTTAAATATTTTTTTCTTTGTTTTTTATTTGAAAATAATAGTTGCATCATGTAATTCTAATCATATTAGAAGCACTGATTATATTCAAACTCCTAATATATGTAGTATTTTAGTTGCAATATTTAACTTCCTGTTCTATTTAAGAATCTACCGATCCTCAAAATATGAGAGAGTCTAAAAAATACAAGTGCAACTGACTAATATTTCTAATAAATACTCGTAAATCAAACTCTAGAGTTGATTCTATATGCCTCTCAAATTCATGAAAATTTGGAAAGTTCTTTAATTACTAATACATTTTTCCTTATGAATTCTAAGGTAACAAAAAGTATGCAAAGTTCTGTAAGCTTTATAATTTAACCAAATCAAATTTTACAGTAAATTCATAAAGTATGAACACAATTGAAAGGAATCTTGCAGTCTCGTATATTTTCAGAAAAAGTTGATCAAATTGATGGTTAGGGCCTTCACCAAGATTCCTCATCCATAATTGCAAGTTGCACTGTTTCCTCGTCGTCGCCATAAGATGCTGGTCTCAAAACTTCGGGCGGGAGCAGCACACCCGATGCATCGGCCCTGGGCACCAAGAAGATCAGACCCACGGTCGCAAATCTGAGCAAGTTCCTTATAAGCACCACCAGCCACAGGTTCCTGAAATCAGTTCTTGTGACATGGAACAAATGTAGAATTACACCTCCCCCAGTCTTTGAAGAGAGCGAGCCGAGGCTATCTATGCACATAAGAAGAGCAAGGAAGGTGCCCTCGATCCCCCGCGGGCACAGCTTCGTGCTGAGGACAATCATGGGCATCCAGCGGATCCTGCTGATAATTCTCGAGAAGCACTCCTCCAAGACCACAAATGTGTAATCGGGGATTCTTAGTTTTAAGTTCCAACGAAGGATGAAGATGAGGTCGAGCAATCCAGATATACCATAGAGGAGCTGTGCGTAGAAGACTAGGCTTCTGAATGGATAGTCCTTTAGGAGCTTGTGATAGATTAGGACCCCTACCATGGAAGCCATCGCACCAATGGCATAGATGATGCCAACAAATTCCTGCAGCAATAGACAAAATGATGTGCAATGTGCACGACATGCACGGTGAAAAATAATAGACGCATATCTTTCCTTTCTCATGGACATATAGAAATTATTCACAGCAATCGTCACTCAAATGTATGAAGTTTACCTGGGAGAATGCTGGACCAGCTTTGGGGTCGGTGTACCAGTAGAACTGCCCCTCGTGCGTGTTAATGCTGAGGGCCAAAGAGAGGAACATATAGAGAGTAGGCTTCCACACCTGAGGAAGCTTGATTGTCCTCCCCATCCCTCCGACTGCTCTGCTCGCTTTTTCCTTCAACTGAAATTTAACACAAAAAAGGCCTGCCGAATATTAAAATCCATCACGATGAGTAGTCTTTTTCGACTAATATTTGATGAGTTTGCACATTATATCCCTATTCTTGTGTTTGTCTGAGATGTAAAAGGCTTTGTCAATCAATCTTTTTACCCTTGGTACCACCATATGAATGCTATATAATAGAAATATGACCCATGTTTCATTCAATGATACATCTTGAGTATAGCTTAGAAAATTTGAAGCATACATGAAAAATCTACTAGCATTATCAAGATTCTAGCAGTTGTTTAGTTAAAACTGCAAGTTCTTTAATGGGCCTTGTATCGGATGAGCAAGTATCAAGTGAATGTTATGATTAATAAGGTTGTATGTTTCAATTATATATGGAGAAATATCAAAGATGCACCATGAAGACTTCAATTTTAATGCAGGTATGTTGGAACTAATGAATTGCTGGAAGATCTTTGTGAGGAGTGCTAAGAAACACGAAAGATGATGGTATCAAATTCAAGATACCTAGAGAGTACCTTGCATGCAGATAATCAAACAACGAAAGTGCATATTGTGAAGAACGTCTATAGAAGGGGAGTGAGCTCTGGTTACCCTTGGCTGACAAGTAAGAATGGTAACTCCCAGTAATAGGTACCTAAAATATGGCAGGATTGCATTCTATGACAGAGATCTTCACCACTGACAATCTTTCCCCAATCCTTGTATAAAGTCAATACTATTGCCTTTATAACGACGATATTGGGCTGGCTTTCTCAAGGATCAGTTTGCTATAGCAGCTGAAGCCAGGGGGAACAACAACCCTAGAGGAGGTCCTTGATCCTTTGGACTGACGGGTTGGAAGGTAGTGCGAGATAGGAGAGAATGCATGGGAGACGTACTACTTGCGATCAGACTATATTGATGTGGACTGTAATGCAAGAGAAGGCCAGTTGAAGAAGCTTGGTTCACGAAGCACAACGGTAGTGAGGAAGGCCAAGTCCCCACAAGGTGCCGGAACTTGCATGTGAGCACGGTGGCCTGGTTGCGACAGAGCCCTCGTGGGGTACCAAAATTTTATTGTGTCCATGGAGGATCATTTGGTGTTAAATGATTATATCACCAAATTGCCTATTTTGCAATATGTTCGAGATAAAATAGATGAACAACAAATGAGGAAGCTCTAGTTTTGGAATCGTCAGAGGAAGATGAGCGCTGGTCCAAATACTCTTCTTTATTAGGCTGTAAACATACTTGACCAGTAAAACATTAGCGAACGACATAAGATGGGTGAATTAAATCGATGGCAGTGTTTCCAGCATCATATAGTGAAATGCGGCACCATTGGCGGCAAGTTGTGGTGGAGTTGGTCTTGAAGTCGAGAGAAGGTAAGGTGCTAGGAAACAGGGCCGCGGGCTTAATATTTCAAATTGATTTGAATTAGGGAAGGCTGGTCGACACTCGATGGAACTTAAAAGGGGACTCCCTGTGATGTCAATTCTGGGGGCCCTGGCAATCAGCGTCGAAACAAGCTGGGACTCACGTATGGGAGGTGACGAACAAATGCAAGGAGATCGAGCAGAGGAGATGTGTTGCATACGGACTGCAGCTGGGATTTCATATTCAAATTTTGATTTTGATTCCCACTTTCGATAGCCCACCAAGCACACAGATGATGTCTACTTATTGATCAATTTGGATTTCTAATCTCTCGGGCTTTCGAGCCTCTCGAATTTGACTTGTATTTCTCTTATTTCTCTTATTACCTTTGCATCTTGTAATGTGAGATTTTTTACGATTTACTGTATTTCCATTTCTTTTTTTATTATTTTCAAGGGATGTAACATATGTATTATATGCTGTGTTTCGTATTATATGTTATGTTATGTTAATTTCCAATTAATAGAATGCAGGGCATTAACCCACTATTTGTACTAAAAGAAATAAATACTATTGCATGGAGTCAAACTTACTCTTATAATAGCAATTGCCATGCACCATATGTGGGATGTCTAATACTGCCAGAGACTCGTTATTGTCAAGACGATTGTTGGCAGTGAAAATTTCCAAGTAAACTGGGGTTTTCCACAACAGAACGCGGAGCTAACTTAGTAGCTCCACGCCTGGCTATCTTAGCCCCGCGTTTGAGTAAAATGCGGAGCTAATCAATAGCACCGCGTTCTGGTTTTTTAACTCTGTGTTTTGATGTGATTAGCTCTGCGTAAGCAGATAACTAGAATCATAAATTGATTGAGATTAAGATTTGGGCTTATCCAAGTATCCAAATTAAGTCCAATCAGAACTCTAAATCAAGAGATTTAAATCAAAACTAAGATATTTGATTGGAATTCTTGATGAATACAAATTTTATTTAGATAGAAACTCTCATATGGACCTAAGACTATAAATACCCTCTTGAGGAAACCTTAGGGGATCTTTCGAAATTTTTTGGTGAAGTTCGAGTTACGCGTGAGAGCCTTGAACGAATCAAGACCAAAGAAGATCATCCAAAGTCGGCTGACATTTTGTTCATCAAGAGTAAGAAGACTATCGTCGTCAGATCGTCAAAAGGAACTACTTCGATAGATCCTATCGCCACATAGATCCCACAAATTATTGTAAAAGAGAGCGATATATTATAAATCCTCTCGTTTGTTTTTCTTCTTTTCTTGTTCACTTTCGTTGTAAATCAAGTTATTTCAATGGAAGGAAAGCAACGAATTTCTACTGCGAACAAACTGGCAACCACAGTGGGAGACATCTCTTTCACCAAAGAAGAGATTGTGGTGCAATCTGACGTTGGGAGGATCGGATCCGACGTAAACATGCTAGTCGTGGAGATCGACCAGTAGAAGTACGAGGAGTATCTCTCCTCTGAATCAGGTAACCTGACTGAAACGCGATGCTATCGTCGCGTGCGCTCCAATATCCGAGGATCGGGTAATCGAGTATCCACAAATAAACGGGGACTCTTAGAGATCGCGGCCATAGAGCCGTCGTTTGGGCATGAAACCCTAGTAGAGGATGGCCTCTCTACTGCCGAAGAAGGCATGGGAACTGGATTGACTAGAACCCAACACCGAAATAGAAATCAGAGAGCTAGGCAAAATGCCCTCAAAGCCCGCATTGAACGTGAGGCTAACCTCACCAAACGCGAGGCTATGGGCCCTTGCAAACTGGCTCGCGTTAATCACAAGACCAGCCAGTATCGCGATAAACGCGAAGCTAAAACTTGCGATAAACGCAGATTTCCAACACTCGCGTTAATCGCGAGAATAAAATTTTCTTAGAGCCAGCATATGATTCTCCACGCGAGGCTAATACTGAGCTTAGCGATAAACGTGAAGGCAGTACAACTTGCGATAAACACAAGATTTCTAACACTAGCGTTAATCGCGAGAATAAAATTTTCTTAGAGCTAGTTTGTGATTCTCCACGCGAGGCTAATACTGAGCTTAGCGATAAATGCGAAGCCAGTACAACTTGTGATAATCGCAAGACTCCTCAGCTCTGCGTAAATTGCGAAGATGATTGGCAAATTTGCGTTAATCACAAAAATCGAGCTAAACGCGAAGTTATGACTTGTGTTAATCGCAAGAGTAAGCCAGCGTGCAAGAATTTTTTTCCACGCAGGGCTAAGATTCCAGAAGATAAACTTCTGCAAAGACGTCAAGCCAACGTAAAACGCAAGGCTAGCGTATCCAAACGCGAGGCTAGCATATCTAAACGTGAGGATATTTCTCACCCCCGCGTGTCCAAACGCGAGGCTATTTCTCAGCCCGTGTGTCAAAGCGCGAAGCTATCTCTCAGCTCCGCGTGAATCAACCCGAATACAAAATCAGGGTTGATCATCACGCCAGTGGAGCAGAACTGGACTCCAGTAATCTCAAGAAGTTTCAGTGGGTTCCTAGACTCTCTCAACAGCTGAATGGGCCCCACAACTCCATGCTTAAAGTCACTGATCTCAGGGAGTATTTAACCAAGAAGAGAAGTATAGAGCAAGTTCAATCTGAACCTACTTATCATTGCCAGCAGCTTATGACAGCAGTATCTGCTGTAGTGGATAATTATTGCTGCAGCAAGAACAGGGTATCGGTGTTCGATCGATTAACTGAGTCAGACAAAAACCCTGCTAAGAAAACAAAAACTACTTCCCGAGAAGAATGGAGAATTGTGACTTCTAATATGGTTGGCAAGGGTAAGAAAATTATAGAAAGAAATGATAACTTAGAATCAGGTGATGAAGAACCTCATCACTTTACCCAACTTAAGTCAGGCGCTATTCCAGCCCGAAACTATAAGAAACTCGTGAAAGGTTCTTACGACGACGATAGTGATAATTCGGCCATAGCCTCTCCTCGTTCTTCGGTATCGTCTAAAGTGCAGAAGTCAGCATCAGATATGATGGACAAATCTGACGATATCGAACAAAGATTTGAGGCCCAAGAACAGATGATTCGGGAGCAACAAAGGACAATTGAGGATCTTAAAATGATATTCTCAAGAGTGGTCGAAAATACTCAAGAAATTGTCGGGATAACGCTAAGAAGGAAAAAGAAACTTCGTTCAACAAGCTGAACGAGGAAGATAAAGAGGAAAAAGCCAACTCAACACATGAGGACGAGGATAAATATTCTTTTCATGACCCACATGAAGAGAAAATCGAGAAGTTACAAAGCCAACTTGAAGCACTAATGCACAAGAAGGAGTTGAAATAATCAGAGGTCTCAAGACCATATCCGCCTGAATGGGATTTGGTACCATACCTTGAGAAATATAAACCGCTCAAAAAGGGTCTTCCAGTCAACATATTTATTACTTTTTGTCCCAAGCAGGGCATTTAATGGGCAATGCAAGTACCTTGCGAGGGCCTGCCTTCACTTGGTTTATGCAGCTGCCCCCCAGTATTATTAATACCTGGTTTGATGTTGAAAAGCAATTTCTCACACGTTTCTTTGAGAATGATACTGAAATTTCGGTTCAGTCCCTTCTTGCAATTAAACAAGGAGAACAAGAAACGGTAAAAGATTTCATAGAAAGGTTCCGGGAGAAGTCCGTACATTGCAAACACGGAATAATTCAGAAAACTCTGGTGGAGACATGTCATCATAATCTCAAGACCAACGTGCTCTTAAAAATGGGGACCGTAGAGTTTAGAACTTGGAAGGATTTACTCAAATAAGGAGAGCAAGCCGAAGACTTGATCCGAAAAGTTGAAGAAACTCGTGGATCAAGAAGTACTGGAAATAATAGGCCGTATACGCAAAACAATAATTATAATAAAGGTAAAGCGGTAATGACGTCAGAGGCCGCTCCACAAAAAACAAATTTTCCGAGCCCAAAGCCCCAAAATCAAAAAGGCACGAGACAAAATAGGTCCCAGTAAGAAAGAACATACACCTTTAAAGCGAAATAGACGCCTACACTCTTCCACCTGCTCCTTAGAAAGGGAATGTTGAAACTTTCGGAAAATAGGAAACCGGAGGACGCTGGTAAAACCAACGACCCTAACTATTGTCTTTACCACCGGAATGTTGGATACCCTACCACGTATTGTTACTCTCTAAAGAACAGGATCCAAGTATTGATAGAAGCTGGAGTCCTGACATTAAAAGAGGAGCAAAAGAAAGTCACTGCCAATATGGCAACCCTAGTAGTCAGAACCCATGAGTTCTCCGCGGGAGTGACCCCAATACCAGAGGGAAAGCCCAGAAAGGACTTATCCCCGTAACAACTCAAAGAGAGAAAATCATGTGGGTCCACTCTGATCTACTACAAGATAAACAGTGGACGGTCGCAGGGGGTCAAAGGAAAAAGCGGACTATTAATACTATTTCCGCAAAAATAAAGGAAGAATACATAGTCTCGGGAGCCTTCACAGAAGAAGAGCCCGAAGCAATGGCCACTCATCAAGATGGGGTGGGCCCTTCCAATACTCGATCTGGTAAACCATATCTCAAGGATTACACCAGAGTAGACCTGAAGAATATATACGGGGAACTCGCGAAGCCAGTAAAGCAGAAAGGGCTTCGTTTCAAGAAAAATCCTGGAAAAGATGAAGGAATCAAGGACGCTACCTTCAAATTTGACATAATAGCTCAGTTGGCAAATATTGCAGCTCGAGTCACGCTCTATGAGTTGTTGCGATTGTCAAAATCAACACGCGAAGCATTAAGAGAGGCCTTGGTAGACTTTGAATCTTTCTTAGCTCAGATTGTTTAGTCGGCTGACCAGGAACAGGACTCTTGCCCCTGCTGTCATCAAGTGAGGAGGCGGGTCCTGCATATTACTTTCTCTTTTGAGGATATGCAGGTAAGAAATATAAAGCATAATAGGCCTTAATATTTCACCGGATATGTCGGATCCACAAAGGTGGACCGTATTCAAATTGATCCGGGGTCTGCATTAAACGTTATTCCCAAAAGGTTGATGCAGCTATTGGGGATTTCTCCCCATCGTTTGACGCCAACAAGCACTACTATATAAGGATTTAACGCTAATGATAGCTGTTCTCTTGGCAAAATCCGAGTTCGGTGTCAAATCGGAGATTTGAGGACAGAAGTTACATGCTATGTTATACTGGGACGACCTTGGATCCACGCCTATATGATAGTCCCGTCGACTCTTCACCAGCGTATAAAATACTGTGATAAATAAGGAGAAGTCCGGACACTAGTTGCAGATAGGCAACCATTCAAGGGGCTAGAAAATTACTTCACGGACGCCAGGCTATACAAACCAGTCCATGAGGTCCCCTATGACAAGCATAAACAACTTCAAGAATCCGACTACAGCGGCAATGAGGCGGACACGGAGTACGAATCTCCCGAAGAGGATGATGGGGGTGATTATGAGATAAACTCTCACATTGATTTTAAAGCAAATTTAGATAATAATGTAGCTAATGTAGCAGAGGATGAGTGGATTATTAATGAAAATATAAAGTTAGTCTACGAGCCTGCTGTAGCTACAGAGTCTGAGTTTTCTTGTCCTTCCACCGAAGTGGATGGCCTATCCGAACTTGAAATTCTTGCGGCATACCATTTGCCACTCAAGTCATCCCTCCTCTCTCAATCAAAAGTAACTAGGGACAAGGTCACTTATTTGAAGTACCTCCTCGACAGGCGTCCCAAAAATCGATTGTCTTCGGCAAAGTAATTACGTCACCTAACCAAAGACAAAGCAGTAAAAGTGATGAACAAATATCACCTCAATTTCACTTATATGAACAGAAGTCCCGATAAATGATGGAAAAGATGGGTTATGATTTTGCCCAGAAACCGGGATTGAACTTTGGGAAAGGGCGACGAAATCTCATACCTTTGTTTAGACCAAGAAGAAAGAGCCCAGACTATTATCAGAAGACTCGCAGGGGGTTGGGCTATGTGTCTACTTCTCCCTCACGACCATGCAGATACAAAGAAAGATCTTCGTCCAATGAGGATCTATATCCGATTGATCATGACTCGGATCTAAGTACTGGCGCCTGGTTTCAATCCCTGACAGCTAATATGGTTTCAGCTGCACCAGAAAGCGACGAGAAACCAATTGATGTTCAAGATGATTCCTGGGCTAAACACATGGACACTCTTTGGGATGTCTGCTTTGAACAGCGTGACCCGCCTACAGAGGATAAACTAGTACAAGTTAATATGGGGACGGAGGAGAATCCGAAGCCCATTTTTATAAGCGATACGCTAACTCTCTAGGAAAAAGAGGAACTTATATCCCTCATAAAGGAGTATATAGATGTGTTCGCATAGAGCTATGAAGACATGCCCGGTCTTGATCCTCATATTGCCACACACCGGCTAAATATCAAAAAAGATGCCAAGTCAGTTAAGCAACAACAGAGGCGTTTTCGGCCGAAACTGATGGAGACAATAGTCGCTGAAGTTAACAAGCTCATAAAATCGGGATTTATCCGAGAAGAGCAACATCCCGATTGGGTGGCTAATATAGTGCCTGTTCGCAAGAAGAACGGCAAGATCCGAATATGCATCGATTTTCGGGATCTAAATGCGGCATGCCCCAAGGATGAGTTTCCACTCCCAATTACCGACGTAATGATTGATAGCACCTGCAGTTACGAGAGGATATCTTTTATGGATGGCTTCTCAGGCTACAATCATATCAAAATGCACCCAGACGATGAAAAATACACGATTTTTAGAATGCCGCTGCGAGTGTACTATTATACAATAATGCCCTTTGGACTAAAGAACGCTGGTGCCACCTATCAACGTGCAATGAGCGTGATATTTAAAGAATATTTGCGCAAAATGGTAGAGTATTACGTGGATGATTTGGCGGTCAAAAGTAAGAATAAAGAAGATCATTTTCATGACCTAAGAACAGTCTTCGATCTTATGTGAAAACACCACTTGAAGATGAACCCTGCCAAGTCTTTCATGGGGGTGTGCAGCAGGAAATTCCTTGGGTTTATAGGTACCTCAGAAAGAATTTTCCTTGATCCTGAAAAAGTAAAAGCGATTAACAAGATGCTGTCTCCTCACAATCTTAAAAAATTGAGGGGGTTACAAGGAAAACTGGCATATATTCGGCGCATTATCTCTAACCTATCAGGGCGATGCCAGCCGTTTTCCAAACTCATGAAAAAGGGGGTTTCCTTTGTATGGGATGAGGCATGTCAACAGGCGTTTGACGATCTCAAAGAATACCTTACTAAACCTCCTGTCCTTATGGGACCGGTCCCTGGGCAACCATTCCTCATATATGTAAGGGCCATGGATAATGCGTTGGGAGCATTACTTGCTCAGTATAATGAGCACGGCCATGAACACGCCCTTTATTACTTAAGCAGGACAATGATCGGGGCCGAGCATCGGTATACCCCGATTGAAAAAGAATGTTTAGCCCTAGTGTTTGCTGTTCAGAAAATGCGACACTATCTTTCGGGGTAAACAATTCATGTTATATCACGGGTTAATCCGTTGAAAATCCTGATGACAAAACCAGGATCCTTAAACGACCGATTGGCGAAATGGATATTATTGCTATTGCCATATGATATACACTTCGTTCCTCAAAAAGCTATGAAGGGACAAGCGATCGCCGATTTTCTAGCAGACCACCCAATTTGGTCCAACTCTAAACAAAAGTTAGAGGTTAACACAACTAGCAAAGAACAACTATGGCAGATGTTCTTCGATGGTGCTGCCAGACGGTCTGCTACTGGGGTGGGGTTGTACTGATATCCCTACATAAACACATACTGCCCAATGGTTACTCATTAACAGAGCCGTGCACGAATAATGTGGCGGAATACAACGCACTCATTATTGGTTTAAAAATGGCTCTGCAACTGGGGGTGAACCATCTAGAGGCATATGGAGACTCTAAACTCATCATCAACCAAATGACGGGTGAGTACGAAGTCAGACATGAAGCTCTCATCCCCTATCATCAACTAGCCATCGAGCTGGCAGGGTATTTTGAACAATTTTACATCTATCACATATCTCGGAACGAGAACGTCTATGCAGATGCTCTCGCCGCACTAGCTACAACATTGGCGATCCCGCCAGGTGAGGCTAAAAGTATCACTATTGGTAGCAGAGAACTCCTCCACCCGGATACGGTATTCCAAACCAAAGAGGTATGCCAGACATGTTTAACTCTGGAACGCCATGATTGGCGATTTCCGTTTGTGGATTATGCCTTATATGGGATGCTGCCAGAAGATCCAAAGAAAGCCGCCTCGATAAGGAGAAAGGCCCCGAGATTTTATTATGATCATACGCTTCAGACTTTATACAGAAAGTCAAGTGATGGTCTCCTACTACGCTACATATCAAAATCAGAAGCAGATGAAGTGCTGAGAGAAACACATGATAGAGTATGTGGAGCTCACCAGCCCGGTCCAAAACTTGGAGACCGCATAAGAAGGCTAGGATACTACTGGCCGAAGATGATTACAGAGGCAATGGCGTACGCAAAACGGTACCATGAATGTCAAGTACATGCCAATTTTATTCATCAACCCCCATAATACTTGCACTATACCGTTACTAGTTGGCCATTTGAGGCATGGGGAATGGATATTGTGGGGCCAATAACTCTCCCGTCATCTAGGGGACATCAGTTTATTCTCACAATAACCAATTATTCTTCAAGGTGGGCCGAAGCCGTGCCTATGAGAGAGGTGAAAACGACGGATGTGATTAAGTTCATTAAGCATCATGTCATTTACCATTTTGGCATCTCTCGAAGAATTATTCATAATAATGGACCGCAATTCATCAGCTAGGGATTCTCAAGATTCTGTGATAAGTTCAAAATCAAGAATATTGTTTCAACACCATACAATCCCGCGGCAAATGGATTGACCGAGACCTTTAATAAGACTATTATCAAACTCCTTCGGAAGTTCGTGTCTTCCAACAAACGGGATTGGGATGAAAAGCTAGGAGAGTGTTTGTGGGCTTATCACACCACCGTTCGCACCCCAACAAAAGCTACTCCTTTTTCCTTGGTCTATGGAAGTGAGGCCGTCTTGCCTCTTGAAATCCAAATACCATCATTAAGAGTAACCCTAGCCACAAAGATGACGACAAAAGAGCGCTATCAACAAAGATTTCGAGAATTAGAAGCGTTGAATGAAAAACGTCTCTAGGTTCAACAACAAATTGAGTTATATCAAGCCCGAATCTCGCAAGCGTTCAATAAGAACGTTAAACCAAGGACCTTTAAATAAGGAGACTTGGTCCTGATTATTAAAAGGCCAATGATTCTAACCCATAAGACTAAGAGTAAATTTGAACCCAAATGGGAAGGACCATTTATTGTGGAGACGGTATACTCTAGTGGAGCCTATCGCTTAATGAAGCAGAATGGCGATAGGATGATGATGCCGATCAAAGGTAAATTTTTGAAGAAATATTATGCCTAAATAAACCAGAATGATGACAGAGTAACTGTCATATATGGTTCTTATTCCTAGAAGTATAACCATCTACCAGTTCAAGTTACGCATATGAGCACTTGAACTTCCTTGCTAAACTAGGCATGTGCAATTAGGCACCTCTGTCGAGATCTGATAATCATCACCTGATTATTTTTGTATGAGCAGTTCAAGTTACGCATAAGAGTTTTGAACTGACTCCATTAAACTAAGGCATGTGCAATTAAGCGCCTCTGTCTAAGTTAAATGATCCTGACCCGATCATCCTGGTGTAAGTAGTTAAATGCTTTTACCAAACTGTCATTTAGCTCTTTTCAAAGGGCTTTACCGTGGTTAGTAATTGTGACCCGGTCGTTATTAACAGTCTAAGTTACGCAGATGAGCCTTGGATTGTTTTACCAAAATGATAAACTACTTTGATGACAGGTTATTTGTTGTGCAAACAAATTTTGTAGCCAACAGATAAAAGAATCAAAAGAATTATCTTTATTCGTAAATTAAAAGAATAAAGTTACAAAAGAATGAAAGAATTCAAATAATTGTTGAGTTCTTTTACAAAGAATAATGAATAAATAAAAAAGGAGTCATGGTTCCCCCAAAAGCTTCAATTTATTTGTCATCTCATCAATAACTCGACGACGAGTCTCCTTCACAGAGTGTTGAGCTTACCGGCGCAGATCATCGTTATTTATTACGAGTTGCTGGGTCAACCACTGACGAGATTCTTCAATCGCACGGCCTCTTATTATGCTCTCCTGTTCGAGCTGTCCTTGATGAAGGACCAACTCTCCTGACGGATTCTCCTAATCGAGACTCGCTGGCTTCTAAAATAGTTTGGGCCTTAGCGATAGTCTCTCGGGCTCTTAGGATGGCAGTCTGGCTCCCCTCAATCTCAATGTCCACCATCTCCAGCCCCCTAAGAATCGACTCCTGGCGGCCTGTAGCTCCGCTAACTCCCGTGACCATCCTTTCTCTTGTCGTCTCAACTCCTCTTGACGAGCTGTTAACTCTGCCCGTAGCCGCGCCAACTCTATTTCAGTGATCGCTTCCACATTCACTTGACGAACTGTGTTTAGCGTATTTATCTGCTCTTCTAAAGCCTTAAGACGGGCCCAGTAAGGAGCTGCTCGGTCGCGACTCCGATCCTTTCAATATTGTCCAAACAACTGGACAACATTGGACGTCCAAGATTAAGGAAATCTCTTCCGTCCAGGATCATCCCGATACATCTCCTTAGTAGCCGCATAGAATCATTAACACTGTGGTTGAAGAATTCCTTGAGAGGGTCCACAGTGTCTGTGTTTAAAGCAGGCAGCACTAAGGAAGATGTCGCCAGGGGAGGAGTGGCGTCCGTTGGAGTCGAGGAAGAAGAATCCCGTCCCTGTACCAGACTTATTACATGCGGGGCCAGTAAAGCCAATAGAGACTTAGCAGAACTGGGAACCCGAGGTGAATTATCACTAGTACAGATCATTCGAGCAGCGCTACCAACGGGGGTAGATGATGGAGTATCTTCACCCGAAACTCCTCCTGTGGCAGAAGTGGCTTCGAATGAGAATTTCAAATTCTCTTCATCCCCTGTTGGCAGATGACTTGGAGCTGGAGGAGTCACCAGTGTCTCAACAACCACAATGGTAGAAAGCATTAATACCGCTGGCTGAGGAGCAGAAGGCACACCAACAACCAATGGAAAAATTTCTTCAGAGCAGACCATTGGTGTTGGAGATGGCAGACTTGGGGATGGGGAAGCCTCTCTTGGGCCGCGACAACAACTTCTGTCCTATCATCACTCTCGAGTTCATCGAGGGGAACCGAAGTAGGAACAGAGAGAGGAGCTGGCGTGAAATAATCCATGCCGAACTCCTCCGCCGAACTACCAAGACCACCCACCGAGCCGGTGGTGCCAGAGTAGTCGACCAGTTCTTCAGACTCTACTCTGGTAGTTGAGTGCATGGGAGAATGGAGTTGACTACCTGCATCTTAGAAAACAAATAAAGAGTGTTACATATAATATAGAAAAAATAAACAGAAGATAGAGTATAAAATCTGAGAGAACCATACCAGGGGATACAAGTCCTGTGGTTGGACTTGATAGAGGAGCCGTTGTCGTCTCTAGGAGCGCACCCGTTTCGCCACTTAAGAGCTGCGCCGTAATGTGCTCACCAGATTCTTGGGTAGGCAGGCGAGTCGGAACATCAGGGGCACTAGGAGCTTCAGCAGGTCTACCCTCCTGTGCTGAAGTTGATGGCAGAGTTGAGGCGAGCAAGTCTGAAGCGAACTTGACAGCCGCCTCTTGAGGGACTAATAGGGTCCCCGGGGCCAATCTTTTCTTCTTCTTGGCTGGTCCTTCTCTCGGGACTCCGCGGCGTTTGACGGTCGGACTCCGGGAACGAGTGACTACGGGTTGGAGAGCATCTCCAACATCAGCGTCATCATCGTCACCATCATCGTCATCATCATCAGAGTTGCCAACATCTGATGGATCGGCCGCCGCACGAGGAATTTGTCCATTTGTTTTACCCTTACTCTTTTAGCACCCTTACGGCTAGAGTAAAAGGCTTCTATTTCTTTACAACAACTCCGGTTAATGGAGAAGTTGGGCACGTCAGCGTTGGCAACATTGTACCATGTGCAGAAGCTCAAAGTCATGGCCAGTTCTGGCGACTTCTAAGGCAGGACGAATTCAGCCGCGGTTCCACCAGCAACAAAGTGGAACCAGCCACGGGCGCCCTCATACAGATTCTCTTCATAGGCCAGCTTCTTGTTTGGGTTACCCATATAAAGTTGGGAGTACTCAAACTGGTGAGTGAAGCGGCTCGGGGTGTACGATTCGATATAACACATGGTGTCTTGACGATACACCAAGAGCCCGGATCGGATATTAAGGAGCCACCAGAACACTCCTGAGGATAAGACGGTAAAATTGTCTGCTCCCGAAATATCCTTGAATTTTGACCCGTATTCTCCACCGGGGAAGTCGGAGAAACATCGGAAGATCTCGTAATTCTGGTGGTGGCGGAGCGTCTTCCGGATTTGCGACAATGACTTTTCCATGTGGAGCATTCGTATAGCTCCACAAGGAAAGGCTTGTCAGCAGGGGGTGTTCGGCCGCACTCATTAAAGATGGGCAGTGTATGACGAGCCACGCCATCAGATATGTGTAAGGCATCTCCACCCTAGGGTTCGGAGTCTTTGCCTTGGCAGTCTCTTTTGACTTGCCTTTTCCTTTCTCTTTTCCCTTATCGGTGGGAATAAAACCATTATAGAGCGCTCGTAGTCCACTCTGTAGGTTGAACACCACGGCGGGAAAGAGTCCGAAGGGCCGGCCGTATGCAAGAAAAACTGCTGGATACACCATATTCATTGCAATTGCCTCTTTCGGCAATGACGGCACGACACACCTTTTCAACCATAGCATCAGAAACCCAGTAATAAGACCTCTATTGGATACTGGGAACTGAGCCTAATAGTGGAAACTCTTGAAGATGGTGTCAGAATTGAATCCACCTTCGTTGGATTCAGCGGTATAAAATACAGTATGTGTCTTGGCGATGCGGCGATTGATCTCCTTGACATCAACTGGAGCATAGCCATGAACTGTTGTCGAACTATCTTTGGAGTTCAAGTTGGCAAAAAGGTAATCGGCCCACTTCTTGTGACCGATACCCTGGTTACGCACACCTACCATGTCTGCACAGATGCGATAATAGCACATCATCTCCCAGTAGGTGGCATAGACGCGCTCGTCCCTCACCTTCAGCATGTTCAGCTCTTCGGTGGAGGGGATATATTCTTCATAGGGGACTTCGCCTATAGACAAACCCGAGATCTCGTACATCTCGTGCAAAGCAAGTCCTAATTCACCAACTGGTGTGAAAAAGATATCGGTTTCGAGATTGTACATCTCCAAGAGGGAAAAGAAGTGGTAGGAGCTCCGAGGTAGCCCGAATTGAACATTTCTAATGGCTTTAAATAGGTCAATCTCCTTCAAAATTGGTTTGTGGGAGTCTACCATATATTGAACGAGGCGAGCCCACCACATATTGTTGGAAGAGTACGTCCAGCTAGGCATCCTAAAGTCATTGGCTGGGTATTGGCCTCCTTGCGCCATGAACTCACTAAGAAAAGTTCGTGCGCGAATCGAGACCTCTCCTACTGGATGCTCCTTAGTGATTCTTCCCGGAAGCAACCCAGCGATGCATCTTGTGGGACCATCTTGGTAAGCCCCATGAGCGCCCAACTTGCCCGTAGGGATGCAGTCGTACTCCTGGCTCAGCCCCCATTCTAATTCACGGTGCATGGCTAGCTTTTGAAGATAGACTAGAGAATAGCTGCGCTCCATACTGGGCAGAAATATCAGCAGGTCACCAGATTGATGAAGCCACATATACTCCTCCTCAAAGAGGATCTGGTCTGATTGCCCCATTTCATCCCCAAACAGAAAAGCGGGCTTCTCCAATACTTCCCAATTGGTGGCCTCGAAGGCGATATCAGTGATGATCTCCCTTGCAGTAGCAGGGTGGTACCTGATCAATTTCTCCCTGCGCTCTCTTAGGCCCGGCTTGTATGCAGCAAGGACGGTTGTGAAGCGGAATTGAGCCGTCAGATCTGCACCCCCAGCGAATCCAAAGTAGTGCCCATGGGGGAGAGCTTCCACCGAATACCCCACTGCAAAAGAAGAATCAAGAGTTAGAAAAAGTTTACTAAATTCAGAAAAATCTTCTAAGTATAGAAACACAGAGCTAAAAATAACTCCGCGCGAAGCTAAGGAATAGCCTCGAGTTTTTTAAAAAAACGCGAAGCTAAAAAAGTAACTTCGCTGTAATATGTAAAACACGAAGCTAATAGCCTCGCGTTTGCCAACGCGAAGCTAAAGATCATAGCCTCGCATTGAAACGCGACAGCTAGTGAAAATAGCCCGCGTTTCCAAACACGAGGATAACGCGATAGCTTCGCGTAGAAGAAAACCATAGATCTTTCTTCTTCTCCAAGACGTACGACCGGAAAACGGCGATCTCGCCAGTAAAAGGAGTGATTGGCCGGTCAAAATCGAGCCAAATCACTCCAAAATTGTTCTAAAAAACCAAAAGTTGAGATTTTTATCTCTAATAGGCGCGGCATGGACTGACTCACCGCTGTGGCCACTGCCTCGGTTGCTGCCACCGCTGCTAGTGCCGGCCGCCGATGGTGAGGAGGCGCGCGATGTCGTGGTCTTCTTGGGAGCCATTGATCTTAGAGAAATTGATGGGAAATTGGGGAAACTCGGTCGAAAAACGCTCGGGTCGCCTGAACTCTAATCGCCTGAGCTCTGCTCTCTGGAAAACTCTTCGAATGAAGTAAGAAAGAAGAAGAGTTAAGACTCTATTTAAAGGAGAAAACCCGCCTCTTGGTATTCGGCGCAAGAATCAGAGCAAGTACTGAGCAATTACTCATTGAAACGCGAAGCTATTTGCTCCGCGCAAGTGAACAAAACGCGAAGATAACTTGGTATTTTAACTCCGTGTTTTCAGTTTGAAGATCCAAAGTATTTCAAAATTTGCTAAATTTTAAGCCATTTTGAAAACTTTAGAGGGGGTTCTGTTGGTAGTGAAAATTTCCAAGTAAAATGGGGTTTTCCACAACAGAACGCAGAGCTAACTTAGTAGCTCCGTACCTGGCTATCTTAGCCCCGCGTTTGAGTAAAACGCGGAGCAATCAATAGCTCCGCGTTTTAGTTTCTTAGCTCCGCGTTAGCAGATAACCAGAATCATAAATTGATTGAGATTAAGATTTGGACTTATCCAAGTATCCAAATTAAGTCCAATCAGGACTCTAAATCAAGAGATTTAAATCAAAACTAAGATATTTAATTGGAATCCTTGATGAATACAAATTCTATTTAGATTGAAACTCTCATATGGACCTAAGACTATAAATACCCTCTTGAGGAAGCCTTAGGAGATCTTTCGAAAGTTTTTTAGTGAAGTTAGAGTTAAGCGTGAGAGCTTTGACCGAATCAAGACCAGAGAAAATCATCCAAAGTCAGCCGACATCTTCTTCATCAAGAGTAAGAAAACCATCGTCGTCAGATCGTCAAAATGAACTATTTCGATAGATCCCATCGCCACATAGATCTCACAAATCATTGTAAAAGAGAGCGATAGATTATAAATCCTCTCGTTTGTTTTTCTTCTTTTCTTGTTCACTTTCGTTGTAAATCAAGTTATTTCAATGGAAGGAAAGCAACGAATTTCTGCTGCGAACAACGATTCATATACTTTGATACTCTCCTAACAAGTCATACACTACTCTCGTTCAAGGTTTAAAATTTAAGAACTAGTATCATTATCTCGATCATAGTTTGTGGTATCAGATGACAGTCTGATTCCATAGCATCTCTATCATATCAGGTACCTAAAAATTTTATACAAAATTTATGATATATACCAGTATCAGTTGTCAAATATCAGTATCAGTTGCTACTCAAAACGTTGCTCATGATTTATTGGCAAAAGAGCACCAGTGGCGAAGGCACATAGATTTCTACGCAGTTGACAAATCTGCTCAGTCCTAAATCATCATTTGAATGCATTTCTGCAATCGGTTCAATTCAGATCATTGAGGAAGATAACCATGCCTAGTTATTGGCTAAAACTATTGGATAGTTCACTTCTCTATCGAGATGTCTAACCAAACATAACCTAATTATATTCTTCTCTACCTGAATTATTTGAAAGAGCCTAAAATATCTCCAAAGGCTTTGTGATATTTGGATGCCAGTCATTTCTTTTTTAAAGCACCTCTTCACAAAATCCTTGCATTAGTTCTATTTCTTCACCAGCACTGAGACCGAAACCTCGACAATGATATGTTTGATACTTGTGTAAATAGGACTGCGAGTACGCTTATTTTCACCATTTCCAGAATTCAAACCCTTTGTCCCAAGAAATCCACAATTTTATCACTTCATTGAGAACCACTTGGGGCCAATGATTTTTTCTGATTAATCCCTTCCAAAGATCATGTCCAGCTGGATTTAATCCTGGGCGGCTTTGGTACCATCTTAATGTCGTTGCCCCTACACTAAACTTTTACTACATTAATTCTCTAATACATGTTACTACTATTATTTGTTGACTAGTGTGAGTTATCATTTTGCCTAGTGCTGTTACACTTATCTGCGAACTGGACAATTTATCTCGCATATTCATCTCATTTCCCTTTTTAATTTATAGTATTTGCATCAAAGCTTGAATCTTTATCTGTAAGCTTCGATCAACCAGGTCCCAATATGCCATCATCTCAATTAACTTACTATGTACTATTTTTGCTGTAGTAACCAACTTGAAGTGGATAAAAGAACTCCCCTTGTAAAATTAATGAAAGATCAAATTGATTTGAGAATGTCTCGATTACTCTAAAGTATTCAGATAACCCTGTTGCTAATGGAGCCCATTGCTGTAACGGGTTTCGGTACACCGAAACATGTCTAAAACAGGCCCAAACCCATTATGATATAATATATATATAAATATATGGGGTGTGGTGCTAGGATTTTTATTGGCTGAAAAGAAAAAAAAAAGGAAGGAAAAGGGGCGGCTGTGTTTTGGCCAGGAGAGAGAAAAAAAAGGTGGCGGCTACAAGAAAGAAATTATTTGGCAAGAAAATAATTTAGGTGCTGCTGTCCTTGAGCTTGAGCCGAAGCAAAGGAGAAATCAAGTTGCTTGGCTGCAATTAACTTTTTTTTGGCCAAGGGAAAAATTAATTTGGTGAAGCGGCTTTTGTCCTGTGGCCGCAGCAAAATTATTTTGCGGAGGTGGCTGGCTTCTTTTGTTTTTTTTGGCGGTCGAAGCAAAGAGGTAAATTGCTGCAACAAGAAGTTAGGATTTGATTTCAAAATCTTGTGTGATTTTTTTGTCAATTCTCTTGTGGTTGATAACTAGAATGTTGTAGTCCTCTTTTGATATAGTGGAAGTTTTTTGATCGTGTCCCCGTGGACGTAGGCATATTGCCGAATCACGTTAAATCTGCGTGTTCTTGTCTCTGCTATTTTTTCTCTTCGGCTAACTATTTGATTCCGCTGGTTGTTGCATTAGTATTATTCCGCTATCTTTTGCTAACAATTAGTATCAGAGCCCTGGTTCGGATCAGATTTCACTCAGATCGGTGTTGATTTTGAGTGGGAGTTATGGCGGAAGATAGGAAGGGAAAAATTGAAAAATTTGATGGGATAGATTTCCAATGGTGGAAGTTGCAGATGGAAGATTATTTATATCAAAAGAATTTACATCAACCACTGTTTGGAGAAAAGCCAGAAAAGATGACAGATAAGGAGTGAGAATTATTGGACAGGAGGGTTTTGGCACAGATTCGATTGTACCTGACAAAGCAGGTTGTGTTCAACGTCTCCAAGGAGAATACCACTTCAGGTTTGATGTCAGCGTTGGCTAAATTTTATGAGAAGCCATCTGTTTCAAATAGACTGTTTCTAATGAAAAAGTTGTTCAACTTAAAGATGCCTTCTGATAGTTCAGTTGTTAATCATTTGAACGAATTTAACACATTATGGGCACAACTTGAATCTTTAGATTTTGTCTTTGCTGATGACATTAAAGTTTTGATGTTTATGTGTTCGTTACCGGATAGTTGGAGTAATGTTGTTATGGCCATCAGCAATTCTTCCAATACTGCTCTTAAATTCAATGATGTTGTGAGTACAATCATGAATGATGAATTGATAAAAAAGAGTATGGGTGAGAGCACCGTTTTTACAAGTACTGCTCTGCCGGTTGATAATGGCAGAAGAAAGGAAAGGGGTAGAAGTTTAAGCAGGGAGTCAAAGCAAAGAGGAAGATCAAAGTCTAAGGGAAAGTTCAACAAAAAGTTAGTATGTTGAAAATGTAAGACAGAGGGTCATATGAAGAAGGATTGTCCAAATAAAGCCAAGGAAGGAGCGAATGTGGTGAATATAAGTGAAGAGTATGATGACTTGTGTTTGTCTGCTCATACAGAATCAAGGTCAGATTCGTGGTTTGTGGATTCAAGAGCTTCGTTCCATTGCACTGCTCGCAGAGAATGGGTTGAGAATTATGTCCAAGGTGATTTTGGGCATGTGACGTTGGTAATGGACAGGAATGCAAGATTGTCGGTAAGGGAACAATTCAGCTAAAGTTGCACAATGGTGGAAAGTTGCTTTTACAAGAGGTCAGGCTCATACCAGATTTGAAGAAGAATTTGATATCTGTCAGCAAGCTGGATGGTGAAGGTTATCAAATCTCATTTGAGAATAAACAGTGGAAGATCAGTTAAGGAGCAATGGTAGTGGTCAAGGGTTAGAGAGTGGGAACTCTATATTTACTCTCAAGCTCGGTGGATCACGTTGTTTCTTTGGCCACCGTGAAGAATGAGAAGGCTACCTTATAGCATCAGAGGCTCGGTCACTTGAGCGAAAGCGGCATGAGGGTATTACAATCCAGAGGTATGTTGACAGATATAAAAGATGCTAATTTTGATTTCTGTGAGAACTGTGTATTTGGAAAGCAGAAAAGAGTTAGTTTTATGAAGGATGGCAAGGAGAAGAAAACCGAGAGATTGAAGTTGGTATATACAGATGTATGGGGGCCTTCTTCGGTGAAGTCTCTTGGAGGTAATTCTTATTTTTTTCATTTTCATAGATGATGCAAGCAGGAAAATATGGGTGTTTGCACTTAAGTAGAAATCCGATATCTTCAAAATCTTCAAGATATGGAAAGCTCTTGTTGAGAATGAAACAGGTTTGAAGGTGAAATGTCTGTTGTCAGACAATGGTGGGGAATTTTGCAATAGGAAATTCGATGACTATTACTCTACCCACGTGATTAGGAGAGTGAAGACTGTACCGAGGACACCGCAGTAGAATGGCGTGGCTGAGAGGATGAATAGAACCATTTTGGAGCGAGCTCGGAGTATGAGACTACAAGCAGGTTTGCGTTTGCAACTTTGGGGAGTCGCTGTAGATACGGCAGTCTATCTGATCAACAGGAGTCCAGCTAGTGTTTTAGATGGAGGAATTCCAGAGGAGGTGTGGTCTGATAAGACTGTGAATTATTCATTCTTAAAAGTGCTCGGTTGTATAGCATATGCACATGTGGATCATGAGATGAGAAAGAAGTTTGATTCTAAATCTCAGAAGTGTGCATTCATTGGATACGGTGGCGACGAATATGGTTACCACGTATGGGATTATGAGCATAACAAGGTAATTCGTAGCAGAGATGTAGTATTTAATGAGGGCTGTATGTATAAAGACCGAATGGAAAGTAAGAGTGAGAAGGCAGTGGAAAAATTGCACTTGAAGCTGGATGAGCCACAGGATGGGATAGATCCCATGGATAAAAGAAATGAAGAAATACCTACATCGGAAGGAGAAGACATGGTTACACCTGAGAATACACAAGTTTCAGATGAGACCGAACAGGAGAGAGAGCCATTGACTGAAGTAGATGGTTCCAGTACTTCATCAGAGAGTGTTTCCACTTTGAGGAGGAGCACGAGGATAAGGAAGCCTACCCAAAAATTTTATCTTCCATTATATCATATTTTGTATACTGATGCTGGTGAACCAGAGAGTTACCAAGAAGCTATACAGGATAAACTTCATCTTAACTGGGAGCAAGCCATGCGTGATGAGATGTCTTCTTTGGAGGAGAATCACACATTGGAGTTGATGAAGCGACCTGAAAAGATAAAAGTATTGCATAACAAGTGGGTATACAGGGTAAAACATGAGGCAGGAGGGACACAAAGGTTCAAGGCTAGACTTGTTGTGAAGGGATACCGTCAGAGAAAAGGTATTGACTTCAATAAAATATTTATATCTGTTATCCAGATGACTTCTATTAGAGCAATACTAAGTATTGTGGCTGTGAAAGGACTGTATTTAGAGCAGCTAGATGTGAAGACTGCTTTCCTTCATGGTGATTTGGAGGAGGAAATATACATGGAACAGCCGGATGGATATGAAGTTAAAGAAAAAGAGAATTGGGTATGTCGACTGAAAAGGAGCTTGTATGGGTTGAAACAAGAGCCGAGGCAATGGTACTTGAAGTTCGACAAGTTTGTGTTGGATTCAGGTTTTGCCAGAAGCAACTCAGATTATTGTGTTTATCTACAAAAGTTTAAGAATGGTAACTTTATTATACTTACTTTGTATGTAGATGATATGCTTGTGGCTGGTACATACATGAAAAAAATTAATGATCTGAAGAGAAAGTTGGCAGGGAGATTCTCTATAAAGGACATGGGTGAGGCTAAACAACTTCTTGAAATGCAAATTACCAGAGATAAGAAAAACAAGAAATTATGGTTATCTCAGGAGGGGTACATCAAGAAGGTGTTGGAGAGATTCAACATGGAGAATACAAAATCGGTAACTACAGCTCTTGGTGGTGACTTTAAACTGTCAAAAGAGTAAGGTGCTAAGACAGATGAGGAGACGAGACACATGGAGAATGTGCCTTATTCATCGGTCATTGGGAGTTTCATGTATGCAATGGTGAGTACAAGACCAGATATTGCACATGCAGTGGGAGTAGTGAGTAGATTCATGAAGAATCCTGGAAGGAACATTGGCAAGCGGTAAAGTGGATTTTCAAGTATTTGAAAGGTACTTCAAATTATTGTTTGTGTTTTGGGGTTGATAACATTGATGTGCAAGATTTTGTGGATTTGGACCATGCAGGTGATAGAGACAATGGCAGGAGCACCACTGGTTACGTCTTTACTGTAGGAGGGACAGCGGTAAGCTGGGTTTCAAGATTACAATCAATTGTTGTTTTATTTTCGACAGAAACTGAGTATGTTGCAGCTACAGAAGCAAGTAAGGAGTTTATTTGGTTGCAGCGATTGATGAGTGAGTTGGGTTTTGATGGAGTGGATTGCAGATTGTTCAGTGACAGTTAGAGTGCAATTTATCTTGCTAAGAACTCGGCGTATCATTCACGGACTAAATATATTCACTTGAGATATCACTTCATTAGATTCTTGTTAGAGGATGGCCAATTGAACTTAGAGAAGATTGAGAGCAGTAAGAATCTTGCAGATATGTTGACAAAATCGGTTGATGGGAAAAAGTTGAGCTATTGCTCAACTTTGGTGCATTTGTGTTGAATGCTGAAATCGGGACTTTACATAATCGAGGTAAAAACTTTGGACACTGGGATTATCATGTATAGAGATTATATTTTTAGCAATGGTCTCCAAGTGGGAGATTGTTGCTAATAGAGCCCATTGCCGTAACGGGTTTCGGTACACCGAAACGGGTCTAAAACCGGCTCAAACCCATTATGATATAATATATATATATATATATATATATATATATATATATATATATGGGGTGTGGTGCTAGGGTTTTTATTGGCTGAAAAGAAAAAAAAAAGGAAGGAAAAGGGGCGGCTGTGTTTTGGCCAGAAGAGAGAAAAAAAAGGTGGCGGCTACAAGAAAGAAATTATTTGGCAAGAAAATAATTTATTTGCTGCTGTCCTTGAGCCGAAGCAAAGGAGAAATCAAGTTGCTTGGCTGCAATTAACTTTTTTTTGGCCAAGGGAAAAATTAATTTGCTGCAATTAACTTTTTTTTGGCCAAGGGAAAAATTAATTTGCTGCGGCGGCTCTGTCCTGTGGCCGCAGCAAAATTATTTTGTGGAGGCGGCTGGCTTCCTTTATTTTTTTTCGGCGGTCAAAGTAAAGAGGTAAATCACTGCAATAAGAGGTTAGGATTTAATTTCAAAATCTTGTGTGATTTCTTTACCAATTCTCTTGTGGTTGAGAACTAGAAAGTTGTAATCCTCTTTTGATATAGTGGAAGTTTTTCGATCGTGTTCCCGTGGATGTAGGCATATTGCCGAACCACGTTAAATCTGCGTGTTCTTGTCTCTGCTATTTTTTCTCTTCGGCTAACTATTTGATTCCGCTGATTGTTACATTAGTATTATTCCGCTATCTTTTGCTAACAAACCTTACAGCTGAATCCAACCAGGGCTAAATCTAATATCATGTATAATAAACCAACTTCACCTTTCTCTTCTCAGATCGTTTATTTGTTCTCAGCTCGAATATGACAAAGCCCAGAACCACCAGCAAGGCAGGAGGGATTGCCATTATCCCCAAAGCTCCCTGCAACAAGTCATACATCTCATAAACCACATGATGAATAAGATCACATCAGTGAGTTCAATACAAAGAACAAGATCGCAAACCTGGGCTCCAAGATGATGCACAAAAAATCCGCTAGACGAGTACCCAATCAATGCTCCAACCGACGAAACAAACCCACAGAGGCTCTGCATGTCAGGAGCCAGCGATGGCCGCTCAATGCTGTTCCTTGCAATACATGCGTCAATCGTCACTTCTGCAATGGCGATTGCTCCCACCATCCCAACAAGGCAAAGCAGCGCCGTAACAATCGGCAACTTACCATACATTGATATGATAAGCGCAGTCGAAGCCCCCAAAATGCCTTATCAGATCAAAAAGATAATCACAAGTAGGATAAACTTGGCCCTGATTGAAACTACAGATGCATGTAAACTTAAAGTTCAGACAGATGAATACTAATTCAGGACTCCACCATTTCAGTGGAAATCAATTGCATGAAAATTTATGGCCTTCAGCAAAATTCTTGAATTCAAAATAAACATAGACAAGATATATTTCAATTACATACCAGCTAGAATAAAGTACGGGCGGCGGCGATATCCAAAGATGGGGAAGACATCAGTAAGAACACCCCAAACAGGCTTCATGATCGGGGCAATGTAATAGAACCCTATGTACATCTGCACTGCCGACGGCTGCACCTTCTGCACATCTTTCCAGTAGTAGTCCGTCACGACCCCAAAGAACGAGCCAGCTAACCCCTGGCTCAGTCCATACACCAGGACCACCCCCAGCACAAAGCTCCCATCCAGCTCCTGGCACAGCATCTGGATCCATTCTAATGGCTCCAAGAATATGTTGCATTTCGATGACCGTGGCCCGATGGGCTTTGGGTCAGAGTCGATGTCTCGACCCTTGTTGACGAGATCTTGGGTCTCGGAGGAGACATCCATGGCTTGTGGGTAGCTTAAGGGGGGGTTGCCGAGGTTTATGGCCATGAGGAGGAAGAGGGGAGGTAGTTGACTGTTTGGTGAATGAGAGGTTCTCCATCGAGTTTGATCAATTTTGGATTCATTTAACAAAAGTAGTAGCTTTCAAATTATTAGTTATTATTGGGTCCCTCACATGGAGTCTCTGATTTAGTACCTCTTAAATTTAAAATTCACAATAAATCTCCGAGACAGTTAAGTAGGTGTTAGCCGTGGATACAGGAAATTCTATTTGCGCACGTCATTTTACTCTTAGCCACCTGGTTTCACTTTACATCAAACTCATATTTCACAAAACTCATATTTTGAAATACTGTTATTTTACTTTCTGTGCCCAAATTTTTTTCCAAAATACCCCTCCTCTTTTTCTCTAACTCCTCACTCGTCCAATTCCATTTAGCAAAAAAATATTTTGGTCAGATATTAATACCCGACCAAGAAACATGCTGGTCGGGTATTAATATCCGATCAGCAAGTAAAGTCTTAAAAAAAAACTAATTAACGATAAATTTCAAACAAATACGTATAAAACTTAAAAAAAAAATTTAAATCGTACTTTAAATTTATTCTCTTACATCAATTGCATGTTGGAATTTTTCATTTGCATAAGAAAACTCAAATGCAAATTCTAAACTCAAATTTTACTTGTCACGGTGAAATCGAAGAATTTAAAATTCTTCTAATCTTTTAAGAAATGTTAATGTAAAAAATTTTAAGAGATCAAGAAATCAAACAGATGATTTTGTAGGAGATGTATTTTTATTAAATACTAAAAAAAATCATTTAGGGTTTTAAAGAGAAAATAAAAGAGCAAGATGAGTCGCAGTTCCAAATTTTTAAAAAGTGTTAGTTTAGAATTTATAAGGGTAATTTAGTCCAAAAAAATAATGGTAACTTGTAATTATTTATAAATTTTAAAACCGAGCGTCAAGAGTAAAATGCTGTATGCAAATAGAATTTTCCTGGATACACGTGATCTGCACATGTGGTGAAATAACTTTATTGCCCCGATCGAAATGAACGGAGAAAGATGGGCTCTCTTCTAAATTCCTGTACATCCATCTCCCATCTTCTCCACCCGCTCCCTTCTATCCCACGCTCCCAACCCGACCCGCTCCTCCTTCAACCACGTCATCCGAGTGCTCAGCCACAACGCTTCTCCTCGCGAGGCCCTAATCGTCTTCTCCCACATGCAGCTCGTTTTGCTGTATGCTGCAGTGGAGCTAGGGAGCTTGAGGTTCGGGATTGATGGGTTCTGCCTCTCATCATCTTCACAAAGCTTGAGGTTCGGGATTGATGGGAGCTTGAGGTTCGGGATTGATGGGTTCTGCCTCTCTCTTATGCTCCCGAGGAAGTTTATAAATGCAATGGAGAAGTACTCTGTTGTGAAGCAGATGAGGAACAGCAACCCTCCAGGCTCGACGATGACTGAAGTTGAACATAACAAATGCTTGAGATTTGCAAAGAGATGATATTTTTTTTTTTTTGAAAAATAAGAGATGATATTTTTGTTCCTTTTTTGTATAACATTTGTTTCTGTGTGATCCCCTTGATAGAAACAGGGTATCTAAGTACAAGAGATGTTGAATTCATTCACTAATTTGAATATTAAATTGAGCCAATTCACTACTTCAAATTAAATGAATTAAGTGAATAGAAATTGACTTTAAAAATTGAGTACATAGCAAAAGAACAAAAGGAAAGATAAAAAAATAGTCTCAAATTGGATAGATTGTTGTAAGGATGCGGATTTATATATGGTAGCTTGTTCCATTATCTTGCTTATGTAAGAAGAGGAAAACCTTGAGCACCACGGGTGGTGCTACGCAAGCGCACGCGCGTGTGCGAGGGCGAATGGGCGTTTAGGGCACTTTAGAGGCGCACTTGCATTAATCATTAACCAGAAAGAACCTTTATCAGATTCGCTCCAAGAAATTCAGAAGCAAACAGTGGAGGACGAATTGATTTTAAGGAGATAGTGTCCAACACTAGCCTCGATCTTCATCCTGTTTTCTGTCTGCATCATTCTCCTATTTTCTAGGGTTCTATTTTCTATACTTCTGTCAACAAGTAAATTTCCTTTCGTTTTCTGTACTAAGATAGCAAACCAGTAGATACACTTGTATCAGAATTCTATTTCCAGAAGCAATATATAGTAATCTGTATGTCTAATCAATCTGTAATATGAATCAATCTGTTCTTTTTTAATTCTGTACTTCTGTGCAAACTATTAATCTAAAACGTATCTGTATGCAATAACAATCCAACAAGAGAGACCCAAAGAAATATGGTAGATTAGATTGATTAATAATATATATGTTACTCGATGATTTCAGTGAATGAGAAATTTTTTTTCAGCAATATCTCTAGCTTTGAGTTGAAAATATATTTTTGTTGAGATGTTAGAGGCAAGTATTGTGTCCACTACCCAATTTCATAAACCAAACAGATGATGAAGCCATATTTGTATATTCAACACGAGAAGCATTAATCGTCAGAGCATTAAATCCAGATCTTGCCATTCATCCAGATCTTGCCATTCTCTGAGCAAGCCCCCCTCTTGAGCTAGATTTTTGACTATCAATCAAGCTTGACTCTAATGAAACATTGCTCGATAGATTGAATCCATCCTCACTGTATTCTTCCTTCGCATTCACAGTCATTTGCTGCTTTTCAAATGCAAACAAGGACTTGTAACTCACAGTTTCTGCCGACATATCAGAGAATTGTTTGAAACTAAATTGTTCATTCAGAAGATTTGCAATAGTTTCTGGACTAGGATTTGCAATAGTTTCTGGACATATTCAGAAGATTTGCATTCAGAAGGTGCCCAATCTTCAATTATAGTCAACTTGTCGTCCATGAAAGTTGAATTAAAGTTCAAACTCTTTCCTTAAAATCAGCCTCTGATGTAGAGATTGGAATAGGATTTGCTGCTACAGCTACTGCTCAACAAGCACAGCAGCAGTGCTCGCAGAGAGAGAGAGAGAAAGGGGATGGGATGAAGAGAGGGACTGAGGGAGTGTGTGAGAGAGAGAGAGGGTGATAGAGAGACGGATGGAAGGAGAGTGAGAGTGAAACACTTAAGTAGAGGAGTGAGGATAAAATAGGAATCAGAAAAAAAGAAAGTACATTTTGGTCTAAAAGGAGGTAATATTAGGTGACTGCTGACTAACAATTATACACTTCATATTACAGAGGGTCTAACTGTGATTAACTTTATATTATATAAATATAAATTCAAATTCTGATGTCTCATTGACAAATAAAAAAGATGCAATTTGGTGAAGTTTTTGGATTTGTTCAGTTTTCAAAGAGAAGTTTAACTGGGGTTTTGTAACAACTTGGTGTAGTTCGTGGACTCCAATGTCATTGGAATTGAATCTTCTTTAATAAAGCAGCAAGTTGGAATAAATTAGAGGTCTCAGATATGCAAGAAGTCATATTCACAGACAAATTGCAAAGAGAAGAGAAGCTGTCAAGGCCTGTAACTAGTTGATGCAAGCTGGGGGGAATTTCTAGATGGGCACGGGTTTTTTCCTAGTAAGCCCACTTTTCCTAGTGCACACGCCCCTCCTTCTAAAGACCCTCATTTTTGCCTAGTGAGCACACCTAAATACCCACTTTACCCTCACAATCTCCTCCTCTCTAAATCCCTTTCTCCCATCCGCTCTTTCTCCTTCTCTCCCTCTCTCCCCTCCGCCATCCTTCTCCACCTCCTGCGCCACCCCTCCATCTTCCCCTTCACCAAACTCTCCCTCTTCTTCCATGCCACGTCACCATTATCTCCCTGCCTCCTCCCTTCCTAAACCCCCTCCTTCCTCCTCTGATCACTTGCCCGCTCCAACTACATCGACCACCTCCTCCCTGCCCTTTGCCTCGCCATTCCCTCCCGCTCCCTCGACCCCACCACATTCGCCGCCGTCCTCAACTCTCTCCTTCGCCACTCCCGTTTCGACGCCGCCCTCGACATTGCGCAGCAAAACTCCGGCGCCGTTCTCACTCCTCAAACCTACAGCTCCGTCGTCCTCGCGCTCATCGACAAGTCCCAGCTCTCCCTTGCCCTCTCCATATTCATGAAAACACTCCAGTCGTCGACGCATCACCATCCGGACGCTGCCACCAGCACCCACCTGCTCGTCGCACTCCGCAGAGCCGGCATGCAAGAGGACTTCCGCGACCTGTTCGACGAATTGTCCAAGAGAAACTTTCGGTTTGATCGCCGCGGTTACAACATGCTGACACATGTGTTTGGATGCTGGGGGATGCTGGGCGCTGCACTAGGACTGTTCCGGACATTGATCCAGGGGTGTACCAAGACGCACTTAGTGGAGGAAGCGAGCCGGGTGTTTCGGGAGATGGAGTATAATGGTGTTCGGGCTGATACCGTGATCTATAACATTTTGCTGGATGGGTTTTTAAAGGTTAGGAAGCTGAGTGAAGCTTGCCAGCTCTTTGAGAAGATGGTTTCGGATGGTGTTCGAGCGTCTTGCACTTTTCTTTATCTCATCTCGTTGCTGGTGGATCAAAATAGTAGAAATATGAAGCTTGTAATGATGATAATAATTTTAGAATCTGTCATATTTCGTAGAATTATTTGTAATTTGTAAATTAAAGATATATTTAAACTGAATACACCATTAAAGAAGGACAAAGATATCCGTTGGTCTTCTTTCCTTCTTTATTATTATTTTTTGGTTTTCTTTTCTTTTCTTCTCCATGTCTGTGTTGTTAGCAGTGCTTTGTGCGCGGGCATGTTTATACCGTTATATCCATAAATGAAAATTACATCCAGAAATGAAAATTACATATTTTTCGTCCTTCCATGTTTATTTGTCTTTCTTACTTTCATTTTGAAGAAACAAATACCTAAATTTGATTTCTTTCGAGAACTTGAATTACAGCTACTGTTTCTTCATCTTTGCTTTTTTATTAAAGGTAAATAAAATTTTGAGAAAAAATCTTCAAATAATTATGAATGAGAATTTTGACGATTTGGCTCGGGATAAATAGATAGCAATGACACTTCTATCATTAAACTTTATTCTTGTTAGATAAGTGCTGGATGCAAACTTCTTTGACAATCCGTAATTACTTTCAAAATTTGGGCACTTCTCGGGCTCTTATTGGACATATGTCATATATTTTTTATTCACTTCTTTGTTTAATACATGTTTGAGATTTTTGTTTACTTTTGGGAAAAGGCAATAACAAGCAATGTTTACTTTCATTTCTGCATCAAAGAGTACAAATCCAGGGAATCGAACTCTGGTCAATACCATGAGAGGATACTATGATAACCACTACACTAGATGCGCATGTTATGACATGGGAGTTTAATCATTTTTACTTATTCTCGCTCACCCTCTGATCCGGGCTAGACCTGTGCTCCCTATCTGGGGCTGCTAGCCCAGATGGGAAGGCTTAATCCGGGCTGGCTAGCCTGGATCAGGGTTCCAGATTTCTGGCTCCCTGATCTGGGCTAGCCAGCTCGGATCTTATTGGTTGATCCGAACTATCAGCCCCGAATCAACCAAACTGATCCGGGTTGGCTAGTCCGGATCAGGAAACCAGAGATTCTATTTTCTAGGGCATTTTTGACCAAAAAAAATAATGGCAAAGTGGTAAATAAAATGGTCTTTTAAGTGGGCTCACTGGGAAATATGCTGTGTCCATCTAGAAACTCCCAATCTGGGCCAGGCTGGCTAAACCATCTAAGTCAACCAAGAATTTAATCAATCAGAAGAAATGCTTTACACGTTACTTGTTGATTGTTCATTTTCCAAACAAGCATTAAATGGTCCCTTCGAACAAGTCAAATAAGAATGATAATAGACAGATTCAAAAATTAATTTTTAGTTTGCCCATTCAAAATTTTGAATTAATGAAAATTTCAATTCTAATTCAAGAAATTTAACAGGACAAGCCATACGACCCTTGGACGGGAACTTCTAAAGGGGCACAACTTTTTTCCTAGTGAGCCCAGATTTCCTAGTGAGCCCAGTTTAAGTTTAAGAAGTGGTATAATTTCTTAATGAGCCCAATTTAATTCCCAAAATATCCTTAATCTATATCCTTCGTAAAACCCTCTCTCCTCACTTCCTCTCCTCTCTTCATAAAACCCCCAAACCCAAAATCCCTCTCCTCTCTTCTCCTTCCAACCCGCCGCCGCCGCCCCTCTCTTCTCCTTCCAACCCGCCGCCGCCGCCGCCCCTCTCTTCTCCTTCCAACCCCCCGCCGCCGCCGCCACCGCATCCACACTCCCCCACCCACCGCCGCTGCCACACTCCGAAACCCGCTCGCCCGTCCCCACACCCTCCGACCGCCCCCACCCCGCCCCCCCCCCCCCGCCGCGGCCACACACACCCCCCTCCGCCTGCCCCCACACCCTCCGTCCCCACCCGTCGCTGCCACACCCCCCACCCTCCGCCCCCAGTGTCCGCTGCCACACCCCCATCCTCTGCTGCCTCATTTCTTCTAATTTGGTCTCAGATTTTTGAGCTCTACTGTAAGTCTCTTTTAATTTAATTTTAATTTTGTTTTATTTAGTTTATTCTTATTTGCTCTGTGACTGCCCTGAAAATCGAAAACTTCCTATTTAGTTTGATAATAATTTACAATCGGAAAATTCTAAACGAGTACATTTTTTGTTAATTTTGTTTTTTATATTTAGATTATAATTGTGAAGTAAATATAATATTGTAATCGTAGTTGTAAAATATGTGAAAATGTAGTTAATTTCTAATTATAGATGTTAATATTAAAATTTATTAATTAATTTAGAAGTTTAAAATAAATAGATAAAATATGATATTTGTAGCAAATTAAACTTTATTACTACTTATTTGCACATAGAAAATTTATTGTTTTGATAAAAAGTATCTATAAATGAAATATCTTTGTATTATATAGATGGATCCGGCAGAATCTTCTCGCGTTCGACCAACTGCCTCGTTAAGGAGGAAGAAAGCAGCATCTCGACCACAAATCCAACGCCCGATACGAGAGAGAAAAATCGAAGTGGCCGTAGATATTGAATTAAATATAGAAACTCCGAATTTGATCAGATATGATACTGCAAGACTAGAAGAAGGGAATACTGATGCAGGAGGCTCTGAAGATGATCTTCATGAGTCAAATTACCGAGATCCAGTTGATTTATCAGTACTGAAGAGTTTCAAGACGCACGTTGCTTACTTCGTTTTAAAAGATGAGGTAATTATTTCCCGTTATAAATCATAAACTACTCTATTGTTTGTGTGCATATGTTAAGACTATAATATATATACAGGAACGAGATCCACTTCGATGTATTAGTCACTGGAGAAAAATAAGTGCATGGTCATTGTTGACACCTGAGCCAAACACCCAATTCATGGAATTAGTATGTGAGGAAACTGGTATGATCACGTATTGTATCTGGAGCACTGTGGGTCTATTGCTGACTACCCATCTGATTGCACGTCAGATTATATTTCTTGGTTCTCTAAAGTTTCACAGCGCTTCCTTAGAGTAGCACCAGATGAACCCCCAGCAGAGGAAGAAAGTCAACCAACCCGGGCAAATGTCGATGATGAGGTAATAACCATATATCTGCATTATTTTATGTTCCATACGGTGAATCAGTTTATCTGATGCTTTTTTCTTTGCCTCCATTAATATAACAGAAATATACACGCATAGAAGCAATAATCGATCCATTACTAGCGCAAGGGGATAAGGCATTCAAGAAGCGATCTGGGTTGTTATTTACTGCACTTGCGGAGATCAAATCCGTGCTAACTGGTTGCACGCAGCTAGAAAAACCACCAGAAGAGCAAGCAGAAGAACCAACACCATATCAATCCACTCCAAATGCACCCGACACCGCAATTATGACTCGAACCAGAAGCAAACGTCAACCCCCGAGGAAGACAAGAAGACAATGATTTTGTGTGAGTTATGCATTGATATGGATGATGTTTGTAACTTGAAGTGGCCGGTGTAAAATAATTTTTCCAAACATTTTTAGTTATGTTGAATTTATGGTTTTTCTTTGTAATGAACTGTTTTGGTCATTTTTTTCTTTTAATGTAAACACTGTTTCATTGTATCAGTTATTGTGCCGTTATTTCATTGTATCGGAGTATCCATGTTTCATTATATCATTATATCGGTGTATAATGAGTATCTGTGTATTTGTGTATCAACAGTATCATTAATTTTTTGTATGGAGAGTATCATTGTATCGTATTAAACGATGTATCAGTGTATCAATGGGTTGGTGTATCAGGGCATAAGTCTTTAAACTGACGTTAATTTTGGTTAACTATAGAAATATCAATTAACATAGGTTGGATCAATGAATTAACTATGTCAGCCCGCTGTTCGGACTGACAGTCCGAACGAAATTCATCCGTTCGGACTGTCAGTCCGAACCACAAACGGCTGTTCGGACTGACAGTCCGAACAGCAGAATTTCGTTCGGACTTACTGTCCGAACGAAATTCGGCTGTCGTTTGCTGGTAAGTAATGGCCCATACATGAACAATGATTTCATACTTTTCATTGATGAGGAAGTTAGCCAGTTGCCTTCTTCTGGAGATGCAGTTGTTTATACGAATAATTTTTGTTTCAGTTGCAGGGGATCGAGCATGAAGAACACGAAATAGCATTGATTGATCCTAAAGTAGAAGAATTTGCTACTATTGGTCATAAGTTGGAGGACCCTCGTACACTGGATGCAGAACCTGTTTTGTGCACTGCAGATGAGAATAAATCTCAGCCTGAAGCAGTCTTGAGCCCGGTGCAAAAGGAAGATGAAAAGAATGGGTTTTAGCCTTTTAAAAAAAAAAAAAAAAAAACCTGCTGCACACGAGAGAGATGGAGGAAGCGGGAGAAGGAAGAAAGGTAAGATGGAGAAATTTTTTTGATGGCAGAGTTGTTATAAAGTTAAAGTTTTCACTGGGCTCACTAGGAAAAAAGTTGTGCCCCTTTAGAAGTTCCCCCCTTGGACCCGCACACTCTAATCCATAACAAAAATATGTGCAAAAGACTGTATTCCAATGCAACTTGCTTAATATTTGAAAAGACAAATTTTTGTTTACAAATTTGATAAAGTAAAGGGGTCAAATACAAAAATATATCTTCATATATATTACTACTCTAAATAGTTTAGTGTCCTATCCACTTATTTTATTGCTACCCTTCTAAAATCTTATTGATCTTTAGTTATTTTTCCGAAAATCAAACCGTCTAATTATCCTCGCTCATAAATCTCCCTTATCCCAATAGAAAATTTCTCCGCCACTGATTTTTTTCATACAGAAAAACCGAACTGTCTAATGTTCTCAACGAAAAACTTTATAACAAAACTTATGAGACACAATGCTCTCTACGACGCATCAAACAAACCCTCAACAGCAACCATTTTAGCAATCACATCTTCCAGTTCCTCTAGAAACTCACTGCAGATTTTGGAATAAATTTGGATTTTGTCAGGACAGCAGCTCAACCTCTCTCTCCTTCTAGAACAGAAGTCGGCGAGGTGGCATTGGCAGCCAATACTAACGACAGAGGATATCTACTTCAACTTGATTAAGTCATATGTAACAAATCATTGCCATCGATACATCACATAGCACAGTTGATACTAATGACAAGACGAAAATTAGTTAATTTCAGAGGAGTATACAGTATACTAGAAATGAACAAGATATAGGTGTTAGTGATAAATGACTACCTCCTCCCACTCAGTGTGGCTGCCCCAGGCAATTAGAGAGGAATTTGATATTGCAACTGCTGTTGTTATTCAAATGCCTGATTCTAACATCAAAACTGCAAAGATAACTTTAATTCACTACCTCTAAAGTTACGTCAAATTGTAGAGCACACTTTCGACATACTTCTCATAAGCTGACCCTTGGGCTAAAAAGAGAATCAATCAAATCTATGTACACTTTGAGCTATCTTATGAATATCTATCATATAATACAAATACTGTGGGATTTGCAACTTGATGCACTTGCCTAACACATGTCTACAAATAAAGAAGACAGGTTCTTGATATTACAACTTTATCTCTATTCATTAACTACAATTCAAGGTCTAAAACATTAGAATATGTAACAGGATTGCAATATCATATCAATATTATACGTTATATCACATATCTAGTACCTCTGAATATATCGGTATTGAAAGTTTATGATAAAAAGGCTTAGTTGTTGCTGTTATTGTATCGATATTGGCCAATATTTAAAAAATCCTTTCTATTATTATTATGTATGCCCATGTATTTTAAAAGCACAATTATATCTGGATATGATTTACTACTCTACATTCAAAGAAAAATTGTTTTAATTAAAAAAAAGCTCCACCACTTAAAATTAATGGATTATACACAATCACATATTTCCCATCATCAGATTTTTCTCCCCAACTGACTTCCTGTCATAATATTATATTGCTTGCAGACATGCATTGCATGCATCAAAATTCCAGTTAGTGCTTAATAATGCATTATCTTTACAACATGTTTTCTTGATGGTTCATCAGGCTAGACAGTAAATGTCGTGAACTCAGATGGTCAGAAACATAGTTTTAAATATCCAGTTAGGTAACTCGTTATATAACTTTCTCAATAGCATATCTTTACATACATGTTCAAACAAACTAAATGCTACATAACCTCGAGTTACTCTGGATTATAGCATGTTATTTTAGATTGCACATGCATTGTAATCTAACTTAGTGACGAGTTTCCTGCTGATTTTGACTCTCCATCTCATCTCAACTCCCCTAGTGAATCTGGAGTCATTTTTGTCGGTTGATCTCAACTCTGACTTCGAATCCAGCATTAATTCTCAACCTTAACTCCAATATGATTCCAGACTCTGAGTTCCAACTTTGGCACTACCAACCCTCTACTTCAACTCTGACTTTGACTTTAACCACATTAAAAGGTTGCAATCTTAAATAATGTTTTATTACATTTTGATACTATAAAAATATTTTCCCACATATGAAGTTATTATGGACAATTTATATTTATTTTTAATAAATAACTAAAAATTTGTGCAACCTACCTTATGCGTTACTCAATATACCTATAACCTTTGGGAGGCCAAGCATGATGTCATGTGTCATCATTATTTTCAATGATGGGGCGAACCTGTTTTACTTCCCATAAGCCTGGCAAGGTCTTTAGGAGATGCTACCTCAATTTTTCTGCTGATTCCTTCTGCAATTTATTTCAGATGTCGCAGATCAAATAAAATTTATGTAAATCGCCTGGGGATGTGCCAAAGTAAAAGAAACATCTATGCATTCGTTCCCTCTAAATGTCCGACTGTGTGGACTAGAGATATCTAATTATGGCTTCTTAAGGACTTAACCCGGAAAACCCTCAAACAGGAGCAAGAACAAAAGGCGTTCAACAAAGCTAAAAAACAAAGATAAAACAAAAATATCAGGTGTAAAATGCCAATGACAGATAAAAATCAAGTCATAAACTGATACACTTAAACACAAAGTACTAAGCTCAGAAATGAACAGCTTTATATAAACCATACTGATAATCTAAGATGTTAAAGTTTAAAAAGAAAAAGTTTCTCTTAGGAACCCAGCTGACAGAAGAGAGGATAATGTCACATAAACAATCATGAGACTACTAATTTTCCCAAAATTACATGAGCCTTTGGAGAAGGCTCCATGCAATCCAGAGTGGAGTATGATAAAAGGTGTTCGTTTTTTTTCTGAACAGTTAAATGCATCTGGGGCACTACACTAAGTTAAATGCTACAGTTCCAAGCAAAATGAGAAGTTCCATCCATACAAAACAGCTTTGCTTAAGAACAGTAAAGAAAACTTACGAACTATTGAACGTCGATATCTTAGGTTAAGAAAGAAGCAGAGTGTAGAAAAATAACTCAGTTTTTTTGTATCAGATTGCACCAACGGTCTTCTTAGCTTGATGAAGATTGTTGACGATGACAAATAATTTAAAGAATATAATCTAACACTCTTCCAGAATCAAGATAAGATATGAAGCAAAAAAGGATAAGATTATAAGGAAGGTAGCCAGGGCAATCTAGGGAAATTCTGAAAAATGGTGCACCACATTCTTAAGGGAAATTCTATTCACGCATACCATTTTACTCAAGATGCCCACCTTTCTCTTTGCACCAACTTTTAATTTTGAATCATCCCACATTTACTCAATATACCCTCTTTTTTTTTTTTTTTTTTTTTTTCAATTCTAACCCTCCCTCTCTCCCTCCCTCCCCTCTCTCTCTCTCTCTCTCTCTCTTCTTTTCCATCTCATTTTTTCTTAATTGGATATTACTATCGGACCTAAATGAAACTTAGTTGGATATTAATATCCGACTGGTATTAAATTTGATCGGATATTAATACCCGGCCAGCGGATTATGAAAGGGCAACTTAGTCAAAAATAGATGAGGGTGAACTTGTAATTTTTTGGAAGTTCCAAAGGTGTGCGCCTTGAGCAAAGTGGTGTGCATGAATAGAGTTTCCCCATTCTTAAAAGTAACTGGTATGCCATCCGAATGCAATATGCCATAAATATCTACCTAAGCTATGAAATTGAATTTAAAGTTTCAATCAAGTTTACGAATACAGAATTCTACACTTTGATCCCTTTTTCCATTAGTGCTGACATCATCTTGTCAAGAAGATTTTTTACAATCTAGACAAGGGCTTTAATTTTGATATGAACATGCTCCAAACACTAGTTGATTCAGTTCACTGAATATTTCCTTTGAATGCCAATGTATCATTAGATTTCAATACGGTGATATGTATGAACAGATTAAAGCACTAAATAAAAGGTACATATTTGTAATGCTCGCTTAACAAGATGCATCTTCTCACGAGGATGGCCAAGTCATTTATATGAGAAGAACAGATAATGGTTGTTTCCAAGAATATAAAGTTTGGAGAGTTTCACCTATACATGTTTTGGCATTCTTGGATTGAAGCACCACTTGCCGTTAATCTGTATCATGAGGGGATAGTCGATGAAGAATTGTCATCCGTTCCCAGTACGGCACAGACCATAGCCATATGAATTCAACTCGACATTTCCATCTGCTTCATCCAGAGTGACCACTTCACAGCCTCTAGGAAATTTTCATTCCTCTGCAGAGCAGTAATAAGATTAGTAAAGGTTACTCGATCAGGCTTGATACCTTTCAGTCTCATTTCCTGCACAACATTAACAGCCTCCTCAACCATTCCAGCTATCCCATAAGCCTTGATCAATGTATTGTAGCTATAGAGATCAGGTTCCATGCCACGCTCCCTTAGTTCACCAAGAACACGAGCAACATCCTCTATCCAACCCTTCTTCCCATATATATTGATCATGATATTGTAGGTATAGTGATCACATGGGCAGCTCGTTTCCTTCATCTTTAGCAAAACGTTATTGAATTCCTCTAGTAGATCCTCCTTTCCATAAGCTTGTAACATGCAATTGTAAGCTTCGAGAGAGACGGGGTGCCCTTCTTGCTTCATTTGGTTGATGATTGATCTCATGCTTGTAAATTCCTTGTTATTGCCATATGCTGCTATGATGGTATTATAAGAAATTACGTCTGTCAAGCCTTGCTTACGTGCCATCCAAAATACCTTCCTAGCCTTGCTAAGAAGACCTGCTTTCCCATAAATATCGAGCATGACATTGAAAGTAATTGTGTTAGCAGTATAACCACACTGGACCATCTCGTTGAAGAGCCTTGAGAGCTCATCCACAGGCAAGGCACGGCCACAGCAGTTTATAACACAGTTGTACATGGCCTCATCCCACACGACTCTAGACTTTAGTAACTGATAGTACACGTTTGCCAACTTTTCAAGCATGCCACACTGCTGGTAAGTCCGGAGCATATCACGGAACAGATATGCGTCCGGAACTATATCTTTTTGTTTCTCCATCACATCTAAAACCAAACATGCATCTTGTAAAGATCCAGCTTTAATGTACATCCTGACAACAATACTGTAAGCAACCATATCGAAGGTGATTCCAGAGGCTTTCAGCATCAGATACAGATTCTCAGCATCGGTAAATTTATTAACAGCACTGTATATATCAATCATTGAACATGTAATATGGAGATTTGGGCTCTTCTCGGACTTTGGCATCTGCAAGTAGATCTTAATGGCATTCTCAAAATGACCTGCCTCCTTACAAGAACATATTAATAAATGGTATAAGTTAGCTTCAAAATCAGAATCTTCCCACAACTTCTCTTCTAGAACCTGCAGAGCTTCATCTAACAAGGAATTTTGCACATATGCCATGATTAAAATAGAACATGATGTTGGATCAAGTAAAATATTCTCATAAAACAAAGTTTTTAAGATGAGAGGGACTTCATATATTCTACCAACCCTCTCGTATGCTTGCAAAAGGCTACTTAGAATTGACGAATATTGGCATTCCATTCCCCTCATATCCTCGAGAGTTTTAGCGACACCATTCTCATCCCTATGCCTTGCTTGTAAGTTAATCATTGTGTAGAAATTGGAAGAGTTTGGCTTAAATCCCATACTCTTGAGTTCTTCATAATACCATAACGCCTCTCTGTAATTGTCAGCCCTACCAAAACCTTCGACCATGGATCGGTAGGTTGTTTCATCTGGCTCCAAGCCAACACTTCTGAGACTTTGAAATAAACGATGTGCAGCTTCAGTGTTGGACACCTTTCCGTACCCAGTGATCAAAGTGTTGTAGGCAACAATATTGGGAGGAATTCCAGATGCAAGCATGGACTTCAATACTGATTCCGCCTCATCTAGTTTACCTTGTTGGCTGTATGCATTAAGACGAACCAACCAGTTCTCCAAATTAGGGAGTACTTCATCTTCTTCCATCAAGCTAATGACCTCCTCTGACTTATTGTACAATCCCAAACGCGTATAAATGGTAATCATTGCAGAGTATGCGCTGATGCACTGAAGCTTGAATTTCCTCATTCGATCAAATGTGAACTCAGCTTCTGGAAGATTAGCATTCCTTTGGTAGAGGCCCATGAGCATGCCGATTGTGGCTACATTAGGCTCCACCCCGCTCTCTAACATCATATGGAACCATTTAGCAGCCCAATCAACAAGCCCTCTTTTAGCACATATGAAAATTAATGAATTGAATATCTGGGTAGTCAATTGGCAACCTGAATCAGATGTCATTTCTTGAAGCAACAACTTAGCCTTACTCCAATCCTCCTTCCTAGCCAATGCTCTGAACACCAAATTGTACGCGTTCGAATTTTCCTTCAATTTCCTGTTGCTCTTCATCCAATTAAAAAATTCAATTGTCTTATCGTCACTGCTCTTCTCAAGAAGCCTAAGAATAGAGTTACAGTGCTCTACACTAGACTCGGGCTTTATGGCAGGTAGAACAACTTCGACTCGATCACTTGCACCTCTTATATAGTCCAATGATCCTTCATCTCTTGTCGAAACTTGCCTACTACCTCTCTTTTGCATTGTTTTATTCATAGCAACAACTCGTCTCCAGATCTTTCTTTCGCTCTTCTTCCCCGTATTATTCTCATTACTCTTGTTCTGCACTTCCACCAAATTTAAAACCGGGTGGTTCTTCAAACTTACGCTTTCACCAATTTCTTCAGCATTGCACTCTTTATTCGATTTAACCCCCTTTGCTGACTCCGTCGTGGATAGTGACCCCACATTTGCCTCCGATCCACGAACCACAGTTTGCTTGCATCTATTTAGGCCAACAATATCACTTATCTTCAAAGTTGAAGAACTCTCGCCTCTTTGATGGACAAAGAAACCACAAAATCTCACATCAGCCCTCACTATTTTTCTCCTACTCACCACAAACCCCACGCCCGCATGAGATGCCCTCAAGTTATGACTAACACAATTCACCACATTTGGATCAATATTCCCCCAAAGTTTGCATTTTTTCGATTCGTAGATCTCCGGAACCACAGAAAACCTCAAAGAATCCATGCTAATCTACAGAGCACCCATTGATATTGTTGATCCCCCTGCCAAGGTTACTATAGAATCAAAATGGAATCAAATTGGAGTTAAAAAAAAAAAAATCATCTTTTGTTCACATACCTATTAAAACTGCGAAATTCCTCACAATTGGTACGCTAAAAGAGAGAAACCCAATAAATATAGGTGGGAAATATTAGGGCTAGGGTTTGTATGGAGATAACTATTTGTTGCAGCTCAGGAGCTCAGTCGGGGAGAAAAAGGAGGGGAGAGAAAATATCCAACATGCTGATGGCATAAATTGAAAAGTGAAAGTCCGTAGCTTATCAAATTGTGGGTTAGAGTGGCCACACGAGGAGCCCAAGGATGAATGTCCTGGAAAATATCTTCCTATGGGGGCCCAGTTTAGGCAGCCCAGTCCCAGTCTCGAGGTTATTTTAGAGGATTTATTTGTCCAAAGGATCCCTATATTTTATGAATAATTGAAATATATTAAATATAAGTAGTATGATCAGATCTAATTTCTTGTCAAATAAAGCCTCATTTAAAAAAAGAAAAAAGAAAAAAAAGAAGTGCTTTAAGTTTTAGCTCAAGGGTGCAACTTGGCTCACAGATAAAAACATCACGCTGCCTAATAAGGAATTTCTTATTCAAAAATAAGCTACAATCTTTGTTATTTGTTCCTAAAGAGGAAAAAAAAAAAAATTTAAATTGCAAGAACTTCAAATGATAAAGCACTCTATGCTTTGCGGGTGTGGGGCCTCTGGTCCTTTCAGTGTCTATGCAAGAACTTCAAATGATAAAGCACTCTATGCTTTGCGGGTGTGGGGCCTCTGGTCCTTTCAGTGTCTGCTCTGGATTCACCAAACTTTACTCTCGAAAGTCTACTATATGAGCCAAAACCAATAGTTAAGTTAACAATATAAAAGCTAGAGTAAAATTTTTTATATTTAAAAAGTCATTATCGTAAGAAGCAGTCTCTATTCCATTAATGCGATATAATAAAAAAAACATTTAAAATTCAAGTACAAAATCTAAGAGACCACGAAATAGAAAGAGTTGCTAATAAAGTGTAAGAGACGCAAAACAAAAGACTATACAAAAATCACGAAGACCATAACATTTAAAATACAAAAATAGTAGAATTTCTGAAAATTCTACTATTAGAATTTTCCCACACATTCCAAAATATCTTTAGAAATCGTTAAACAAAAGAAAGAAAAATAAGCGAGAACTAGAAAGACTAGTTTCCGAGCAGCCTGAAATTATGAAACGTTCCGCTTGCTATTTTAAGCATACAGCAGCTCTTTCGCTGTCATGATACATGGAATATCGAATGAAAAGCTAAGAATAATTCTTGCTTCTTGAAGCCAGGATGAAGAAACAAAACTTCTAGAACAGTCACATAAAAACTCTCAATCAATACATTAGTCCCAGTAGCTTAAAGCAGAGATTGGAACACAGGAATATGAGTCAACATGACAACAACAAGAGAGCTTAAGATTACAAGTTTAACTGTTCTTGTCGAAAATATTGCTAGACTTCACTCGTTCCTTCTAAACAATGTGACAGATACAAACTGTGATATCTTGCCCCAAATAGGAAGAGAAGCCCTACTGATGTAGCTGCTGTATGATTCGCATCTTTCTAACTCAATCTTGGAGTTTACCAGCAGTGTTACCTGTAGCCACGCACAGAGATCAACCATTAAAGGCCATGTCAAATATATGATTTTTCAGAAAGAAGAATAGGAATGCATCATATTATCTAGATAACTTCCAGTTGACATAACACACCTGAAATCACTGCAAATAAATCATAGATACAGCCTTATGTTGGAATATATCACAGTTGGCTAGGACCCTAACTGTAGCCTTCGACTGGAATATATGGAGAAAGAGAAATAATCGAATTTTTAATTCTACTGCATGTTCTTTTCATACATGCTCACGCATGATTATTCACGATATTATTTTTTGGACAGATATACCCTCGAATGAGGAGCGTGTACAGATTTCAGGAGGAATATTAGAGGAGGATTACAGAGATCATCAGTCTTCCTCGGACTAGACTTAATTGGAGGAGATAACTCTCTACATGGAGAAGATACGCGAATCATGAGGGACCTTTTTATTTTGTTATTGTTGTAGGAGAGAGTTGATTTTTATGTATCCTTCAATTTGACAAATTTACTGTTTTATATTTTGTATTGGAGGTAACCCAAACTTCTTTTATAGTTCTATTATCTACTTACTAATGGAATGCGGAGGGCTTCCACATGCCGTTTTGATAAAAAGAAAAGAAAAGAAAATCATAGATGCAACTCCAATGGCAATTATGTGTACACCAAATAATGTCCAGAGTTGCACACAAAGGTCTGATGCTAGTAAACAAAGAAAATCAATTCCAACAAAAGAAGATCAAATTCCTTTTCCTCAAAAAAGGATCAGCAGTTGTTGTGATCCTGGTTGGGTCTGTTCTCGTTTAGTTCCTCATTCCAAAATTTCTTAAAAAGCTTTTTCAAACTGAACCAACCAGGAGATAAATGACATCAAAGACAACAAGGACGTTGCAGATCAAAGAGGTGAAATATTGCATATTATGAGCCAGGATGCACAAGTAAAATTGTTACGGGTGTAATTTGTTATAGGTCAAATTCTCCATGTCACACCTGTCCAGAGGATAGTGTTATGAATAATAAAACTCAGGCATGTAAGAAATGAGTGCGACGTTTTCCTCAAAATTCTACTATTTCGTTGTCTCCAAATGTGCCACCACAATACTGCAGTCATGATAGAGAGCAACTCACATGGCTTGACTTTAACCCACTCCCGCTCCAAATATTGTCTATAACTTAAATTTTTATGTTCAACGTGAACAAGACCACACATTTGAGCCATAAACTCACCACAAACTCATAGATTAACAGTGGATACTCAACCAATTCACCGTGGATACTCTACCAATAAGCCGTAGGACTTACAATTTACAAAGGACACAAATGTAAGGCCCTATTCATCCCTGCTATGCAACTCGGGCCAAGTAAGTAAAGCATTCTTGGTAGTGAGCCATTGAAACATCTTGACCTTCATAGGATATTTAGTCTTCCGGATTATATCGGGGATGTGTATTCCAAATCCTCCATCTATGCAGTGCTTATACGAGGATTTCACAGAAGAATGCCTCCCTTTTCTCATCTCAATTCCAGAATATCCTTCCTCAATATTGATGGGAATATCTCATCCAGAATGACCCATAAGGCAAACACCTATCTCTTGTCCTATATAAATGTATAGTTTCTAATAGGCAGATTCCACCAGTTTCTGTGCTAAAAATCTCCGACAACTGCATTCTTTTTCAAGACAAGTTCGAAAATTCCTGGAAAGAGCAACCGAAGAGGCACTTGAGAATACCATCGATCTTACCAGAACAATATACTATTGCCCTTATCTAATTTGAATGGAGTGTCGGATCAAAAAAACCTTTAGACACAGTCACTCCCTTCCAGAATCCTGATTTCTGAGTGAAATATTTGGGTTTAGCATGCCAAGTCCCACTGCGAGGGTCGTGTTGGAGGTTATCAATCTCTAAAGGGACCCTTCTAGGCAGTTAAGGGTACGCCACCACGACTTTGCTAATAGGGACAAGCTAAAAGCATGCAGATCTATTACCCCTAGCCCCCTTCTGACTTAGACTTGCACACATGTTCCCATGCTATTAAGTGATATTTCTTAGTGCTATCAAATGACCCTTCCCACAAAAACCTGCCTCTAGATCTGATCAATTCTTTCACTAGCCCACCAGGATAGAACAAAGAATGACATAAAGTACAATAGTGTTGCTGAGAGGATTGCATTGAGGACAAGTATCCTCCCTCGCAAAGATAGCATACTCCTCTCCATCCCTCAAGTTTTCTCTTTAAAGACTTGAAGAGTGATGTCCAGTCCTACTTATTCATCCTCCAAGGTTTAAGGGGGATTCCCTATGTAACCGGGAAGGTATCTTCCTTGCATCCGAGGACGCTAGGTATAAAATTGAAGAGATATTGTTTCGTCCTAGGAAGATCAAGGAGTTTTTATGGAAGTTGATTTTCAAATCGACAATCAATAAGTTTTTATGGAACTTGATTTTCAAATCAACCAAGTCTTAAAACAACATAACAACCACTTGATAAACGATTTGCTTCAAGTCCCCGTGACCAAATCAGTGTGTCTTCTGCATATTGAAGATTAATGAAAGCCTCAGAGGGTGAGCCTGTAATCCCTGAGATGAGTCCAATCTTTTGGCCTTTACGATCATTCTACCAAGTCCATTTGCTACAAGTACGAAGTGGAATGAAGATAATGGGTCTCCTTGTCTCAATCTCCTCTTACACACTATTTCCTGTCCTACTCCCATACCAGAACTTGAAGCTTTGCTGAATTGTGGCAATTTTCAATCTAGCAAATCTAATTTTCTCTAAATCTCCTGAGCATCAGGACCTCCAACAAGTAACCCCAATCTATCATATCATAGGTCATTTCGAAGTCCCATTTTAATCGATACTCCTTATTCTTAGACTTCCAATGATGATGTATGACTTCCTGTGCAACCGCAACCCCACCTAGAATATTTCTCCTGGTTAGAAGCATGTTTGATATATCCCACCGTTTATCGTCAAAAAAAGGAAGCCTGTTTGATACTCTCCTATTAGGTCTTGAAGGACCAAAGTCAGCCGGTTTGTAACGCCCCGCACCCAAGATGCGGGTAGCGTTCGGCGACGTATTATAAATAAATACGCCAAGCCTAAAATACTTTCAATAAAACTGAATATTACTGCCACTAAACCACAAACATATGCACTAAGAGGAAGAAAAAGAAAATAAAATAAAATAAACAAACTCTCTTTATTTCAACAAAATATTAAATAGACCGATAAAGATCCAAAGAAGGGTAGCACTTATTACAACTTCAAATTTGAGCTTTGGAAACAACAAACCAAAGTAGAAGGAAAAGGGTGAAAGAATTGAAATAAAAGATCTTCTAAATGATGTCATAAAAATAAAATCACAACCTACTGTCTGCCAACTCTATGAAATGCTGCTCCAGCTGTGGTGGATCCTCTCCTTCAGTATCCTGCAAATTATCTGGGCGTGCCAAACCAGGGTCGTTAGATCGACCTAGCAAGTACTACAAGAGGAACATAATAATATACAGACACGCTATGTATATAAATATATTTACATGTATTAGCAAAGCATGAAACTAATTAAAAATACTAAAAGTCATAATAAGATTGATGGAGTGCAAGTCTTTAGAACGAAACAGAACATGAATCTAACTCTAGATATTTTGAACATGATAATAGTCAGGAAGTACATCTATTTACACATGTCATGAAAAATCTTGTAACGGAGACCAATATAACAAATGAACATGTATACTATGTTATTGTTATTTTTGCTTATTTAATTGGAACTATCAGAAGTAGTGTGACACATATTTTACAAGTATCCCGTGCATACCCGGGATCACGGCCATGATTCCTGGTACTGTCCCAGGACATACCGCTAGGTACTAATAAATATGAACTTTGATGAGCCTAAGCTCCAGGCGCGCAGCCCTATATACTGATGGTGATTCAGTAATCACCCAGAACCCCCATGGTTGGGTTCCTAAATTCGGTTGTACAACCTCAAGAATGTAAAACTCATAAAACCTGTGTACAATTCTTTCTTCAAGTTCCCCCATCACCCCATTAATTCATTTTTTTTTTTTTATGATTTTGAAATGATATGTAGCATAAATTATATTTTTATTTAACTATGAGGCTGTCAACAGTTCATACATGTACTAAATAAAATTTATCATATGGATGACCCTTTTATTTGGGTATTGAAAGGTAACTGGTCGCAAGATCATTATGGGGTAATCAAAAGCAATTTTCAATTTATTATCGCGGGAAACAACTATAACATGTTAATATGTATTAATGTGCCTATATTAATTTTCAGTATATCAAGTGAGACTAGGTTCATATTTAATACAATAGATTTGGTATTTGTAATAATTTCATAGCATTTCTTATATTCATTGCATAAGGTCAAAGGGATATTCTGTCTATTTTCCTTATGATCAAACTTATATTTAATACAGTAGGTTTCTCATTTCATTTCTTATTACATTAATATCTAGTGAATATATAATATGATATACAAAAATTATGAACAAAATTAAATAGTATCTAGCATGCAGTGATTGATTCTGCTGAAAAAGATACAACCACACTGTCACATTAGTTAATGGGTAAGATAATCTACATTATAAAACCTATTCTAAGTTTGTAATGATAAACTGAGAGGTTATGTGTTCAGTTTTCAGCATCAATATTCTTGACTGGTGTTCTTAGTCTCTATTTATTTAATTATTTATTTATTTATTTATCTTTTTTTTTGTTTACTGTTCACTGAACAGAACTTCTGTTCAGTGAACAGAACCTAATTTTTCATTTTTTTTTTTTTTTTTTTTTTTGCTATGAGGACAGTAGTTTAACTCATCCATGGAATTTGTAATAGGTATTATTGCAGGTGCAAGATAATATCATGGATATTCTTTAAAGTTCCAGGTTATAAAAAAAAAATAATAATAATAGTAATCCTAAAAATCTTCTTTCCTTTTTTTTTTTTTTTAGATACTTACATTGCATAAATATTCTGTGCAGGACACAGTTACAATCTACATTGGGACTCCTTGATTTGTCATAGTTAATGCAAGAGGAAATGTATGTGTGTCCATGTCAATGTGCTGGTGGTTGTTCGCACATACATGTCTATGGCCAAAGTCCAGATATTGTCAAAGTTAATGGATCTAGGGCACACAATGGATCCGCAATTTGCAAGGTCATTGGATCACGTAACTTAAGCAATAAATCATATATATACTTCTATATCTACTCCAAACAGGGAGATAAATTAAATCTGTAGCAAATACTGCAACAAGCAGGTTCAACTATGGACCAGCCAACTGTTGCAACACAACTTCTCAGAATACACCTAAATCAAAAAAAAAAAAAAACTAGCCAACCAAATCAGTCAATAAACTAAAGTGGAAATATACTATGTTTTTAGCTCTGATTGTTTTGAGGATAGTCACAGTTAGCGAATGTTATAATGCAGAGTGAAGCATAGGTCAAAGTTCACGTCGGAAAAGACTTACATATAACAAAGATTAAAATAGAACTTAATTTCAGAGCATCAAGAGAGGATGAACAGTATAAATGTTAGATTAGCAAATAACTAGGATTTGCAACAAGGGAGAGAAGATCAAGGGTTTTAGTACTTGCCTCAAGAATGCCCGCTTCGAAAATTTACTGTGAGATCCTCTTCTTCTTCTTCTCTCTCTCTCTCTCTCTCTTTCTGCATTTGACAGGAAAAGTTCTTCCTGCTATCCCTTCTTATTATTATCATTTATTTTATTATCCTTAATTATTTTTATTAGGATTACCCTAGGATCAAATCTAGCCTACCCAATCTATCAAATCTGAACAAAATATCACATCTCAACCTACTAAATCTATTATTATCTAGTTAGTTAGAATTAAATCATTATAAGTTAAGAGAAAATCAGATTTGTTTGGTAAATATCTTATTATTATTATTATTATTATTATTATTATTATTATTATTCTGAACTTTATAATTCTGGGTCATTACAATCTACCAACCTTAAAAGAAAATTTCGTCCTCGAAATTTTAAAATATGGGAAGAACAATTTTCTTGCATTGGTGAAAAGGTATGGATATTCTTTTCGAACATCATCCTCGCGCTCCCAAGTAGCATCTCCCCTTGAATATCGGTCCCAAGCAACTAAAACCAGTGGAATTGACCGATTTTTCAGTATTTTCTCCTGTCGGTCTAAAATTGCAACAGGCCTAGTATTGAAAGACAAGTCCACATCCAATTCCAATTCCGAATAATCCAAGACATGACTGGCGTCTGAAATATAACGCCTCAATTGTGAACATGAAATACATCGTGCACCCCTTCTAAAGATGAGGGTAGCATCAACTTGTAAGCCACTTCCCCCACTCTTTCTACAATTTCAAACGGCCTAATAAATTGTGGTCCCAACTTCCCTCGCTTGCCGAAACAAATAACTCCTCGAGTCGGTGATATTTTGAGGAATACTTTATCACCTGTTGAATTCAATCACTAATTTGAACCTTAAATGAGCCAATTCACTAGTTCAAATTAAATGAATTAAGTGAATTGAAATTGGCTTCAAAAGTTGAGTACATAGCAAAGGAACAAAAAGGGAAGATGAAAAGATAGTCCCACATGGGATAGAGGAATGTAAGGATGTGGGTTTAAATAAGATAGCTTGCTCCTTTACTTTGCTTATGTAAGAAGAGGAAAACCTTGAGCACCACGGGTGGTGCTACGCACCGCCCGCACCCGCATGCGCACGCGCACGCGCGTGTGCGAGGGCGAATGGGCGTTTAGGGCGCATTGGGCGCTTTAGAGGCGCACTTTGCACTTCCTTACAGTCACCGGCCGACGGTCCAACAGTCACCGGCCGCCGTCAACGGTTGCCGTTAAACGGTCACAACTGTTGAAACGGCCAACTGTTGCGACTATTGAAATCTCAACCGTTGCGACTGTTGAAAGCCTATAAATAGGGTCTGGGTCAGTGTTTCAAATGATAAGTTTTTTCTTTTCTCTTCTCTTTGTTCTTCTGCAGACAGAAGTTCCAGAATTTCTGTCTACAGAAGAACTCTGTTCATCAGTTTCAATAAAATCCAGTCCTGCATAACATAAACCAGAGAGAACCTTTATCAGATTCGCCAGAGCAGAGGGATTGCGGCTTCCTTCCCTCTGCAGATCGATCGTTGTATCCTGGGAGATCGACGTCCAAGAAATCCAGAAGCGAACAGTGGAGGACGAGTCGATTTTAAGGAGATAGTGTCCAACACTAGCCTCGATCTTCATCCAATCTGCTTCCTCTGCTTCCTGTCAGTAAAGTCTTCTTCCAGTCTTCCTGCAACCAGGTTTTTCTTAATCCAGTTTCATAATTTTCTGATTAGGATAGTATACTGGATAAAGAAGAACAGTTTGATGGTTTTTCTTTAACCAGTCTTCTTCTACTTCGAAACTGGAAATATATAGACATAAAACTAAATTACAGAATTAATTTTCTGCAAGATAACAGTAACAATTCTGTTAACTACAAATCTGTCATTTTGTGTTAATCTAAAATAATTTTGTATGCTTCATTCTGCAACCACAGAATTAGTAACCTCCAATTTACATATACTGTCATAATATATTAAAAGACATACGGTAAAATATAACCAACAATCTTAAAATCGATTATTGCATGTTTTAGATTAACTTTTTAAGAATATAGTTTAAACATTTTTAGTTTGAACCTACATTCTTAAAATCGATTATTGCATGTTTTAGATTAACTTTTTAAGAATACAGTTTAAACATTTTAGTTTGAACCTACATTCTTAAAATCGAATTTCGTGCATGTTTTAGATTAACTTTTTAGGAATACAGTTTAAACATTTTTTGTTTGAACCTACATTCTTAAAATCGAATTTCGTGCATGTTTTAGATTAACTTTTTAAGAATACAGTTTAAACATTTTTGTTTAGAACCAACATTCTTAAAACTGAGTTTTGAAATTCTGTCACAATACTATCAATTAAGAGTACTGTTATCAATTAGAACTCTGTTATAATAGTATTTAATCTTTAAACTGATATTTTGTTTTAGATTAAAATACTGTCATACTAGTAATCAATCACTAGTAATCTTAATTGCTTTTAGAGAAGACTAGTTAATTTCTGTTTTGTGATTTGGAGTGTTGTTTTATTAGAAAGTTAAAATTTATTACAAGACATTAAGATAGATAAATTTTAATATTTGTAGATGGCTACTACATCTGATATGTCCACTGTGATAACTCCTGTCATGGTTACTCCAACTGTGCCTTCAAGCCAGTACGAGAAATCAGAGAAGTTCAGTGGCTCAGATTTTAAGAGATGGCAACAGAAAATGTTGTTCTATCTCACTACAATGAATCTGGCCAAGTACTTGAAGGAGACTGTGCCTACTCTTGTTGAAGATGATCAACAATCAGTGAAGGCGGTTGAAGCATGGAAACATGCGGACTTCTTGAGTAAGAACTATATCCTCAATGGTTTGGACAATATACTGTATAATGTATATAGTTCAGTTGCTACTGCTAAGGAACTCTGGGAGTCCTTAGACAAGAAATATAATACAGAAGATGCCGGCTCTAAGAAATATGTAGTCGGTAAGTTTCTGGATTATAAAATGGTTGATTCTAAAAATGTAATCAACCAAGTACAGGATCTTCAAGTGATCATTCATGAAATTCATGCTGAAGGTATGACTATCAGTGAATCTTTTCAAGTGGCTGCAATAATTGAAAAATTGCCACCATCTTGGAAAGAATTTAGATATTACCTAAAGCATAAACGAAAAGAAATGACACTTGAAGATCTAATTGTACGATTGAGGATTGAAGAAGATAACCGCCTTTCTGAAAAGAAAATTGGAAATCCATACAATGTTTCTAAAGCTAATGTTATGGAAAATTCCAATAAGTCTAATGACAGGAAGAGAAAGTACAATGGTGAAGACTCTAAGAGTGGTAACTCGAAGAGATTCAATGGCAAGTGCTACAACTGTGACAAGCCTGGACATCGTGCAAAGGACTGCCGTGTGCGAAAGGCACCAGATTCTTCGAAGAAGAAGAAGAAGCATCCTAATGCACATTTGGCCGAAGAAGAAAATCTTTGTGCAAATGTAGATGTAAATTGTACATCTGTTGTCTCAGAGGTTAACCTAGTTGGTGGCAATTCTAAGGAATGGTGGGTGGATACTGGGGCCACTCGCCACATCTGCGCCAACAAGTGGATGTTCTCCACATATGAATCTGTGGAAGGAGAACTACTCTACATGGGTAACTCTGCAACCTCCAAGGTTGAAGGACGAGGCAATATTGTACTGAAGATGACTTCGGGGAAAGAACTTACTCTTACTGATGTACTTCATGTACCAGATGTCCGCAAGAATCTGGTCTCTGGTTCAGTCTTGAGTAAGAAAGGCTTTAGGCTTGTGTTTGAGTCTGATAAGTTTATACTCACAAAGAATGGTGTATATGTAGGTAAGGGGTATATGACCAATGGTCTGTTCAAAATAAATGTAATGACCATTGCCCCTAAGGTTATCAATAAAATTGATTCTTCTGTTTATATGACTGAGTCACCTTTTATTTGGCATGGTAGATTAGGACATGTTAATTATTATACTTTACAAAGATTAATAAATTTGAATATGTTGCCTAATTTCAATATAAACTTTGAAAATAAATGTGAAATATGTGTTGAATCAAAAATGACTAAGCTTCCATTTCACTCTATAGAACGTAGTACTGAACCTTTAGAATTAATTCATACAGATGTATGTGATTTAAAATCTATTCAAACTAGAGGTGGAAAGAAGTACTTTATTACGTTTATAGATGATTGTACTAGATATTGTTATGTATATCTACTTAGAACAAAAGATGAGGCAATTGAAATGTTTATACAATACAAAAATGAAGTTGAGAATCAACTTAGCAAAAAGATAAAAATGCTAAGAAGTGATAGAGGTGGTGAATATGAGTCACCATTTGCACAAATTTGTGCAGAACATGGTATTATACATCAAACAACTGCTCCTTACACTCCACAGCAAAATGGAATTGCTGAGCGTAAGAACAGAACTTTAAAAGAAATGATGAATGCCATGTTAATAAGTTCTGGTTTACCCCAGAACATGTGGGGGGAAGCTCTGCTTTCTGCCAATTATATTCTCAACAAGATACCCCAAAAGAAACTTGAGAAAACACCTTATGAATTATGGACAGGTCGAGCACCTAGTTATAAATTCTTAAGAGTGTGGGGGTGTCTAGCTAAGGTTGCAATTCCTACTCCGAAAAGGACTAAAATTGGACCTAAAACTATTGATTGTATATTCATTGGATATGCGCATAATAGCAGTGCTTATCGTTTCTTTGTCTTTAACTCTGATCATCCAGAGATACATAAGTATTCTATTATTGAATCTAGGAATGCTGTATTCTTTGAGAATGTATTTCCTAGTAAAGAACATGAATCAAGTTCCTCTAAAAGGACTTGTGATGATATAATAAGAGAAACAGAGTCTGATTCTGGAAATAAAACCAATGAGGATGAATGTAGACGGAGCAAAAGGGCTAGGATTAATAAATCGTTTGGTCCGGATTTTCTAACATATATATTAGAAAAAGAACCTCAAACTTATAAAGAGGCTATGTCTACTCCTGAAGCTCCTTTTTGGAAAGAATCTGTAAATAGTGAAATTGAATCAATTATTCAAAATCACACCTGGGAACTTGTGGATCTTCCTCCAGGAAGTAAACCATTAGGATATAAATGGATCTTTAAAAGAAAGATAAAACCTGATGGGTCTATAGATAAATACAAAGCTAGACTTGTAATAAAAGGCTATAGACAAAAGGAAGGTATTGACTATTTTGATACATATTCACCTGTAACAAGAATAACATCCATAAGATTAATAATTGCTTTTGCTGCATTATATAATCTTGAGCTTCATCAAATGGATGTAAAAACAGCATTTTTAAATAGTGAATTAGATGAAGAAATCTACATGGAACAACCTGAAGGGTTTGTAGTTCCAGGTAAAGAAAAGAAGGTGTGTAAAGTTGTTAAGTCTCTTTATGGACTTAAACAAGCACCTAAACAATGACATGAGAAGTTTGACCAAGTTATGTTGTCAAACGGATTTCGCTATAATGAATGCGATAAATGTGTATATGTAAAAGGGGATATGCACAACTATGTCATTGTATGTTTATATGTGGATGACATGATTATCACCGGTAGCACGGTGGCTCTAATTAAGGAAGTAAAAATCATGTTAACACGAAAATTTGATATGAAAGACTTAGGTATTGCAGATATTATTCTTGGAGTTAAAATCTCCAAGACATGTGATGGATATACCTTATCCCAGTCACATTATATCGAGAAGATACTCGAAAAATTTGACAAGGGAAATACTGATATAGCTAAGACACCTGTAGATATGAGTCTACATCTTACAAAGAATATAGGTGCTAGTATATCACAGTTAGAATATTCTCAGATCATTGGCAGTCTTATGTATTTAATGAACTGCACAAGACCTGATATTGCATACTCAGTAAGCAAACTGAGTAGGTTTACAAGTAATCCAAGGGAGAACCACTGGAAAGTAATAGTTAGAGTACTCAAATATTTGAGGTATACTACTAACTATGGGTTGCACTATACTAGATATCCAGCAGTGATTGAAGGATACACTGATGCTAACTGGATTACCGATTCAAAAGATATCAAATCCACAAGTGGATATATATTTACTATTGGAGGAGCAGCCATCTCTTGGAAATCTTCTAAACAAACATGTATAGCCAGATCCACTATGGAATCTGAGTTTATAGCTTTAGATAAAGCTGGAGAAGAAGCAGAATGGCTTCGGAACTTTTTAGAAGATATTCCAATGTGGCCTAAACCTGTGTCAGCAATATGCATCCATTGCGATAATCAATCAGCAATTGGAAGGGCACAAAATGTATTATATAATGGAAAGTCACGACATATACATCGTAGGCATGAAACTGTAAGACAGCTGCTTACAAACGGAATAATATCTCTTGATTATATAAAATCAAAAGATAATATTGCAGATCCATTAACAAAAGGCTTGACTAGAGATCAAGTATATAAGTTGTCGAGGGGAATGGGATTACAGCCTACTAAAGAGTAACTCCATAATGGCAACCCAACCTAGCTGACTGGAGATCCCAAGATCTAGGTTCAAAGGGACAACCGAATTGTGGGGGAACTCGAAAGAATCACTGAGGAAAATATTTCCTATCCCATTTCTATGGTAAAATAGTGATTATCTGCAACGTGTTAGGATAAGCTAAGCTTTTAATGATCCTTATATCTTAGAAATCTAAGTGGAGTATGGCAGGATACTCTTGATAAGAGATCACCTATGTGAGTGAGAAGGGGCCGCTTCTATGAGAATGAGAAAGGCTAAGTTCTCTAAGAGCACTCACAGAATTACCAGGTTGTCCAAGGCCAAAATGGACACAACATAGAATCTGATAAAGTTGAAAGAAATCGTGTGAATATTATTGTCTTAGTTTACATCAAAAACTGAACAGTTCAAAAATATCGTGTTCACTGGTTAGCAAGTAAACTCGATAATATTTCACTAGGGAAGGTTCAAAGCCAAAAGCCACCTCTCCCGATGCGGTAACTTTCTATTACACTCTCTGGTTATTTGCATTAGAGTCTAAGCCATTTCATTCATGTGGGGGATTGTTGAATTCATTCACTAATTTGAACCTTAAATGAGCCAATTCACTAGTTCAAATTAAATGAATTAAGTGAATTGAAATTGGCTTCAAAAGTTGAGTACATAGCAAAGGAACAAAAAGGGAAGATGAAAAGATAGTCCCACATGGGATAGAGGAATGTAAGGATGTGGGTTTAAATAAGATAGCTTGCTCCTTTACTTTGCTTATGTAAGAAGAGGAAAACCTTGAGCACCACGGGTGGTGCTACGCACCGCCAACACGCGCACGCGCACGCGCACGCGCGTGTGCGAGGGCGAATGGGCGTTTAGGGCGCATTGGGCGCTTTAGAGGCGCACTTTGCACTTCGCACGTACGCAACGTCGCGAGGAGCCTTTGATTTTTGGTGCTATTGGATTCGGGTTGCCTCTATTGGGTTCAGAACTGAATGAATTCGACCTGCACCCGCCCCGTCAGTCAAGAGTCGTTGAAGTCCAACGGTCGGCGGTCCAACAGTCACCGGCCGCCGTCAACGGTTGCCGTTAAACGGTCACAACTGTTGAAACGGCCAACTGTTGCGACTGTTGAAATCTCAACCGTTGCGACTGTTGAAAGCCTATAAATAGGGTCTGGGTCAGTGTTTCAAATGATAAGTTTTTTCTTTTCTCTTCTCTTTGTTCTTCTGCAGACAGAAGTTCCAGAATTTCTGTCTACAGAAGAACTCTGTTCATCAGTTTCAATAAAATCCAGTCCTGCATAACATAAACCAGAGAGAACCTTTATCAGATTCTCCAGAGCAGAGGGATTGCGACTTCCTTCCCTCTGCAGATCGATCGTTGTATCCTGGGAGATCGACGTCCAAGAAATCCAGAAGCGAACAGTGGATGACGAATCGATTTTAAGGAGATAGTGTCCAACACTAGCCTCGATCTTCATCCAATCTGCTTCCTCTGCTTCCTGTCAGTAAAGTCTTCTTCCAGTCTTCCTGCAACCAGGTTTTTCTTAATCCAGTTTCATAATTTTCTGATTAGGATAGTATACTGGATAAAGAAGAACAGTTTGATGGTTTTTCTTTAACCAGTCTTCTTCTACTTCGAAACTGGAAATATATAGACATAAAACTAAATTACAGAATTAATTTTCTGCAAGATAACAGTAACAATTCTGTTAACTACAAATATGTCATTTTGTGTTAATCTAAAATAATTTTGTATGCTTCATTCTGCAACCACAGAATTAGTAACCTCCAATTTACATATACTGTCATAATATATTAAAAGACATACGGTAAAATATAACCAACATCACCAACCTCAAATTCTAAAGGTCTTCGATGTTGATCTGCTCAACTCTTCTGTTGATCCTGTGCTGCCTTGAGATGCTCTCTCACCACTTTGATCTTATCTACCATTTGAGTTATTAACTCAGGTCCAAGAAGTCTCCTCTCACCCACATCATCCCAACACAAAGGCGATCTACACTTCCTCACATATAATGCTTCAAATGGAGCCATCTTGATACTTGCCTGATAACTGTTATTATATGAGAATTCTACCAAATGCAAGTGGTCCTCCCAAGACCCACCAAAGTCCATCATGCATGCCCTCAACATGTCCTCCAGTATCTGTATTGTTCTCTCTGATTGTCCATCCGTCTCTGGATGATAAGAAGTGCTAAAACTCAGCCGGCTGCCCAAACTTTCCTGTAATCTTGTCCAATATTGTGATATGAACCTAGTATCCCTATCTGATACAATCTCAACTGGAACTCCGTGCAATCTGACTACCTCTCGGATATAGCGATCAGCTAAAATCTCCGTGCTCTGACCCACATGGAATGGTATAAAGTGAGCCGACTTCGTGAGTCGATCCACTATAACCCATATAGCATTGTTTCCCTTTGAGCTACGAGGAAGTGCTGTAACAAAATCCAAAGTTATCCTCTCCCACTTCCATTCGGGTATAGAAAGTGGTTGAAGAAGTCCTCCTGTTCTGCGATGTTCGACTTTAACCTGCTGACACACCAGGCACTTTGATACATGACCAGCTATCTCTCTCTTCATCCCATTCCACCAAAATTATTGCTTTAGATCCTTATACATCTTGGTGCTTCCTGGATATATCGAATATGCCGAACTGTGAGCTTCTTCCAACACCTGTTGCCTAACATCTCCCTTAGGTACACATAACCTATTACCATAACGAAGGGATCCATCATCATGAATGGAAAAATCTGACCTTAAACCTGTCTCCACCTGTTTTCGAATTTTTTGAAGTTGATTGTCCTCTTCCTGCGCTATCTTGATCTTCTCTTTTAAACTAGACTGAATTTTCATTACCGTCAACTGCTTCGAAGTTCCAGGCATAATCACTTCCAAACCCAAATTCATCATATCTTTTACTAACTCCTTCTGTTGTGTAAGATTCATAGTCATTGGCCTTCTACTCAATGCATCTGGTACGACATTGACTTTACCGGGATGATATTGCAAATCTATATCGTAATCAGCCATTAATTCTAACCACCTTCTTTGTCTCATATTAATCTCCTTCTGAGTGAATATGTATTTTAAACTCTTGTGATCAGTATAAATTTCTACTTTATTCCCCAATAAGTAATGCCTCCAGATTTTCAAGGCAAAGATAACTGCTGCCAGCTCCAAATCATGTGTAGGATAACTCTTTTCATGGGGTTTAAGCTGTCTTGAGGCATAGGCAATTACCCTACCATTCTGCATAAGGACACATCCTAGCCCCCTTCCCGACGCATCACTATATATTACCATCCCTCCGGGTCCATCTGGTATTGCTAATATTGGTGCGGTAGTCAATTTCTGCTTTAGTTCTTCAAATGCATTGTTACACTCGTCAGTCCATTTATACTTCTCTCCCTTACGCATTAATTTAGTCAGAGGTCCTGCTATTTTGGAAAAGTTCTGCACAAATCTCCGATAATACCCTGCCAGTCCGAGAAAACTTCTCACCTCCGTCGCTGACTTGGGAATAGGCCAATTCTTCACTGCCTCCACCTTTTTGGGATCCACCGGGATTCCTTTACCTGAGACTATGCATCCCAGAAAAGATATTCTGTCCAACCAGAACTCACACTTACTCAATTTTTCAAAAAGTCTCTCTTTTCTTAGAGTCTGCAGTACTGTCCTCAAATGTGTTTCGTGGTCTTCCCGAGTCTTAGAATAAATCAAAATATCATCAATAAAAACTACCACAAACTGATCCAGATACGGTGCGAACACCCTATTCATCACATCCATAAATACTACTGGAGCATTCGTCACACCAAATGGCATCACTAAAAATTCATAGTGACCATAACGGGTTCTGAATGCAGTTTTCTGGACATCCGTTGCCTTCACCCGCACTTGATGATATCCAGATCTAAGGTCTAGCTTAGAAAATACCTTGGCTCCACTAAGTTGATCAAACAGATCATCAATCCGAGGCATCGGATATTTGTTCTTGATTGTGACTCGGTTCAGTTCTCTGTAGTCAATGCAAAGTCTTTTGCTACCATCACTCTTGTTTACCAAGAGAACCGGAGCTCCCCATATGAATTTTTCTCTTCCTGTTCGCTATCTGTTCTTGCACTCTAGCAGCATTCAGAATCTGGGCATAGGTTTCGAACTATGGGGTGGCTATGCGTTCCTGAATTTCAAAGTTTAACCCATTCTGGAACCTTCGGGCCCTATCTATTTCTTGAGTCACCAACAATGGGGCAAATCTGCTCAATCTGACAAATTCTGCCGCGTAATCATCTACCGTCCGATTTTCTTGCTTCAAATGGATAAATTGCTGCTCCAGATCCCACTGTGCCGTCTGGGGAAAGAACCTCGTATAGAAGCTCTCCTTAAACACCTTCCATGTTATCGGTTTTGCCAACCGATTCTCCTCGGCCAACCACCATGTGCGAGCAATATCCATGAATTGTATTTTGATCACCTCTACACGGTCTTCATCCACTACTCGTGCTGCACCCAACAGGTTCTCAGTATCCACCAACCACTGTTCTGCCTTCATAGGTTCTTCAGTTCCATAAAAGTGTGATGGATTCAACTTTCTGAAATCTGACACACTGCCCGTCTTCTGTCTAGAAGCTACTAACTCCTGTCGCAATATCTCAGTTTGTTGTTGTTGATTCTCAATAAGTCCCTTAAGTAGCTCCATCATATTGGGATCTTCAGCTTGTGAAGAAATGCAGGAGGGAGTGATGCGACGGCTGGCCATTTATCTGAAAGGTGAAGGATTTAGATTAAATCGGTTGACGAGATGGTAAAATATAAGGAATCGGAAAACCGGACAGGAATAAGAATCAAAGATAATTGTATTTCATGCATATGTATTTGTGGGAGTAATCCTAGTTTAAGGTTTTTAACTTGAAGTGAGTGTCGAAGCCTGGCTCTGATACCAACTGTAACGCCCTGCACCCAAGATTCGGGTAGCGTTCGGCGACGTATTATAAATAAATACGTCAAGCCTAAAATACTTTCAATAAAACTGAATATTACTGCCACTAAACCACAAACATATGCACTAAGAGGAAGAAAAAGAAAATAAAATAAAATAAACAAACTCTCTTTATTTCAACAAAATATTAAATAGACCGATAAAGATCCAAAGAAGGGTAGCACTTATTACAACTTCAAATTTGAGCTTTGGAAACAACAAACCAAAGTAGAAGGAAAAGGGTGAAAGAATTGAAATAAAAGATCTTCTAAATGATGTCATAAAAATAAAATCACAACCTACTGTCTGCCAACTCTATGAAATGCTGCTCCAGCTGTGGTGGATCCTCTCCTTCAGTATCCTGCAAATTATCTGGGCGTGCCAAACCAGGGTCGTTAGATCGACCTAGCAAGTACTACAAGAGGAACATAATAATATACAGACACGCTATGTATATAAATATATTTACATGTATTAGCAAAGCATAAAACTAATTAAAAATACTAAAAGTCATAATAAGATTGATGGAGTGCAAGTCTTTAGAACGGAACAGAACATGAATCTAACTCTAGATATTTTGAACATGATAATAGTCAGGAAGTACATCTATTTACACATGTCATGAAAAATCTTGTAACGGAGACCAATATAACAAATGAACATGTATACTATGTTATTGTTATTTTTGCTTATTTAATTGGAACTATCAGAAGTAGTGTGACACATGTTTTACAAGTATCCCGTGCATACCCGGGATCACGGCCATGATTCCTGGTACTGTCCCAGGACATACCGCTAGGTACTAATAAATATGAACTTTGATGAGCCTAAGCTCCAGGCGCGCAGCCCTATATACTGATGGTGATTCAGTAATCACCCAGAACCCCCATGGTTGGGTTCCTAAATTCGGTTGTACAACCTCAAGAATGTAAAACTCATAAAACCTGTGTACAATTCTTTCTTCAAGTTCCCCCATCACCCTATGAATTCATTTTTTTTTTTTTATGATTTTGAAATGATATGTAGCATAAATTATATTTTTATTTAACTATGAGGCTGTCAACAGTTCATACATGTACTAAATAAAATTTATCATATGGATGACCCTTTTATTTGGGTATTGAAAGGTATCTGGTCGCAAGATCATTATGGGGTAATCAAAAGCAATTTTCAATTTATTATCGCGGGAAACAACTATAACATGTTAATATGTATTAATGTGCCTATATTAATTTTCAGTATATCAAGTGAGACTAGGTTCATATTTAATGCAATAGATTTGGTATTTGAAATAATTTCATAGCATTTCTTATATTCATTGCATAAGGTCAAAGGGATATTCTGTCTATTTTCCTTATGATCAAACTTATATTTAATACAGTAGGTTTCTCATTTCATTTCTTATTACATTAATATCTAGTGAATATATAATATGATATACAAAAATTATGAACAAAATTAAATAGTATCTAGCATGCAGTGATTGATTCTGCTAAAAAAGATACAACCACACTGTCACATTAGTTAATGGGTAAGATAATCTACATTATAAAACCTATTCTAAGTTTGTAATGATAAACTGAGAGGTTATGTGTTCAGTTTTCAGCATCAATATTCTTGACTGGTGTTCTTAGTCTCTATTTATTTAATTATTTATTTATTTATTTATCTTTTTTTTTGTTTACTGTTCACTGAACAGAACTTCTGTTCAGTGAATAGAACCTAATTTTTTATTTTTATTTTTTATTTATTTTTTTTTTTTGCTATGAGGACAGTAGTTTAACTCATCCATGGAATTTGTAATAGGTATTATTGCAGATGCAAGATAATATCATGGATATTCTTTAAAGTTCCAGGTTATAAAAAAATAATAATAATAATAGTAATCCTAAAAATCTTCTTTCCTTTTTTTTTTTTTTAGATACTTACATTGCATAAATATTCTGTGCAGGACACAGTTACAATCTACATTGGGACTCCTTGATTTGTCATAGTTAATGCAAGAGGAAATGCATGTGTGTCCATGTCAATGTGCTGGTGGTTGTTCGCACATTCATGTCTATGGCCAAAGTCCAGATATTGTCAAAGTTAATGGATCTATGGCACACAATGGATCCGCAATTTGCAAGGTCATTGGATTACGTAACTTAAGCAATAAATCATATATATACTTCTATATCTACTCCAAACAGGGAGATAAATTAAATCTGTAGCAAATACTGCAACAAGCAGGTTCAACTATGGATCAGCCAACTGTTGCAACACAACTTCTCAGAATACACCTAAATCAAAAAAAAAAAAACTAGCCAACCAAATCAGTCAATAAACTAAAGTGGAAATATACTATGTTTTTAGCTCTGATTGTTTTGAGGATAGTCACAGTTAGCGAATGTTATAATGCAGAGTGAAAAATAGGTCAAAGTTCACGTCGGAAAAGACTTACATATAACAAAGATTAAAATAGAACTTAATTTCAGAGCATCAAGAGAGGATGAACAGTATAAATGTTAGATTAGCAAATAACTAGGATTTGCATCAAGGGAGAGAAGATTAAGGGTTTTAGTACTTGCCTCAAGAATGCCCGCTTCGAAAATTTACTGTGAGATCCTCTTCTTCTTCTTCTCTCTCTCTCTCTCTCTCTTTCTGCATTTGACAGGAAAAGTTCTTCCTGCTATCCCTTCTTATTATTATCATTTATTTTATTATCCTTAATTATTTTTATTAGGATTACCCTAGGATCAAATCTAGCCTACCCAATCTATCAAATCTGAACAAAATATCACATCTCAACCTACTAAATCTATTATTATCTAGTTAGTTAGAATTAAATCATTATAAGTTAAGAGAAAATCAGATTTGTTTGGTAAATATCTTATTTTATTATTATTGTTATTATTATTATTATTCTGAACTTTATAATTCTGGGTCATTACACGGTTAGCCAAGGTTTTGAACACAAACTTGAGAGTGCTATCGAAAGTGCAATAGGTCTGAAATCCCCCATGCTCTCAAGGGACTATTTCAGGACTGAAGTGATGAAAGAGTAATTACTTTTTTCTAAACACATCGTACTGCTCATCACCTCGTTTAACAACTTCCTTAGGTCATGCTTAGTTTCTTCCAAAAGTTCTAAAAGAAGAATAATGAAAACCCATCAGAACTAGGAGATTTATCCGACCCTCAATTCCAAATAGCTTTTCTAAATTTCTCTTCAATGAGCTCCACCTCTAATTCCAGTAATCCCTCCGCTGGTTCTCGAACTGTCGTCTTAAACCGTAGACAAGTAAATGCCTAAAAAGAGATTAAAAATGATCTAAAACATGCCAGTGCCGATACATTTCCCCTTGAATCATTATGGTTTCTGAGGAAGGGGAATGAATTCTATTAAACCTTCTTCTCATGCTGGTTGTTATATGAAAGAAGGCTACATTGACATCCCCTTCTTTCAGCCATATGCATTTCACCCTTCATCGCCACAAGATATCCTCCTTTGCATATATCTCCACGATATTCTTGCATAAATCTACAAACCTTGATTGGTGCTGCATAAACTAATGGCCTGACCACATCTTGGTGTTCTAGTTCTTTTATCATATTCATAAAGTTTCTCATTCGATTTCTCGTCTCTCAAAAATCATCTCTTTCACCTCTATAAAGTCTTTCTTAGTCTCCTCAATTTAATACATAGGATTCCTGTCATGTCTGTGAAACGTGTATGTTGACTCCAGCACCTACAAATCAAATTGTGCACCTCTCTATGCTCGAGCCACTATTTCTCAAACCAAAATATTCCTTTTTTATTTTGTGTCCCTCTACGGGTTGGAGACAGATTGGCAAACCACGTCTCCCAGTTATCCGAGACGAACACCCTATCCAGTTTGGCAAGACATGATTATATGTTGGATCATGTGTATCGTTTGCCTTTGATAGGGATGTCTGCTTTTAACAGGGACATCGATAAGGCCAAGCTGATCAATAAGCTCATTGAATTCCTCCTAGTTGCAATGGTTCTAATCCCCTCTACAATGCTCATTTGAAAACCTGGCGATGTTGAAGTCACTACCAACAATCCAAGGGTTATCAACTTTCACTCCAGAATTCAGGTTTACTACTACTATTGTTCGGGCCATAAACTGTGGTCACCAATTGAGCCCATCCATTACTCCTCCAAGGGTTGATAGATAAACTAAATTCCTCACCATGGTGCCCGTCACATCAAACACAAGATTCTTAAACCTTATTAGGATTCCACCTAACATACCCCGAGAATTTTGCATTTAAACGAGAAAATTATTGTTAGGTGTCAGTTCCCTAAGCACTCTCGAATATGTGCCTGTGAGTTTAGTTTCTTCTAAGTAGGTGACATCAAATGCATTATTACGTAAGACCTCAACAACTATACTACCGGATTACCCAAACTGCACACGTTCCAAATGAGCAATCCATAATAATATTAGGGAATAACTTCTCGTCCTCCTCAACCGTAGGGTCCAAGTTAACCCTAAACGAATTTGAGGATTCTACTGCCCTTTGATTAGCCAGATTATGAATCAGTTCCTCCCCATTCTAACCGACGTCGTTTATGTCACGTGTGTGTGCAAATGATAACTAAACATCCTTTTTTTTTTTTTAGGTTGTAACAGTGAACAATTGCCCCCCGCGTTCTATTAATGAGAGATAACAGAATACCTATTTTATATCAAATGTCAAAACAAAATAGCAAAATAAAAGAAGTCCTGACACCCATGAGTATCAATAGTTTGGCCTTAAAGCAACAAATCCAAATAAAGAGGGCATAATACAAAACAAAATAACATCCAAAAGTCTCCACTAGCAGTGGACTGTCGACGACCAAGAGCTCGCTCCCTCAATCACTATCCGCGGGGTCCTGTCACCACAACTGGAAGGTCTTCCTGCAGCTCCTCATCTGTGTCCTGGTCTTCTGAGAGGCATAGACGCTCTCTCTCCGATAATAGACCTGTCCAAGAGAATATGTCATGGTATGTGAAGTAAAAACAGATATCAGTTGAATGTGTATTCTGTCTAAAAATTCTGTTGTTTCTCTCTCTCCACAAGTTCCAACAGATAGCTGCTAGCATAATACGACGGATATGGGCACCGTGTTTTGTAGACCTACTAATTCCGACTCTTTCCCATATATCGGCATACTCAGCCATGTTGATTGTTATATGCAGGCACGCTGCACACTTTTTCCAGAGTTTTACAGTATAGGCGCATGATAAGAATAGATGTGAACTATACTCTGCGTCTGCTTGACATAGAACGCAAATACCTGGTCCCTTCCATCCCCTCCTTTGTAGATTGTCCCAGGTTAGGATAGCGCCTTTGGCGATGGTCCATAGAAAGCCCCTTACTTTGAGGGGGCATTTAGTCTGCCATATGTGGGATGCCTACGGGAGCCTGCGTCCACCATCTATGCAATATTTGTATGCAGATCTAACAGTGAAATTTCGGTTTTTTTCTCATCTCCAAATGACCTCATCACATTCATTAGTACTCGGGGGGAACTGTTGTATAAGATTCTTAAGCTCTATGACCCGTGAACGAGTTGCGACATCTGTATATCCATTAATTCCCAGGACCCACCTACTTCGGTGCCTCAGCTGGCTAATGATGACATTCTTATCGTTTGCTAGTTCGTAGACCTTTGGGAAAAGCACCCTTAGTGGTACCTCTGTACACCATCGATCATTCCAGAAAGATACACTTCCTTTCATACACGGGATGAACGATATGCTTGATCGAAAAATATCCTTCGTTCTTAGTACCCCTCTCCAGAAACTTGAAATATGTGATGTGTTATGATTTTCTTCCCACTATTTATCTCTTCTCGGGTCGTACTGGAGAAGCAATAGTTTTTGCAATTGTCCTCCTGGTTTTGTCAACACTCCCCACCACCATTTGGTTAAGAGGGTAAGATTAAAGGTTTTTAGATCCAGAATTCCTAGACCTCCTTTCTTTTTTGGCTTACATACCTGGCCCCAACCCACTAAACTGTATTTTGACTGATTCTCTGATATTCCCCTCCATAAGAATCTTCTTCTAATTTTATCTATTCTCTCTCTAACCCATGATGGGATAGACAGGATGGACATGAGGTAGAGTGGAATGGATGAGAGAACCGAGTTTATTAGGACGATGCGACCTCCTAGAGAAAGGTATCTGGTCTTCCATCCATTAAGCTTTCTCTCAATCTTATCAATGACGGGACACCAGTCTCTTTTAATAAGCCTTCCTTTCCTAATCGGCACACCTAAATATTTAAAAGGAAATTTTTCCAGCTTGCAGTCCAAGATACTCTGAATTGTCAATGTAAGTGGGCCCAGGGGTCCCAGACCTATCATGGAGCTCTTTTTGTAATTAATTCTTAAGCCTGACCAAGTCTCAAAGCAGCAGAGTACCCATTTCAGGACAACGGCCCCCTTAACCTTTTTCTCACAGAAAATCAACGTGTTATCCGCATATTAGAGATTAGTGATAATAGAGTTCCTGCTTCCTGGTAATCCCTTCATAAGCCTCGCATTCGATGTTTTCCTGATCAATCTATTTAGGCCATCAGCGATGAGCACAAAGAGGAGGGGGGATAGGGGATCTCCTTGGCGCAGACCTCTTTTACAAACAATCTCCCTGCCAACCTCTCCGTTAACGACCGTCTGGATCTTCGCGGAGGTGAGCAACATTTTAATCCACTGAGTCCAATGAGCTCCAAAACCGCTACTCTGGATGACTTCCAATAGGCAGTCCCAACTTACCATATCGTAGGCCTTCTCAAAGTCAAGTTTGAGAAGAAATCTGTCTTTCTTTGTCCTTTTACAGTAATGAATCACTTCTTTTACTAGGACTATTCCACCAAGAATACTTCTCCCTTGTATAAATCCCGACTGTGTTTCATCGACCAGATGTGGGAGGACGGCAGTTTGTATATGATCTTGAAACAGCTGTTCAGTAGAGCTATAGGCCGATAATCTCCAACTACTTCAGGCGATTCTCTCTTTGGGATGAGAACTATGAATGAGTAATTGATTCTCTCGATCTTTGCTTTTCTTTCCGCGAAGCCGGTTATAAGTGCAATTAAATCCCTTTTAATCTCCTTCCAGAAAGTTCTGTAGAAAAAAGGGGGAAACCATCCGGGCCTGGTGCTTTATCAGGACCAAGGTCCCACACTGCCTTCTTTACTTCTTCTTCCGAAAAGTCTTTCTCCAGAACCTGAAGGTCCACATCCGACTGCTACTGCTCGTGGAACATTTCAATTATGTTGTTCGCGGTTCTTCCGAAAAGCTGATTGAAGTGTTGGTGAATATGGTGGTATATGTCTTCTCCCTCGATGAGGGTTCCTTCTGTTGATGTAAGTTTGTGAATGGTGTTTATCCGTCTCCTCATATTCACCACTTTGTGGAAGAAACCTGTGTTCGCATCCCCTTCCTTTAAGCATTTGCTGTGAGCTCTTTGTCTCCATTTGGTGTCCTCCCTTTTATAAATTTCTCCTATCGGTTTTCTTAACTCCCCGAGGCGGGTGGACTTTTCTTTGCACAGCGTCTGAACTTCCTCCTCTTGTTCTAGAAGCTCAATCTCTTTTATACACTCGTCCTTGGACAGTTCTTGCATCCTGAAATGTTTCCTCTCCCATCTCAGGAGAACTCTGCGTAGTCGACGTAGTTTTGTGCATATGTTGTCGGCCGCATCCATCCTCCTTGTTTGTTGTGTCCAACTCTGTTTAATGATTTCATGTACCTCTTCATGTTCGAGCCACGACTTTTCGAACCTAAAAATACGTTTTTTCTTTTGCCTGACTTCCCGGACTCCAATCTTATGGGTACGTGATCCGAGGTTGGCCTACACATAGGGCGCACAACAGCGAAGTTGAATTTAGTTTCCCAGTCCGGAGAAACAAATACCCTATCTAATTTTGCCATATACGGATCCTCTCTCATACTAGACCACGTGTAACGACGTTTTATCAGCGGTATTTCGATTAACTCCAGGTTTCCAATAAGTTCGTTAAAGTGGTCCCTGTCTCATGTGTTCATGTCCCCCCCTTTCCTTTCGACTGAAAACTTTACTACATTAAAGTCTCCTCCAACAACCCAAGGATCTGTTTTCCATGCCCGCACCCTTATCAGTTCATCCCATAACTCGATCCGTTGATCACTCCTATTTGGGCCATATACTGCCGTCACCATTTGCATCCATCCATCTCTCTTTCTTTTTGTTATTATAGAGAGGGTGAATACCCCGACCTGGGACTCCTTAATCTCAAAATGACTCCTGTCCACTCCAATAAGAATGCCACCTGATGCACCAGTCGCATTCTTGACAACAAAATCGAATCTACTCCCTAGCTCACAGAGAACACTCAGTGATGGGTTACTAAGTTTCGATTCCACCAAGCACACAATATCAATGGCTATGTTTCAACACGTATCAGACACCATTCGACGCTTGCCTCTGGTGCCAATTCCCCTAACATTCCAAAATAGTGTGTTCATAATTCTTAATTGTACAACCTCTCCATATCTAACCTAGGCGGTTAGCAGCTTCCCTTGCCCTCTTTCCCTACCCCGTGTTCTATTCCCAGAACCTCCAAGTTCCTAATTAGTGTTAGATTGCGGGTGTGGTCCTTATTCTTGGTGCCCATATCAATCTCGCATATGCGTGCAATGGAAAGTAAGATGTTATCAGGTATTAAATTGAATACATCTAAGGGGGCAATATTGTTACCTTACTCGTAGTCTGTAAGAAGGGCCTTGCGCTTTGTGGCAAGTGATGCTACTTCTCCTGTCTGATACTCATGGCCTCCCCTCTTCTGTTCCAATCTCCTGCCTCGCCTAGCCGGCGTGATCTGTATCCCTTTTGGCGCTAGCTCGTGATACCTATCCCCTCTGATAGGACTAGATTGTCCTTCTCCATCATTGTTATCAGTGACAACCATCAGAAGAGATTTTTCAGCGGCTCTGTAGATGTATGCTCCTGAAGTATTGCCTGTTGGCTGCAGGCTGGGCTGGTCACCTCTTTCATTGCTTCCTCTGATGCGGATTCTTCTCCTCCTCTCTCTGATACATATTGACTGGATCGGTTCTTCAACTTCTCCCTGCTACATGTTGGGCTAGTCACCTCTTTCATTGCATCCTCTGGTGCAGATTCTTCTTCTCCTCTCCTTGAAACATGTTGACTGGATTGGTTCTTCAACTTCTCTCTGATTCTTTTTGGGAATCTTGACGGTTGTCGTTTGCGTATCTTCGTTGGTTTTCTTCTCTCCTCTCCAGAAACTATATTGGTTAGCAACTTCGAAGTGGCCTCCCTGAGAGTCTCCTTATCAAATTCAGGCAGTATGGACAGTAACCCCAACTGTCTAATTGATTTTGAGGTTTCATCATCCTCACTGAGACCCATACTCTTAATTTTTTCGAAAAAGTTTAATACCCTATCAGAGGTTCTATCTACATCCATGAGGTTAGATGTGCTGCACACAGGTCCCATACCCAGTCTCTCTGTATCCAAAGTCAAATTTCCATCCACATTCCTGGTCATATACATGAAATTAGAACCTCTCTCATCTATGACTTGATGAATTTGCTGTGTGTGGGCCCCACTGGTAGTAAAATCCAGATTTTTCTCCTCTCTGCAGACCCCACTCCTTTCCTGCCTCAAATTTCCTTTGTTTCCTTCCCCATGAGGTTGGTGGGGTCCACCCACTAGTTTGGTCTCCAAGAAAGAGTTTTGAAACTCCTTTCTTACTTTTTTCCCTACTTCAAATGAGAATTTGTCTTTATCTATATGCGGGCAGCAGGATTTGCTCTCTTCATGAAAGCTGGCGTCCCTCCTGATTTTTCCCCTCTCTTCATTAAAGGAGGCCCGGTCTTCGAGGAGTGGATTACCACTTTCCTCTTCCCCACATGCTCCGGTGCAGAGCCCCATCCCTTCATCTCCTCCCCCAATTCCGCTTCCTTCGCCTAATTTGGCCGAGCGCCGCGAGCTATGGCCAGCAAGGGCAGGTCCACTCCCTCCTAAGGAGACCCGTTCTCCTTTAGGAACTTCTAGCTTGTCTTTCCCATCTCTTTTTTCGCTATTTCTTTCTTCATGTAGCATTGGTTCACCAACTCTACAGTCTCCTTCCTCCAAATGGTAAGCAACTTTACCCCTTTCTCTTGTTGCAGAGTTGGTTCCTATCTCGGGGATTTTTGCTTTGTTTGTGAAAGTTGAATCGGGGGCTTTCTGGTTTGGTTGATGGGGCCTTCCCATCTTATCCATCTCCTGCCGTGGTTGGTCCGATGTACGGTGCCACGTGAATCACCGTTGAAGCCCAGCGGCCGGGATGTTTCCCGTAGGCAGGGTGGCGATCTCACTAGCGAGGGTTACCTTACCCTTGTCTACCGGTGAATCATCCGCCGCCGTAGGCTCCGGCGTTTCATAAGTGGCCCGGTCCGTGGGTCATGGCCCCGGCGGGAGGAGGATCTTGTCGATAACTCTTATTGTGATTTTTCTCCGTTGGTTGCCGACCACTATCATGAGCTCTTTGGGTATGGAATCTACACTTTCGCATCCAATCCTTACTCTTGCCATTGACAACTCCGTTCTATTGATGGTTACATTGACAACGTCGATCAGATGGGCGAATCTGGCTACCACCTTGCTGAGGTCGCATCTATTCCAGTGATGCAATGGCAACCCCTGGATGGCAATTGTGGCCATAATCAGGAATAATTGGACCTGGTCGTCTTCCTCACCGGACCATCTGTACACCGTAAAACCGGCGGTGTGGTCTCGGCAAGGGATTGATGTCCTTCCGACGGCAAAATCCAATCCCTCATTGGACGGGAAATGGACTAGGTAATATCTGCCTAAACTGTGAAACTTCCATTCGAAGCGAGAGAAAACTGCCGAAATGGCTTTGAGTCCGCCGATCATATCATGCACCGATAGATTCCCATGATTAGGGCACACAACTCCTATGCTCTTTGAGAGCCATGCCCAGTCCTCCGCCGCCCTGTCTGAAGTTGGGAGAAAGAGGATGAGCTTGTTTTTCTTGTCATCCTGTGAGGCGTCGAGGAACTTCTGCTTGCTTGTTGTTTCCCTGTTCATTGATCTAAGGCTTTTGGTGCCTCCATCCCTGCCACCTACTTTGGGACTGGGTTCCGTCGCCCCATGCTTCATTATGCCATTGCCAGACATGTTACCAACCCGTCGAACCATCAGTTGTTTATCCCCACTCTTCTGATCCGAAGTTCTTGAGTTGGTCTTCTTTGTTATAGCTATCTTTTGGTTTTTTGCTTGTTGATCAGGTGACTTCATCCTTGTCGGCAAGATTGGGCACTCAGCGATCTTGTGACCGAGGGTTTTGCAAAAACGACAGCGAATGAAGGGGCACTCATCCTTGAAGTGGCCTTTTCGACCACATGTCCAGCATTCCTCCCCGTTATCACTACCAGAGAATGAGATTTTTCTCTTTTGACCAACAATGGCAGTGGTTGGTTCCCTAACCCTTCTGCTTGAGGTACGAGCTCGGACCTCTGTCTATGGCCCACCATTGTCTTCCTCTTGCTTTCCTCTCTCTCCGGGCTCGCCGGCCTTGGCAAGCAGCGCGGCGACCTCTAGGCCAGTAAAAGTTGCTTTGGGGTCTATGTTGCTAGGGTTCACCGAGTTGACCAAGGCTGTGACAGTTCTTTCGGTCTCCGGCGATCCCTTGGCGATGTCGGCCCAGTTTTTTCTCTTGTGCTTGGGGTTCTTGTCTTCGTCGCTGCTTTCATGCTCGTGCATCTTGCCCCTCCCCAGCCATCCCCAGTTGAATTCCATGCCGATAATGGTACGCTGAGGCTAAGCACCACCCACGAACCGTCCCCCTTGCCGGCCCTGTTCCTTCCCCCGTTTTTTTTTTTTTTCTTTTCAGGGTCGCCGGAGGATCACTGGAGCACGGGTGACTTACCTAGTTACGAGGAACTTGTCAGAATGGAATCCTTGTTAATTTTTTTACATTGTGGGGAAACAACCGGATTAGATGGTTGTCATTGGTGGAGAGCTGGCTAGGAAGTCAAGATCCTTCAACTTGATCAATTAATGATAACTAAACATCATCAGCAAGTAAATTGACGATATCTAAAGGAGCGAAGGATGTATCAGGCTCGAGATCCGTAATGCCTTGTCCCTGTCTGGTAATGTAGCCCACCATGCTTCTCCATCGGTCGTCTGCTCCTTCTATTAGGAGTTATAGCTGGCAAGGTTATGACAACCTTGTAGCTTCGTTTGTCGTCCTGTTACCAGTGATCAAGAGACATCACCTGCATTGGTGACAGATGGATCCTTTTGGGCTTCACCCACTACAGAGTCCTCTATATTCGTCTGATCCCAACACTGCTTGAGCCAGAAAAATTTTGATAGGTCTTTCCAATGAGAATGTGGTTTGACTTGCACAGCTGTCTTTGTGCTGTTGTAATATAATCCTAACTAAGCTGCACAAGCAAATTGCTTAAAACTTTTTATGCCAACTTGTCCAAGAAACTGCCGTGAGCCTTCCAAAATTCATAATGCAAGCTTACCCTACATGCACTCATCCGAACATCCATATTTAATTGTGCTGTCACTACTATTAACGAATATGTGCGTTTTGTCAATAAATTTACTTTGGAAGAGCTATTCATGTTTATTTCATACAATAATTTGCTAACAATTGGCATACCCACAGGAGACCAAGTAATTTCTTCAATATCATTTCACTAATGAGTTCATAATTAAACAATCACATGACAATAACTCTTTCTTATTGTTATGTACAGATAGAGTTGAGAATTGACAAGTCCAAGAGTCAGTTCTTGACCCACCGAATTCAAAATTTAAATTAAAAAATAAAATTTTAGAACACGATAAGAATTGATCAATCCCGTTCCCATCTCTATTTATAACATTATTCTAGGAAAACAACACAATTCTCCTCTATCAGCAGAAATGGAAACTAGGAATTGTAAAACAATTTTTGATAGGAACTCTCGCTTTCTAGTTACATCAATTCATTTCATTAGAACCTTTTCATCAAGTGGGGGTTACCTGACATCTCTGAGTAAAGATCTCATCAGCTGTACCGACAGCGATCCCCAACGCAGTATCTAAAGTTTCCATGTCAGTATCCATATTCAAAAATTAAACAAACAAAAATTATAAATCAGCCAACTAATGGAGTCCCATTACCAGTATGAACATCCTTAAGTCCGCCATTAGCCTCTTAAACATACGCCATCATCCACTCAGATTCAATCGCGCCACCTCCTGCCCAACAAATCTCTTATATCATCAAACTAAGCTAACGGTGCTGAAGTGGCGCCTCCATAAACCCCCACCTGGACAAGTTTCTTGGGCTCACGTTACCCTCTCCACCAGTCATAATATTCTGGCGCCAAATTAACGGCTATTTGTCAACGGCAGTTAGGCAGCAATCCCCCTAATCCCATACTAACACGCCTTTATTGGCTTTTAATCCCTCTTAAAACCAAGGATTGTAGCAAACCTTAAGCACTAATCCTCTCCTCTCCTCTCTCCTCCCACCATTTCTCTGCTCACCCACCATGTTCAAATTCTTGATCATCATACTGATCTTGATCCCACTTGGCTCCTTCACAATCTGCATCAATGTAGATGATCTCCTCAGAGGCCCTTCAAGAGACCGAGCTGCCCTCCTGGCCTTTGCCACCGCCATCACCGTTGACCCAGGCAATGCACTTGCCAACTGGGGCTCTGGAAACTCCGACATGTGCAACTGGACAGGAGTCAGATGTCATCCGATCAAACATCGCGTGTTGCAATTGGACCTGAGCGGGAGGGACCTTACAGGGGTAATATCTCCGGCTCTGGCAAATCTTTCCTTCCTAGCTGTGCTTGATCTCTCTAGTAATTACTTCTATGGGAGAGTCCCTGCAGAGCTTGGTGCCCTCACTCGCTTGAAGCAGTTGAACCTCGTCACGAACCTTCTCCATGGTTCGATCCCAGCAGAGCTAGGGTTTCTTAGGAAACTAGAATACCTTGCCTTGGGCAGTAACCAACTAACAGGGCTTATTCCTGAAACTCTCTTCTGCAACTGCACTTCATTAGAATATGTCGATCTTTCTAACAATTCTCTAGCCGGCAAGATCATGGTCAATGATCAATGCAAGATAAATGACTTGGGATTTCTCAATCTCTGGTCTAATAACTTTGACGGGCCCATCCCTCCCTCTCTATCAAACTCCTCCAAACTTAGATGGATTGATCTAGAGTCGAATTACCTTAGCGGAGAACTGCCATCCGATATTTTTAACAAGATGCCATACCTCCAGTTCCTTCATCTGTCCTACAACAACCTATCAAGCTGTGAAATTAAAAATAACCTCGATCCATTTTTAACTTCTCTACAGAACTGCACTTACTTAGAAGAGCTAGAACTTGCCGGCAACAACCTTAGAGGAGAGATACCACCATCTCTTGGTGATCTCCCTATTAATCTCCTTGAACTCCAGCTTGAAGATAACCTTTTGTATGGTCCCATTCCTGCAAACATATCAAACCTCGTAAACCTCACCTACTTGAACCTGTCAAACAATTTCTTGAATGGGTCGATTCCGCCTGGTATATCGAAATTGAGGAGGCTAGAGAGGTTCTACCTGTCAAACAACTTGCTCTCTGGTGAGATCCCGCCTTCTCTTGGCGAACTACCACACTTGGGCCTCCTTGATATGTCTGGAAATAAGTTATCTGGTTTGATTCCTGATGCCCTATCCAATCTCTCGCAACTACGGAGACTGATGCTGCACAACAATGAGCTCTCAGGCAAGATACCTTCAAGCCTTGGAAACTGTATAAATTTGGAAGTCTTGGACCTCTCATACAACAGACTGTCAGGGCGAATTCCTGGCAATGTTGCAGGGCTAACAAGCTTGAAGCTGTACTTGAACTTATCTTGCAATAGCTTGAGTGGTCCTCTTCCAATGGAGCTAAGCAAGATGGATATGATCATGGCAATGGATCTCTCATCAAACAATTTCTCTGGTTCAATCCCTCCCCAACTTGGAAGCTGCATCGCCCTTGAGCACCTCAACCTTTCCTCAAATTCTCTACAAGGTCACCTCCCAAGCTCCATTGGGGCCTTGCCGTATCTCGTATCACTCGACTTGTCTTCAAACAGGTTGGGAGGTGCCATGCCTCAATCTTTACAGGCCTCTTCCACCCTCAAACAACTCAACCTCTCTTTCAACAATTTCTCAGGGGTCATACCAAGTGAGGGGGTCTTCGCTTCACTCTCAGAGGACTCCTTTCTTGGCAATCCTGGTCTTTGTAGCATGATCTTGGGAATGTCATCATGCACAAGCAAGCGAGTGCACCATTTCATGATCCTGCCAATACTTCTCACTGTACTTGGTTCATCGTCTTGCATGGCATGCTTCATTGGATATCCCTTAGTCATTAGATCAAGGAAGAAATCTCGAGAATTAGTCTTCCAACACTCGATGATGAGGGATGATGAAGAACAAAGCAACTACCCGCGGATTTCATATCGAGAACTTGAAGAAGCAACCGGAGGTTTCACAGACTCAAATCTGATTGGCATGGGCAGGTTTGGGCAAGTATACAAAGGAATGCTTTCAGATGAACTGAGAATCGCCGTGAAGGTTTTGAATCTGAAGATCGGCGAGAGGGAGATATCAGAAAGCTTCAAAAGAGAATGTGAGGTTCTGAAAAGGACTAGACATCGCAATCTGATAAAGATCATCACAACTTGCACTAATCCAGATTTCCAAGCTCTGGTCCTTCCTCTAATGCCCAATGGTAACCTTGATAGCCATCTATACCCTCCTGATGGCTCAACCTGTGGCTTGAACTTGCTTCAGTTGGTGAATATAGCCAGCGACGTTGCTGAAGGAATTGCATACTTGCACCACTATTCTCCTGTTAAGGTTGTACACTGCGATCTGAAGCCGAGCAATGTTCTCCTGGATGAAGACATGACAGCCATCGTAGCAGATTTTGGCATTGCAAGGTTGGTGAAGGGTGGTGTCAAAGGAGAGAGCAGCGGCAATGTCGGAGAGTCTGCCTCATGCATATCCACAACTGGGCTGTTGCATGGATCAGTCGGTTATATTGCACCTGGTAAGTACTTTTTTTCCATCTTCTCCGTTGAGGTATCCATAAATTCATATCAAACAGTAATAATTCTCAATTATATGTGTATCATAGGCTGCAGAAATATCTTACCAAAAAAAATGACAAGAAATATAATCATGCATACAGTTTTTTAACCTAATTTACGCATATATAAATGCACTCAATATCTAAGAAATTCATGAACTGTTTCTATTTCATTTTAGTCAGTTTAATAGAAGTTCTGCATGTAAACATTAATCTATGAATCACACCATTAAATATACTAAAGATTGACATCACATGTAATAATAAGCCTCTCTGTGGACTCGTGCGCTTTTTATGCGCATTCACAATGTCTAAAAAGTACTCGAGGCTGAGGAAACTTTCTGAGATAAAGATACCTAGTTCGTGATACGAGTTTGTGAAGTTTTGAAGGGAATCTTTAAAGTCTCAAGATAAACTTTATTAGATATCTAGATAATTTCGACTTGATTCTATCATCATGCATATTACTGAGCATAAATTAATGCAGAATATGGCTTGGGAGGGCCACCTTCAATACAAGGGGACGTATATAGCTTTGGCGTCCTACTCCTGGAAATCATCACCAGAAAGCGACCCACTGATGTACTCTTCCATGAGGGTCTAACACTGCAAGGATGGGTTAAGAGCCACTACCCACACAACGTCGAGCAACTGATCCCTCATGCGTGCTCAATAGATTGGATGCTATCAGATGACTCCCTATACTACAAGAAACTCAGGAGAGACGTGATTCTGGAGATGATCGAGCTGGGCCTTGTATGCACGCACTTCGCCCCTGCAATGAGGCCCACCATGATTGATGTCGCGCATGAGATCGCCCTATTAAAGCTCGACCTTTCGAGGCATGGCGGGGAGCCACCTCTCCTGCCAGATTCATCTTTCTGAATGTTAAAAAAAAAAAAAAAAAATGTAATGGCAGAAAGAAGCACACTTAGCTTTGGTGAATCATTAGCATATTTGTCATTTGGAAAGTTCTGCATTATCGTGTAATTCTTTTCAATTTTCTATTCAGAGATGGAGTAATCACTTTGAAGGCATTAATCACTATAATTTTTTAATGATATCGTGTAGTAAAGTTTAAATTTTAAATGGTTTGCGGGGTTCGGTAAGCACTTAATCTTAACAACCAATCAACCATAGTCACCACGGGTAGCCGCAGAATAGACAGACCTAACACACTCTTCATCTCCTCCATGTTTTGATATTTAAAACATAATGATCTACACGCATAGCATCAACAGTTTGCCTATCACAAGCTAAACTTACAGGAAGTTATGGTGTCTGATATAACTAATTCCTAATGGTATAGCGTTGAGTTTTGGTTCAACTTTTAGGAACCCTACTTGACTCAGAACCAATCTTATTTGATTTATGGTTTGTACCAAACTAATCCTATTTAATTTAGGATTGGTGTCAAACATCTTAGGTAGGGTTTTTAGAGATATCTCATTTGTATTCTTCAAAATCTTTTGGAGATTTCCAAAAAAATTTTGTGAGGAGAAAAATCTTTTGCATCCTTTGAGAGTTTTTTTCCTCCTCAATTTGAGGGTGATTTATTTTTTTAAAATTACTTTGGGAGACTTGAGAGATCATAAAATTGGTAATTTACAAACATTATCAATAGTGTAGTTTAATTCGGTCATTGGACGTAGGATTTGCTCTTAACTGTAAATCTTTGGTGTTCTCTAAGTTCATTTTCTAATTATTTTTCTCTCTAAAGTTTTTTATTTTTTTATTGATTTATCTTCTTTATCTAAATAATTTTTTTTTATTAATTTATCTTCTTTATCCAGATTATTCATAGTTCTCTATCTAGATTACTTAATATTTTCGCAACAAATGGTACCAGAGCACATATCTTATTTGCAACAGGTGGTATCAAAACGCGACTTTGATTCACAACATATATATATGACATACTATTTTACAGCCCTCCAATGTGTAATTTTCTTATTATCTATGTGAAGTAGCACCAACTTGCTCTATTAGTATTAGTTTATAAAACAGACCACAAAAAAAGGAGTTTGCAATTTAATTCCAATTTTTGAAAAGGAAACTACATATGTGAAATGTGAATATATTCTGTAGATAACTGGGAAAAGCCTCAAATATACCTAGGCTGCCAAAAAGCAAAAAATTCCATAATACTCTGACAGCAGCAAGACTAAATATAATCAAAGTGGATCACCTTTAAGCAAGTAATGCATGCGATAATCTATGAGCTAAGAACAAGGATATTAAAGAATCATAATTCATACAATGAAGTAGGAAAGGTTGCATTTATCTTCAATTATTGAGTTAAAGATATCACCAGTATATATTCAAGTGTTCATACTCATAATATATCATAAATGAAGTCCAAGTCGTCCACATTCTTGTGAAGATCAAATACTTACTAAGCCTGAGATTTGATAACATCATTGTGGATATCGAAGAATCAATTTATAGTGGACCTTTTTAATAATTAACTCAGGAATCATCACAAGCATTCGGAAGAAGTCTATACGAATAAGCAAGTGGTTTTATAAAAATGTGATATCGACATAAATTTTGCTTAAGGATAAGAGTAGAGGCTTTGTGTGTAATTAATTGATGGTGGAAAGTTAGTCACTGCACTGGTTTAGACTGGATGCCTTCTCAGAGATAGCAAAAAGGTAGGAGGCTAGTTTTGGGAAATTCTATTTACACACGGAAATTTATTCTTCACGCATGATTTTAAAACTTGTAAATAATTACAAGTTTACCATTTATTTTTTGACGAAATTACCATTTTAAATCACAAATTAAAACTTTTTAAAATTTAGAACTACAACTCATTGTCTTCCTCCTCTGGTTTTTCTCTAGAACCTTTAAAAATATTTTTTAGTGGAATTTAATTTTAAAAAAAAAATACATCTCCCACAAACCAATTGATTTGATTTTTTAATCTCTTAAATTTTTTAAATTCATGTTCCTAAAAAGATCTGGAGAAATTTTAAATTCCTCGAATTCACTGTAACAAGTAAAATTAGGATTTGAAGTTTTAGTTTTAGTTTTTTTTATTCAAATGGAAAATTCCAATATGCAATTGGTGTCGGAAAATAAATCTAAGCTACAATTTAAATTTATTCTTAGTTTTTAATGTGTATTTGTTTGCAATTTATTATTACTTATTATTCTTTTGTGAAGGAGATGTCGGCTGCTGGTCGGGTATTAAAACCCGACCAAGCGATTTTTTGGTCGGGTATTAATACCCGACCAATATATTGTTAATTTGGAAATTAATATCCCACTCGAAAAAATTGGAATCGGACGACATAGGGAGATAGAGAAAAGGAGGAGGGTTAAACTTAGAAAAAATTTTATGTGCATAGAGTAAATTGGTGACATTTCAAAATAGAAGTTTGGTATAAAGAGTACTCAGGACGTCAAAAATAAATTGCAATGTGTAAATAGAATTTCCCTCTAGTTTTGTGTCCTCCGGAAACATTAATGCACGACTTAATTATTTCCAGAAGCCAATTGCTAACGTTGTAATACTCGTTGCGTCATATGGATTTGCATGGAAATTCAAGGCGGCACATGTTGCTTAAAATATCCAAAATGCCGGGGTCATAAATTGAAAAGTGAGAGTCTCAACATCTTATCAAATTCTGGGTTAGAGTGGCCACAAGAGGAGACCAAGGATGAACGTCCTGTAAAATATCTACCTAAACGATTGGGGGCCCAGCTTAGGCAGCCCAGTCCCAGTCTGGAGGTTATTTTAGGGGATTTATTTGTCAAAGATCCCTATATTTTATGAATAAATGAAATATATTAAAGATAAGTAATATGATCAGATCTTATTTCTTATCAAATAAAGCCTCATTTTCTTTTTTTCTTTTTTTTATAAAAAGAAGTGCTTTAAGTTTTAGCTCAAGGGCACAACTTAACTCACAGATTAAAACATCACGCTGCCTAATAGGAAGTTCCTTATTAAAAAATAAGCTACAATCTTTGTTATTTGTTCCTAAAGAGCGTCAAATAATAAAGCACACTATGCTTTGTGGGTGTGCGGCCTCCAGTCCTTTCGGTGCCTGCTCCGGATTCGCTAAACTTCTCTCTTGAAAATCCACCACATGAGCCAAAACCAACCAACCGTTGAGCTGTACTAATATAAATGCTAGTGCAAAATCTTTTATTTTTGAAAGTCATTATGTAAGCTGAACCAGTCTACCTTCCGTTAATGCAATATAATAGAAAAAACATTTAAAATACAAGTCTGAAATCTAAGGGACCACGAAATAGAAAGATTTGTTAATAAAGTGTAAGATATACATAGCAAAAGACTAAACAAAAATCATGAAGACCATAATATCTATCTAAGTCGGAGGACACAAGGATAGAGGCGGCCACATAACTCTTTGCAATTCTAGGTGCCGGCCAGATATCAAAATATATATATGATACAGCATGTCTTAATAGTGTGTGATGTGCTTCTGAAGATTCTACTATTAGATTCTTCCCACACATTCCAAAATATCTTTAGAAATTGTTAAACAAAAGAACAAAAAATAAGTAGGAACTGGAAAGACAGTTTCCGAACAGCCTGAAATTAAGAAACCTTCCACTTGCTATTTTATGCATACAACAGCTCTTTCGCTGTCATGACACATGGAGTATCGAAAGAAAAGCTAAGTTCTTGAAGCCAGGATGAAGAAACGAAACTTCTAGAACAGTCACATAAAAATTCTCAATCAATACATTAGTCCAGTAATGTTGTCTAGTGTTAGCCTCAGACCCGCAACCACTAGCAATTAAGGGGCGATTTCCGGCCAACCAGGAAAGGAAAATGCGGTGAGGAAAAAAAAAAAAAAAGAAAAAAAAAAACAGAAATCACCAACAAGCTCTTCAAGGGCTTGGGTCTAGGGGGTGGTAAAACTGCCTCAGAGAGTCTTCATCATCGGCAGTCTCTTTTCGGGGACAAATTGGAAGGCCATTTCCACGACCTACGACCACTCACCTCTCCGATGGAGTTAGCTTGGAGCTGGCTGGGTAAAGCCAAAAATAGGAAGGATAATATCAGTGATGAAGATAGAAATCCAAAGCATCGGAGGAAAAATTGGTCTGAAGTGGTGAGGAAATCGCCGGTCAGGAAGGTTAACCCTCCCTCATCTTCGGTGTTTCCTCCTACCAAATTATCTTACTCCGGTGAAAAAGTACTTGCCCTCCTGACTGCGGCAAGAGGTGGTGAGTATATTGCACTGGGTAAAAGTAAGGAGGAGGCGTGGAAACCCATCAGGTCAAAATCCACAGTGAAGAAGGAACGGGCCACCAAGGCAGCACCTGTCCGTGGGGGTTTAAAGAGGAAGTTTTCTCCGATTAGGCGACCGGTGCCGGGAAGCCCGGAAACATGCTGGATTTGTGGGAAGACAGGCCATTACAAGGATGCATGCCCCTCATTAGATGCATGTATTGTAAGGTATTGGGACATCGCATTGGAGAGTGTCCGGTAGCTCCAACTAGAAAAGAGACCAATGCAAAAAGGATCTCCCCTATCCAGTTCCAAAAACAAACAGAGGGACTACTCTCCCACAATATGGAATCTTCATCAGGTCCGGCCAAGTACATAACTAAGAAACCAACAATCTTCATCTCGTCCTCAGAGGCGGCCTTATTGGAGCAGCAATGCCTAACCAACATCATAGGAGTAGTTTATCCTACTCAAGGCAACCCATCACCGAATGAGATAATGTCTATTTTGAAGACTCTCAACCCGGATGCTGCAAATCATAACTGGAGACTGGACAGAAATGGGGACAAATTCATTACTCTATTCCCCTCTAAAGAATCACTTACCTTAGCTACAAAATGCTCCCCATATGTTTCTCGTGAATCCAAATTAGGATTCTGAATTGGTGTTTGGAGAGGAGATGAAGACTTGCAGACTTACCCTTTTCTGACGACTGCCTGGATCGCCATTCATGGAGTCCCCCTCCATCATTGGAGTCACACTGATATTGGTAAATTACTAGCAAAATTTGTACATTTAATTGATATCAGTGAACAAACCAGCAAGAGATTAAGCATGGATTATGCCAGCGCTTTTGTGAGTTGTGAGAACTTATTGGTGCTCCCCGACAGTTTCAGGCCGTTTTCGGAGATCAAGTATGCTACATCAGGGTAGAAATCACCTGCAAAACCGAATCTCTGACGGCGCCATCTTTGTCATCGGAGATCAGGCATCCAACATCCACAGTTCCGACTCTGGTTTCGGTGGGAGAGGGAACGATTTTCGGTTCAGCCAGGATCGGGCTTTCCGACCGGCCAAATCACGGTTCCGTTTTCTTCCTCGCTGGTCACCGGAGGAGCTACACTTGGAAACAGTGCAGTGACCAGCAAGGAACCAGCGGTCAAAAATGGTCACCTGTCACTGTTAGTACTGGAGGGCGACCGGGAAAGGCAGATCCAGAGATCAATGAAGAAAGAGGAAAGAAATCAAACCCAATTTTGGGGAAGACCAAATCAAACTACCCGCTAGGGAAAGTGGATCTGACTGATCTAAAAAGAGAAGAAAAACTAACCACTTTCCCCCCGTTGACTATAGCCTCCCCAAAACTGGTCGGTAAAGTGAGAAAAGACTCACCTTTTGGGCGAGAAAACCCATCGGAGACTCAAACCTATCCTATTGACCAGCAGGGATCCAACCTAGGCTTCATTCGTCGAGATGAAAAAAGACAGCTATCTCCTTGATCTTTTGCAATGGGACAGACACATGGAGACAAAAGAGGAAGGGAGATGATCAGGGTAGAAGGAGGTGAAGCGACCGAGGCAGCGGAAGGCAGGAGAAAGGGTAAGAGTCTATTAATGAGCTCTACACCCAATACTTTCTCCTCATGTGAAGTACCCGGGTCTAATCAACCACCGAGAGAGTTAAGTGGGCTCGTCTGGATAAGGTAAGGGAGGGTTCAGTTGTTGGGGGAGTTTCGGATCCAGATCCGGGTCTAGTGGATGAAGCCCAAACAAACACGCATCTACCCTGGCCCAAACCTCAAATAAAAGACTGCCCAGAGAAAAATCAGTTGGATTTCATGGGGTTATACTCTAATCTGAGGAACTTCGACAAAAATTTTGATCGAGATACTATAGAAAAATTACTGGAAAATGTTATGAGAGGGGAGCAGAGTAAAGACCCTCCAAGACTTCGTAGAAGACAGGCCTCCCGATTACCGAAGCGTATTCAGGATAAGAACAAGCTCGTGACAAAGTCAGCAGACATTACCCCCCAATTAGCAGCCAAGCTCCAGTGGTTGTACTACAAGATACCCAAAATACCCCTGTGAAGATGCCGTAAGAGACTTTGGTGCTTACTAATGATGAAACAGATCTCGTTAGGGACTTCCAATTGATGGCGCCTATAGAGGAAGTGGAGGCACCAGTGATCAGGCAAGCCCCTCATGCCCTTACCCCTTCTAGACGGAGCAGGAGACTGGAAGAAAAGAGGGAGGCAGCTATATCAGTTTGGCCAAGTTGCTGGCTCCGCATCACGACGTAAAGCTCTCATCACTGATTTAACAACAGGTATTCCTCGACTTAATTTTCTAAATTTAATTCCGGATGAGTTGTTATTATCTTTAGCACAAACTTGTGATATTAACATGGGGGTAACCGATAGTGAACATAAGCACAATTGATCACATCTAAGAGCTATAGAAGCTTGTGGAGGGGAGGAGTTCCTCTAGGAGGTTGAACTAAGTTCATCCCCTACATTGTGGAGAGGTTTTTAGAATTTGCTTTATGAATTGTTTATTTTGGAATATCCGTGGGTTGGGTAACCCATCCAAAAGACGTATAGTGGCGGAAGTCATTCGCACCAATAAAATTGATATAGTTTGCCTTGAAGAGAGTAAACTCACAGACCCAAGCCAAAGGGTACTTAGATCTCTGGGCCCAAATCACTCATTTTCATTTATAGTTAAAAATTCTAGGGGGGCTTCGGGTGGGATCATCATTGGAGTGAGTAATAAATTTATTATTTTAGATGTGTGGGAGGGAGAGTTTTCCCTCTCCATCAATGTGAAGAGAGTATCCGATGGCTGGGTTCAAATAGTCACAGCAGTGTATGGCCCTAACGATACACAACTGTGTCCTAGTTTTTGGGACGAGATGACGAGTATCAAAGATAAATGGGATAGCCCGTGGATCCTAGGGGGAGGTTTTAACATTACCAGATTTGCCCACGAAAGAAAGGGGATCGATCGTAATCCCCGAGATCGGAAAGTTTTTAATCAGGTCATCGCACAGCTTGGCCTCATCGATTTGCCTCTTGGCAGTCGTCTCTTTACGTGGTCGGATATGAGAGAAGATCCTAACTTAGCAAGATTAGATAGAGTTCTAGTTTGTAGTAGTTGGGACAACAAGTTCCCATTAGCAGAACTCAAACCGCTTCAAAGACCAACTTCTGACCATGTTCCAATTCGTCTAGACTCGAGAGAAGGGAAAAAAGTGTTGCGAAGATTTCGGTTTGAAAAATGGTGGTTGGACCACGTGGAGGTACACAACCTAACCAAGGAAAGTTGGTCTCAACAGACTTCAGCAGTGGATGCTACTAGTAATATCTGCATCAAATTGCGACGTCTTCGAAGACTTCTATGGAGACGGGAAAATAGATATCGATTCCAATCGAGGGAGCACAAAGAGGAGATTATATGTCAAATGGAGTTGTTAGAAAAACAGGAAGAAGTCAGACAACAAAATATGGAGGAGAACTCTAGGTTAATGGAGTTGAGGAGATCTTTGGAAGAGATATACAGAAGGGAGGAAATAATATGGAAACAGCGGGCCTGTTGTAAATGGTTGAAAGAGAGAGACGCCAACACTGCTTTTTTCCACAAATATGCTTCTACGAGATTTAAAAGCAATAAAATACACTGTCTCAAGATGGATAGGGGCGAGGTACAGGGCCCGCAGATTCAAGATCACGCCTATCATCATTTTAAGCAACTGCTGAAGCAAACACTTATTCAGATTTCAAATGAAAGAGGGTGCCTGGGATGTCACCCCAAACTTAGTGGAGCTAGAGGAAGAATTTAGAGAAGAGGAAATTAAGAAAACTGTTTGGGATTTGGGCCCCGACAAGACACCCGGTCCGGACGGTTTCCCTCTATTTTTTTATAGGATTTTCTGGCAGGAGGTTAAAGAATATTTAAAGCGGATGCTTGATGAGGTCTATACGGGCGAGGCAAGACCTGATAGGATCAATTATTCCTGGATCACATTGATCTGCAAGAAGGAACAGGTAGACTACATTGGGGATTATAGGCCAATTACTTTGTTAAATAGCACTATCAAAATCATTTCCAAGTTGCTAGCTAACCGTATTGCAGAAAAACTCAAGGGTATGATAGGAGATTATCAAATCGGATTTCTTGCGGGTAGAAATATTTTGGAAGGAGTCGCGACAGTATATGAGGTAATCCACTATTGCAAGAAACTTAAGTCGGGGGGTTTCCTACTCAAATTGGATTTTGAAAAGGCATATGATATGATAGATTGGGATTGCCTACTTAAGATTTTATGACTACGTGGATTTGGGGTGAGATGGATTTCCTAGATTGAAAAGTGGCTTCATTCCGCCAAAACACAGATTATAATTAATGGGGAAGTCGGAAAAGAGCTATTACTGAGACGTGGTCTTCGTCAGAGTAATCCTCTGTCTCCACTACTCTTCATTCTAGTTGCAGATGGTTTAAATGAAATGTGCAGAAAGATGGCAAGAGCAGGGTTGATACACGGCCTTGCTGGGGCCCCCTTTATCCCCATCACAAACCTTTAATATGCAGATTGACACACTCATATTTGGAGAAGGTAGCATTAGGGAGGCTATATATATCAAGTGGCTGCTATGCTGTTTTCAAGCCTGGTCAGGTATCCGAATTAACTTCTCCAAGAGTGTTCTCATTAACTTGGGCCCAAGAAATCTCTCACATGCATTTATACTAGATATACTTGGATGTGTAGAGGAGGAGTTCCCGATTAAATACTTAGGCATTCTAATCAAACTAGGAAAGTTATCTAAGCAAGATTGGAGCTCTTTACTTGATGCCTTTGAAAAGAGACTGGAAGGATGGAGAAGTAATTTGCTCTCCTTGGGTGGGCGGGTGGTGTTACTTAATTCGGTATTATCTTCATTACCCTTGTATTATATGTCCTTCTTCCTATTGTCAGGATATGTAAGAACTAGAATAGACAGTATAAGGAAGAATTTTCTGTGGAATGGTGCCCACCGTTCTAAGAAATATCATTGGATTTTATGAGAACAAATTTGTAGACCTTAAAAGGCTGGGGGTTTGGTGTATTGGATTTAAAAAATTTTAACTTATCATTAATGGCAAAATGGTGGTGGCGCTTAATCTCTCGTCCACACGGTTCTTTTCAAAAATTGGTGACAACAAAATATTGTCCTAAGGAGGCTTCCTGGTGTACAATTTCTTGAAGGTTGTACAATATATCTAGTTTCTGGAAGGGTGTAATGATATCTCGTCTTATTGCCTGGCCAAGTTTGGAATTTAAACTAGGTAATGGGCACAATATAGTATTTTGGTATGACAGATGGTGCTCTCAGATCCCTCTAAAATGTTGTTCCCAAGGGCCTACCTACTCTCTAGGGAAAAGGAAGCCAGGGTCTGTAGGTTGTGGGGCTGAACCAGGTGGTGCTTGAATCTTCGGCATCCATTTTCTACTATTGAAAAACTCCAATGTCGAGAGCTGCGATCCCTCCTTAGTAATTTCACGCCTAGTCTAATAGTGGAGGATCTACCTCAATGGAGATGGAGCAAAGATGGGTTCTTTTCCGTCAAATGCACATACAACCATTTTATGGATAGTGGAATCATCTGAGTAATTCCACTTGGATTTGGAAGACGGTTTGCCCGTCCAAAATTAGGGTGTTTCTCTGATTGGCAGTTAAAAAAGCCTTATTTACCTGGCCAGCATTACAAAAAAGATGTTGGATAGGGCCAAACTACTGTATTCTTTGTAATAAGGATGGAGAGTCCACCAATCACCTTCTGTTAAATTGTCTGTTTACCCATGAACTATGGTTGAATTGTGCCCACAAGTTTATGATTAGTATTAACACAGGGGTATGTACTAGTTTTGAGGAAAAATTATGTGTTAGAGGCAAGACTTCACATTTGGCTAGATACCTAGTAGCAGCATTATGTTGGAATGTGTGGAGTGAAAGAAATAGTAAAATCTTTAATTCTACTGCACGCCCATTACATACATATACACGTGCAATTATTCATGATATTTCTCTTAGGGCAGATATACCCTCGGACGAGGAGCGGGTTCAGATCTCAGGTGGGATATCTAGCGAAAAGGACAGCGACACTCTACCGTCTCCGCTCCAGATGTGATCGTTGTGCTTTTTGGAGTCCTTTTGGTGGCCTGGTGATGCTTTTGGTGGACTTTTTGGTATTCTAATGATACTTCTGATGAACTTTTAAGTCCTAATAGCTGTCATTTGAAAACTTATATGTATACTTTTTTTTTTCTAGCTGGTTTGATGTTTTCTTTTATGTATTTTATTTTATTTAAACTTTATTGTAGTTCTATTATCTGCTTGCTAATGGAACGCGGAGGGCTTCCACCCGCCGTTTTTTGCTCAAATACATTAGTCCAGTAGCTTAAAGCAGAGATTGAAATACAGGAATATGAGTCAACATGATAAGAACAAGAGAGCTTAAGATTACAAGTTAAGTGTTCTCGAAAATATTGCTAGACTTCACTCATTCCTTCTAAATAATGAGACAGATACAAACTGCGATATCATGCCCCGAATAGAAAGGGAAGCCTTACTGATGCAGCTGCTGCATGATTCACATCTTTCTAACTTAATCTTGAAGTTTACCAACAATGTTACCTGTAGCCATGCATAGAGATTAACCATCTTAAAGGCCACGTCAAACATACTATTCTCGGAAAGAAGAATAGGAATGCATCATATTATCTAGATAATCTCCAGTTGACATAACACACCTGAAATCACCGCAAATAGATCATAGATACAACTCCAAAGGCAATTATCTGTACACCAAATAATGTCCAGAGTTGCATGCCAAGGTTTATCTTCCGGCGACTGAAGGCGATTGAAACCAAGTCATAATCCTCCTCCGGCGACTGAAGGTGATTGAAGGCGACCTCCGGTAAGTAACAGTCCACTTCTCTCCGTTCATCCTTCTCCTCTCTGTTCCAAAAAAAGAAAAAAAGAAAAAATGAAAGAAGAAGAAAGGGGGAATAGGGAGAAGGAAGGGAGAGAAAGAGAAGAGGCGAAGAAGAAGAGTAGTGCACTCTTTGCCTCAGCTTTATCATCATCGGCAGAGTTCGGGGGTAAGTTGGGAGGTGGGGTACGACCTTCAACCACTCATCTTCACCGATGGATTTTGGATGGCACTAGATGGTAAGGGGCAAAAACCGAGAGGATGTCTCTAGTGACGAGCACAAAAACCCAAAGCACAAGAGGAAAAGCTGGTCGGAGGTGATCAAGAATTCGCCAGTGAAGGAGGTACATCCCCCTTCCTCCTTGGTGATCCCCTCCACCAATACCCAAGTATTGACTGTAAGAGTTCATATTACAGTGAAGAAGTACTTGCACTTCTTGCAACGGCCAGGGGTGAGAAATCTCATATTGCCGAGAAGGAAAAAGAGTAACAGTGAGTTTGGCAGACGGTCAAGTCCCGTAATACAATCAGGAGAGAGCGAACCACGGCTTCTATACAGAATGCCAAAGGAGACAAGAAGAGAAAATACTCTCCGACAAGAAAATCGACACATGGTAGCCCAGAAGCCTACTGGATTTGTGGAAAATATGGTCATTTTAAGGTTGAGTGTCCATTCATCAAGTATAGATTTTGTAAGGTATAGGGCCATCGAATTGGAGAGTGCCCGATTGCTCCAACAAGGAAGGATGGGCTACATGGAAGACTAGCCCAAACTAGGGAGGGACTGAAGTGGTAGGAGCCACCACAACAAATTCCCATAGCTCAAAACCCCTTGGGAACAATCAAACAAAACCAACAACCAAAACCAATAGCTTTCATCCCGACATTGGAATTGGCCACGGCAGAACAACAACTTTCTAGAACTGTAGGTGTGATATATCTAGGCAATGGAAATCCAACAGCAATGGAAATCATAGACACTAAGAACTTTGTTTATGAAATTCGCAAACCATTCTTGGAGATTGGATAGGAATGGTGACAAATTTCTCACCTAATTCCCATCAAAGGAAGGACTGGCTTATGCATCAAGCAAACCTTTGATTGTATGCCGAGACTCTGAGGCAAACTTCAAAGTTCGCTGTTGGAGAGGGGACGAAGACTCTCGAGTTTACCTATTCCCGGTTACAGCGTGGGTAGCCATCCATGGCATCCCAATCCATCACTGGAATAGAACTGATGTAAGTAAATTATTAGCTAAATATGCTCAGGTGCTGGATATCAGTAATCAAACAATCATGAAGTCAATTCTAGACTTTGCTAGAGTCATTATTGGATGTGAGAATCTTGCGAGGATTCCCCGACAATTCCATGTAGTCATGGGAGATCAACTTTACTTCATCAAAATTGAAATTACTTGTAAGTTTGATAGGATAGACCATACCTCACCGGAGTATACTCTTCCGATCAATACCTCGTTCTCGGTGGAGGAGGAAAAGACGCCTGCAGTCGACACGACCGGTTCATCCGATCAGTCGCCGTGTGGTGTCACACTACCTCTCGCCAGTGCCCGAAGGAGCTACACGTGGAAGAGGGTTAAACAGAACCTTGGGACTGCTGGTCAGAACCAGAATATAGACAAAAGAAGGCTCTCAACCAATACAGAAGGGAGAAGGATAGGATCGGGTAATCCCATGGGAAGCAAAGGGAAAGAATCCCAATCGACTTTTGTCGAACCACCAAAAATCCACCAGACTTGGAAAGAGGACAACAATCACCCTGAGGTAACAAAAGTACAACCATCACTTGGTCAATTGAACCTCCCTGGAGAGGCAACTTCCCAACAACCTTTCCCCCCGACGTGGGAAAGGAACATCAACAGAAGGGGAAAAAGAATCAAAGCTACAGAGAGGCACCTTTGCCATAGATAAACATGGCTCAAATTTTGGCATCATCGGTAGAGATTCAAGGGGACGGCTGATTTTGGGAGTTTCTAGAGGGGCACACCATTTTTCTTAGTGAGCCCACTTAAAAATTTACTTTTATTTACAATTTTATCATTTAAATTTTAAGGTAAAAATGCATTCATCTTCAATCTCTCTATTCTCTCTCTCTTATCTCCGCCACCGCCATTACCCTTCCGCCGCTGTCATCCCTGCTCTCCTCCGCCACTATAGTAGATCTCTCTCTCTTCTATCTCTCAACTCTCTCCGAATCTTTCCCCCAAGAAATTACCAGTCGATCTCTCTCATCCTTCAACCTCTCCTTCAACCTCTCTTGAAAGAGAGATGCAAGACCCCCCAAAGATTGAATCTTTTTTTCATAAAAAAGAGCCGAAATTGGAATAGAAATAAAATCGTTTCTCTTCTCATTCTCGTTCCTCTCCCTTTGAATCGAATCGATCTCGGGAATATCGTCGGAGATCGAGGTGGTGGAAGAGAGGAGAGAGGGCAGAGGAGGAGGGGAGTTGGAGACGGTGGAGGCCTTAAAGATGGATTTGGATTCACTGGTCTTTTTGATCCAAATTAGACAGTTCAGATCCGATAAGGTGAATCCGGAACTGTAAGTCCGGATCTACCATAGACGATCCAGACTGTCTAGCTCGAAACTTGTTGCAATATTTGGAGAAAAATAGGAAAGGATAATTTTTGGAATTTTAAGTGTGCTCACTAGAAAATACCCTCTTTTTTTCAAAAGAGAGAGTGGAGATACTAGGAAAAGTGGGCTCACTAGGAAAAAAAGGTGTGCTCCTTTGGAAATTCCCCTGACTTTGGATCTCTCGAAGTGGGAGAGAACAGAGGGGCTCGGTTTGGGAAGGTGGAGGGAGGGACTTTCGGAGGGAGGAGTGGAAAAGGAGGAACTGGGAGAGGAGAAGACTTTGCGCAGCTCTCCGAGAGAGGAGAGGAAGGATTTCGAGGAAGGGAGAGGAAAATACTGTGCGCATTTATTGAGCATGGAGATTAACGAGGTGAGTGCCTCGGGCCAACAACCCCCCACCCAACAAACCCCCAACCATGATTCGCCTGGGGTCTGCAAACAAAGTAAGGGGCTCAAGATGGATGACTTCAAAGGGGACCACTATGGGGACAAATTTCTCCAGGGAGTCGAAATGAATCCAGGGGTAACCCAAATAGAGAATGGGGATGGGAAGCTTGATAATGATGCATATGGAGTTGATGTTGCGGCTGTTCCATAGCCTCACACTCTACTGAAGTAAAGGAAGCCCAGATGAACCTAGCGACAGCTGATATTGTGGGCTGCTCTAAAACCAATGTCTCTCTAAGTGATTACATGGGCTTCCTCACAATACTTAAAAATCTGGATAATTTTACCAGAGACACAATAGTCAAATTATTAGAGAATGTGATGAAAGAGGAATAAATAAGAACCACCATGAAACCAAGGCGTGGAGAGGCCTCTCGCCTCCCGAAAAGAATACGAGATAGGAAGAGACTCCAGATCAGAGCAAGGGCTCAGGATTCGGTAGGAATCTTACAAGAGTAGTCGGTCATGCCCTCCTTGGACAGATTATCAACAAATGATACAAGGATTATTAAAGCCATAGAACCAGCCCCAATTAACTTGGAGACCATGGATAATTCACATAGGGATCTTGAGCCGGAGAAGGAGACCCTCGAAAATAGACAAGTGATCCCTGCTGTCACTCCAAGCAGACGGAGCATAAGACTGGAGGAGAAAAGGGGGGACAATAATATCAGGCTAGTCAAATCGCAGTTTCAGCTACCAAGCGTAATTCTCTCCTCTCGGAACTCATTCCAGACATCTCTCATTTTAATATTGATATGCTGAATTTAATTCCAAATAATATGTTATTTTCTATAGCTGAGATTTGTGATATTGACATGGAACTAGAGGAAATAGAAACTAATAATATTTTAGCACAACTTAGATCCCTAGATGAACCTAAGTTGGCGAAGGAGAGTAAAACGAGGGATTAGTATCACCCATCATTTGTGGAGAAGTTTTTTACCATTATCCAATGAACTGTATGTTTTGTAAGAGCTATTCAAGAAACATCCACTATCTACTAAGCTGCACAAGCAAATTGCTTAAAAAATCTTATGCCAACTTGTTCAAGAAACAATGAAACTGTCATGGCCTTAAAAAAATCGTAATGCAAGCTTACCCCACATGCACTCATCAGAACATCCATATTTCATTGTGCTGTCAGTACTATCAATGAATATGTGCGTTTTGTCAATAAATGTTTATTTCATACAATAATTTGCTAACAATTGACATAACTGTTGGCAAAAATAAAAAAATAAAAAAAAATAAAAGAGAAAAGAAAAAGAAAAAGAAAAGAAAGAAAAAGAGGGATTCACAATTTAAGCCAAAAATGACTAATACACAGATCATCTAACAGAGATAAATCTGCATTTTGATCTAAGAAAGGATAAAATATGACCCTCATAGGGTCATGTTTTGCTTATATAATATTAATAGATGATCTCTCCATAAATTAACAAATGCCAGTCATTGAGGCCTTGAGAATGGCTAAGAAGGCAAAACGCAGATCCAAAATGCAAAGTCTCAAATGATGAAAATTATCCTTATTTGTACCCAAACGCGGGTTTAATCAATCAAGATATGATGCTGCGAGCTAAAAAGCGGATCATCAATTATAGAGAGATCCGCATTTGACTTTTCTTTTTTAAGCTCATGATTAGAGTTAAATATAATGAAAATGCGAGCCCTAGAGGGTCGCGTTTTCATTCCAAAGTCTCAAGAGATGAAAATCACCTTCACTGACACTCAAATGCAGGTGTCACGCAAGCTGTAAGGAGATAAAATACGGATCTAAAAGCTGAGATTTGTGTTTCAGTTACAAATCCAAGTGATTAAATGTTTCAGTTACAAATCTTGGAGATTTAATACAAATCCAGTGGATTAAAGATAGAAAATTAATTCTCAATTTAAGGAGGCCATTAATTGGACAGTTACACCAATTCAAAAGTCTTCAGACCTAATAACCAAAGGCTGAGCTGGAAAAGGGGTTGGATTATCTCCACTTTGAGCTTATGCTAAAGAACTAGAGTTCTTTCTCTTCGAGAGCTTTTCAAAGACTGCCAACTCAAGAGTTCGTATTCGGATCGTCAACGAAGAGGAGGATCATCCTCCATGGTTACAACAGAACTCAAGCCTTAAACAAAGAGGAATCACTTTCCTCATCTTCTGTAAATGGGCGAACTTTCATATTGTAAATCTCTTTTCGAGTTTTTAATAAAATCAAATTTATGGAAAACAGAAGATTGGCGACTCCACTAGGGAGCCTAATCATCTCCGATGATACGGCCGTTACCCAATCCGACAAAGTTCTAGTTGGCACTACGGTCGAGTCACTCTTCATCAAGTTCGATCAAGAGAAGTACAAGGAATTCCTCTCCTCTGGCTCTATGAGTCCAAAATCCTTGCGGAAATATCACAAGGTCTCAACTAACTCAGTCTCTAACGAGGCTATAAAATTTAAAGTTTTGCCTATAGACTTTTTAGACCAGTCTAGTCTTAAAGAAGAAATTTCTCCTCCCTCAGCACAAGGCTCCGGGTCTGCCCCATTTAAAACCCGTGTTGATCTTAAGGGGATGAATCAGGATCCCATCAATCATAATGGAAAACAACCATTTTCTGATCTTTAAGGAGATAATATTGAATTGAAGGTTCCTCTCACTCGCACCATAAAGAGAAATCTGAGAAGCAGTAAGGCTCGCGCTTTCCGCAGAGCCATGAAAGAAAGAAATACTATTGAACCACAACAACACGAAACTCCGATTTGCTTATGGAGACCAAAAAGTGAAGTTGTAGTCCCTAACAAGAAACTGGACCAAGACGCGGATGGGCCCATTCGCATTTCTTACAAGAAACGTCGCTCACCCACCAACTACAAACGTAGACGTTACATTCACATTTCACATACTAAATGCGGGTCCCAACATCACATTTTTGAAGCAAAACACAGGCCTCAGGGTCGTGTTTCAGAAGTAACACGCCAATCTCAGACCATGTTCCAGAAGTTAAACGCAGACCACATACCCGCATTCTTGAAGCTAGATGCGGATTTCAAATCTGCATCTCAACAGAAAAATACGGGCCTTAGAGTCGCGTTTAAGAAGAAAGTTTAGCCTCTAAGACTCACGGACTTTCAGTCCCAGTTATAGCTTCATCAGAAGCTCATTCTCCGGCCACAATGGCTAAAGTGAGGTTTGCTCCGGGAATTTTCAAGGGGGTAGAAACTCGTATTCCAAAGATACTATTTGGAGAAGATGTTACCCCTGCCATTAATCTCACGAGTTCCAATACATGGGGACCTTAGGAAATTTCTTGATAAGAAAAGAGAAAAATCTCAAGTGTCTCACTGTCATTGTGAATAGTTGATCAATGCGGTGTTGTCTCATTGTTCCTCAATCAGACTCATCAACACTTTTCTAGTCTGAAGAGTGTGTTCAGTGATATTCATGGTGTCTTTCAAAGACCCGACTTCAGAAGGGGGTGATAATACTTTTAGATTACTGGAAGATGACTGGAATCTCCTTCGATAAAGAAGAAACAGTAAATTTTATTGTCACAGAATCTCAAACTTCTAACTCGTTCCTTGAAAATTCTGCCTCTGCATATATGGCATAGGGAAATCCTGAAGAGTTTATGAAAAGAATGGATGAGAAGGAGAAGGTCATCCAGAAACAACAGGAGTCCACAAGTAAGATCAGGAGAATGCTTCAATTCCTAATCATAGAGCAAATGAAGAATAAAAGAGAATTTTCTTCCAAAAGTTCCCGCATCCCTAAGAAGGACTAAAGAATGAGAAAAAATAATGAACCTCGTACTCCTCCTAGGAGCACTGATAGTGAGGAACATGAAGAAGATAATCATTTTGAACACTCGTGCTATTAATCTGATAATTCAGAACATGAAGGCAATCCACATGCTGTTTTGATGGAGAGTTTTCAGAACTAACTCAACGCTCTCGTTCATAAGAGCAAGTTGCAAGAGCTGGAGGTCATAAGGCCTTATCAATGGAGTGGGAGAATATACCATTCTTAGAAAATTACAAGCATCTAAAACTCAAATCTTTTGATGGTAAAGAGTCGCCAAACCAGCACCTTTACTATTTCAAATGACAAATAGAGAATTTGGCCGGAAATGACCCTATCATTACACATATTTTTGTTAGTACCCTTACGGGTCTAGCATTTGAATGGTTCCGAAAATTGGAGCCAGGAATTGTCAACTCGTGGAATGATATGTAAAATGCATTCTTGACCAGATTCTACGAAGATGATATGGAGATCTTAGTACTAGCACTCCTTACTACAAAGCAAAAGAAGGGAGAGTTGGCTTGAAACTTCACAAATATATTCAGAAATAATTTTTTAAGATGTCCGCACGGGATGCCAAAAAATACTATAGTAAAACCTACAGGCATAACCTCTCTACTAAAGTTCTCACCAGGATGGGGGCTGTGAAACCTTCTACTTAGAAAGAACTATCAACACAAGCTGAAGAGGCCGAGGAAATTGCACAATGACTTGAGGTTGAAGGAGGAAGACCAAAAAAAAATAATTCTGTAACATCTCAATCGTCTCGATCTAAAAGAAAGTGATAATGGCAATAGATGCTCCAAGCCCCGTTAAACCTCCTCCCATGAGGACTCCTCCATCAAGGGCTCCTCAAAAACAATATTCTTTTAAGGATGAGCACAAACTCACTATTTTCAATCTGCTCATGAAGAGGATTATACTGAAATTGCCAAGAAGTAGGAAATGTTGATGATCCAAATTACTGCATGTATCATAGGATCATTAACCATCCTATCAAGAATTGTTATGTCCTAAAGAAAAAAATTTAAGCCTTATTGGATGCCAATGTCATCAAGTTACAACCAAAGTGATAACAAATATGGTGCTTTTCAAATTTGAAAAAGCTTCAGATTGGTTAGAATCAACTATTTATGACGGAGTTCAGCCAATTCCTAAAGGTACAATGAGGATTATATAATACGATTCTCGTCAACAACAAAAGAAAGGATTATCTCCCTTTAAGACATCAAAAGAAGAGATAATGTGGGTACATCAAAATTTTCTCATGGACAAGCAGTAAACTTCAAGTTCATCTAAAAAGAAGTCTAAAGAAAAATCACACACCTCCAGCACTGTCACTGCAGTCCATGAAGATAACACAATAGTTCATTCTCTTTCAGACTTAGAAGATGAACTCAAAGAATCATTGGCATTCAATGAAGACCAACAACAACCTTCCGGAACGTGTTCAGGAAGAGATTACTTGAAAAATTACGATCATGTGGTTGAAGCTCAGCTTCCGGAGAGGAACAAGTAGAAAGAGCTTAAGTTTAATAAAACTCTTAAAAATAAAGAAAAGGAGGCAATAGAAAGTTCCAAGAAGCCTTTTCAGTTTGATGTGTTGGCACAATTTGCTAACATTCCTACTAGGATAACTCTGTATGAGCTCCTAAGACTGTCCAAGTAAACCAGAGAGGCCTTAAGGGAAGCTATGCAAGATTCTAAAATCTTTCTGGCCCAAATTCTAGAAATAACAGAAGAAGTTTGTGTAGCATGCCATCAAACGTCTAAGAAAATATGTAATAATCCTTATTTTTTTCATAATTAAATGAATAACAAATAAACATAATAATTTAAACTATTCATCTTCCCTCTTTTATAACATCCCAAATTCATTCATTTTTCTAACCTTTTAAATTCTATAACCCTCAAAACCTTTTAAATTCCATAACTCCTCAAATCCTTTGAATTCCATAACTCCCTAAACCCTTCACATTCTATAACTCCTAAATCTAACACTATATAAACCCAACCTCTTTTCTAAATTCAATCTTACACTCATCCTCTTAAAAAAAAAATTCTCTCTCTCACTTTTTTGGAGCATCTCGTCGAACCGCTGTCGTTAGCCTCGCCGAAGTTTTGACAAAGAAACTCCTATTTCTTTCTTCCCTTGCTCTACTATTTGAGGTTGGTATTAATTTCTTAAATTTCTATTGCATTTATTTAATTAGACCCTAGGATTAGCTCACACCATATCTAACGACCCTAATAAAAGATATCCACCATCTTATAGACCCAATAAGATGGATTCAAACCCATTTATTGATTTCAAATAGAATTTAGGGTGATCCTACAATTTTAGGCCAAAACATTATCTATAAATCAATTAGGAGATTCGTCTCAAAAATAAATATAAAATAAAATAGGAAGGAAATAATTTATCATTTAAATGAAATCTTTATATGCTAAACTTATCCAATAAATCCAACAAACATAAAATCAAATAAAAACATAACCACATAAGAGTTGAATTATATTTTTGTTAACATAGACTTCAAGATTAGTATTAATACAGCATATGTCCAGCTGAGCCCATCTTACACATCCTATAAGCCTCTCTTGCCAAACAAATAAGATTATAGTTCGATGAGAATTAACCAATTCAAATGTTTATAAAATATGTAACTAACAACTTATTAGGACAACATTAGAAGTTAATTTTCTACACTAATATTATTTAACTTTAAGATTAATACTAAGTGCTTTATGAAAATTAGAAATTCCCTAAAAATCACGTGAATTTATGATGAATAATTTTTAACAAATATATTATAATTTTATGTGTAGATTGCTTCGTGTGATTGTCAATTGGTAGACCTTCGCAAATCGATGTGAGTTCTTTTTGGACTCACTAAACATGCTAATTTTTCTTTAGAAATATTACTTCAATTATATCATCTAAATTTGTGATTACAAATACTATTTCTTTATATTGTTAGAATTTAATTTGAAGAAGCTAAATGTGTTATTACAAGTGCAATCATTGACATATCTGTTATTTCTTTATGATGTTAGAAATTAAATGATTACTTATTAAATTACAGCATGTAGTTAGGTTTTTAATAAATCATGAAAAAGGCTATAATCGTGGAAACATACTGTTTGTGATATCATTCTATATCGGTATCTAGAAAAGTTTTGTATGCTGGTTCTCTAATTAAGGAACGTGCAATGCACGGAAAACCTCCCAGTATTCATACACTGGCCTGGCCGATATCTGTATGATATCTCAAATCAGTAAATCCTTGATATAACCAATTGTGATTTATTGAATAAAATATAAAACGGATTCTATAAATTATATTGTTAACAAATTAACAAAATCTAATTGAAATATTGTACCCGAAATTCAATATACAAGTTATGAAAACCAGAATTTAGACATGCATGTACTATACTTAAATGACACTGGGTTGGGGGAGAAACTGAGTGATGGAAATATACTTTGTTTCGGTTGTAAACTTGTTAAGTTGTACAACTGAATATTTCGCACACCATGGGTGCGTGATGATTTGCTGGATCATACCTGACTATAATTCATGTTTGCCGACGGCAGGTCCGACTCAGCACCGTACAATCCTGTGACCATTTCCTGGGTCTGTACAGGAAACAATCGAAACAGTTGTATCCCATCACTTAGCTTTTCCAATTACATGACATCTTAGATAAAAATACCCCTATTATAGAGTTGACTTTACTAAAATGATAAACTTGCTATGATTGTGACCATACTAAAAGATATTTGCTTTAACCTGTCACTTAATATTATCGTTAATTATGGATTTAATGTTTTTCTAAGACTTGCATTTTTACCATGTTAGACATAATTATTACATCACATTTTTCTGTATTTATTGTGTTGGTTATCTGACGACCTCGATATGCATGTCCAGTGACTGAGTTGAACCCTGTTGATCCTACCGTGGAAGACATGGAGTATTTTGCTGAAGTGACCGAAGATCAGTACTTATCATGTACTTAGTTTGTATTAAATGCAGTCTTTTCATGTTCTTGAACCTATCATTCCTTAATGGATGTTATTTAAAGTTATCCAGTATCGTCCTTCTGTTTTCTTTATGTAATAGACTTCATGGATCAATGAATGTCAGTTTATTTATCTACGTGTATTTATTCTTTGTGGCTGTGATATTATAATTGAGGCTTTAGCATATTCAAACTGAATATGTTACCGGTACCTACTACACGTGCTCGTATACCGTATATTGGGAGCGGGGCGTGACAGGTATTTTAGTGGTATCAGAGCCAGGTTCAAAAATGAGTTGACCCAACAAGGTTGAGTTAACTTAGAATTGATCCTAAGTTTGAGATCACAGCCATATGAATAAATGTAGATATTGAAGACTTCATTACCATATCTCTTGATTCAAACTTCCTTTAATTCCATTTTTCCTTATCTTCTTCAGTACGATGACACTAAATAATGAATCTGAATCGAACTCGAACACTAGCTCAATTAATGCCGCAGAGATGTTGGGAGTACTTCGTGGAATAATGGAAGCACAACAACAACAAACTCAGATGATGCGTACTGGAATTACGGCAGCATTAGAACAAATCAATGCGCCTAGACCACAACGAGTTGGGAGTATTTCTGATTTTCGACGCCTTCATCCTGCAACTTTCTCTGGAACAGTTGGACCACTTGAAGCTGAACAGTGGTTAGCCGAGATGGAGGATCTTCTTACAGCTGCACGAATTCCTAAGGAGGATAAGGTTGATGTTGTGAAGATCCAACTGACGGATGTAGCTAGAACCTGGTGGCAAGCTGAAAGAGACCGACTGGAACAACCAATCGTATGGGAAGATTTTACTAAGAGTTTTTACACAAGGTTCTTTCCAAAGGCATCTCGAAGGGAGATGGAACAACAGTTCATCAACCTGAAACAAGGAGGAAAGTCTGTAGAAGAGTATGCAGCTGAATTTGTCCGTTTGAGCCGATTTGCACTATACATGGTTGTTGATGAAGAAGATCGAGCTCATCGATTCCAGCAAGGTTTAAGATTGGACATCCAGAAATATTTGGTGTCTTCCAAACTTGAGACTTATGCTGATGTGATTGATGTCGCAAGAGGTATAGAGCAAGTCATTAATAAAGAGAAGCGAGTTCAAACAATATCGAAGAGGTCTTTCAATCAAGTATCTGGAGAATCTATTTCCAAAATGGGTCCTACCGAGAAGCGACCTTCCATCCCTCATCCTCAAAAGCTCATATGCAACTTCTGTCAGAAACCTGGTCATCTCAAGAAAGACTGCAGAGCTGCTAATGGACTATGTTTGGCCTGTGGATCGACTGAACATACTTTGATGAATTGTCCGAAGAGGAGAATTAGTGAAGAAATGTCTCGACCTGCTATTCCCCTACAACAAAGGAATGCAGGGCTCAATCAAGACAGACAACCTCTTACTTCTCAAAAGAAAATGTTCCAGCAAGCTCTGAAAAATAAGGGAGTGGACCATGGTCAGAGTCAAGCTTTCAATCTCACTGCGGAACAGGCTGAAAATTCCAATGAGGTGGTGACATGTACAATTTTAGTACATGGTACACCAGCTTTTACACTATTTGATTCTGGAGCTTCACATTGTTTCATTTCATCTGCTTTCGTATCCCTTCATGACATTCCATGTGATACTTTGACATCTAATTGGAACATTAATACGGGTAATGCAGCTATAATATCTAGTAAAGTGTGTAGACTATATCCTGTGGTAGTATGTAGAAGGGAGTTCTATGCCAATTTTCTTATAATCGAACCTAGTGGATTCGATGTTATACTTGGAATGGACTGGCTTAGTACTTTCCATGCAGTGATTGATTGTCGAAAGAAAAGTGTCATATTTCGAATTCCGAATCACCCAGAATTTGAATTTCTTGGAGGTAGTAAGACACTAGAGTCAGCAAAATTTAGAGGTAGATCAACAAGTGAAATCTTCATCATGATAGACGAAAAAGATGAAGATATTCCGGTGGTGTCAGAATATCTTGATGTATTTGCAGATAAGTTTACTGGATTACCACCTGAGAGAGCAGTAGAATTTTCTATTGATCTTATTCCCGGTACGACGCCTATATCTAAAGCACCATACCGAATGGGACTAGTAGAATTGGCAGAAGTGAAACGTCAATTGACGGAGCTTGAAGATCAAGGATTCATTAGACCCAGCACCTCGCCGTGGGGATCACCAATCTTACTTACGGGAAAGAAAGATGGGAGTAAGAGGCTTTGCATTGACTACCGAGGATTGAATCAAGTCACGATCAAGAACAAATATCCTTTGCCTAGAATCGATGACTTGTTCGATCAACTCGGGGGAGCTAAAGTTTTTTCTAAGTTGGATCTCAAGTCAGGATATCATCAAATAAGAGTCAAGAAGGAAGATATACAGAAGACTGCTTTTCGAACTCGATATGGCCATTATGAATTTCTAGTAATGCCATTTGGAGTGACAAACGCACTGGCTGTATTTATGAATTTGATGAACCAAGTGTTTGCTCTATACCTGGACAAATTCGTAGTTGTGTTCATCGATTATATTTTAGTATACTCCAAAAATGATGAAGAACATGTCGAACATTTGAGAATTGTGTTGGAGACTCTTCGAAAAGAGAAACTCCACGGCAAACTTAGTAAGTGCGAGTTTTGGCAGAAAAGTATATCTTTTCTGAGACATATCATCTCTGGAGAAGGAATCTCGGTTGATTCGCGCAAGATCGAAGCAGTGAAAAACTGGCCTGTCCCGAAGAATGTGTTCGAAGTTAGGAGCTTTCTTGGATTGGCTGGTTACTATCGAAAATTTGTTCAAGATTTCTCGAAGATCGCAGGACCCTTGACCAAGTTAATGAAAAAGGATGAGAAGTTTGTGTGGTCATGTGAATGTAATGAAACTTTCGAAGAGTTGAAGATTCGACTTACTTCTGCACCAATTTTGGCGATTCCAGATGGAACAGGTGGAATGGTTGTATTTAGTGACGCATCTGAAAGAGGACTATGATGTGTGTTAATGCAACATGGACGAGTGATTGCTTATGCATCTCGTCAATTGAAGTCTCATGAGAAGAACTACCCAACGCATGATTTGGAGTTAGCAGCAGTAATTTTTGCTTTAAAGATTTGGAGACACTACTTGCTTGGAGATCGTGTGGATATTTATACTGATCATAAGAGCCTTAAATATGTTTTTACTCAGAAGGAGCTCAACATGAGGCAAAGAAGATGGTTAGAACTAATGGCAGACTATGATATCAACTTAAAATATCATCCCGGTAAGATTAATGTAGTTCCTGATGCTTTCAGTAGAAAACCAATGGCGATGTATCTTACCCAGCAAAAGAAGTTGCTCGAAGAGATGAGGAGGCTAGACTTAGAAGTCATCTTGCCAAAATCAAAAGTACAATTTATGGCCTTACAAATCTAATCATCATTAGTTGAGAAGATCAAAGAATGCCAGAAAGACGACCCCAAACTACAGAAATTTCGAAGTGAAGTTGAATCTGGACGGAGATCAGACTTAAACATTCATGCTGATGGATCACTTCGATTTAAGAACAGACTTTGTGTGCCAAAGGGAAATGTTCAAGAAGAAGTTCTTTCGGAAGCTCATAGTTCAACATATTCAGTACATCCGGGAGGCACGAAGATGTACCAAGACTTGAAGCAACACTTTTGGTGGCACGGAATGAAGAGAGAAATTGCTCGATTTGTATCCAAATATTTGGTATGCCAACAGGTAAAGGCGGAACATCAGAGGTCACCGGGACTTTTGCAACCTTTGCCAATACCCAAATGGAAATGGGAGGAAATTACTATGGATTTCGTTACGGCCTTGCCGCGAAGTCCTAAGGGTAATAATGCTATATGGGTTATCGTGGATCATCTCACAAAATCGGCTCATTTTATCCCATTTCGTGTTGGACAGTCGACGGAAACATTAGCAGAGAAATACATGCATGAGATTGTACGACTTCATGGTGTTCCAATCAGTATTGTATCAGATAGAGATACTAGATTTAAATCTCATTTTTGGAAGAGTTTGCAAGAAAGTTTGGGATCTAAACTTAAATTTAGCAGTGCTTATCATTCTCAAACTGACGGACAATCAGAGAGAACTATCCAAACTTTAGAGGATATACTTAGAGCATGTATGCTAGATTTTGGTAGGTCTTGGGAAGATCACCTTCATCTTGTTGAATTTTCTTACAACAACAGTTATCAAGCAATTATCAAGATGGCGCCATTTGAAGTATTATATGGAAAGAAATGTCGATCACCGGTTTATTGGGATGATATTGGAGAAAGAAAACTTTTGGGACCAGAGATGATTACTCAAACAGTGGATAAGGTCAATCTGATTCGTAAACGCCTAAAGGCTGCTCAAGACAGGCAGAAGAAATGGACGGATACTCATCGAAGTTTTTTGGAATTTCAAGTTGGAGATTTAGTATTCTTGAAAATATCACCATCTAAAGGTATTATTCGATTCGGTTCACGAGGAAAGCTTAGCCCAAGATTTATTGGTCCTTTTGACATTGTGGAGAGAGTTGGAAAAGTATCATATCGTCTAGCACTTCCCCCATCCTTAAAAGGTGTTCATAATGTGTTTCATATATCCCAACTCAAACGCTATGTTCGGGACGCGAATCATATATTAGATTATTCAGAGTTAGAGCTCAAACCAGACCTCTCCTATCAAGAACAACCAGTAGCTATCATCGAGTGACGAGAGAAAGTTTTGAAGAGTAAAGTCATTCCCCTCGTTCTAGTTTGGTGGAATCATCGATCACCTAAAGAAGCAACCTGGGAACGGGAAGACGATATCCGTGAACAGTATCCGCACCTTTTTGATTAAAACTTCTGGTATTGTTCTATCTCTTATTTAATTTCGAGGACGAAATTATTTTTCTAAGGGGGATAGAATGTAATAATCCTTTTTTTTTTTCATAATTAAATGAATAACAAATAAACATAATAATTTAAACTATTCATCTTCCCTCTTTTATAACATCCCAAATTCATTCATTTTTCTAACCTTTTAAATTCTATAACCCTCAAAACCTTTTAAATTCCATAACTCCTCAAATCCTTTGAATTCCATAACTCCCTAAACCCTTCACATTTTATAACTCCTAAATCAACACTATATAAACCCAACATCTTTTCTAAATTCAATCTTACACTCATCCTCTTAAAAAAAAAATTCTCTCTCTCACTTTGTTGGAGCATCTTGTCGGACTGCTGTCGTTAGCCTCGCCGAAGTTTTGACAAAGAAACTCCTATTTCTTTCTTCCCTTGCTCTACTATTTGAGGTTGGTATTAATTTCTTAAATTTCTATTGCATTTATTTAATTAGACCCTAGGATTAGCTCACACCCTATCTAACGACCCTAATAAAAGATATCCACCATCTTATAGACCCAATAAGATGGATTCAAACCCATTTATTGATTTCAAATAGAATTTAAGGTGATCCTACAATTTTAGGCCAAAACATTATCTATAAATCAATTAGGAGATTCGTCTCAAAAATAAATATAAAATAAAATAGGAAGGAAATAATTTATTATTTAAATGAAATCTTTATATGCTAAACTTATCCAATAAATCCAACAAACATAAAATCAAACAAAAACATAACCACATAAGAGTTGAATTATATTTTTGTTAACATAAACTTCAAGATTAGTATTAATACAGCATATATCCAGCTGAGCCCACCTTACACATCCTATAAGCCTCTCTTGCCAAACAAATAAGATTATAGTTCAATGAGAATTAACCAATTCAAATGTTTACAAAATATGTAACTAACAACTTATTAGGACAACATTAGAAGTTAATTTTCTACACTAATATTATTTAACTTTAAGATTAATACTAAGTGCTTTATGAAAATTAGAAATTCCCTAAAAATCACGTGAATTTATGATGAATAATTTTTAACAAATATATTATAATTTTATGTGTAGATTGCTTCGTGTGATTGTCAATTGGTAGACCTTCGTAAATCGAGGTGAGTTCTTTTTGGACTCACTAAACATGCTAATTTTTCTTATAGAAATATTACTTCAATTATATCATCTAAATTTGTGATTACAAATACTATTTCTTTATATTGTTAGAATTTAATTTGAAGAAGCTAAATGTGTTATTACAAGTGCAATCATTGACATATCTGTTATTTCAATATGATGTTAGAAATTAAATGATTACTTGTTAAATTACAGCATGTAGTTAGGTTTTTAATAAATCATGAAAAAGACTATAATCGCGGAAACATACTGTTTGTGATATCATTCTATATCGGTGTCTAGAAAAGTTTTGTATGCTGGTTCTCTAATTAAGGAACGTGCAATGCACGGAAAACCTCCCAACATTCATATACTGGCCTGGCCGATATCTGTATGATATCTCAAATCAGTAAATCCTTGATATAACCAATTGTGATTTATTGAATAAAATATAAAACGGATTCTATAAATTATGTTGTTAACAAATTAACAAAATCTAATTGAAATATTGTACCCGAAATTCAATATACAAGTTATGAAGACCAGAATTTAGACATGCATGTACTATACTTAAATGACACTGGGTTGGGGGAGAAACTGAGTGATGGAAATATACTCTGTTTCGGTTGTAAACTTGTTAAGTTGTACAACTGAATATTTCGCACACCATGGGTGCGTGATGATTTGCTGGATCATACCTGACTATAATTCATGTTTGCCTGACGGCAGGTCCGACTCAGCACCGGACAATCCTGTGACCATTTTCTGGGTCTGTACAGGAAACAATCGAAACAGTTGTATCCCATCAGTTAGCTTTTCCAATTACATGACATCTTAGACAAAAATACCCCTATTATAGAGTTGACTTTACTAAAATGATAAACTTGCTATGATTGTAACCATACTAAAAGATATTTGCTTTATCCTGTCACTTAATATTATCGTTAATTATGGATTTAATATTTTTCTAAGACTTGCATTATTACCATATTTGACATAATTATTACATCACATTTTTCTGTATTTATTGTGTTGGTCGCTATCTGACGACCTGGATATGCATGTCCAGTAACTGAGTTGAATCCTGTTGATCCTACCGCGGAAGACATGGAGTATTTTGCTGAAGTGACCGAAGATCAGTAGTTATCATGTACTTAGTTTGTATTAAATGCAGTCTTTTAATGTTCTTGAGCCTATCATTCCTTAATGGATGTTACCTAAAGTTATCCAGTATCGTCCTTCTGTTTTCTTTATGTAATAGACTTCATGGATCAATAAATGTCAGTTTATTTATCTATGTGTATTTATTCTTTGTGGCTGTGATATTATAATTGAGGCTTTAGCATATTCAAACATAATATGTTGCCGGTACCTGCTACACGTGCTCGTATACCATATATTGGGAGCGGGGCGTGACAAAATATCTTGTAAACTTTCTCTCGGAGGATATGCAAGTGAAGAATAACAAGCATTACCGACCTTTGTACTATAAATGTTACATAGGGTCAACGGAGATTGACCAAATTCAAGTCGATCCTGGATCCACTTTGAGCATAATGCCAAGGAGGGTACTGCGGTACCTTGGGGTCTATATGAATAGACTGACATCAACAAATATAACCATTTTCGGATTCAATGCTAATGATTGTAAACTCTTGGGCAAGGTGAAATTAAAATACCAGATCGACGATCTGAAGACAGAAATCACATGCTATGTAATAGATGCTGATATGTCTTATAACCTATTGCTCGGGAGGCCATGGATACACCTTAACCTTATTGTCCCTTCTACACTTCACTCGTGTATGAAATATGTGGACAAAGAGGGGAATGTGAAAACTTTGGTGGCAGAAAAGTAACCATTCAAAGGGGTTAAAAACTACTTTACTGATGCACTGCTATATCAAGACATATTTGAAGCAGCTGAACAACTTGCCTCAGAAGAATCAGATAGCGGCAATGAGGCAGATACTGAATCGGGATCCGATGATGAAAATTGGGGTGTGGAACCCATTGTTGTAAGCCTTGAAGGTCTCGATGTAAATGATACTGCCAATTTTGATGTCGAGTGGGTAATTAATAAGAATATAGAGTTTGTTTAATTGTCTAATGTTGATTCTGAACCCTCAAGTACTAGTACTGACACGGTTAGTTATAGACTAGGTAAAATATACTTCTTAGCATCATTTCAAACACCAATTCGTTCATCCTTTAATATACAAAGTGATGACGATGGAGATACAAGTGAAGCAATTTTTGAAATCCCTCCCAAACATAAAGGTCAAAAACCTATATTATTTGGAAAAGCAAACAATAATAATAAAGAAAAATACTTAGATTTTGAAGAAGAATAGGAAAATCCCGAGTTCTTCTATTATAATAAAAATACCCATAAAATGGTGAAAAAGATGGGATATAATTTAGCCAAAGGTAGGGGTTAAATTTTGGAAAATGAAGAACTATACTACAACCCTTTGTTTCAAAAAGAAAAATGTCAGATTATTATGATAAAACTGGCAGAGAGTTGGGATATGTTACCACTACTAAAATCCTTTCAAAAATAAATTCTGAAAACTTTCGACATAGCTATTCATCTGAATCATTATGTTGGGATTCAAATATAAGTGTTAGAGCTATTTTTCAAGAAGTCTCTATCAACATGGTCTCCATAATCCAAAAAGAAGAAGATGAAAAATTGCCACTAATCAAGAATGATTCTTGAGCAAAACATCTGAATATGAAATGGAAAGTTCAGTTTGAACAACGTGAACCTCCAACTGAAAATAAAGTGATCCAAATAAATATGGGTGACGAAACTAATCCTAAACCCATATTTATGAGTGAAAATTTATCTTTCGAAAAAAAAGAAGAAATGATTTCCCTTATTTGAGAATATATCAATATTTTTGCTTGGAATTATGAAGACATACAAAGATTAGACCCAAAAGTAGCGATGCACAAGTTGAATATCCAACCAAATGTGAAACCCACTAAACAACAACCACGAAGGTTCCGCCCCGAAATAATGGAAGCTATTAAAGTTGTAATAAAAAAGTTAATTGAGTCATACTTCATTCGCGAAGAACAATATCCTGATTGAGCTGCAAATATAGTTCCCGTGACTAAGAAAAAATAGAAAAATCAGAGTCTGTATCGATTTCAGAGGCCTAAACGAAGTATGCCCGAAACATGAATTTCCATTGTCAATCACAGACGTCATGATCGACAATAATTGCGGCTATGAACGAATGTCATTCATGGATGGATTTTTAGGATACAATCAAATTAAGATGTATCCCGACGACGAGAATCATGTCTTTTAGAACACCACTAGGGTATACTGTTATACAGTTATGCCCTTCGGCCTAAAGAATACTGGCGCGACATATTAACGCGCCATGAACACTATATTCTGAGATCATCTCCGGAATACAGTTGAATGTTATGTGGATGGTTTAACTATCAAAAGCAAAAGCAAGACAATCATCTTCATGATCTGAGAGTGGTGTTCAACCTCATGCGGAAACACCAGTTTAAGATGAATCCAACTAAGTTTTTTCTGAGAGTTTCCAGTGGAAAGTTCCTAGGATTTGTAGCCACTTTCTAGGGAATTCATCTTGATCCAGACAAGATTAAAGTACTTCAAGACATGCCGCCACCTAGAAATCTCAAAGAGTTGAGAGAACTACAGGGAATGCTAATATACATACACAGGTTTATATCAAACCTATCTGGGAGATGTCAACCATTCACACGATTGATGAATAAAGAAATATCTAATGAAGTCACTTGTCCTTGTAGCTCTAATGACATGAATAACATTCATGTTATATGTTAGAGCCATGAATCATTCTTTGGAAGCCTTGTTAGCCTAAAAGAATGAGTTTGGACATGAATAAGTTATCTACTATTTAAGTAAAATGATGGTTGGAGCTAAACATCGATATAACCAAGTGAAAAAATAATGCCTAGTTTTGGTGTTTTCAGTACATAAAATGCAACACTATTTGGTAGGGCCAACAATCCACATTATATCGAGAGTTAATCAATTAAGAATATTAATGACCAAATCAAGATCATTAAATTCAAGATTATCCAATTGGGTTATCTTGCTATCACATTATGATATGCACTTCATCCCACAAAGATCAATTAAGGGTCAAACTATAACTGATTTTTTAGCTGAATACCTAATTCCGGTGTCCTCAAAACTGTATGAAGATATCCCTGATGAAATAGCTAAAGGAAGTACAATTCCAAGGGAAGGCACTCCACAAGAGACTGCTAAAGTAAATGCCATCACCGAAGAAGTTTGATAACTTTTCTTTGACGATGCCTCCAGAATGAGATTCAAAGGAAAGATGGTAGCAGGAGTAGGGGTTGTCCTTGTCTCTCCTCACAACCATATCATCCCTCGAGTATATTCACTAACAGAGTCATGCTCTAACAATGTTGCTGAATACAATGTCTTAATGATTAGTTTAAAGATAGCCAAACAGTTGGGGGTAAAATATTTAGAGGTATATAGAGATTCTCAGCTCATCATCAACCAAGTCATGGGAGAATATAAAATCAAGAATAAAAACCTCTTGCCCTATTACCAAGTAGTCACGAAATTGGCTGATAGCATTAGCGTCTTCTACATCAGTCATGTTTTACGCCATCAAAACAACTATGTAGATTCACCAGCTTTCTTGGATACCACTTTAGTGTTGCCCAAAGATTCCAGCAAATGCATAACAGTGGAAAACAAAGAATTACTCTACCCGAAAAATGAACTTGAAGTGGAGTTAAATTCAGGCAGGAAACAAGAGGCATATAAAGTACATGCTGTTGAATTTGATTTGAACCAAGCGATTGGCGATTTTCTTATATAGACTATGTTTTTTAGGGAATATTGTCAGAAGATCTCAAAGAAGTAGCAACAATATGAAGGAAGGCTATTTGATTTTATTATAATACCGAAGTTCGGACATTATATAGAAAATCTTTTTATGGAATCCTACTTCACAGCCTTTCTAATAAAGAAGCCCAAGAAGCGCTTGAAGAAGCTCATAGCGGTATTTGCGAACCACATCAACTAGGACCGAAACTTTAGAATAGACTCTGAAGAATGGGATATTACTGGCCCAAAATGATAATAGACACAGTTGCTTATACCAGAAAATACATAATCTGTCAAATACATGTCGATTTCATATATCAGCCACTAGAGTATCTCTATCTAATAGCTACATTATGGCCCTTTGAAACAAGAAGAATGGACATTATTGGGTAAATCTTACCACCATCGATAAGGGGTCATCGATTGATATTTGCCATAAAAGATTATTTCTTAAAGTGGACTAAAGTCGTTCCCCTAACTGAAGTAAAGACATCATATGTGATCAAATTCATTAAACATCATGTCATATATCGCTTTGGGGTACCTAGAAGAATTGTTCATGATAATAGAACTCAATCATGAGTCAATCATTCTCCAGATTTTACAATACATACCCGATCAAAAGTGTGGTTTCATCTTCGTACTATCCTGCAGACAATGGTTTAGGGGAAGCCTTCAACAAAACCATGTAAAGCTCCTTAAAACATTTGTTTCATCCAACCAACATGATTAGGATGAAAAGCTTGGAGAATGTCTCTAGGTGTACCGAACCACTATCAGGACACCTACAAATGCTACACCTTTTTCTTTAGTGTATGGATCCGAAACAATACTTTCTTTGGAGATCCAGATTCTGCTATTAAGAGTTGCATTAGCAACCAAAATGACATAGGAAGAAAAACATTAGCAAAGACTTATAGAATTGGAAGCTCTCGATGACAAACGTCTTGAAACACAATAGAGCATTGAACTCTACTAAGCGCGAATTTTTAAAATCTTCAATAAAGGGTCAAGTAGAAAACTCTCAAGAGTGATTTTGTCCTTTCAGTAAGAAGATCGATCATACCAATCAATAATCTAAAAGAAAACTCCAGCCAAAATGGGAAGGACCTTTTGTAATTGACACATATCCGAATTTCGGTACAAAACATAATAGCAGTAATATCGAAAATTCCAAATGTCAATTCTTCCAATGAGGAAATCCACTTTACTCAAGATGATCATGCCCAAGCTAATTATCAGGTCTCTCACGAATGTTAAAGGAGGCTTTGATGGATATCAAGAAGAATCCCGAACCACTCAAAGGCAAAATGGATTATATACAAACAACTTATATAATGTAAGAAACAATCAAGTTAAATATTGAGTGGTTTGAGATACATATCATCTTCAATAATTCTCTGTCGCATCTTCGACTGAATCAACAAATCCCCAACCTGCCAGAAAATGCGATAATAAGAAGATTTTATATAGAAACTTCTTGTAGTACTCCTTCCGAAGAATGCAGCGAAGAATGATGCATTTTCCCAACTACCCAAAAATGCGGTAATAAAAAGATTTCATGGAGAAACTTCTTGTAGTGCTCCTTCTTAAAACGCAACAAAGAATGACGCAATTTTCGACTACACAAAAATGCGGTAATAAGAAGATTTCATAGACAAATTTCTTGTAGTACTCCTCCAAAGAACGCAGCGAAGAATGACACATTTTTCTGACTATCTGGAAATGCGGTAATAAGAAGATTTTATAGAGATACTTCTTATAGTACTCATTCCGAAGAATTCAGCAAAGAATGACATATTTCCTGCTAATTGCTAGGAAATGCGGTAATAAGAAGATTTCATAGAGAAACTTCTTGTAGTACTTTTTCCAAAAAACGTGGCAAAGAATGACACATTTCCTTACTAGTAGTTATTCGGTGTATCCCCATTTGGTATCTCGGAAAAGAGATTATAAGAGTATCAGGTCATGTGATATACATACTTGAAATTTTCTCCCAACAAAAGAAAAATTCAACACTACGATTTGATCATTGGTCCGCTCGAGCACAGGAGCATATGATGATCCTAAAGTGGTTAATGATTGTATCTAATTCTTGACAATATTATCTCTAAAATAGAACCAATTTATCCGCCAATCAAATGGAGTACGCCTACAAGAAAGAAACCCATTTCTGACCAGCTCCGCCGAAACTTTATAAGACAGAGTTCTTTTCGGGAGATTCAATTACAAAGTAAATTCTATGGTGGTGCAGTCAATATCTTGTTGCCCGTAATTTCATCAATTTGCCTGGCGGAATATTTTCAAAAACAATTCACCAAAAATTTGCCAAGTTAAACATTATTTATGACAAAATCTAAATTCATTTCTCAAAAATATGTCAAGTTAAAAATTATCTCTGAAAAAATCAAATTCATTTCCACAAAAAAATTGTCAAATTAAAAATTATCTTTGACAAAAGTCAAATTCAATCCTAAAAAGTTTGAAAAGTTAAAAATTATCTCTGACAAAATCCAAATTCATTCCTCCAAAAATATGTCAAGTTAAAAATTATCTCTGACAAAAATATAATTTATTTTTTAAAAAATTTGTCAAGTTAAAAATAATTTTGACAAAATTCAAATTCATTCATCAAAAAATTGTCACGTTAATAATTACCTCTGACAAAATCCAAATCCATTCCTCAAAAATTTGTTAAGTTAAAAATTATCTCTGACAAAATAAAATTAAATCCTCCAAAATTTGTCATGTTAAAAATTATTTCTGACAAAATCCAAATTCATTTCCACCAAAAATTGTCAAGTTGAAAATTACCTCTAATAATTTTAAAAATTATTATATTATAAGTACCGAACAGCTAAGTTTATAAATTGTTCAGGAAAGTTAATAATTACTTCTATTATGTTCAAGAAAGTTATTCATTCGTGGCAAATCTACTTGGGCATTTGAATACTAGCTCTATATTGTCAAGTTAATTATTATCTCTGGATAATATGCGAAAGAGTTAATGATGTATCAAGTTAACAGATACCTCTGATCATCAACACTGAATTCATTCATCAAATTAACAATTACCTTTGAATGAATGACCAAAAAATTCCCATCCTCCAAAGTTGTTCCATTTATCATGAATTCATCATGACAAAAAAGCTTCTGGACAAAATTTTCAAGTTTATACGTGATTAGAAAAAAGGAGATACAAATTATCGGGATACAAGAGATTTGATTCTTTCTTCAATATCCCTTATCTCTAGTTGGATGTCTTCATAAGCTTGGACTACTCTCCGCATCTCCTCTTCACTGACAATCAAGTTAATCGAAGGATCAGACTTGAGAGCCTCCAGTTTTACTTGCATAGTTGTAAAAGCCTTGTTGATATCCTCACGTTGTCTAGATAAGTTAGTGAGGGTCTTCATGGTTTCTTCATGGGCTTTAAGAGTTTTCTCAAGATAAGCCTGGGCTTTAGCAATAGTTTTCCGGGTCCTCATGATGGCTTGATCTTGACTCTTGGTTGAAGCAGCAACACTCTCTATTTGAGCACATAGAGAGTCATTATTTGATTGGATCTTATTAAGTTGAGCTTGATGAGCATCCATCTTCTTTTTAACCTCCTCCTGAAGTCTAAGCCACTCCTCCATTACTCTTCTGAAAGTGACTTCATTAATTTCTGACTTGTCAGCCTTATGAGCCTTCAATAGAGCCTCAGCGTCACTTTGTACTTGAGACATTATAACTCTATATGGAGCATATTTCTCCCTCCGCCAATGCTTTCTATGCTGACAATATAATGATTCAAGAGACCAGCAATAGAAGTAAAGGACTTTCCTTTTAAAACCATATTGATGCAATGCTCTAGAAAATTGAAGAAGTCCTTGATGGCATACTGAAGTAAGTCATCAGCAAAATTATCAGTTTCTGTTTCTTCCACTGATGGCAATGAAGAAGTCACAGGCTCAGATAGAAAAGCAATAGAAGTAGACGTAATCTCATCAGTTTCAGTTGTTGGAGGTAGATGAGAAAGCATACTTAGCAAAATTGAAGAAATTTGTGTTGCAGTAACCTCAACAACCTCAACAGGAGGATCAGCTTCAGGTGCAACTTCAGTAGGAGGAGTTGCTTCAGCATCAGGGACTTCATTTGTTGTCACTGGAGGAAGCGTTAATGCTAAAGAAGTTGCAGCTACAAGCTTAGAAGCCGAAGTAGGAGATGGCAATCCTAATAGAATTTTTAATAGAAAACAATGGAAAAGACAGAAAAAAAGGGATGATTGAAATGATGTTTCACCTGGTGAAGAATTTGAAGGTTGTGCACTCGGTTCCCCAGGACCAAATACCTCGGCTCTCTCTTCCTCCATCAAATAAGTATATTTACTATGGTGTGGAGACGTTGTAGAAAAACGAAAGCTATCGTCGTCATCGTCATCATCATCATCAACATCTCCATCTGAATAATCAAGTTTTTCAGATGAATCAGAAGAAGTGACCACGTCCCCCACTATAAGTTAATCAAAGTAAAGTTATCGATTTGACAAATTGGATGGATAAAAAACAGAGAGAAAGGGGCCTTACGGTTCCGAATTGGTCCAGTGGTGGGACTGGCAGGAGGAATTGCAGTAGCCGATATCATAACTGATGATGAACTCAATCTTTGAGTTTCTCCAATGATTTGTACTTCGTTGTTATCAATAGTCTGAGCTACTTGCTGAGTTGTGGTCATAATTTCTACAACAACAGCTACATGAATAGCCTCAACAGAAGTCACTTCTGCAGGAACCTTGGTTGCCACTTAAGTTTCTTCTACAGTTTCCTGAACAGTGCTCGAGCTAGACTCACTTACAACTGTAGAAGATGTAGGGATTTCTCCTTCAATCCTGATAACTGGCCCAATACTCCTACCGGGTCTGACAGTGCGAGGACACAACCGAGAGAATTGCTCTTCAGATTCATCATCCTGAGCGACACTTGTTCATTCATCATGTGTGGTTGTAGTCTTGGGATCACTTCCGAAGAAGATTCCTTACGACTCTTCTTGCCTTTCTCACCCTCAGTTGGTGAAGTCCTTGTGCACTTTGATATCTTCATCAATAAAGAAATGGTAATACCGGGCACTGATTCTTGAGCAGAAGCATCAGTGATTCCTTTCTCAGGGGCTTTGGCTTCAGTATTAGTAATATCATCATGCTCTGACTCAATTACTTGAAGCTCGTCCAAGTCTGTTATTCTGCTTGAACCTGCTTGTTTCTTTAAAGCATACCAAGATTTGATATCTCGGAGACAAGTGCTATTGACATTGTAGTTCTGGGGCTTCAAGCTTGCAGTGTAATACCAACCACAAAAACCAAAAGACACGTAAGAATTCAGATATTTTTGTGGCAGATTCAAGTGAGCCAAAGTGCATCCCCCAACAAAATGAAACCATGCCCTGGCCCCTAATATAAATTGCCCACTGATTTATTTTTGGGATTTGGATTCCATATATATAACTGGTCGTATCCAAATTAGTGAGTGAAGCGGTTTGAGTAATAAGGTTCTAAGTAGCATGTATTGTCCTGGCGATATACAAGATGCCCTGGTCTAATATTTACTTTCTAGCAGAAGTTCCTAGTGAATAAAGAAGTGAATTGATCAGAACCACGTAAATCAGCAAACTCTTCACCATACTTTGCATTTGGAAAATATGGGAAACACCTGTACAAGTGAAAGTTGCCGTGATGTTGGAGATGCTTCTGGATCATCACCATGTAATGCCCTTGCCAATGCGACTTCTCATAGTGTTGGACTTTCGGAGCAGATAAGTCGATAGATTGGTGGATTGGCGTCATCAGTGAGGAGAAAAACCAGGCCATTAGATAGGTAGGTGTATGGAAGTTCAACTCTTGGATTGGGAGTTTTGTATTTGTCGATGACATCTTTGTCTTGAAATTTCTCAACTTTCAAAAATCGAGTTGTCAAGGCTCTAAGTCCACTCAAAATGTCACATGTCATAGCTGGCAGAAGGCCCAATGGACGACTATATGCTTGGAGGATTGCTGGATAGACTACGCTGGCAGACAAAGCCTCTTGTGGGGGTGGAAGGAACTATACACCATTTTAACCACACCATTAAGAATCTTGCAAGCAAGGCCATGTTGGATAGAGGATACTTAGTTTGATGATGGAAGCTCTCGAATTAAGTGCCAACTTCGAAGACATCCTTGTCTGACTCTATAATATAAGCTTGAGTCCCAAAAAAGCTATTCTTTCTTCTATCTCAGCATTGTTGGCAGTGAAAATTTCTAAGTAAAAAGGATTTTCCACAACAAAACGCCGGGCTAACTCTATAGCTTCGCGTTTGGCTACTTTAGCCCTGCGTTTGAATAAAACGCAGAACTATTCAATAGCTCCGCATTTTGGTTTCTTAGCTCCGCATTTTGATGAGTTTAACTCCGCATGAGCAGATAACCAGAATCTCAAATTGATTGAATTATGATTTGGGCTTATCCAAATACCCAAATTAAGTCCGATCAGAACTCTAAATCAAGAGATTTAAATCAAAACTAAGACATTTGATTGGAATCCTTGATGAGAACAAATTCTATTTAGATAGAAACTCTCATATCATCCTAAGGCTATAATACCCCTTTGAGGAAGCCCTAAGGATCATCTTTTTCTGGAGTTTTGGAGGAGTTCGAGTTATGCATAGAGCCTTGAACGAATCAAGACCAGAGAAGATCAACTACAGTCGGCTGCCATCTTCAAGAGAAGAGTTCGTCGTCAGATAGTCCAAAGGAACTACATCGATAGATCCCATCGCCACACAGATCTCATGTTTACATTGTAAAAGAGAGCGATTGAGATAAAAAAATCCTCTCATTTGTTTTTTTCTTTTCTTGTTCATTTTCGTTGTAATTTAAGTTAATTCAATGGAAGGAAAGCGAAGAAATTCTGCTGCGACCAAACTGGCGACCACAATGGGAGACATGTCTTTCATCGAAGAGGAGACCGTGGTGCAATCCGACGTCGATAGAATCGGATCTGACGTAGATATGCTGGTCGTGGAAATCGACCAGCAGAAGTATGAGGAGTATATCTCCTATGAATCAGGTAACCTGAACGAGACGCGGCACTATCGTCGCGTGCGCTCCAATACCCAAGGAATGGGTAAAAAGGTATCCACCGATGAACGGGGATCCTTAGAGACCGCTGCCATAGAGGCATCGTTCGGGCAGAAATCCTAGCAGAGGATGGCCTCTTTACTGCCAAAGAAGGCATGGGAACTGGATTGACCAGAACCCAATTCCGAAATAGAAATCAGAAAGCTAGGCGAAAGGCCCTCAAAGCCCGCATTGAACGCGAGGCTAAGTTCATTGAACGCGAGGCTATGATCCCTTGCAAACTGGCTCGCGTTAATCTCAAAACCAGTCAGTACCGCGTTAAAGGTAGAGTTGTAACTTGCTCAATCACAAGGACAACCCAGCATGTGATTCTCCACGCGAGGCTATTACCAGACTTAGCAATAAGAGCGAAGCTAGTAAAATTTGCGTTAACCGCAAAATCTCTGACACTCGCAATAAACGCGAGGATAAAATTGCCTTAAAACCAGCTTGTGATTCTCCACGCGAGCTATGACTGGACCTAGCGATAAACGCGAAACCAGTATTTCTTGCGAGAAACGCAAGACTTTTGACACTCGCGATAAATGCGAGGGTAAAAATTCCTTAAAGCCAGCGTGTGATTCTCCACGCGAGGCTAATACTGAGCTAAGCGATAAACGCGAAGCTAGTAGTACTTGCGAGAAACGCAAGATTTTTGACACTCGCAATAAACACGAGGATAAAAATTCTATAAAGCCAACGTGTGATTCTCCACGCGAGGCTAATACTGAGCTAAGCGATAAACGCAAAGCCAGTAGTACTTGCGATAAATGCAAGATCCCTCAGCCCCACATAAATCGCGAAGATGATTGGCAAATTGTCGTTAATCACAAAAATCGCGTTAAACCTGAAGTTATAACTTGCGTTAATCGCAAGAGTAAGCCAGCGTGCAAGAATTTTCTTCCACGCGGGGCTAAGATTTCAGAAGAGAAACTTCTGCAAGAACGTAAAGCCAGCATAAAGCGCAGGACTAGCGTAGCAAAACGCGGAGCTACTTCTCAGCTATACGTTTCAAAATGTGAAGCTATCTTTCAGCTCCGCATAGATCAACCTGAATACCAAATCAGGGCTGATCGTTACACTAATGGACCAGAACTGGACTCCAGTAATCTCAAGAACCTTCAGTGGGCCCCTAGACCCTCTCAGCAGATGAGTGGGCCCCACAACTCCATGACTAAAGTCACCGACCTCAGAGAGTACTTAACCAAGAAGAGAAGTATAGAACAAGTTCAATCCGAATCTTCTTATCATTGCCAACAACTTATGACGGTGGTATCCACTGTAGTGGATAATTGTTGCTGCAATAAGAACAGGGTATCGGTGTTCGATTGATTAACTGAGTCGGACAAAAATCCTGCTAAGAAAACGGAAGCTACTCCCCGAAAAGAATGGAGAATTGTAACCTCCAATATGGTTGGAAAGGGAAAGAAGGTTGTAGAGATGGATAATGATTCGGAATCAAGTGATGAAGAACCTCATCACAATACTCGACTTAAGTCAGGAGCTGTCCTGCCTCGAAACTATAAGAAACTTGCAAAAGGTTCTTATGACGACAACAGCGATAACTCAGTTATAGTTACACCTCGTTCCTCTGTATCATCTCGGCTATAAAAGTCAGCATCACACATGGCGGATAAACCTGACGACATTGATCAAAGATTTGAAGCCCAGGAAAAGATGATTCGGAAGCAACAAAAGACAATTGAAGATCTTAGAATGATGCTCTCGAAAGTGGTCAAAAATACTCAGAAGATTGTTGAGGATAACGCTAAGAAAGAAAAAGAAACCTCATATAACAAACTGAATAAGGAAGACAAGGAAGAAAACGCCCACTTAACACATGAGGACGAGGACAAATATTCTTTTCATTACCCACATGAAGAGAAAATCGAGAAATTACAAAGTCAACTCGAAGCGCTAATACACAAAAAAGAGTTGAAAGAATCGGGAGTCTCAAGACCATATCCGCCTAAATGGGATATAGTACCATACCCTCAAAAATATAAACCGCTCAAATTGGAGTCATATGATGGGAAAGGGTCTCCCTGTCAATATATTTACTACTTCTTATCCCAAGCAGGACATTTGATATGCAATGACCCAGTAATGACTAAGGTATTCGCAAGTACCTTGCGAGGGCTTGCCTTCACTTGGTTTATGCAACTGCCCCCAGGTACTATTAATACCTAGTTTGATATTGAGAAACTATTTCTCTCACGTTTCTTTGAGGATGATACTGAAATTACGGTTCATTCCCTCCTTGCAACTAAACAAAGGGAACAAGAAACAGTAAAAGACTTCATAGAAAGGTTCCGGGAGAAGTCCGTGCATTGCAAACACAGGATGGTCCAGGAAACTCTAGTCGAGACATGTCGACATAATCTTAAGACTAACGTGCTCCTAAAAATGGGGGCCGTAGAGTCTAGGACATGGAGAGATTTGCTCAAGTAAGGAGAGCAAGCCGAGGACTTGATTCGTCGAGTTGAAAAGTCTCGTGGATCAAGAAGTACCGGAAGTAGTAGGCCGTACACCCAAAATAACAATAAAAATAAAGGTAAAGCGGCAATGACATCAGAGGCAGCTCCACAGAAGACAAATCCTCCGAACCCAAAGCGCCAAAATCAGAAGGACGCAAGACAAAATAGGCCCCAGTAAGAGAGGATCTATACTTTTAAGGTGGAACAGACGCCTACATTCTTCCATCTGCTTCTTAGAAAGGGAATGTTGAAACTTCCGAAAAATAGAAAGCCGGAGGACGCTGGTAAAACCAACGACCCCAATTATTGCCTCTACCACCGGAATGTTGGACACCCTACTAAGGATTGTTACCCTCTAAAGAATAGGATCCAAGCACTAATAGAAACTGGAGTCCAGACACTTAAAGAGGAGCAAAATAAGGTCACTGCCAATATGGCAACTCTAGTGGTCGGAACTCATGAGTTCCCCGCAGGGGTGATCCCGATACCAAAGGGGAAGTTGGTTACGAAAAACCATGACCCGCATAAAAAGGCACAAGGACTTGTCCCCATAACAATTCAAAGAAGGGAAGTCATGTGGGTCCACCCTGATTTACTACAGGATGAGCAGTGGATGGCCGCAGGAGGTCAAAGGAAAAAACAGACTGTTAATAATATTTCCGTAAAGATAAAGGAAGAATATATAGTTTCGGGAGCCTTCACAGATTCTGAAGAAGAGCCCGAGACGATGGCCACTCATCAAGATAGGGTGGGCCCTTCCAATACTCGGTCTGGCAAACAATATCTCAAGGATTACACCAGAGTAGACCCGAAGAACATATACGGGGAACTCGCGAAGCCTACAAAACAAAAGGAGCTTCGTTTCCAGAAAATCCTGTTAGAGATGAAGAGGCCAAGGAGACTACATTCAAATTTGATATAATAGCTCAGTTGGCGAATATCCTAACACGAGTCACGCTTTACGAGTTATTGAGGTTATCAAAATCAACTCGTGAGGCATTAAGAGAGGCCTTGGCAGACTCTGAGTCATTCTTAGCTCAGATTGTCGAGCCGACTGATAAGAAACAAGACTCTTGCCCCCAGCTGTCATCAAGTAATTAGGCAGGTCCCACAAATTACCTTCTCTCCGGAGGATATACAGGTAAGAAATATAAAGCATAATAGGCCTTTATATTTCACCGGATATGTCGGATCCATAAAAGTGGAACGCATTCAAATCGATCCGGGGTCTGCACTGAGCGTTATTCCCAGAAGGCTAAACAACTATTGGGAATATCTCCTCATCGTTTGACGCCTACAAATACTACTATCTACGGATTTAATACTAACAACAGCTGTCCTCTTGGCAAAATCCGACTTCGGTGCCAAATTGGAGATTTAAGGACGGAGGTTATATGCTATGTTATAGACGCAGATACGTCTTATAACATCTTACTGGGACGACCTTGGATCCATACTTATATGATAGTCCTATCAACTCTCCACCAGTGTATGAAGTACTGTGATGAATAAGCAGAAGTCAGGACACTAGTTGCAGATAGGCAACCATTCAAGGGACTAGAGAATTATTTCACGGACGCCAGGCTCTACAAACCAGTCCATGAGGTTCCGTACGACAATCGCAGCGAGCTTTAAAAGCCCGATGACAGCAGCAACGAGGCCGACACGGAGTACGAATCTCCCGAAGATAACGATAGGGGTGATATGAAATCAATCCTCACATAGATTTTAATTTTAATTTTGATAATAATCTAGCTGATGTAGTAGAGAGTGAGCGGATTATCAATAAAAATATAAAGTTAGTCTACGAGCCTGCTATAGCTACTGAGTCTGAACCTTCTTGTACTTCCACTGAAGTGGATGGCCTATCCGAACTTGAAGTTCTAGCGGCATATCATTTACCACTTAAGACATCCCTCCTCTCTCGGTCTAAAATAACTAAGGGAAAAGGTCACTTCTTTGAAGTGCCTCCTCGACAAGGGTCACAAAAGCCGATCATGTTCGGTAAAGTAATTACGTCACCCCGACGAAAATAAAGCAGTGAAAGTGATTAACAAACATCACTTCAATTTCACTTATATGAATAGAAATCCCGACATATGATGGAAAAGATGGGTTATAATTTTACCCAAAAGCTGGGATTAAACTTTGGGAAAGGGCGATGAAATCTTATACCCTCGTTTAGACCAAGAGGAAAGAGCCTAGACTATTATCAGAAGACCCGCAGGGGGTTGGGCTATGTATCTACTCCTCCCTCATCACCACTCAAACATGAAGAAAGTTCTTCGGCCGATGAGGACTCATCCCCACTTATCACAACTCGGATCTAAGCACCGGAGCTTGGTTTCAATCTCTAATAGCCAATATGGTTTCAGCCGCACCAGAAAGCGACGAGGAACCAATTGATGTTCAAGATGATTCCTGGGCTAGGCATATGGACACTCTCTGGGATGTCCGCTTTGAACAGCGTGACCCGTCCACAGAGGATAAGCTAGTACAAGTAAATATAGGAACGGACAAGAATCCGAAACCCATCTTTATAAGCGACGCGTTAAATCCCTTAGAAAAAGAGGAACTTATATCTCTTATCAAAGAGTATATAGACGTGTTTGCATGGAGCTATGAAGACATGCCCGGCCTTGATCCTTATATTGCCACACACCGGCTAAATATTAAAGAAGATGTCAAGCCAGTTAAACAATAGCAAAGGCGTTTTCGACCAGAATTGATGGAGGCGATAGTAGCTGAGGTCAACAAACTTATAAAATTAGGATTTGTCCGAGAAGAGCAATATCCTGATTGGGTGGCTAACATAGTGCCAGTTCGTAAAAAGAACGGCAAGATCCGAATATGCATCGACTTTCGCAATTTAAATGCCGCATGCCCTAAGGATGAATTCCTACTCCCAATCACCGATGTGATGATTGATAACACCTGCGGATATGAGAGGATGTCCTTCATGGATGGCTTTTCAAGTTACAATCAGATCAAGATGCACCTAGATGATGAAAAGCATACAGCTTTCAGAACGCTGCGGGGAGTATACTGTTATACGGTAATGCCTTTTGGATTAAAGAATGCCGGTGCCACCTACCAACGTGTAATGAGCACAACATTTAAAGACCATCTACGCAAAATAGTAGAGTGTCATGTGGATGATTTGGCAGTCAAGAGCAAAAACAAAGAAGATCATCTTCAAGATCTAAGAACAGTCTTCAATCTTATGCGAAGACATCACTTGAAGATGAATCCTACTAAATCCTTCATGGGGGTGTCAAGTGGGAAATTCCTTGGATTCGTAATTACTTCGAAAGGAATTTTTCTTGATCCTTAAAAAGTAAAAGCGATCAACGAGATGCTGCCTCCCCGCAATCCTAAAGAATCAAGGGGTTTACAAGGAAAACTAGCCTATATCCGGCGATTTATCTCTAACTTATCAGGACGATGCCAGCTATTTTCTAAGCTCATGAAAAAGGGGGTTTCTTTCATATAGGATGAGGCATGTCAACAGGCGTTTGACGACCTGAAAGAATACCTTACCAAATCTCCTGTTCTTATGGCACCGGCCCCTGGGCAACTGTTCCTCATATATGTAAGGGCCATGGATAATGCATTAGGAGCATTACTTGCTCAGTATAATGAGTATGGCCCCCAACACGCCCTCTATTACTTGAGCAAGACAATGATCGGGGTCGAGCACCGGTATACCCCGATTGAAAAAGAATGTATAGCCCTAGTGTTCGCTGTTTAGAAAATGTGACACTATCTTTCAGGGCAAACAATTTATGTTATATCAAGGATTAATCCCTTGAAAATCCTGATGACTAAACCAGGAACTTTAAACGGCCGACTGGTGAAATGGGCATTATTGCTATTGCCATATGATATACACTTTGTTCCTCAAAAAGCCATGAAGGGACAAGCGATCGCTAATTTCCTAGCAGACCATCCAATTTGGTCCAGCTTCAAACAGACGTCAGAAGTCAACACAGTTAGCAAAGAACAACCATGGCAGATATTCTTTGATGGTGCTGCAAGAAGATCTGCTGCCGGAGTGGGGGTTGTATTGATATCCCCATATAAACACATACTGCCTAACGGTTACTCATTAACAGAGCCGTGCACGAATAATGTGGCGGAATACAACGCGCTCATTATTGGCTTAAAGATGGCTCTGCAACTGGGGGTGAACTATCTAGAGACATATAGAGACTCTAAACTCATTGTCAACCAGATGACAGGTGAGTATGAAGTCAGACATGAAACCCTCATCCCCTATCATCAATTAGTCGTCGAGCTAGCAGGATATTTCGAACAATTTTATATCTATCACATATCTCGGAACGAGAACATCTATACAAATGCTCTTGCCGCATTAGAAAAAATATTGGCGATTCGACCAGATGAAGCTAAAAGCATCACTATTGGTAGTAGAGAACTTCTCCACCCAGATACGGTATTCCAAACCAAAGAGGTGTGTCAAACATGCCAAACTCTGGAACCCCGTGATTGGCGATTTCCATTTGTGGATTATGCCTTACATGGGATGTTGCCAGAAGATCAAAAGGAAGCCGACTCGATAAGGAGGAAGGCCTCGAGATTTTATTATGACCATAAACTTCAGACTTTATATAGAAAGTCGAGAGATGGTCTCCTGCTACGATGCATATCACAAACAGAAGCTGAGGAAGTGCTGAGAGAAACACATAATGGAGTGTGTGGAGCTCATTAGCCCGGTCCAAAACTCGGAGACCGCATAAGAAGGCTGTGATACTATTGGCCGAAAATGATTACAGAGGCAATGGTATACGCTAAACGGTGCCATACATATCAAGTACATGCCAATTTTATTCATCAACCCCCATAATACTTGTACAATACCGTTGCTAGTTGGCCGTTTGAGGCATGGAGAATGGATATTGTGGGGCCAATAACTCCCCCGTCATCCAGAGGACATCGGTTTATTCTTACAATAACCGATTATTTTTCAAGATGGGCCGAAGCCGTGCCCATGAGAGAGGCGAAAACGACAGATGTGATTAAGTTCATTAAGCATCATGTTATTTACCATTTTGGTATCCCTCGAAGAATCATTTATGACAATGGACCGCAATTCATTAGCCAAGAGTTTTCAAGATTCCGTGATAAATTCAAAATCAAAGATGTTGCTTCAACACCATATAACCCTGCGGCAAATAGATTAGCCGAGGCCTTTAACAAGACTATTATTAAACTCCTTCGGAAGTTCGTCTCTTCCAACAAATGAGACTGGGATGAAAAGCTGGGAGAGTGTTTGTGGGTTTATCGCACCACTGTCCGCACCCCAACAAAAGCTAACCGTTCTCTTTGGTTTATGGAAGTGAGGTTGTTTTGCCTCTTGAAGTCCAGATACCATCATTAAGAGTGGCCTTAGCCACAAAAATGACGACATAAGAATGCCATCAATTAAGATTGCGAGAACTAGAAGCGTTGGATGGAAAACGTCTCCGGGCTCAACAACAAATTGAGTTGTATCATGCCTGAGTCTTGCGAACGTTCAATAAGAACGTTAAACCAAGGACCTTTAAATAAGGAGACTTGGTCCTAGTTATTAAAAGGCCAATGATTCTGACCTACAAAACTAAGGATAAATTTGAACCCAAGTGGGAAAGACCGTTTATCGTAGAGATGGTATACTCTAGTGGAGCCTATCGCCTAATGAAACAGAATAGTAATAGGATGATGATGCCGATCAACGGAAAATTTTTGAAAAAATACTACGCCTAAAAAGGTGACACAGTGACTGTCACATCTGGTTCAGATCCCTAGAAGTATAAATATCCACTTGTTCAAGTTACGCAAATGAGCACTTGAACTTCTTCCAATTAAGCTAAGGCATGTGCAATTAGGCGCCTCTGCCGAAATCTTGGTATGTGCAGTTCAAGTTACGCATGAGAGTCTTGAACCGCCTCCACTTGTTCAAGTTACGTAAATGAGCACTCGAACTTCTTGATTAAACTCTAAAGCATGTGTAATTAGACGCCTCTGCCGAAATCTTGGTACGTGCAGTTCAAATTATGCATGAGAGCCTTGAACCGCCTCCACTTGTTCAAGTTACGCAAGTGAGCACTTGAACTTCTTGATTAAACTCTAAGGCATGTGCAATTACGCGCCTCTGCCGAAATCTTGGTATGTGCAGTTCAAGTTACGCATGAGAGCCTTGAACTGCCTTTACTTGTTCAAGTTACGCAAACGAGCACTTGAACTTCTTGATTAAACTCTAAGACATGTGCAATTAGGCGGCTCTGCCAAAATCCTGGTATGTGCAGTTTAAGTTACGCATGAGAGCCTTGAACTGCCTCCACTTGTTCAAGTTACGCAAATGAGCACTTGAACTTCTTGATTAAACTCTAAGGTATGTGCAATTAGGTGCCTCTACCGAAATCTTGGTATGTGCAGTTCAAGTTATGCATGAGAGCCTTGAACCGCCTCCACTTGTTCAAGTTACGCAAATGAGCACTTGAACTTCTTGATTAAACTCAAGGCATGTACAGTTAGGCACCTCTGCCGAAATCTTGGTATGTGTAGTTCAAGTTACGCATGAGAGCCTTGAACCACCTCCAATCAAACTCTAGGCATATGCAATTAGGCGTCTCTGCCGAAATCTGGTGATCCTGACCCGATCACCTCTATATTAGCAGTCTAAGTTACGCATATGAGCCTTAGACTGTTTTACCTAAACAAATGAACTATTTTGATGACAAGTTATTTATTGTGCAAGTAAATTTTCTAGCCAACAGGTAAAAGAATAAAAAAGATTTCCTTTATTCATCAATCAAAAAAGAATGGAGTTACAAAAAAATCAGTAAAGTTCTCTCTCCTATTATAAGTTCTTATTACAATAAGAATAAAAGAATAGAATGAAAGAAAGTTATGGATCTCCTAGGAGCCTCAACTTATTCATCATCTCATCAATTACTCGATGACGAGTCTCCTCCACGGAGTGTTGAGCCTGCCGGCGTAAATCATCATTATTTATTGTCAGTTGCTGGGCCAACAACTGACGAAATTCTTCAAAAGTACGGCTTCTTATTATACCTTATTGTTCGAGCTGTCCTTGTTGAAGGATCAGCTCTTCCCGTTTCCTAATGGATTCCTCTAACCGAGACTCGCTGGCTTCCAGAATAGCTCGAGCCTTAGCAATAGTCTCTCTGGCTCTAAGGATGTCAGACTGACTCCCCTCAATCTCGAAGTCCACTATCTCTAAACCCCTGATTCCTGACTGGCTCGTAGATCTGCCAGCTCCCGAGACCAGACTTCCTCTTGGCGCCTCAGTTCCTCTTGACGAGCCACCAACTCTGCCCGTAGCCGCGCCGACTCGATCTCAGTGATCGCTTCCACATCCGCTTGGCGAACCGTATTTAGCGTGTTCACCTGTTCTTCCAAAGCTTCAAGGCGTGCTCGGTAGGGAGCAGCTCGGTCATGCCCCCAATCCTTTCAATATTATCCAGATAGCTGGACAACATTGGACGTCCAAAATTAAAGAAATCTCTGCCGTCCAAGATCATTCCAATAACCTCTTTAGTAGCCGCAAAAAGTCATTTACACTGTGATTGAAGAATTCTTCGAGAGGGTCCACAGTGTCTGTGTTTAAAGCAGGAAGTACTAAGGAAGATGTTACCGGGGGAAGAGTGGCGTCCGCTGGAGTCGAGGAAGAAGAAATTCGTCCCTATACCAGACTCATTACATGCGGGGCCAGTAAAGCCAATATGGACTTGGCAGAACTGGGAACTCGAAGAGAAGTATCACTGGTATAGATCATTCGAGTAGCACCATCAGCAGGGATAGAATATGGAGTGTTTTCACCTGAAGCTCCTCCTGTGGCAGAAGTGGCTTCAAAAGAGAACTTCAGATTTTCTTCATCTCCCGTTGGAGGATGACTTGGAGCTGGAGGAGTCATCAGTGTCTCAACAGCCATAATAGTAGAGGACGTAAATACCGCCGTTTGAGGAGCAGAAGGCACACCGACTGCTACTGGAAAAGTTTCCTCGGAGCAGACCATTGGTGTCGGAGATGGCAGACCTGGGGATGGGGGAGCCTCTCTTGCTGCGGCCGCAATGACAACTTCTGTTCTGTCATCACTCCCTAGTTCATCAATGGGAGGAATCGATGAAGGAACTGAGCATGTGGCCAGCGTGAAGTAATCGGCATCGAACTCATTCGCGGAACTACCGAGACCTCCCACCGAACCGGTGGTGCCCGAGTAATCCACCAATTCCTCAGACTCCCCCTAGTAGTCGAATGCATCGGCGAGTGGAGTTGACTACCTGCATTTCAAAAAGCAAACAAAGAGTGTTACATATAATAATAAAATGAAAAGAATATAGAATATAAAAACCATACCAGGGGATACAAGTCCAGTGGTCGGACTTAAAGGAGGAGCCGTCGCTGGCGTCACGGTGTGTTCGACGGATTTTGCGGTTGGGGGAGCCGGGACCTCAGTAGCACCTGAGACTTCAACGGGTCTACTCTCCTCGGCTGATGTTGACAGCAGAGTAGAGGCAAGCAGATCCGTTGCAAATTGGATTGCTGCCTTGTGGGGGATTATTAGCGTTTTCCTGGCCAGTTTCTTCTTCTTCTTGGCAGGTCCTTCTCTTAGGGCTCCCCGACATTTGATGGCTGGACTCCGGGAGCGGGGAGCCAAGTGTTGAAGAGCACCTCCAACATCAGCATCATCGTTGTCATCATTATCATTATTATTATTATCAGAATTGCCCGCATCTGATGGATCCACCGTGGTACTGAGGAATTCATCCATTCCTTTCACTCGGACCCTTTTTGCCCCTCTATGGCAAGAGTAGAAGGCTTTAATCTCCTTACAACAGTTATGGTTGATGGAGAAGTTAGGTACTTCAGCATTAGCAACGCTGTATCAGGTATAGAAGTTTAACACCATGCTTAGCTCTGGTGATTTCAGCGGTAGCATAAATTCTGCTCCGGCTCCTCCAGCAACAAAATGGAACCAGCCTCGTGCCCCTGCGTACAGATTCCCCTCGTACGCCAACCCTTTACTTAGATTTCCTACATAAAGCTGCATATATCCAAATTGACGAGCAAATCTACTCGGGATACACGACTCTATGTAGCACATGGTGTCTTGCCTGTACACCAAGTGTCCAGGGCGAATATTCAATAACCTCCAGAAGGCACCTGAAGATAAGTTGGTGAACTTGTTTGCTCCAAAAATATCTTTAAATTTAGATCCATACTCTCCTCCAGGAAAATCTGGGAAGCAGCGGAAGATCTCGTAGTTTTGATGATGACGGAGTGTCCTGCGGATTTGAAACATATAATTGTTCTTCCAGACAGAGCACTCGTACTTCTCTACGAAGAACGGCTTGTCATTTGGATTGTAATCCGCGGCACTCATCAAAGACGGACAGTACATGACTAACCACGCCATTAAGTATGTATAGGGCATTTCTACCCTTGGGTTCGGTGTCTCCATCGTAGCAGATTCTTTGGCCGCTTTACCCTTTCCAGCTTTGCCTTTATTCTTCTTTACAGGCATAAAGCAGTTGCAGAGGGCTCGGAGCCCACTTTGAAGGTTGACAACCATTGCTGGTAATAACCCGAACGATCGCCCATAAGCCAATAAAACGGCAGGATAGACGACGTTCTTTGCGATGGCCTCCTTGGGTAGTGAAGGAGCAACGCATCTCTTTAACCAAAGCATCAGGAGTCCCGCAAGCAGACCTCTATCTAAAATTGGTATGTGCTTGGTAGTGAAAGCTTTGGAAAATAGTATCAGGATTGAATCCTCCTTCATTGGAGTTAGTTGTATAAGTTGTAACTTCCAGCTTGGAGATATGCTCCTTTATCTCTTCAGCACTTACGGGTGGGCGTCCCCGAACCATTGGGAGACTCTCCTTCAAATTAATAAATAGGTAGTCAGCCCACTTCTTATAGCCAACTCCCTGGTTCCTCACCCCGGCCAAGTCGGCGCAAATGTGATAGTGGCACATCATTTCCCAATAAGTTTGGTAGATGTGCTCATCCCCGCTTCTAACATTTTCAATTCTTCAGCGGTGGGGATATACTCCTCATAAGGGACTTCGCCCACTGATAACCCCGACACTTCGAACATCTTGTGGAGAGCGAATCCCAGCTCACCCACTGGTGTAAAGAATGTATCGGTTTCAAGGTTATACATCTCCAACAGGCTGAACAAGTGGTACGAACTTTGGGGCAAGTCAAACTGGACGTTTCTAATGGCTTTGTATAAGCCAATTTCCGTCAGGGTCTGTTCATGGGTGTCCAGTATGTGTTTGACAAGCCTGAACCACCACATGTTGCCCTAGGAATGGACCCATCCGAGCATTCTGAAATCTTTGGTGGGGTACTATCCACCCTTGGCCTAGAATTCGCTAAGAAAGGTCTTAGCACAAATGGGAACTTCACCAACAGGGTGCTCTTTGGTGACTCTGTCTGGGAGGAGCCCCGTAATATATCTGGGGGGACCGTCTTGAAAAGCCCCATTTGCGTCGAACTTGCCAGTCGCAACACCATCATACTCATGAGTTAGCTCAAATTCTAACTCGCGGTGGGAAGATAGCCTTTGGAGATACACCAAGGGGTAGCTACGCTCCATGTCAGGCAGAAATATGAGCAGATCCCCAGCCTGGTACAGCCGCTTACTCTCTTCTTCAAAGAAGATTTCATCTGAGTGAGCTATAGCATCTCCAAAGAGGAACGCCGGTTTCTCCAACGCCTCCACGTTCGTGGCTTCAAAAGGAGCATCTGTTATAATTTCCTGTGCGGTAGCTGGGCTATATCTGATCAGTTTTTCCCTGCGCTCTCTCAAACCTGGCTTGTAGGCAGCAAGAACAGTAGTGAAGCGAAACTGGGTATCTAAGTCTGCACCCCCGCCATGGCCAAAGTGATATCCTTGGGAGAGTGCATCCATTGAGTAGCCAACTGCAAGAAAAGAACCAAGAATTAGAAAAGCTTTACGGAAAAATTTCTAAGTATAGAAACGCGGAGCTAAAAATAACTCCGCCCGAAGATAAGGAGATCGCCTCGCGTTTTTGCAAAAAACGCGAAGCTAAAGAAACTCCACGCGAAGCTAAGTTGATGACTCCGCGTAGCTAAATTGATAATTCCGCGAGAACAAATGCGAAGCTAAGTCTGTAACTTTGTGTAAGAACGCGACAGTTAGCACAAGTAACTTCGTGTTTCAAAACGCGAAGATAACGCGATAGTTTCGCGTAGAGAAAGACCATAAGTCTTCTCCTTCCTCTCCAAGCCATTCGGCCGGAGTACGACGATTTCGCCGGCAAAAGAGATGATTGGCCGGTCAAAACCGAGCCAAATCACTCTAAAAATGTTCTAAAAAGCCCCAAAAGCGACATTCTTACCTCTGATAGGCGCGGTGGGACTGGCTCGCTGCTATGGCCGTTGCCGCCGCTGATTGCGCCGGCCGCTGATAGCGAGGAAGCCCAGGAAGAACCGCGAGTCTTGGGCGCCATGGATCTTCGAGAAATCTTGAAGAAAAATTGAAGAAATGGGAAGAATCCGGTCGAAAAAACGCTAGGGTTTCCGGTCGTCGATCGCCTGAGTTTGTTGGGTTCTTGAAATCTTCAAATGAAGTAAAGAAGAAGATCTAGAGACTCTATTTAAAAGAGAACCCGCCTCTTGGTATTCGTCGCAAGGTTCGGAGCAATTACTGAGCAATTACTGAGCAGTTACTTACTAAAACGTGAAGCTATTTAGCTCTGCGCAAGTATACAAAACGCGAAGGTGACTTAGTATTCTAACTCTGCGTTTCAGTTTAAGTATCCAAAGTATTTCAAAATTTGCTAAGTTTTAAGCCATTTTGAAAATTTTGGAGGGGGGTCTATTGGCAGTGAAAATTTCTAAGTAAAAAGGATTTTCCACAATAGAATACGGAGCTAACTCTATAGCTCTGCGTTTGGCTACTTTAGCCCTGCAATTGAATAAAACGCGGAACTATTCAATAGCTCCGCATTTTGGTTTCTTAGCTCCGCGTTTTGATGAGTTTAACTCCGAATGAGCAGATAACCAGAATCTCAAATTAATTAAGATTATGATTTGGGCTTATCCAAATACCTAAATTAAGTCCGATCAGAATTCTAAATCAAAAGATTTAAATCAAAACTAAGATATTTGATTGGAATTCTTGATGAGAACAAATTCTATTTAGATAGAAACTCTCATATCATCCTAAGGCTATAAATACCCCTTTGAGGAAGCCCTAAGGATCATCTTTTTCTGGAGTTTTGGAGGAGTTCGAGTTACGCATAGAGCCTTGAGCGAATCAAGACCAGAGAGGATCAACTACAGTCGGCCGCCATTTTCAAGCGAAGAGTTCGTCGTCAGATAGTCCAAAGGAACTACATCGATAGATCCCATCGCCACACAGATCCCACGTTTACATTGTAAAAGAGAGCGATTGAGATATAAAATCCTCTCGTTTGTTCTTTCTTTTTTTTTGTTCACTTTCGCTGTAACTTAAGTTAATTCAATTGAAGGAAAGCGAAGAAATTCTGCTACGAACAAGCATTAGTGCAAGTTGATAGAGTTAAGAGCTTTTCGTCATCAGAGAACAAATTTGGCAATAAGACTCTACCTATGCCTGTTGCTTCACCCGTTGGTTTCGAAATTTAGTCATCTGGCCGCAAATGTGAAAATGGAACATTAATTCCCGGTAAGTATGATGGACCAGTGCATTCTGAGCTTGCAATAATTGCATTTGGGATGTATTTTTCATACGGAATCTCACCGATGGACAGGCTCGAAACTTCATAAAGCTCGTGTAGAGCCAAACCCATCTCACCGACAAGAGTGAAGAATATTCCAGTATCCAAATTGAAAAGTTCCAGAATACTAAAAAAATGAAAGTGGCTGGGCGGTATTCTATGTTGTACAGCTCTAACAACAAGATAAAGCTCTATCTTAATTAACTAATTTTCAAACTTCTTCAAAATAAAGGCTGTCAATACAGACCACCATCCCTTTTTGAAAGAACGGACCCATCCTAATGGCCGAAAATCTTGGGAGGGAACTTCACCATGCACTGCAGCAAAACAATTAAAAAAAAGTGCTCGCAGTTACAAGAGTCTTTCCAACTGGGTATTTTTTTCTTGAAAAACCCAGGTAATAAACCGATGACGTGCTTGCCGGTAGTGATAGAAAATGTTGCGGTTGAACCAAGACCTCCTAGAAAATCTCTGTCTTGAGGTTTTGTCAGATGCCATTTCATCTTGCTGGGAATAGAAGCAGTCTGAAGGTAAGAAAGACGATATGACCATTCCATGTTTGGCAGAAACATATATCGCCCCCGAACTTGCCTCAACCACTTATAGTTCCCATCAAAGAGACGGTCTTCCGGTAGTTGAATCTTATCTCCAAATAAGAAATGGGGCTTCCTCATTTTTCTTCTCTCTTGTCCTTCAAAGATGGCGTCGGTCATAAACTCCCTCATAGTGTTTGAGTTTGGATTAAGTATATGTTCCAGACGTTCTTTGCTGTAACCCTAACGACATAAAGGAAATTCTTCCCTAAGTCTGAACTGGACTATACCATCATAGCCACCCACATATCCGAAATAGTGAAGTTTGGATGTTGGGTTCAAAGAGTAGTTCACTACAAGAAAAAAAAATGAACAATGTGAGTATTTTAGTAAAGATAAAAGATAAGACACAAGTGACAAATCATGATGGGATTAAGTGTCAAACGCGGATCACATGGTGGAGATCTGCGAATTGAATTAAAGTTAAAGATCACAAGGCAATCTGTTGATCAAGTGTCAAATGCGGATCACATAGTGGAGATCTGCAAATTGAATTAAAGATAAAGATCGCAAAGCGATTTGTTGACTAAGTGTCAAACGCGGATCACATGGTAGAGATCCATGAATTGAATTAAAGATAAAGATCGCAAGGTAATATGTTGACTAAGTGTCAAACATGGACCATGCGGTGGAGATCCGCGAATTAAATTAAAATTCAAGATCGCAATGCAATCAGTTGGCTAAGTGTCAAACGCGGATCATGTGGTAGAGATCCACGAATTGAATTAAAAAAGATTGCAAGGCAATTTGTTAACTAAGTGTCAAATGCGGAACACGTGGTGGAGATCCGCAAATTGAATTAAATATAAAGATCACTGATTAAGTATCAAAGACGAATCACATGGTGGAGATCCACAAATTGAATTAAAGATAAAGATCACAAGGCAATCTGTTAACTAAGTGTTAAACGCATATCACTTAGTGGAGATCTGGGTGTTGAATTAAAATTTGAGATCACAAAGCGATCTGTTGGCTAAGTGACAAAGTGGATCACAAGCGGAGATCCGCGTGTTGAATTAAAATTTGAGATGGTGAGGCGATCTATTGAATAAGTGACAAACGCAGACCACAAATGGAGATCCATGTTCCAAACAAAATTAAGATCACAAAGTGATATGTAGGTTGAATATCAAACGTGGATCACATAGTGGAAATCCACGTTTCAAAATCCAAACGTAAGAACTGCATTTTGTGACCTAATTTTTCTCTTAACAAATTGAATTCATCTTAATTAATTCGATTAATTGAGATTTAAAGTCCATAGCGACAAATCGCCTATTCGAAACGAGTTTAACTCGTAAAACCCACCTGAGATAGGGGGCTCCTCTCAGGCCGGTGTAGGGAAAAAAAGGCAGAAGTGGCTAAAGGTCTGCTAGAACCGCTGACGACTTGAGTTGAGGAAGATGATCACTTCGACATCTTGGTTTTGTGAATAAAAGCTCGAAAGCTTGAACGCTTGAAGAAGAGCTCGAGAGCTAGAAGAATCCAAAAGCTTGGAAGTTCTAAAAACTTCAGAATTACGACAAGCATAACTCTTGAAAATACCTCAGGTCTTTTATAGAAGAATCGATGGTCGTGATTTATGACTCAAATCTCAAGAAAATTTCATCATTATAAGTGGAACAACACTTTGATTTTTGTGCCAAAAGGTGGCAAAACAGTGGCGATGCTGCGTCTTTACCACTCAAAATGCGGATTTGATCTACGTCTCTAATTTTTAAACGTAGAGTCGCATTTATATTCAAACCTGCGACTTAAACGCAGGGTTGCATTCGAAAGTAAACCTGCAAATTAAACAAAGGGTCGTGCTCGAAAATATATCTGTGAATTTAATGCAGAGTTGCATTAAAAGCTACTTTGGATACTGAATAAATCATATATTGCAAAACACCTTTAAAGTTACGGAACTTTGAAAACTTTGAAGGGGTTTTGTTGGCAAAATTTTGTAAAAAAAGAAAAAGAAAGAAAAAAGGGGATTCATAGTTTAAGCCAAAAATGACTAATAAGCAGATCATCTAATATAGAGAAATCTGCATTCTGAGTAGAGAAAGGTTAAAACGCAACTCTCATATGATCGTGTTGTGCTTGTATAATATTAAGAGATGAAGGATCTCTCCAGAAATTACCAAATACGAGTCATTGAGGTCATGAGAATGGCTAAGGAGCCAAAACGCGGATCCTCATCCAGAGAGATCCGCATTCTAAGCTAAGTGAAGTGAAGGTTGATGAAAGTTTATATTTTGAGCTAAATAAAAAATAAAACGTGAGCCCCTTAGGATCGCGTTTTGTTTTCAAAACCTTAAAAATATAAGGCTATTTCTTTTTTATCATCTAATATGGATCCTCATCCAGAGAGATCCACGTGGACCCTTAGGGTTGTATTTTAACCAAAAAGCGGATTTAATCCGTGACTCAAGCGGAAGGTCGCGTTGTGACCCTAAAAGGTTTATAAAACTAAAGTTAGCCTCGCTTCAATAAAAATGCGGATCTAGCTGAGAAGGTAACACGTGAATCATCAATTAAAGAGAGATCTACACTCTGAACTATCTTTTGAGCTCATGGTTAGAACTAAATATAATTAAAACGCGAACCTCAGAGGGTCGCGTTTTTACTCTAAAGTCTCAAATGATAAAAATTATCCTCATTTGTACCCAAACGCAAGTCTAATTAAGGAAGATATATTGTTGGAAACTAAAACGCGGATCATCAATTATAGAGATATCCGCATTTGACTCTTCTTTTCTAAGCTCATGATTAGGACTAAATATAATAAAAATGCGGGTCCTATAAGGTCGCGTTTTCATTCCAAATCCTCAATAAGCAAAAATCATATTCATTGACACTCAAACGCGGGTTTGAGCTTGCTATACAAACTGTAAGGAGTTAAAATGTGGATTTAAAGACTGAGATCCACGTTTCAGTTACAAATCCAGAAGATTATATGTTTCAGTTACAAATCCTGGAGATTTAATACAAATCTAGTGTATTAAAGATAGAAAATAAATTCTCAAATCAAGGAGGCCATTAATTAGATAGTTATGCCAATTTAAAGGTTTTTAAATCTCTATAAATAGCTAAAGGTTGGACTGAAAAAGGGGTTGGATTATCTCCACTTTGAGCTTATGCTAAAAAACCAGAGTTCCTTCTCTACAAGAGCTTTTCAAAGGATGCCAATTCAAGAGTTCGCGATCGGATCGTCAACAGGAAACAAGATCGTCTTCAACGGCTATAACAGAACTCTAGTCTTAAACAAAGATGAATCACTTTCCTTATTTTCTGTAAACGAGCAACCGTTCATATTGTAACTCTCTTTTCGAGTTTTCAATAAAATCAAATTTATGGCAAACAATACCCACGGGAAATGAGCCAAGTAATTTCTTCAATATCGTTTCACTAATTAGTTCATAATGAAACAATGGCAATAACTCTTTTTTTTTTTTTTTTTTTTTTTTCTATCGTTGCTAAGATTGTTATGTAAAACTAGGGATTGGTTTGCCAACTCTTGACCCGTCATATGCATAATTTATAATTTAAAAAAAAAAATAAAATTTCAGAATAGAGGAAGGATTGGTCCTTAAACCTATCCATTTTCATCCCTATTTATAATATTATTTTGTGATAATAACACACTTGCAACCACAATTCTCCTCGTAAGTAGGAATGGAAGCTAGGATCTCACTTTTTAGTGACATCAATTCATTTCATTAGAACCTTTTCATCAAGTGGGGGTTACCTGACATCACTGGGTAAAGATCTCATCAGCTGTACCGACAGCGATCCGCAACGCAGTATCTAAAGTTTCCATGTCAGTATCCATATTCAAAAATTAAACAAACAAAAATTATAAATCAGCCAACTAATGGAGTCCCATTACCAGTATGAACATCCTTAAGTCCGCCATTAGCCTCTTAAACATACGCCATCATCCACTCAGATTCAATCGCGCCGCCTCCTGCCCAACAAATCTCTTATATCATCAAACTAAGCTAACGGTGCTGACGTGGCGCCTCCATAAACCCCTACCTGGACAAGTTTCTTGGGCTCACGTTACCCTCTCCACCAGTCTTAATATTCTGGCGCCAAATTAACGGCTATATGTCAACGGCAGTTAGGCAACATTCCCCCTAATCCCATACTAACACGCCTTTATTGGCTTTTAATCCCTCTTAAAACCAAGGATTGTAGCAAACCTTAAGCACTAATCCTCTCCTCTCCTCTCTCCTCCCACCATTTCTCTGCTCACCCACCATGTTCAAATTCTTGATCATCATACTGATCTTCATCCTACTTGGCTCCTTCACAACCTGCATCAATGCAGATGATCTCCTCAGAGGCCCTTCAAGAGACCGAGCTGCCCTCCTGGCCTTTGCCACCGCCATCACCGTTGACCCAGGCCATGCACTTGCCAACTGGGGTTCTGGAAACTCCGACATGTGCAACTGGACAGGAGTCACATGTCATTCGATCAAACAACGCGTGTTGCAATTAGACCTGAGCAGGAGGGACCTTACAGGGGTGATATCTCCGGCTCTGGCAAATCTTTCCTTCCTAGCGGCGCTTAATCTCTCTAGTAATTACTTCTATGGGAGAGTCCCTGCAGGGCTTTGTGCCCTCACTCGCTTGAAGCTGTTGAACCTCCATACGAACCTTCTCCATGGTTCAATCCCAGCAGAGCTAGGATTTCTTAGGAAACTAAAGTACCTTGCCTTGTGGAGTAACCAATTCACAGGGCTTATTCCTGAGACTCTCTTCCGCAACTGCACTTCATTAGAATATGTCGATCTTTCTAACAATTCTCTAGCTGGCAAGATCATGGTTAATGATCAATGCAGGATAAATGAATTGCGAATTCTCAATCTCTGGTCAAATAACTTTGACGGGCCCATCCCTCCCTCTCTATCAAACTTCTCCAAACTTAGATGGATTGATCTAGAGTCGAATTACCTTAGCGGAGAACTGCCATCCGATACTTTTAACAAGATGCCATACCTCCAGTACCTTCATCTGTCCGATAACAACCTCTTTGAAAATGAAAATAACCTCGATCCATTTTTAACTTCTCTACAGAACTGCACTTATTTAGAAGAGCTCGAACTTGCTGGCAACAACCTTAGAGGTGAGATACCACCATCTCTTGGTGATCTCCCTATTAATCTCCTTGAACTCCAGCTTGAAGGTAACCTTTTGTATGGTCCCATTCCTGCAAACATATCAAACCTCGTAAACCTCACGTACTTGAGCCTGTCAAACAATTTCTTGAATGGGTCTATTCCGCCTGGTATATCGAAATTGAGGAGGCTAGAGAGGTTCTACTTGTCAAACAACTTGCTCTCTGGTGAGATCCCGCCTTCTCTTGGCGAACTCCCACACTTGGGTCTCCTTGATATGTCCGGAAATAAGTTGTCTGGTTCGGTTCCTGATACCCTATCCAATCTCTCGCAACTACGAGGACTGATGCTGCACAACAATGAGCTCTCAGGCAAGATACCTTCAAGCCTTGGAAACTGTATAAATTTGGAAGTCTTGGACCTCTCATACAACAGACTGTCAGGGCAAATTCCTAGTGCTGTTGCAGGGCTAACAAACTTGATGCTGTACTTGAACTTATCTAGCAATAGCTTGAGTGGTCCTCTTCCAATAGAGTGTTAAGTGGCCTTCTCCCCCCCTTTAGTCCCACATCGGTGAGGCTAAGAAATGAAGGGGGGGGAGAGGGCTATATAATTAAGCCCCCCCTCTCATCCTCTCCACACACCAAAATCAATACATATACCCAAAAATACTTTTGTATTTTGTATTTGTATTCTCCACAAATAGTGAAATTTTGGATCCTTCTCCGGCCGTGGACGTAGGTCACATTGACCGAACCACGTAAGTTCTGTGCCTCTTGTCTTTTTCAGTTATTTTCTTTACTGTCTTTGTTATATTGTAGTAGTGGCTATTAGTTCTTGTGGGGCCTGTTGCCCAACAAACTGGTATCAGAGCGCCAGATTTTTTTTTTTTTGAAGTGCTTATTGTATGCTCTGTGGCTGCCACTAAACGTGGATCCTCCACATCAGAAAATAAGTATCTTCTGTTAGCGGGGCCCAGCGTCACTATTCTCTTGTGGGGCCCATTGAAGTGCTTATTGTATGCTCTGTGGCTGCCACTAAACGTGGATCCTCCACATCAGAAAATAAGTACCTTCTGTTAGCGGGGCCCAGCGACACTATTCATTTGTGGGGCCCATTGTCACTATTCACCTCTTGTGGGGCCCGCGTCACTATTCATCAAGTGTCATATTTCATAGCCATCATGACAGTAACAAAGATCTCAATTGAAAAGTTTGATCGGAGTGTCAACTTCGGTATGTGGCAACTCAAAATGGAAGCCATCCTTATACAGGATGGATGTGAGTTAGCACTTGAAGGAGAGGAGAATAAGGCACCGGAGATGACGGCGAAAGAATTTGCAGATCTAAATAAAAGGGCTAGATCTGCTATTATTTTGAATCTCTCTAACGAGGTTTTGCAGGAAGTCGCCAATGAGAGGACAGCCAAAGGTATGTGGGATCGGTTGAAAACCATGTACATGAAGAAGACGGTGGAGAATCGACTTTATTTGAAACAAAAGTTGTATATGTTGAGGATGATAGAAGGTACATCTATACTCTCTCATCTTGATAAATTTGATTCCATTATTATGGATTTGGAGAATGTAGATGCTAAGATTGAAGATGAAGATCAAGCCATTTTATTATTATGTTCCCTTCCCCAGTCCTTTAAACATTTTCGGGATACTATGATTTATGGGAAAGATTCAGTCTCATATGATAGTATTAAATCTGCATTAAAATCTAAAGAGCAGATTGATAGGGACATCACAGGGGAGACTAGTGGTAGTCAAGCAGAGGGATTATTTGTTCGTGGTAGATCTGAAAATAGAGACCCTAGTAGTAGCAAATCCAAAGGAAGATCAAAATCCAGACATTACAATTTGATTTGTAATTATTGTAAGAAAAAGGGGCACATTAAGGCTAACTGCTATAAATTGAAAAATAAGGAGAAAAATGTACAAAATAGCAGTGTCACCGCTGAAGCTAGTATAGCAGCAGATGAGAATGAAGGAACTATATTTGTAGCAACAGATAATAAAGTCAGGTCTAATAATGAGTGGATCTTAGATTCGGGTTGTTCTTACCACATGAGTCCCAGTAGGGAAAACTTCTCCACATATGAACCTGTTAATGGTGGAGTTGTTTTGATGGGCAACCATACTGCCTGTAAAGTTGTTGGTAGAGGTACAGTTCGAATCAAGATGTATGATGGCATTGTCCGAACACTCACTGATGTTAGACATGTTCCAGATTTGAAGAAAAATCTCATCTCTTTAGGCACTCTCGATGTTCTTGGGTGTAGATATTCAGCTGAAGGTGGAGTTTTGAAAATTTGTAAAGGTGCCCTTGTACTGATGAAAGCTAAAAGGTCTGGAAGTTTGTATATTTTGCAGGGATCTACTGTCACAGGTACTGCAGAGGTCTCTACATCCTCAGATATTGACATTACCAAATTGTGGCACATGCGGTTGGGACACATGGGTGAGAAAGGCTTAACGCTGTTAAGCAAGAAAGGCCTACTTTGTGGTCAAAGTACTGGTAAGATGGACTTTTGTGAGCATTGTATTTTTGGGAAGCAGAAAAGGGTTAGCTTCAATTCTCCCGCTGTCCATAAAACAAAAGGTACTTTGGACTATATTCATTCTGATCTTTGGGGGCCATCTCGTGTTCCTTCTAAGGGTGGTGCCAGGTATATGTTAACTTTTATTGATGATTATTCAAGGAAGGTTTGGGTGTATTTTGTTAAGAATAAAAGTGATGTTTTCCTGACCTTTAAACAATGGAAGGCTTTGATTGAAAAGCAGACAGGAAAACACATTAAGCGGCTGCGGACAGATAATGGCTTGGAATTCTGTAGTACAGATTTCAATGAGTTTTGCAAGAGTGAAGGAATTGCTCGGCATTACACTGTCAGAATGACGCCTCAACAGAATGGTGTGGCCGAGCGCATGAACCGAACTCTTTTGGAACGAGCTCGGTGTATGATCTCAAATGCTGGGTTGACAAATGATTTCTGGGCAGAAGCCATTGCTACGGCGTGCTACATTGTCAACCGTGCTCCAAGTGCTTCTATTGATTTCAAGACTCCAGAGGAGGTTTGGTCAGGTACTCCTGCTGATTACTCTAATTTAAGAATTTTTGGGTGTTCTGCTTATATGCATGTTAATGAGGGAAAGTTAGAGCCTAGGGCTAAGAAATGTATTTTCCTCGGTTATGCTTCTGGAGTGAAAGGATACAGATTATGGTGTCCTGATCTCAAATCACCTAAATTTGTAATTAGCAGAGATGTTACATTTGATGAATCATCTATGTTGTATCCTAGAAAAGAGTCTTGTAATTCAGAAAAGGATGATAGTACTCAGAAGCAGGTGGAGTTGGAGATTGGAAATGCAAGTTCTTCACAAAGAGCCTCTACGAGTCAAAGAGATCAAGTTGATGAACCAGATCTTGATGAACCAGTAGAGGAATATTCCATAGCCAGAGACAGACCAAGAAGAGAGATTCGACCACCACAAAGGTATGAAGATGTTGTTGCATATGCTTTAACAGTGGCACAGGAAACAGGTGGAGACGGTGAACCTTCCACCTATTTGGAGGCAATTCAGAGTGCTGATTCAGAAAAGTGGCTGGTAGCTATGAATGAAGAAATGGAATCTCTCCACAAGAATTGTACTTGGGATCTTGTGACGCCGCCGAAGGGAAAGAAAACAGTTGGTTGCAAATGGGTCTTCAAAAGAAAGGAAGGAACTTCAGGTGTTGAAGATGTAAGGTATAAGGCACGATTGGTTGCAAAGGGCTACAGTCAGGTACAAGGTGTTGACTTTAATGATGTTTTCTCACCCGTTGTAAAACATAGCTCTATTCGTGTATTACTTGCATTGGTTGCCATGTTTGATTTCGAGTTAGAACAGCTTGACGTCAAGACAGCTTTTCTACATGGCGATTTAGATGAACAAATCTATATGAAGCAGCCTGAAGGTTTTGAAGTTGAAGGTAAGGCAGACCATGTATGTTTGTTGAAGAAATCCTTGTACGGACTGAAGCAGTCTCCAAGACAGTGGTATAAGAGGTTTGATTCCTTTATGTTGGGTCATGGTTTCTCCAGGAGCATGTATGATAGTTGCGTATACTTCCGGAAGTTAAATGATAGTTCATTCATTTATTTGCTATTATATGTTGATGACATGCTCATTGCGGCTAAGAATCTTGCAGAAATTCACCAGTTGAAGGCCTTATTAAATGGCGAATTTGAAATGAAAGATCTGGGAGCAGCAAAGAAGATTCTTGGAATGGAGATAAAACGTGATAGAGGAGTTGGAAAATTGTTCCTGACCCAGAAGAATTATATCAATAAGGTTTTGGAGAGGTTTGGCATGCGAGACGCTAAACCAGTAAGTACTCCTCTTGCTAGTCATTTTAAACTATGTGCTGCTCAATCACCACAGTCAGAGGAAGAGATTGATTATATGACACGAGTTCCTTATTCTAGTGCCGTTGGAAGTATCATGTATGCAATGGTTTGTACTCGTCCAGATATTTCACAAGCAGTTAGTGTTGTTAGCAGGTATATGGCAAATCCAGGCAAGGAACACTGGCAGGCTGTGAAGTGGATCCTCAGATACTTGAAGGGTACTTCAAGCAATTGTTTGGAGTTTGGACATTCTAATAACTCATTGGTTGGTTTTGTAGATTCAGATTACGCCGGTGATCTCGACAAACGCAGGTCTCTTACAGGTTATGTATTTTGCATTGGAGGTTGTGCTATCAGCTGGAAAGCTACTCTACAACATGTAGTGGCTTTGTCCACTACTGAGGCAGAATATATGGCAGTTACAGAGGCTATTAAAGAAGCTTTGTGGTTAAGAGGTTTGTTCGGCGAGTTATCTCTACAGCAAGGGGTTATTATCATTTACTGTGATAGTCAAAGTGCAATTCACTTGACTAAAGATCAGATGTATCATGAGAGGACGAAACATATTGATATCAAGTATCACTTCATTCGTGATACCATTGCAGAAAAGAAGGTCCTTATTCAGAAGATCAATACAAAGGACAATCCAGCAGATATGTTTACGAAGGCTCTTCCAGTTTACAAGTTCAAACAGTGTTTGGACTTGATTGGTATTTACAGTTGGTGATTTTGCCTGTTAGGGCATTGCCGGAGAAAATGGAGTAATTCATAAATTGTTCGGGTCAAGGCCAAGGTGGAGATTTGTTAAGTGGCCTTCTCCCCCCCTTTAGTCCCACATCGGTGAGGCTAAGAAATGAAGGGGGGGGAGAGGGCTATATAATTAAGCCCCCCCTCTCATCCTCTCCACACACCAAAATCAATACATATACCCAAAAATACTTTTGTATTTTGTATTTGTATTCTCCACAAATAGTGAAATTTTGGATCCTTCTCCGGCCGTGGACGTAGGTCACATTGACCGAACCACGTAAGTTCTGTGCCTCTTGTCTTTTTCAGTTATTTTCTTTACTGTCTTTGTTATATTGTAGTAGTGGCTATTAGTTCTTGTGGGGCCTGTTGCCCAACATAGAGCTAAGCAAGATGGATATGATCATGGCAATGGATCTCTCATCAAACAATTTCTCTGGTTCAATCCCTCCCCAACTTGGAAGCTGCATCGCCCTTGAGTACCTCAACCTTTCCTCAAATTCTCTACAAGGTCACCTCCCAAGCCCCATTGGGGCCTTGCCGTATCTCATATCACTCGACTTGTCTTCAAACAGGTTGGGAGGAGCCATGCCTCAATCTTTACAAGCCTCTTCCACCCTCAAACAACTCAACGTCTCATTCAACAATTTCTCAGGGGTCATACCAAGTGAGGGGGTCTTCGCTTTGCTCTCAGAGGACTCCTTTCTCGACAATCCTGGTCTTTGTGGCATGTTCTTGGGAATGTCATCATGCACAAGCAAGCGAGTGCACCATTTCATGATCCTGCCAATACTTCTCACTCTACTTGGTTCATCGTCTTGCATAGCATGCTTCCTTGGATATCCCTTAGCTATTAGATCAAGGAAGAAATCTCGAGCATTAGTGAGGGATGATGGAGAACAAAGCAACTACCCGCGGATTTCCTATCGAGAACTTGAAGAAGCAACCGGAGGGTTCGCAGACTCAAATCTGATTGGCATGGGCAGGTTTGGGCGAGTATACAAAGGAGTGCTTTCAGATGAACTGAGAATCGCCGTGAAGGTTTTGAATCTAAAGATCTGCGAGAGGGAGATATCAGAAAGCTTCAAAAGAGAATGTGAGGTTCTGAAAAGGACTAGACATCGCAATCTGATAAAGATCATCACAACTTGCACTAATCCAGATTTCCAAGCTCTGGTCCTTCCTCTGATGCCCAATGGTAACCTTGATAGCCATCTATACCCTCCTGATGGCTCAACCTGTGGCTTGAGCTTGCTTCAGTTGGTGAATATAGCCAGCGACGTTGCTGAAGGAATTGCATACTTGCACCACTATTCTCCTGTTAAGGTTGTACACTGCGATCTGAAGCCGAGCAATGTTCTCCTGGATGAAGACATGACAGCCATTGTAGCAGATTTTGGCATTGCAAGGTTGGTGAAGGGTGGTGGCAAAGGAGGGAGCAGCAGCAATGTCGGAGAGTCTGCCTCCTCCATATCCACAACTGGGTTGTTGCATGGATCAGTCGGTTATATAGCACCCGGTGAGTACATTTTTTTTTCATCTTCTCCGTTGCAGTATCCATAAATCCATATCAAATGGTAGTAATTCTCAATTATATGTGTATCATAAGCTGCATAAATATTTTAACAAAAAAAAGGATCAGAAATATAACCATGCATACAGTTTTTAAACCTAATTTACGCATATATAAATGCTAGTCAGTATCTGAGAAATTCATAACTGTTTCTATTTCATTTTAGTCAGTTTAATGGAAGTTCTGCATGTAAACATTAATCTATGAATCACACCATTAAATATACTAAAGATCGACATCAGATGTAATAAGCCTCTCTGTGGACTCGTGCGCTTGTTATGTGCATTCACAATGTCTAAAAGTACTCAAGGCTGAGGAAACATTCTGAGATAAAGATACTTAGTTCGTGATACAAGTTTGTGAAGTTTTGAAGGGAATCGTCAAAGTTTCAAGATAAACTTTATTAGATATCTGGAAAATTTCGACTTGATTCTATCATCATGCATATTAGTGAGCATTCTAGTCTAAATGAATGCAGAATATGGCTTGGGAGGGAAACCTTCAATACAAGGGGACGTATATAGCTTTGGTGTCCTACTCCTGGAAATCATCACCAGAAAGCGACCCACTGATATACTCTTCCATGAGGGTCTAACATTGCGAGGATGGGTTAAGAGCCACTACCCACACAACATCGAGCAATTGATCCATTTATGCTCAATAGATTGGACGCTATCAGATGACTCCCTATACTACAAGAAACTCAGGAGAGACGTGATCCTGGAGATGATCGAGCTGGGCCTTGTATGCACGCACTTCGCCCCTGCAATGAGGCCTACCATGATTGATGTTGCGCATGAGATGGCCCTATTAAAGCTCGACCTTTTGAGGCATAGCGGGGAGCCACCTCTCCTGCCAGGTTCATCTTTCTGAATGTTAAAAGAAAATGTAATGGCAGAAAAAGCACACTTGGCTTTGGTGGATCATTCTCGTATTTGTCATTGGGAAAGTTTATGCATTATCGTGTAATTCTCTTCAATTTTCAATTCAGAGATGGAGTAATCACTTTGAAGGCATTAATCACTATATATTTTTAATGATATCGTGTAGTAAAGTTCAAATTTTAAATGGTTTGCGGGGTTCGGTGAGCACTTAATCTTAACAACCAATCAACCATAGTCAGTCACTGGTAGCCGCAGAATATACAGACCTAACACACTTTTCATCTCCTCCATGTTTTGATATTTAAAACAGAATGATCTACACGCATGGCATCAAACAGTTTGCTTATCAGAAGCTAAACTTACAGGAATCTATGGTGTCTGATATAACGAATTCCTAATGGTATAGCGTTGAGTTTTGGCTCAACTTTTAGGAACCCTACTTGACTTAGAACCAACCTTATTTGATTTATACTTTATGTCAAACTAATCCTATTTGATTTAGGAGTGGTGTCAAATATCTTAGGTAGGGTTTTTAGAGATATCTCTTTTGTATTCTTCAAAATCTTTTGGAGATTTCCAGAAATTTTTTGTGAGGAGAAAACTCTTTTGTATCCTTTGAGAGTTTTTTTTTTTTTTTTTTTTTTGTTCTACTCAATTTGAGAGTGATTTTTTTTCAACTTTGGGAGACTTTAGAGATCCTAAAATTGGTAATTTGCAAACATTATTAGTAGTGAAGTTTGATTCGGCCATTGGACGTAGGATTTGCTCTAAACTATGTAAATCTCTGCTATTCTCTGATTTCATTTTCTAATTGTTTTTCTCTCTAAAGTTTTTGTTTTTTATTGATTTATCTTCTTTGTCTAAATAATTCATAGTTCTCTATTTGGATTACCTAATACTTCCACGATAAGTGGTATCAGAGCACACCTCTTATTTTCAATAAGTGGTATAAAAAAGCAACTTTGATTCACAATATTTATTGTCATACTATTTTACGGCCCTCCAATATATAATTTCTTATTATCAACGTGAAGTAGCACCTACTTGTTCTGTTAGTATTAGTTTATAAAACAGACAACAAAAAAAGAGTGGAATACCATTTTTATGTCAATCAAACTAGTATTTGAGCCAATTATGCTATTTAATTCCAATTTTTGAAAAGGAAACTATATATGTGAAATGTGAAAATACTCGGTAGATTACTGGGATTATAGAGGGAAAAGCCTCAAATATACCTAGGCTGCGAAAAAGCAAAAAATTCCATAATACTCTGACAGCAGCAAGACTAATTATAGTCAAAGTGGATCACCTTTAAGCAAGTAATGCATGCGATAATCTATGAGCTAAGAACGTGGATATTAAAGAATCATAATTCATATAATGGAGTAGGAAAGGTTGCATTTATCTTCAATTATTGAGTTAAAGATATCACCAGTATAGTCAGAATAATTGAGTATACATTCAAGTGTTCACAGTTCATAATATATCATAAATGAAGTCCAAGTCGTCCAGTCTTGTGAAGATCAAATACTTATTAAGCCTGAGATTTGATAACATCATAGTGGATATCGAAAAAAGTGAACCTTTTTAATAATTAACTCAGGAATCATCACAAGCATTCGAAAGTCTGCACCAATAAGCAAGTGTTTTATAAATAATAAAAATGTGATATCAAAGAGGCTAGTTTTGTGTCCTCGGGAAACATTAATGCAAGTCTTATTTCATTGGTTAAGGACAAGTGTTTTGATGATGGAAAGTTAGTCACTTCTTAGAGATAGTAAAAGGGTAAGAGGCTAGTTTTGTGTCCTCAGGAAACATTAATGCAAGTCTTATTTCCAGAAGCAAATTGCTAACGTTGTAATACTCATTGCGTCATATGGATTTGCATGGAAATTCAAGGCAGCACATGTTGCTTAAAACCCCCTAGGTATCGTCCAAGCTCTTTAGAGTGGAGAGCAAAGAGGAAAACAATTGATAGACCAAAGGAGAGTAGAATCGGAGAAAGTAACACCCTTTACTAGGGATAGGCAACCCCTTTTAGAGGTTATAGGAATAGTGCCAAAACCAGCTGAATTAGATTCGCATTTTTAGTTTATTTGTAAAGATCAGGTAATAATATAGCAAACTCCAGAGACAGCCCATTTCCACTAAGAGGCACATGCAGCTCAAAGTTCATATGATCACAGCCTAGTCAGGATAATGGTTAAAATTAGACAAATTCTGATTTCCATTTTGTTGTCCTCTTAATATTCTTTATTTAAGAAGAGGTCATAGCCTGGCATGAGTATTGCATGATAACAAGAGATTTTTCTACTATGATATTGATGTAGAGGAATAAAGATCTGTTTTATTTTAGTTATCAACTGCTATTTGATATGTTAGAATTTAGAATAAGTTAGGATTAGTTAAAATTTGTTAAATTTGTTTTTCAGCTAGTTAGTTTGTTAGTCAGATTTACCTGGTTAGTCTAATGTTTAGATTTAGATACGATCTTATTTAGTCATATGCATATAAAGCCTTTAAAAAAAAAGAAAAGAGGCTAATGTAAAAGTATTGTAGGCAGTTTAAGATGGATATCTTAATAAATTGATTAATTTTTTAGTGTTCGTATATACCCTCACTTTAACCTCTTCTCTCTTTCATCCTCTACCCAGCCTAAAGCTATAGAAGCTCTATCATATGTAGGACACTTCTCCCAATGAAAACTATAGTGTGCCCGTAACACGTCCATGCGTAACTAATACTTACATGTGTGTAAATTCTTATTTGCTTTACAATTATATATAAGATAGGGTATGTTGCACCCTTTTGACTAATGCTATTTAATTTATTGTTCATTTTACGAAAGTTAGTTTCATTCACATATAGATAACAGCAAATACATGTATTTATATGAGTCAAATATACATATATTTGGGTAAGCATACACATATATAGAAGTGTCCTTGTGTTTGGATTTTGGACAATTGTTATGTTCACGTTAAACACGATAATTATGTCCTTGTAGACATATTATAGAATACATTGGGTATTTTGGTAATTGTGAACAGGTTAGTTTCATAAGGACATTTTTTTTTTTGCAAAGTTTAGCCTCTTAAGATATTTTTCGAATCTTCAATATTTTTCCTTAACAATGTTACCAGTACTTTTCAATATTCTTAGTAATAAGGTTGGAGGCTTTGTGTTAGCAAGAACTTCAATTTCATTGAGTGACAAAAACCTTAAAGTGCCTTGTAGATGATGGAATGTGGAGAGAAAAATAAAATGATAAAAGAGATGATCTCAATTTTATTTTAATATGAGAATATAATCACTCTTAATTAGAAATACTAGTGTTACAATACCTTACTTTTTTTACTTCTCTCTTGGGCTTCAATTGCTTTTGCTTACTACTTCTCACTTCTTCTACACCTTCTTACTTCTCACCACACACTCTCCTCTTACACCATTACTCTATAAATAGTAATTAAGCACAACTATTCTACCAACTAATTAACCTTTCACACTCACCTACCATATTCTTCACATTTTGCGTGCACAACATGCTTAAGCCTACAATTTGGTTAAGTGTTTGTACTTAATTCGAAAAACACCAAATTTAACTATGGACAAGTTTGAACTTCAATACTTCCCTTCAAACTTGTTCACCATTCCAAGTTTTTTCCTGAGCTTCATAAATAATTTTGTATTCAGTGGCTTGGTAAAAATATTAGCAATATGATCTTCAATCTTTGCAATATATTAGCTTTACATTCATCTCCTTTACTTGGTGCCAGAAAGTAGTAACTGGTCTCTATATGCTTACTTCTCCCATATGCCACTAGTTGGCTAGTACTATCGTAGACTTGTTGTCAATGAAAAACTCCATTGGAGCTACTTGTTGGTGTAAAAATTCCTTCGTTAGACTTCTGAGCCATATAACTTGACACGCACATGCCGATGCTGCTATGTATTCTGCCTCACAACTTGAGAGTGCGATGACCAATTGTTTCTTCGATAAGCAAGAAAATGATGTTGTCCCAATGTCAAACACATAGCCAGAAGTGCTCTTTCTTTCATCTAAATCTCCACCATAATCACTGTAGCCGAATAGTTTTGGATCTTCATACTGTGTACGAAATAAACCTTGATCATACTTCTTTTGACATATCTGAGAATTTGGTTGCTTTGAAGTGTTCTTGCCTCGGTTCCTCCATATATTTGCTCACTAGTTCTACTAGAAATATTATGTCAGGTCTGGTGATTGTTAAATTGTGTAGGCTTCCAACTAAACTCCTGTATAGTGTTGGATCAATAAAGCTCCCTGGTGATTCTTGTCTTAGCTTCATTCTAACTTCAGCAGGAGTTGTGACTGGGTTGCAGTTACTCATATTAAATTTCTGGAGAAGCTGCTTTGCATACTTCTTCTGAGATATGAAAATTTCTTTATCTGATTGTAACACCTCTCCTCCAAAAAAATAGGATATTTCTCCGATGTCAGTCATCTCGAACTGCTGACTTTCTCCGGTGATACATACCAAACCAAAAAATCAAAAGCGGAGATCTAGAAATCTACTACTGCTTGGCCTGCTTCAGAAAGTACGGGTCGTGCAATGGCGGATTCTCGCTCACATCTTCAGTATCTGAGCGTGTGGGGGAGTTCAGAATTAAACCCGGCAAGTAAAATAATAAGAAGTAGAGAGCATATAATATAAACAGATAGGTAAGATATGAGTGTGGATATGAAAGTATGCGCATGTGTAGAATAAGAAACCTGCTCGCTTCTTTAATACAGTGATGTCCTATGCACTTCCAGTTGTAGATGATGTTCCTTCCACCTAGAGAGAAGCAGTTAGAAGTTCAAAAGATAAGAAATGGAAGAGAGCAATGGATGAAAAAAATGCAGTCTCTTCAGAAGAATCAAACTTGAGAGTTAGCTCAACTAGTTAGAGATAAGAAGGCAATTGGGTGCAAATGGGTATTTGCAAAGAATGAAGGATTTCCTGACAAGAATAATATCAAGACAAGATTAGTAGCGAAAGGCTACGTTCAGAAGGAAAGAGTTGATTATAATAAGATATTTTCTCCAGTCGTTAAATATTCTTCCATTCGAATTTTATTAGTCTTAATAGCACAGTTTGATTTGGAACTAGTTTAACTTGATATGAAAACCGTATTTTTACATGGTGATTTGGAAGAGAAAATCTATATGGCTCGGCCAGATAGATTCAAGGTTGCTAGAAAAAAATTGGGTTTACAAATTGAAGAAATCATTGTACAGATTGAAGCAATCTTAGAGATAGTAGTACAAGCGATTTGATTAGTTTATGATAGGGTTGAAGTACACTAGTAGTAAATTTGATCACTGTGTGTATTTTCGCAAGTTACATGATGAGTCTTTCATTTATGTATTCTTGTATGTGGATGATATGCTGATAGCTTCAAAGAGCCAAGAAAAGATTGAAAAGTTGAAAGCTCAGTTGAATCAAGAGTTTGAAATGAAAATTTTGGGTGAAACTAAAAAGATTCTCGGCCTGGAGATAAGCAAAGATCGAAATAAGGTAAGATCTGGTTGTCCCAGAAATAATATCTGAAGAAGGTACCACAGCATTTTGGTATGACAGAACAATCAAAACCTGTGATTATCCCACTTGCTTCTTATTTCAAGTTAAGTGCAGTTTTATCTCCTAACACTGATGAGAAACGTGAGTATATATCGAGTGTTTCTTATTTAAATGCAGTTGGTAGCTTAATGTATACAATGGTGTGTATAAAACCTGACATTTTACAGGCAGTTGGTGCTATGAGCAGATATATACATGATCCTGGAAAAGAATATTGGCAGGCTATGAAATAAAATCTACGGTATCTTCTGAACACCGTAGATGTTAGTTTGGTATTTGAGCGTAATAATACTCTTGGTCAGTGTTTAGTTGGATAAGTTGATTCTGACTACGCAGGTGATCTGGATAAACGTCAATCAACTACTAGTTATATATTTACTCTTGCTAAAGTACAAGTAAGTTGGAGGTCTACTTTGCAGTCCACGATTGCTCTGTCTACAACAGAAGTAGAGTATATGACCAGTGTTCTAAATATCGGCCGGTATATCGGTATACCGGCCGATATATCGTTTTTTACAAAGAAACGAGACGATATGGAGTTTTTTTTATCGCATATCGTTTTTGACCGGTATGGGCCGATATATCGGCCACGTGGCGATATATCGGCCAGTATCCGGTATGTAAAAAACCGGCCGGTATGGCTTAATATCGGTTTTTTTTTAACGGGTTACGGTTGCGGTTGAAACCCGTTAACCCGTTGGACCCGACCCGATAGGAAAACATAAAAATCCGATACTCCTCTCTTCGCGACCAAAAAAAACCCTAATCCCTAATTTCCTCTGTCGCAACTCCATCGCAACCCACTCCTCTATCGCCGGTTTTCGCTTCCATCGTCGCCTCTCCGGCTCTCCATCCTCCTCAATTGGTCGATCGACCGTTCCTCTCGGAGAATTTTTCGCCGTTGCTGTCTCTCCCCGAGCAACCGACTCGATCTGGTTTCGTCCATCACCGTCTCTCCGGCTCTCCATCCTCCTCAACTGGTCGATCGACCATTCCTCTCGGAGAAAATCACCGTCGCTATCTCTCCCAGTCCCCGAGCAACCGAATCGATCTGGTTTCGTCTATCGCCGTCTCTCCGACTTCCGTCGACTCGCCGGTGATCCATCTCTCCCTCTTTCTCTTGCGTGCTTTCTAGCATCTCGACCTTGAATTTTGGTAAGTAGACTGCAATTAATTTTTCTCTAAATTTTTGTTTAATTTTAGTCTAATTTTATTTTAAATTTTAGTTTGTTATTGTAATTAGTGTATTTGAGTTTTTAAATTAAGAATGAGTTAGGGAATTTTCATTTTTAAGTTTGGAATTGATGCCTAGGGCAGCACCCTTCGGCCAGTCACTGTGACAGTGTTCGGCCAGTGACTGTCACAGTGTCACTGAGCTACAGTATAGTTCTTGGGTCCCCTGAGCATTTTCTTTATCCTCGGACTGAACTGTCACAGTAACTAAGCAACATATTGGTATTGGTTCAACATCTTGGGGGCAATAGAGTTAGACCCACTTGTTGGTATATAAGAGTGGATAATGTGACATTTTGATTAAGCGGCTTAACATCTTGATTAACTAGGTTCACAAGGAATTCGGTTAAGTTAGTAAAGAGACAAATTTGAATTGTAATTAAGAGTGCATAATGTCACATTTGGCATTTTATGGTGATTAGAGACATTTAATAATGTTTATATAAAAATTGATAAAGTAAGTATGTGATTTGAGGTAGAAAATTTTAAGTGTTTTGAGTAGATAAGAATTTGAAAATCTCCTAAAATACCGGATTTTCTATTTTGACTATTGTGAATAAAAATAATCTTGTCTCTATAATATATTCGATTTTGACTTTATAATAAGGATTCTCTAATTTGTATATGTTTCAGGTATAGAATAAGATTGTGTATCCAAATGTCCAATAAAAAACTTGAAATCATATAATTATTTTTTTATGATTATGTTTATATGATTATTTTTTTAACTTAGATTATGTTTATTAAGTATTAACTTTATTTATTTTAGTAAAAGCTTGAATTCTTAAATAAATTAAGTTAATATAAATTAAGTGCAACAATTATTTAGCTATTTAATCAATTAATTGTTTGTCTTTTTTCACTTCATTTATTTGAAGTCAGAAATAGTTTGAAAGATGTCCTCTTCTGGTACTTCAAATGTCCAAGAGAAGCGAGGAGGTAAAGATCCAGCTTGGGAATGGGAGAAAAAAGTGCTTGGGAATGGGAGAAAAAAGTACCCAATAAAGTGGAGTGTAATTTCTGTAAGAATGAATATGGGGGAGGCATTACCCGCCTGAAGGAACAGTTAGGTCATGTCAGCGGGAATGTCAGAGGCTGTCCCCTCGTCCCAGATGACGTGAAGCAGAAAGCACTGACGTAAAGGAAGGAAAAGCAACAGAACTTCAAAATTTGTTAAAAAAAGTTCATGTTGGGGAAGAAGAAGATGAGGAGACAACTCGAGAGGAGTCATCTTCTCGCAAAACAACAGGTCAATTTTCACGCAAAACAACAGGACCGATAGATCAATTTGCAATTCGATCGGTCGAAAAAGCAGTAGAAGCAGCTCAAAGACAGCCTACCGTACCATCAGCCTCCAGAAAAAAGGCCAGAGACGATGCAATTCGATACATTGCCAGGTTTTTTTTATGAAGGAGGTCTTGCATTCAATATTGCTACGCAGCCAGCTTTTATGCAGATGGTCCAAGCCATTGGCATGTATGGACCAAACTTACAGACTCCTAACCCATACGAGCTAAGCGAGACTTGCCTCCAAAGAGAAGTCGAGGAGACAAATGCAACTCTTGAATCATTCAAACGGAGTTGCCGAATAAATGGCTGCACTTTAATGACTGATGCGTGGTCGGATCGGAAAGGGAGAAGTTAAATGAATATCGTTGTACATTGTCCGGGCGGTACAGCCTTCTTATTGTCTCAAGATGCATCTTCTGAGAGACACGATGGCAGTTACATTTACAAATTTGTGGAGAGGGGAATGAACGAAATTGGCGTAGAAAATATTGTACAGATTGTGATAGATAATGCCTCGAACAATATGGCTGCAGCAAATACATTAGCTCTGACGCATCCAAATATATTTTGGACACCTTGTGCAGCACATACAGTTAATCTGATACTTGCGGATATTGGAAAGATTAAACATATCCGAAGTGCAATTATGATGGGGAGATCAGTCTCCGTGTATATATACAGTCACACCAAATCTTTAGATATAATGAGGAAGACGATTGGTGGAGAGCTAATAAGGCCAGGCACAACTAGGTTTGCCACGGCATTTCTCTCTTTATCATCAATCAGAGAGAAGAAGAATGAGCTGCAACATATGCTTATTTCTGATGACTGGATGGATTGCACTCTGTTCAGAACAGATGCAGGCAAGAAGGTATTTATTTCAATTAATAAAAATTTTTATTTTATATTTTTAAATTATATGTTATTGACAAATTAAAAATACATCTTTTTATGAATGTTTAGGTTGCAGAAATAATTGCCAGCAACAAATTTTGGGACAACACAAATTTTGCTCTAAGAGTATTTACTCCACTAGTGAAAGTTTTGCATAGAGTTGATGGGGACAAAGTCCCTTCAATGGGCTTTCTGTATGGTGACCTAGAGACTGCCAAAGAGGAGATAAGAGATGCTCTAGGGGGTGAAGAGAAGAAATATCTTCCAATATGGAAGATTATTGATAGGAGATGGGAGGAAAAACTGAAGGGTCCTCTGCATAGAGCTGGATATTTCTTGAACCCTCTGTATTACTATGAGAAGCAGCCTGAGATTGATGCTGATGGGTCGTTCATGTCGGGCTTCGTTGAAGTGATGCACAAATTCTATCCAAATAATAATGATAGACTTGATAAGATTGCACAGCAGCTCTCAATCTATCAAAATCAAAATGGATCATTTGGAATGTCTTTTGCAAGGGCAGCAGTAAAGAGAATTATTAATCCAGGTATGCATTTCACTATAAGAAATGCAAAGTTCAATCTATTTTTCATTAAAGAAACTATTAAATAGCTAATAACTATTTATAAATATTCATTGCTAGCTCAATGGTGGCAATTCTACGGGACAGATGCTCCCAAATTGAGGATGATGGCAATGGGGATCTTGAGCCTGACAACCAGTTCTTCAGGTTGTGAACGGAACTGGAGCACATTTGAGATGGTATTACAATTTTAACTTTTTTAATTAAATATTTCTTTCTCCCAAATATATATGTTCTAAACGAACTTCATGTGTATATCTTTTATTTAGGTGCATACGAAGAAAAGAAATAGGCTAAGTTCCAAGAAATTGCACGACTTAGTTTTTGTCAAATTCAATGCAAAACTCAAGAGCAAACTTTCAATCCCAAACAGAGATCCACTAGTAGCATACAATGAAGAGGAAAAGGTCACCGAGTGGTTCATGCCTGAGAAAAAAAATGGCGATCCTTATGAGACTAGTGATGATCAAGTCTTTCTTGGAGAACAACTGACTTTTCAACAGGTGTCAATTGCTATGGGTGCTAATCCAAAGAAGAGAAAGAGTGGAAGAGTTAAGGCATCTAAGTCGAAAAGTAGTAAAACTTCAAAGGGAAAAGCACCATCATCTTCAAAGTCTAAGCAGCGGCACGCATCAGATGATGACGATGAGGAAGAAGTTGACACATCATCATCAGATTCGTCATCAGATGATGAGGAAGGCATGCCAACAAATGAACCAGTCGACTCTGAATCTAGCTAGAAAATATGTTGTAAAGACTGATATTTAAAGTTTCTAGCATGTTTCAAATAAACTCATTTAAAGGACAATGTTATAATTTTATAAATTATATCACTTATGTATTGCAGAAACACTTTTCTTTTATCTTGAAAACTTATTTTTCTTTATTTAATGATTGTATTTCGCTCTGTCTCTGTGCATATGCGAACGTTCTAAACGATATCTGCATATTCGTAAGTTGAATGTAAATAAACCAATGTAAGTGCTATAAACTCATTTTATGCGTTTTATTATGTTCTATATAGCCAATTATATGATTATTCTTTAACTGGTATGACACCGATATGACACTCCGGTATTTAGGGTCATATCGCGATATCCCACCCGGTATCCGGTAACCGGTATGTAATTTGACTAACCGGTACGAGACCGGTATCCGATATTTAGAACACTGTATATGACAGTTACAGAGGTAGTAAAGGAGGCAATTTGACACAGGGGTTACTTGAAGACTTGGGGATTATTCATAAACAGATTATTGTGTATTGTGATAGTCAGAGTGAAATTGACTTGGCAAAGAACCAAGTCTATCATGCACGGACAAAATATATCGATGTCAGATATTACTTTGTGTGGAAAATTATTGAAAATGAGAAGATACTACTTCATAAAATTGGAACTGCAGAGAATACTGCTGATATGATGACGAAGGTGGTGACTTCGACCAAATTCAAGTATTGTTTGGATTTAGTGAATGTTCTGACTGAAAATCTTAGTTTGGAGGCACTGACGATGTGGGCCTTATTCTCCAAGGTAAAGATTATTGTACTTGGGTATTATGGCTTTATTAATCCCACATCGTTAGGGAACTAAGAAAACACCATCCATAGGTTCTATAAACAGGGCCTTGGGTTTTTGATTTTAAGTATCCCAAAAATAACTAGTTGTTTTATAAAACTATTCTGAGAAAACACGTTTTATTTTGGGAAGTTTTCAAATTTGAAAATTTTCAAGTTGTTTGGATTTTTGGATTTTGGAAAAAAATTTATATTCTTTGGAGAGTTTCCAATTTGTCAGAGATCGTTATAATTTCAAACTTGGTGATAGTGGATTGATCGTTGGCACCCGAGAACGTAAGTAATATTTATCGAATCTCGTTAAATTTTATGTCTTCTCTTATTTGCATTAGTTTCTTTATTCTCTGCCATTAATTCTTCTGTGATACTATTTTGGATACCTATTTGTGTGGAAAAGATATCTGTTTTCTGCAACAGTACCGAATGTTGTATGAGATGGTAAGGTTTGGTGGTTCACCCTTAAACCATTCGCTATATAGTTAGTTATATTATGGCTATTAATGGAACATGGAGAGCCTCTACTCCCCATTAAAACTTCAAAAAAAGAAAAAGAAAAAAACTTCCAGCGAACTCTTGGTAAAGAAGGCAATGTTCACTTTTATCTCCTGAAAAATGGAGAGCAAAGAAAATACACAATAATTATAATTTTATTTCTAGGAGATTGAATCATCATTAAGAAGAATGTTGTTTCACTGAATCAAAGGTGGATGGTTAAAGAGATCAAGTGGAAGTACTACATGACAGTTCAATAAATGAATTTTGAAGGAGAAGGTCTAATGCCATTATTGTCAATTATGCATTATGCATCCCAATTTTGAAGAATTAAGAAGAGACCCGTCAGAAAATGCCTGCATCTATATGAGATAATGTGGGAGAACATCGGTCTACCAATGCCATAAGTCTAGCTTTAGGAAATAAAGACCGAATTCCAATTGAATCTCGTGTTTACACATACAAAAGAAAAGAAATGAAAGACGAAGGAACATGTTACAGTAACTAGACACATTGATTATTGGATATCGTATGGGCTATGCCCAATGCTAGCCATTTTGAAGAGGCCTTTGTTTTACAGGAGAGCAGCCTCTTTTAACTTTCTAATCCAATAGTGTTCAGCACTCAGTCCAGATGGGCTTCAGACGCCCAAGTCAGTTCTCAGTATGGCCTGTTCTAAGTACCTGTTTTTTTTCTAAATAATTCTACATAACTGATTTCAGGATGATCTGTTTTTTACATAACTGATTTTATATGTATGTATGTATGTATGTAGGGGTCAGATAATTATAATTTGTTTTTATTGTTTTGAAAAGAATATAATAGTTATGATGCTAGCCAGTCTTATCAACAAATAGGTGAAGTGAGGCTTACCTCCCAGGATAGGCATCATGCCTTTTTATTCCCTTTGGTTCCTCTCTACCCTCGTCCTAGCTCCTCTTTATGAAGTTCACAAACAGAGGTAGAAATCAGATACCAGAACTGTAATATTCCTGTACAAACCGGAATACAAAATGTTCGAAATTCAGATAAATAGTATATGTTCTGTCAGAATATTAAATATCAATTAACCAGCCATCAAGACTTTATGAATTTCTATATGAAAGAAGAAATAGATATTAAGAATCTATGCAGTAAAAATTAGAAATACATGATTTCTGAGATATTATCCCAAGAATTTATTTGAACAACAAAAGTGGCGACTAAAGCCTTCCATGGTGCAATACAATGTTCCAATACAATCCAATCGATCTAGTTTTATTTGTATGCTAGAACTTTAAATTAAAAAAGTGGTGATATTTGGCAAGTGTCAGCACTCACATTTACCCAAAAAAGAAAAAATTCAGAATCAACAGTGAAATAATATCTCAAGTTCAAAATTAAATATGGGTCATTGTCACAAATATGGCACACCCCAAAATGAAACATGCAAGCATTGCAGTCTGCTTTGGCTATCTAAACGGTTAAGCTAACATGACCAAGAAAACATAAATAACCATTACAATCACTCAATTTGAGAAATTTTTTTTAAGTATCGTTCAATTAATCATGCATCCACCACATAATAATGAGCTCAACCCCTAAATAAGCAGTATAGATCAGGTGACAGAGTCTCCCCTCCTGCGCCATTCTCCTCTGCAAATTTGCAGGAAGCACTATATACTTTGAAGAATCTATCCTTCTCATCCATCTTTTTCATCCATTCCTTTCACTGGTTCCTTCTTACTTCTTTCTCCTTTCCACACGGTAATAATGAAGATTGAGCTGAACATCCCCTAGCTTGGATCACTAAGTGCAAGTAGGCTTAAAATCTGATCATCCCGCCATCAGAAAATGTCAGTAAAATATTGTTCCTCCAGCACAAATTCATCAATCTTTTTCACCTCTCTGGACGTTTTCATTATGATTCTGAACTAATTGCCACCAACTTCCAAGCAAAATTTGCTTGTGATATCTTCCAGTACATCACTATTACATGTTATATGTTCCAGTCCTGACGTTCAGGAACAGGGTTAAAAGCAAGCGATGATAAATTAAGAAGCATCCCAGCCTCAGAGAGGCCCTAGAAAGCATGTCAACCTCCAACTAATATTCTAGGTTTCACACCCTAATGATAAGAAGGGCTCTTTCCCAAGCACCTGAAGATCGACTAGCAAATTGCAATTGCTAGACATCTCCGTAGGATTTTACGCGTCTCTGCTGAAGATCATAGGAGACTATCACAGGTGACCAAGACAATCATTAAAGAATAAAGATATTGTTGACATTTATACCTCAAAATAAGTTGAGAACGCAAGTATGAATTTTTCATGTTCTTTTAGTTTTTAGCAATATAAAACATTAGGCATGAGTCGAGTAGGAGATGGACTACAATCTGGTCATAATTTGCATACCTAATATAGAGGGCTAATTACAAAGAAATGAAATGAAACTGTCTTCAGGAACCCATATGACTGTACTAAAATATTGAGAAAAGCAAAACAACAGTGTATCCGGAGCCAACGAGTAGCTCTACACCTCATTGGTTTTTCCACACTAAAACAGTGATCCTTTTCACGGTGGTGAAGAAAGCTGCCATTTTCCTCCTACTCCGCCACATTGTCTCATCACATGATCTTCATTCATAAACTGCCACAGCAGCGTGCTCCCAGTAGAGAAGGCTTCTCTCTTAGCCTTCAAGTCAAGCATGGTACCTTACCCACCGCAATCTTCAGTGAACTGAAACAAGTCTACTGACATTTGCAAATTCACTGGCATCCAATGCAACCAATGGCTACTTAATGTCAGTCATCTCCGACTCAGCCAGATGGAGATTCCAACCTGTCTCCCCCCCTTCCTAGCCAACCCGACTAGCTGGACTTGACAGGAAATTTCCTTATACGCAACATTCCAGCAGATTTCTCCAAACTCTGCCACCTCCTTGTCCATGATATTTCTTCAAACAGCAACGAAGGCCCCATTCCTGAATCACTCTCTTATCAAGCCCCTAGTTGCATTGGACTTGTTGATAAATCAACTTATGGTCCACATTCTAGAATAATTCTCCCATCCCCCCAATCTAACTTGGGTTGCACTCTCCTCGAACAATCTTGAAGGTCCATTCTGGCATCACTTGACCTTGGAAGAAACTCCTGGATACGTTCAAATCTGACTTCTATCTTCCAAAAATGCACTTTCTTGGGTGTCATGGATCTGTCCAACAATAGTATCTCAGGTGAGGTTCCATCTGAAGAGGGAAGCCATCTACCGTGTTTATACAAATTAAATCTATATTCAAATCACTTGAGAGGTATATCCCCATGTGCCTTCAAATTCTTCCTTTAAAGACTTTGACATCGCAAATAACTATATTTCTGGCGAGTTACCAGCTAAATTGGTCAAGAACTGGAGAGAGCTCAAAATCCTTCACCTGTCATATACCAATCTACATAGCCATGACAATAACAGTAATCTGGAGCCATTCTTCCTTGCTCTTTCCAACTCGTCTGAACTAAGGGAGCTCAAAATGGCAGGACTGGGCCTAGGTGGGCATTTGCCTAGTAGAATTGGCTGAAATATGACTGAGTTAACCATCATTAACCTAGGTAGAAACATGATATTTGGCCCTATCTCTCCTGACATTGCCAATGTTTGGAATGTAACACTGTTTAACTTTCCAGGCAATCTTTTAAATGGAATGATTCAAGACCAAATAGGCCAACTTCAGGTATTAGAGTGGCTGTCTTTTATCAGACAATTTTTTGACGGGTGAAATTCCAAGGTCATAGGAAATATAAGCTCGGTTGGCCTTTTTTATTTGTCCAATAATAAATTGTCTGGCAAAGTCGCCAAGCATCTTGGAGATCTCAGTCAAATGAGTGAGTTGTATCTCGACAGAAACCAGCTCTCAGGAGAAATTCCCACTAAACTGGGAACTGTTTGAGTCTAAACAAACTAGACCTGTCATATAATATGCTAACAGTTAAGACTGCTTAAAGAAATATCAGGTATCGTCAAAATATTCTTGAATCTTTCTAACAATTTGCTACAAGGGCCTTATCGTATTGGTCTTAGCAAAACGGATCAAGTTGAAGAGATTGATCTTTCTTAGAACAACCTCACCATTGCAGCCCCTCCTCAAACATCAGGCTGTGCAGAGGCTAATCAATTTTCTCATAGTTCTCTTGAAGGGCAGCTTACAGAATCACTTGGCAATCTCTGTAACATGAGACGCTTGATGTTTCTTACAGTTCCTATTTTGTGAAATCCCTATTAACCTCAACAACTGCATCAGCCTGATCGAATTAAACCTATCATACAACGACTTCAGAGGCATGAACCGACTACAGGAATATTTTCACCATCCACCTATCTTTTCGTTGCAAGCCACACCTATGTGGGTCAGTCTGCGGCCATGCTTGCCCTCACTGGAAGAAATGGTTGCATTGCCGACAAGTTCCTGATTATGGAATGTGTCATCGCATCGGTCCTAGCTCTTCTTTTAACCATATGATGCATGATTGTACTCAAAAAGATCAGGTCAGGCACAAGAGAAATATAAGGTAGCAATGTTGAAAATAACGCGTTATGAAACCCGTTATATTGCGTTACGTAACCTAACAGTAGTCTAGCGCTACATAACAACTGAAAATAACTCAGTGCATCGTAACAGTACGTTTGTTATGTTATTTTACATTATATTACGTAACGTTATGTTAAATTATATTATGTTACATTATTTACTAGTATTTTGTTAGTAATATCTATATTTTTGTTGCTTATTATTTTGATTATTAACAAATTACTGAAATTTTATTACTTAATTTGGCTTGTTTGATTGCTTATAGAATTACTAACTTGTTAATTAGCAATTGTTTCCTTATTTGCTTGTTGTAATTCATATCTGGTTGCTGAATTGATTTTATTGAATTTTTAACTAAATTGAAATCAATAATTACAAATAAGATAAATTGAATATTTGAAAATATAAATTACAATAAAGATAATAACTGGAATTGAAATAAAAAAATTGTAATCTTATTTTTTTTATTTATATGACAACTGGAATTACGGTTGCGACTTAATATAATTTATGAAGATAAATGTGAAAATTATTGTAAAATTTAATATAAAATTAGAATAGATAATGCATTATAAAATGGTTATATATTCTTTTTAGAATTTTTTTATTTATTTTTCAATTTATAAAGATTATTTTATATAGTTTGATATTTATTTTATTAAATAAATAGGAAATTGCATAACCTACGTTATGTGTTACGTTATATGCGACATAACCTACAAAGGCAAAACGTTACGTTACCGTTATCGCTATTTTAAACATTGTAAGGTAGTTTATTTATTTATTTTTTTTGACGTTTAACGGCGGGATATAACCCTCCGCGTTCCATTAACGAGATAATAACAGAACAATAAGAAGTTAGAACCACTAGTGAAGTGATCCGTCAATAAGTTTAAATAAAAGTTCTAAATAAAACATAAAAAAAAACAAAAATAAAAAGGTCCAATAATTCTTAAGACACTAACTGGTTTTACCCTCTGCTACGATCATCTACTCCTAACCTTACGTGCTAGCATCTATATCATCTCCCGAAAAGCCTCCTGAAAGATGTAGTTTCTCCTCATCCGAGAGGATACCTGTCCACATAATGAAATCATGAATGATGAGCATCATACAATGTTGAATGGAGTGACATTTATTTTTAAATAATCTATTGTTTCTTTCCTTCCAGATATTCCAGCAGAATACCGCAATAACTGTTCTAAGTGACTAGCTATAATTATCTCCCCTAGAGAGTCTTCTCCAAATATTAGTATCTAGCTTAATATTGATGTTCAGCCCTAGTGTTCTAGCACACGAGCTCCATGTACTTTTGGAGAATGAGCAATTAAATATTATGTGTTTGGTAGATTCCCCTTCTTTCTTACATAAGACACAGACGTTGGGACCATTCCAACCTCTGCTTTGAAGTTTCGGCAAAGTAAGTAGAGCTTTTCTGCAGGTCAACCACATGAATAGTCTTATCTTTTGCGGTGACTCCGTAATCCAAATCCACCTAGTGTTTGACGATATTACTCCCCCATTTATAAAATGTTGGTATGCGGATTTTACTGTAAATTTACCGTCCCTTCTCCCATCTCCAACTCGGTTCATCCTCCTGTGAGGAAACAAGTGATACATTGTTCAGGAGTCCTTTTAATTCTCTTATTCTGACAAAATCTTGTCCATATAATGTTGTTGAATTCCATCTCCACCTTACTCGTCCCCAATATTCACACACCCTCACATCTTTATTAACGACTTTATGGAAAATTTCCGAAAATAGAGTCTTGAGGGGTATTTGTGAGCACCATCTATCATGCCAAAAGGCAATTCTATTCCCCCTTCCCAGTTTATAATCCAAACTGTGATAGACTAACTGTCTCACTACTAACATTCCTTTCCAGAAGGCTGATGTATTATTTTTTTGCCTTGATTCCCCATACAACATACACCCCTTTGGGTCGTATTTATTGATCAGCAGTTTCTGAAATGAACCCTGCTTTTGAGTAATTAAATGCCACCACCATTTGGTCATCATTGATAGATTAAAAGTCCTGAGATCCATCACCCCTAGACCCCCTACCTCCTTTGGTCTACACACCTACCCCCACGGGACTTGATGGTATTTGTTGGATAATGTATCCACGTCGTTCCAAACGAATCTTTTCCTAATCCGGTCAATCCTATCTCTGACCAATTTCGGTATTATGAAAAAGGACATATATAACGGTAGAGATGAGAGTACCGCATTGAGCATCACCACTTTTCCTCCCAATGTCAGGTATTTCCTTTTCCAGCCTTCCAATTTCTTTTCAAAGCAATCTAAAAGCGGACACCAATCTCTTTTTGATAATTTTCCGGGTTTTACCAATATTCCCAAATATGTAATCGAAAAATGCTCATCTTTACAGCACAACACCTCCCTGATTAGTTGCATGGATACATTTCTTGCCTCCAGACAGATCATTGAACTCTTGGCAAAATTTATTTTCAACCCAGACTACGCTTCATAACAACGAAGAGCCCACTTTATAATTATTGCCTCTCTCAGAGTACCTTTACCGAATATGAATATATCGTCTGCATATTGTAAATTAACAAAGGACATATTGGTAGCCTTAGGGAGTCCTTCAATCTCCTTTTTCTCCCTCAATTTTTGTAGCATAGAGTTCAGTCCATCTGCAATTAAGACAAAAAGTAAAGGGGAGAGAGCATCTCCTTGTCTGAGACCCCTCCTCAAGATTATTTCCTTCCCCATTGTGTTATTGAACATTACCTGCGTCTCAGCTGAGCTTAATCAGTGTTCAATCCATAGTCTCCACTTCGGTCCAAATCCCCTAAGTTTGAGAACCTCCATTAAACAATCCCAATCCGCCATGTCATATACTTTTTTGAAATCTAATTTCAACATAAATCCATTTATTTTTGATTTCTTGCATTGATGAATCACTTCATACGTTGTGGCTACTGTAACAACCTAATTTTAACATAACTTACATTCTTGATATCAGATTAATCTCAAAGTGAATGCGTTGTGTTTGTCTCATTTTTCTATATTTTTTGTGATTTTCTTGAAACTTTTAAGATAGTCACTTAAAATAATATTATTTTAATTACCGGTGGGTTCCTACACATATTTTGATTAGTCTTTCTTCTTTTGACTTGTAAAATGAAGTTTGACTTTATTTAGATTAGTTTAATTTGAGTTTATACCCATAAACAACACCAAAAACCTATTATTACTAGTCATTTGTCATATACCTATTTTATCTTTATTCACTCATATCTCCCATATCCCAACTCCCCAAATCATAAATCTCAAAACAACTCCCATATTTATATGGTTAATATAATGAAAAATCAACCTAACCTAACTACCCCATACCTTACCTTCACCATGTTTGTCTTTTGGCCAAGCATGACAAGCTCCTTTGTCTCATGCTTGTCCTTTGTTCAAGCATGACAAGCCACCCTCTTACTCCCATACCTCCTTTATCTTATTATATATTTTTTCTCCATTTCTTTTCATTTCTTCTCCTCATTATATATCTCTCCTTCATTTTTCATTCTTCTCAATCTCTTTTTACTCCAACTCTCAAAAAAAATAAAAAAAGAGAAGAAGGAGAAGAAGATTTTTAGCCTCAAGATAGGCTTAACTTCCCTAACACATCAAGGCAAGTAGAATCATATTCACTCTTATGTTTTTTTTAACTCAAAATGTTTTATAGTTAACTTTGAATCTTGATTTGTTAAAACTTAGAAAGATAATGTCTTTATAGAAGAATCCCTATAATTATGCTAAATATAAAATATGATTTATTTTACACTTTACTCTATGTTTAAATATCAAATTTATCATTTTATTTATGATCTCTCATTTTTAAACTATAAGTTGTAAAGTTAAACTATATGCTTTATTTTTAAATTATGAAAATGTTACCTTTATAAATGTTCATCATATTGGATATAAATTTGAAGTTTTCTATATAAGTTCTTCGTGTATAATACAATGATTTAAAAATTATTTTTCACTTACCATTAGAAAATATGTATATATATATATATTCATTATCATGTTTTAAAGAGAGAGTTTCACATAAGATTTTACATTAAATTTACTAAAATACTTCTTTTATACAAACTATTACGTTAGGTCATAATACCTCTATACTAATCCATATTTATTTGAAATATATATATATATATTAGTACGATTTAATAAATTTACTACTTTGCATACATGAATCACGCTAGAATTTGGAAAATTCATATATTGTTAAATTAATCGTTATAATAGTGTTGAGTTATTTAATTCCCATCTTTACGCTTCACTTACCTAATATATATTTATATGAATAATTCTGTATGTCTGGTTCACATACATGATCATCATAGGTATTTTTACATTCTAATACTCACATACGTGTTTATATGCATACTTATATATATGTGTGGTCTACATATATGATCATTTCTATAACACTCATTCTAATATTCTAGACTCCATATTTGCCTTGACATATACATACTAATTATTTATACAAAATACATGAAAATATGCCGAATTTTTCTTATTAGTACATACACATGTCTTGATAATGCCATGGAAACTGATTTGCCTGTTAACTTGATTTTGACACTCTATCATACTTACCTTGACATATACATACTAGTCACTTGTACAACATACATGAAATTATGTCGGATTTTCCTTATTAGTACACATGTCTTGATAATGCCATGGATCCTGACTTGTCTGTTAACTTGATTTTGACATGGACCACATTTTATTTGTTACTAGATATGTGTATATAGAAATCTTGACATGATTGGTTCATCATATTCCAAATTGATTTTCATATAATATAACTTGAAATTTTGGGTTATGGAAAAACTAAAGAGTGGACAAATATTTTATCGTGAAAACTTTAGGATAAGTTGCGCAACCGAAATAGGGGCCCATACACGAGAGTGCCCGGATGATACTGAATCATCATCTCTTGTTTAGTCCATATTGATGGGACGACCGATTACTCAGTATCGGTATCTGCTTGAGTGCTTAGCAGCACGACTGGTTCAGCGCCAGCATCTTGGCCGGGTCCCGGATATGCACAGGTACTTTCACGATACGAGTATATTTTTTCACCATTTAGTTCAAAATATAAACTAAAATAAGATATTAACTTAGACTTGCTATGCATGTATATCCCTACTTGATATTGTTACTTGATCGTTTAATGTATTCCACACATGCGCACACTTCATATCCACACTCATATTTTACCTATTTGTTTATATTACACACTCCTTAGTTCTTATTGTTTTTTACTTGTCGGGTTTGACCCTGAACTCCCCCACATGCTCAGATACTGAAAATATGAGCGAGAATCCGCCATTGTATGACCCATACTTTCTGAAGCAGGCCGAACAGTAGTAAATTTCTAGGCCTCCGCTTTGTATTTTTGGTTTGGTATGCATCATACCTTTGGAATTTTATGTCCAACTTTTGTATCAATATTGTACTTATTACTTCTTATCTTAAACATATATATCTTCTCTTTTATATGACAGTAGACTAAATTCTAAAATCTTAATAGATAACTAGTATTTAGTTTCATTCATTTTTACTTTTACATATTTATAGGTCTCATACACGTCAACTAACACGTGTCCGCCGCTAACACACTCTGTTTCCGTATCCCTCCGAAAAATGGGGCATTACAGCTACTCCCTCCAAAATATTCCTTCCCGCAATGAAGCCCGTCTGGTAGTCCTCCACTATTAACTTCAACTTCGGCGTCAGTCTGTTGGCCAAAATTTTGGCAACTATCTTAATAGTATTGTTTAGTAATATAATGGGTCTGTAGTCACCAATTTCCTCTGGTGAAGATTTTTTTGGTATTAGAGTAATTACCGAGAAGTTGATTCTATCTAGTCTGCATCTTCCTTCGAATGCTTCATCTAATAGCCAAATCAGGTCCTCCTTGATTTCTTCCCAAAAGAATTTGAAAAAGAACATCGGAAATCCATCAGGACTCGGTGTCTTGTCCTGGCCTAATTCCCACACCGTCCTCTTGATTTCTTCCTCCCTAAATTCTTCCTCCAGGTCTGAGAGTCCCACCTCATTCTCCCAGGCACCATCCTTTAAATGAACACGGAAGGACTTCCTTCTTCCGAGTAACTGTTTAAAACGATAATATACATGTTCCTCCAAAGCCTCCCCCTCACATGTCCCTCTTTTACCTTTAGCTGGTGTATCTTATTCATTCTATGACGCATACTTGCCTATCTATGAAAAAAAGCAGTATTTGCATCCACTTCCTTTAACCAATTAGCATGAGCTGGCTGTCTCCATCGTAACTCTTCTCTCTTATATATTTCTTCAAGATTTATTCTCAGGTGTAGCAATCTGTTGTTTTCGTCCAATGACAAGTTTCTAATTTCTTCCGGCTTCTCTAATAAGTCCATCTCCTTCAATGTGTCCTCGCTTTTTCCTTCATTTTTGAAGCGCCTCTCCCACCACCCTAATACTTTTCATAAACGGCGCAGTTTGATACTAATATTTGCTATCGCATCCCCGGCTCCTGTGTTCTGAGACCAACTCTCTCTAATGAGATCAGTTTTATTGCCTGCTTTCAAGTCAAACTATCCTCGAATCATATAAGAGAGGTTGTGGAGGCAACTAAGAAGTTCAGGCAGGACAGGCTGGTAGGACCCAGGAGCTATGTGCAGTGCCCCGCTCCCAATGAAACATGGAACAACGTGCACTACCGGCGGACACGCATAAATCGATATGCACGAGGCTAATAAGTAATAACAGAAAAAATTAAATCTAAAACACAACTCACCTAAAATCTTGAAAGTTAATCTACTAACATATAAATAAAAGATATACAACATATCTCTTAAAAAAATAAAAAGAAAAATAGACAGATCCGGTGTCAATAACAGCGCTACTACGAAATTTGGAAATTAAATATACAAAAGAGTAATACATACCAACTCCAAAATTACAAAAGTAGAGGCCTAGATAATCTAGTGCTACTCGCGCTACTCTAGAAAGTAAAGATCGTTCGCAAGCAGAATCTCGCCCTCATCTTTAGTGCCTGTGCATGTGTGAAAAACCTTTTGGTCAAACCAGAGAAGTAAAATAATCAAGGTAAGAATTGTGTAATGTAAACTAGCAAGTGGAATATGAAAGAGGACTTAAACGATATACGCATGTACGAGAAACAGTTAATGTTCAAGTAATAATATCAAGCATGAACAAACAGGCATGACAAATTTAGTTTAATATTTTGTTCTTGAAACTAACTGGTGAAGAAATAAACTCGTATAATTAAACAAAAGATGATGGCCAGTATCAACCGGACACCTCCAAGGATGGCCCCTATTTTGACGGTGCAATCGTCCTAAACCTTTCTAGTCTTAGCCCACCATTTAATTCCCCTATAAGCCACAGTTTCAAGGCATGATTACAAAGAGTATATAGTACACCAATCAAGTCAAGATTATATATGTGTACATGTTTATCATCAAATCAATATCCAGAAAGTAAAATAGACAAGATCTATGACAAAATCAAGTTAACAAGCAGCTCAGGATCCATGATAATATCACGACATATCCAAGTACAAATAAAGGAAATTTGACTTATTTTCATGTATCATGATTAAGTACTAGCAAGAATAAGTTCAGTGCAATCTTTAAAATAGTGATAACAATAATGTAATGTTTTGTCTCTATTAGATTATGTCGTATATAGCGTAATGCATAACGTAGGTTATGCAATTTCCTATTGATTTAATTAAAAATAAATATAAAACTACATAAAATAATTTTTATAAATACAAAAATAAATTTAAAATATCTATAAAAAGAATATAAAATTATTTTGTAATACATAATCTATTCTAATTTTATATTAAAATTTATAATAATTTTTACATTTATCTTCATAAATTATATTAAGCCTCCAATCATAATTCCAGTCATTAGTTAAACAAGAAAATAATATTTTAATTTTTTATTTCAATTCCAGTTATTATTATTATTGTAATTTATATTTTGTAATGTTCACTTTATCATATTTGTAATTGTTGATTTCAGTTTAGTTAAAAATTCAATACAATCAACAAGTAAGATATTTCAGCAACTGGAGAGAAATTACAAGCGAATAAGAAAACAATCGCAAATTAACAAGTTAGAAATTCCATATGCGATCAAACAAACAACAACTAATCAAAAAAATTACATCAATTCGCTAATAAACAAAATAATAATCAACAATAATATAGAAATTACTAAAAAAATAATTAACAACAATATAGAAACTACTAAAAAAATAATTGTAAATAACGTAACATAACGTAATTTATCGTAACGTTATGTAATATAACGTAAAATAACATAAAAAATGTACTGTTACGGTGCACTGAATTAATTTCAGTTGTTACGTAGCTGGGGTTCCGTTAGGTTACGTAACGCAATATAACGGGTTTCATAACGTGTTATTTTCAATATTGGTTCAGTGCTAAGCACGAAAGAGTTATATAATGCTAGAGCGACTATTAAGGAAATATTGATTATGTATATAAATCCTGTATTAGACAAGTGATACTAAGTTATGTAGCACCCACTTAAACAAGTTCATACACTAACACGATCTTATTATTTTAATAATTTACAATTTCCCAAATTTTGGCAGACTTTCATGATATGAAAATGTAATAAACTTGTTAAATCTTGCAACTATAATTATCTTTCAAGTGAGAATATAGATTAAGATAAAAAGGGTTATCTTTATGACATAAGCACAGTATCTTGTATAGGAACCATATTTTAACAAATTAAGTATGAACTTCATAAGAAACCATCTCTTTAAAATACAAGTATGAAGATATACACATTACGTATGAAAATTTTGTCATAGCAAGTTGAACATGAAATTTATATAGAAATCAAATCTTTATGTCAGATTCAAGCACAAAAAAATATATATAGAAGCATATTTTTATACCAAATATGATGAACATACACAAAGATAATTTCTTTATATCATACACATGAAGTATATATTTAAAGAGGATATATGTAAAATCACAAATTTGAAATATGAATCTTGAACCCCATGTGTAAAGATCATAAATTTTATAGGTCATGGAGTTCATGTATAAGGACTATATGTTCAAAACATAAACAGGAGAAATTTGTGGAGAAATTTGTGAAGACAAAACCTTGTAACATAAACATGAAGAACACATGTAAATGTTTTATCTTGTGACATAAACATGAAAATTTTATACTAGATAACATCATTGTAAGCTTATATAAATCAAGTTCCTAAATCAAATATAAAAAACACTCTAGCTAAAAGTCATCATGGAGCTGAGTGTGGTTCTATTTGCCTTGTGTTCTTAAGCTAGAGGATGACAATGAGGGTGATGATGTTGGAGTTGTTAAGGTTGCAGGAGTTTCTTTCTTCCAAAAACTCAAAGCAAAGAAAAGATGTTAGGGAGAGAATGAGAGAGTTTGAGTAGAAAATTAGAGGGAAATTCTCTCTGTCGCTTGCTTATTTCAGGCCAGCAGGGAGTGGGGGACAAGATCTATTATTTGGGAGAGATGGGGTGTGGGGGTATTGTTGAATAAGACGAATTAGGTGTGAACAAGATGGTTAGTAGGTTTATAGGTTATTAGAGTTGTTTAAACCCATAGTCTAATTAAATCAACCCAAATGAAGTCAAACTTGATTTGATCTAACAAGTCAAACGAGTGAGGCCGCCAAGACTAAGTGTGGGTCCCATGGGGATTAAAATTATTATAAATGGGTGGGTAGAGAATTTCAATAAAATCATATTTGGAAAATGAGACAAGTACAATGCACTCATCTAGGGATTAATCTGACAATAGGAATTTAAGTTATGATCAAAATTGGATTTGTTGCACTATGATCGGATATATAGAGAAATCAAAAGAGATGGTAACATTGCTGCTTTCAAAATGTTACAATTGCAGATAGGTAACTTAACAAGGAGCTTCAACAGAGAGTGCCAGGTTCTAAAGAGGATCCGGCATAGAAAACTCATGTAGATAATAACTTCATGTAGTCTACCGACCTTTAAAGCTTTGATCCTTACTTTCATGGCCAACGCAGCCTAGACAGCCGGCTCTATGATGGTACTACCGATCTAACCTTAGTTCAGAGGGTGAACATACTGAGTGATACAGTTGAAGGGTGGCCTACATGCACCACCGCTCTCTTGTGAAAGTCGTACATTGTGATATGAAACCAAGTATGTTCTTTTAAATGATGACATGAGAGGTTTAGTGTCAGATGTTGGGAACGCAAGGCTGGTGACGAATGTTGGAGGTGGTAATACAGTTGGGACTGATAAAATGGGAAGCTTAACTGCAAACTTGCTTTGTGCCTCTATTGGTTACCAGGTATGCTTAATCTAAATTTTGATATTTTTGAAGAATGTTATAATTGAATTCTGATCATTTGCACTGCAGAATCATGAATTCTTCACAAGTATGTTCACTCGAAAGGTTTTTTAGCACATAAAGTGTTCAAATTGCAAATGCATCTTTCAAAGTAAAATTATTTATAGGATAAATGAGCAAGAAAGCATATATTTACAGTAGATCACATAAATTAGGATTCATATTTCATGCATTAAAAGAGACTTCATGCATGATATATAGGCCAGGGGTTCTCAAACTGTCAGTTGCAATTAGCGGTGAGCTTAGACATTTGGCATTTACTTCTGCAGAGTATGGATTTGGATCAAATCTGTTGACAAAGGGAGATGTACAGTTTTGGAGTTCTTGTTTGAACTGGTAACAAAGAAAAGACCAACTGACGATATGTTCAACACTAGTCTCAACCTGGACAAGTGGGTTAAAAGCCATTTCCATGGAGAGTGTTGGAAGTGGCTGATATCTTATTGGCAGGTGTCACAAAGAATCAGACACTGAGGTCAGACGAATGTGGAAGGTAGCCATTGCAGAGATGATCGAACTCACCTCCTATGCACACAGGAAAGCCCATCCACAAGGATATATAAATATATATATATATATATATATATATATATATATATATATATATATATATATATATATATATATATATATATAAACAGAGGGCTAGGATTGTCCCCAAGTACTTGGGATAAAAGGCTTAGTTGTTGTTGTAGAGGGCTAGGATTGTGCGGCCAAAGTACGGGGAGAAAACCTAATAACTCCTTATCTAGAAATCTTTGCACAGCCCATATTCAAGAATTGAGGAAAGACTGGCTAATTAACCTCTTTACTGGTCTTTCTGCTTACGTTCCACCTTTGGCAAGTGGAGGACGAAGAATGTTTCAGCCTCATAAGAGCTGGTGCAATTCTCAACCAGTGTAAATAAAAATTTTACTGTTCTTTTATGAGAGGAACTGCAAAATTCATAAGCAATAAGTGAAATGTGCAAAAAAATTACTACTTTTATCAAAAATACATTCCTATTGCTAAAGGACATCGAAACGAAAATTGAAAATTCCCAATTTCAAACTGAGTTCTTTCCATTGGAATAACTACAGTTTTGAAGGTCCTAACAAGGCAAGAAGACTTCTTTCCTCTGTAATAACTAAAATTTTGAAGATCCTAATGTTGTAGAAAGAATTCTTTCCTTCGTAATAAAAATCAAAACAACTACCTTTCCTTTGTACAGAACTACAGACTAAGTTAACCTTAGCTTCCTTTTATCTTTTGCCAATTCATAGAACCATTTTCCCAACTACAGCAAGATTCATATTCTAGAAATATGTATTCCCATCTGAAACTAAACCTTTGCAACAACAATTTGATTATTGTCTCAACAAACTTCTAAGTCGGGTGTCCAAGCCACTCTTGATTAATCCCACAGGTTTACAATGATTATGGTTTACAATATAATGAGCTCAGCCTTTGCAATTGTTGGCAGGGATCTCGTTAACTCATTCTACCCCGTGTTTGTTCGTCAAAACAGAAAAAGGTCATTTCCTATGCTTGGGGATTCTAGTACCTGAACAAGCTTGCAAAGCTAGAAGTATCCTCTTCCTCCAATAGTAGTTTACTGAAGTGCAACCAGGCTTGTCTTGCACAACCTTATTGCCCTATGACAAATCATATCAAATCAAATTCACTATATTCTACAAGGCCAGAAGAAAGAGACTAGTCACATTGTGCTGGCCAACCCATTAGAACTGGGGCAGCTCTTTACTAGAAAGGGGTGACATAAGATAGTGGACGATGGAATGATGATGTGATGGCCATATTGGGTTTACCTTATCTATCCACTGGGCAGATTAGATGAAAACTATAGAAGAGAAGTGAAGGCTGGGCCACATGCCAATACCAGTAGTGGTCATGACAGATATGCACTTGATAACCTGTGAGTGTGGATTTAGTAGACCAATTACATGTCAACAAAATTGCATACTGAAAAAAGACTTGACAAGCACCCTTCATTAATGGCGGTTCAAAGAAGGATGGTATTGTTAAGCAAATTATGTCAATACATAATCACTTTATCACTACGGTGACTTGGAGCAGAATCCAATGTCTCATCTCAATGAGAAATGCTAATTAGGTTTTTTTTTTTTTTTTTGTTATAACAAAACTAACTAGGATTATACAACGAAAACCAATAAAATGAAAAGAAAGAATAAAACTAATTGAAACTTCTTTCACAGTGATAGAAGATTTGTATGCTTAATTGAATAAGGTAAACTTGTACTTCATTTATAATACTAATCGTATGGGTTTCCTAACTAGCAGCACACTCCTAGTCCCTTATGTATGAGAATGCACTATAAATAAACTTCAATCGTTTAGATGAATGTTTAGAGGCCCAAGGAAGATTCCTACGGTTATGTATTTATTTATTGGGGTGTGTATGATGGTTAAGGAGACTACAAATCTAAATACAGTATCATTTCGTGAATAAGCTCCAGTGCAGTTTGATGATCTCATTGACTGATTGACATATACAAATATTGCCAGGAATGACTTGCATCTATTTGGCTTTGCTGGTGGTTTTGGTTTAGAAAAAGATACGATTATGGGATTTAGTCCCATATAACAGTTACGTGGTTAAATGTATTTAATAACTAATGACTCAATCAAAGGGTTAATCCTTTTGAGTCGCTGTGGATCCAACATATTAGCCTAGTCCATCTTCTGTGGGTCTTTGCTATATAACAGGCATCAGAGCCATGGTTTGACATCTCTCAAGGGATGCTTGTGTTTCTTAAAGAATTTTGTGGCATGGGCTAGAGTTCAAGGTGACATGTAATTTGAACAACAGCGGGGCACGTTTCTATAGGCTGCACATGATGTCAGATTTATTCCACCTATGCAACTTGCTTTGTGATTCACATGTTGGGACACTATCTCCACTAGCCATTAACTTGGTGGGTTGAGCTCAATCAGAATGGAACAAATGTGGAGATTTATTTGGAGCCTCCCTCATCCTTTCGGCTTCAAGTATGGGTTTGGTGAAGCAAAAGCATGAGGATGAGATTGTCTTGAATTAAAAAGGCCATATGGATACGTGGTTAAATAGGTTTAGACTTGTGATTCAATTAACAGTCACATCTTTTTGAGGGGAAATTCTAAAGGCAGGCCCCAAATATCTAAGGGCATACCATTTCAATTTTGAAAAACCAAGTTTTTTTCTAAGAGCTGACATATTTTTTCCGAAAATAACCTCTCTCTCCACCAACCCCCCTCCCTACCCGCCTCTCAGAACTCTTCCTCCACCACTCCCTCCTCTTTGCCACTCCCACCGCCACTGCCCTTTCCTCTCTGCCGCCACCCATTTTCCCCCTAGCCCCCCCTCTCTCTCTCTCCCACACTCTCCCCCCCCCCCCCCCCCCCCCCCCCCCCCCCACCCAAAAATAAAAAAGAAACTCCAAACCCCTCCTCTCTGCCGCCACCCCCCGGTATCCACCCATCTCCACCTACCTCCGGTCCTGAATAAAAATAATGGCAAACTTATAATTAAAACCAACTGAGTAGGGTGTGCCCTTAGACATTTTGGGTGTGCCTTTAGAAGTTCCTCTTTTTTAGTCATCTGTCCAAGAAGATTATTCTATTCCATCTCCGCTAGTGGGCCTTGTGTGCCTTTGCTATAAACAAACATAGCGAATAAAAATCCAATTCAGCATGCATCAAAATACTGTGAAACAATGAAAATCCATGATTGAAACATTCCCTGTTTGGAGAAAAATAACATTATCAAAGAACTTTGGATAATTAAACTGCAACGGATGAAAATATGCAATGACTAAGCTGCTTACAGGTCTTCCCTTTTACCCATGACTGCACCCAAAAAGGAAAGTAATTAACTAATTGAAATCGCAATTGTTTATCAACAAAGTGTAATTAGGATCACTTTACTGCACATGAAGAAGATACTGACTAAGAGGATCACGAACAGAATAGAATCAGGTCTCTAAACCACCTTTATGAACTTCTAATTTATCCAATCATATAACAGGCAGAGATTTTCGCCAAAGCTCGCCTTGCTTCTTTTCTGGAAAATAAAGTGCAAGTTTGTTAACATTCTTCCAGAATTATGTACACAATATATTACATAGTTAACAGTAAACAAGATCATAATATGAAAAATGAACGAAAAGCTTATCAAAGTTAAAAGGAATAAAAGAAGTAAGAAAAAAATTTAAAAAAATAAAAACAATTTAGAAGACCAATGTACAAGGGAATGGAGAAGCACTTACATCAGAAACATTAACCCATTGGGCTGTACCATTCTATCAAATCAAATCACCACTTGAAAATGTGGGGTAAAGTTCCAACTCCCACTTCAAAGTATGAATGCACTCACTAGCTAAGATTTTAATTTTCAACCATATCACTTATCAATACCTCCGCATATTCTCTGCTTTAATATTTGATATCCATCATGAACTCTCTGGAACCTTTATTGAATCATTCTTCCGAGAGAATCCATCACTCACAGTACTAGAACAGCTAATCAAAATGTGTTTCACCCGCTTAGTCTTAAACCTAGTCGTCTTCCTTCTCCCCTCTCTAGTCCTTCCTTTCCATCCAGGCAAAGGAATTAGATTAGAACAATCAGCTCTCTTAGCATTCAAGAAAAGGATTGTCGCTGATCCACAGAACGCTCTCAGTAACTGGAACAAGACTAATCCGGTCTGTGAGTGGAATGGTATTACTTGCAGCGCCGAATCTGAACGAGTGACTGAGATTGATCTCAAGGGTAAATATCTTCAAGGAACTATCTCCCCATTTCTCTCAAACCTTTCTAGTCTCAAGTTACTTGAATTGTCTGATAATTTATTTCAAGGTTCCATTCCAGTTGAGCTTGGGGCTTTGTCTAGCCTTGAGTTAATTGGTATAGCCGGAAATGATATGCAATATGAAATTCCTGAAAGCTTTTCCATGCTCTCAGAATTGCGTTACATCAACTTGAGAAATAACCAGCTTTATGGCAACCTTCCCACCTCTTTATTTTACAATTGCACTCAGCTGAGCTATGTAGATCTTTCTAACAATTCATTTACTGGTGTCATTCCTTCGGAAATTGGAAACCATCTTCTTTACTTGGAGAATCTCCTGCTTTATTTGAACCAACTATCAGGTGGTATTCCTGCTTCTCTTTCCAACTCAACACAGATGGTGGAGATTGATCTCGAGAACAATTTCTTAAGGGGTACACTACCTTCAAACATCTTGATTCATATGCCTTCTCTTGAGATACTCCATCTCTCCTACAACAATTTCTCAAGTGATGAGCACAACTCTAACCTCAACAGTTTCTTTGATTCAATTGCAAATTTGACTCATCTGAAGGAGCTTGAGCTTGCCGGAAATTCTCTTGGGGGTGTTCTGCCATCAACAATAGGCCTTCTTAGCATCAATCTTTCACAAATTTATCTCCAAGACAACTTCATTTATGGAGCAATCCCACCAAATATATCAAACCTTTCCAATTTGATGGAATTGAACCTGTCAGACAATCTTTTGAACGGAACCATTCCCACACAGCTTATTCTCTTACCCAATTTACAAAGGCTGTGGTTATCAAACAACCGACTATCTGGTGAGATTCCCTCTCCTCCTAGTGTCCTAAATAATCTTGGACTGTTAGACCTATCAAGGAACAAATTCTCTGGTACCATTCCACCATCTCTAGGGAATCTGATTCAGCTTAGGACCCTCATTCTTTATGGGAACTTGCTCTCAGGGCCCATCCCCCCAAGCTTGGGAAGTATGAAGCTAGAGCTCCTTGATTTGTCTCACAATAGGCTGACAGGCGCCTTACCAAGAGAAGTTGCAAGCTTGACCACAATGGAAATCTACTTCAATTTGTCGGACAATTTAATTGATGGAATACTTCCGATGGAGCTAAGTAATATGGACAAGGTAGGGGTAATTGATTTGTCTTCTAATAACTTCAGTGGCAACATTCCTCCCAACCTGGGTAGCTGCAAAGTCGTTGAGCTAGTGAACCTTTCTCACAATCGACTCGATGGACCAATTCCTTCATCCTTAGGAAATCTATTGAGCCTCCAGTCATTAGATCTCTCATCCAATTTTCTTTCGGGGGTAATCCCAGCATCATTTCAGAAATCCAGCAGACTCAAGCAACTTAATCTCTCTTTCAACAATTTTAGTGGGCCGCTACCAAAAGGTGGTATTTTTGATTCTTTGACAATTGAATCAGTTGAAGGAAATCATTTCTGCGGAGCACTTCCTGGATTTCCCAGCTGTGATCATGGAAAGAGGAGCATGATACACTCTCATACATTCTTGGGCATTCTAGTGATTGTAGTCTCTGTCTCAGTATTTTGTCTGACAATCATATCTGTTCTAGGCTACCGAAAGTTCATCAGAACTGTATTGCTTCGAAGTGATAGTGGGGTTCCAAGCAAGTCAGCTGTGGACCTCTCAACAAGTTACCCAAGAATAACTTACAGAGAGCTCGTGGAGGCCACTGAAGGGTTCAACCAGAGCAGACTAATTGGCTCTGGCAGCTTCGGGCATGTCTACAGAGCAGTGATGGGCGATGGAAGTGTGGTAGCAGTAAAAGTTCTCCAGTTACAAACCAGCAATTCCACCAAAAGTTTTAAAAGAGAATGTCAGGTTCTGAAGAGGATTCGTCATAGGAACCTGATTAGGATTATAACAGCTTGTAGTCTTCCTGACTTCAAAGCCTTGGTGCTTCCATTCATGTCTAACGGAAGCTTAGAAAACTATCTCTACCCGCAGTGGAATTCCGGTTTGCAGCTGAGCTTGATAGAACGGGTGAATATTTGCAGTGATGTTGCTGAGGGGATGGCCTACTTACACCACCACTCTCCAGTTCAGGTCATTCACTGCGACCTTAAACCAAGCAACATTCTCCTTAATGACGAGATGACTGCCCTCGTGTCAGACTTTGGAATTGCCAGACTGGTAACGACAGCTGATGAAAGAACAATAACGGCTGAAACTGCAGACAATTCGACAGCCAATCTCTTTCCTGGGTCAATTGGCTACATTGCACCAGGTACCATTTTGTTCATTGCCAACTCTGATCAGTTCCTTTTTTCCAAGAAATATCAGAGTCAACAATCATATAATAAATGCAATATAAAACATGGTTAATAAAAACTATGTAGATTAAACGCAGCAAAGAGGCATACTCAATAGATTAGGAAAGGATGTGACAAGGAGAAAAGTAAATCCTAAAATCATTAGGTACTGATAAGGCAGGAACACAGCATATCTATGTCCATCTTCCTATTGAAATATACACACAAATGCACATGCACAAACATATACATGCACATGCGTATGCACTTGTGCAAATAGTAATATCATATACACATCTGTGGCCTTATATAGATCATACGGCTGAGTAACTTGCCATATCTCATTTTTTATATCTAAAATTTTGAAATAATTATAGTTTAAACATTTTCATTTAAAACTAATTATAGTTTAAAAAAATAGATATCCTTCAATACCATTACAGTTCCAATTATTGTCTTGAAATTGAAAATGAAATGTGGAACAAAAGACCATGAATTGTGTCTTGAAATCGTAGATATGTTGGACACTCCCCCCAACCGAAAATTGTCGGACACCACCAGATACAGCACCTATTTCCATCTATGATCAATACTTATGAATGCGTGTACTTCCACTCACCTGAATCACCTCAATTATATGCATAGAATGATGTTATGCCACTATTTTGATGAATAGATAATTGTTTAGATTTTTTAGCTTCTTTCATATGCAAAAAATTATGTAGGCTATCTGAGTTACATGTACAAATATTTGAAGAGCACATATATATTATCATGTCCTCATGTCTAGATACTGAAAAGCTGTGTCTTCCCCGCATCCATGTCAGTGTCATACTTGTGTCCACATGCACAAATAAAAGTGTCCAGTTTTGTTAATTAAGGGAAAAATAGAGAATTTTAGGACATGATTGAGAAATGTCCTACAAGAATCCAAAGAGCATCCAAGAAATAATAGATCCCATTTATATTAGACATGGCTACACCATCAAAACAGAAATTTCAACGCTAAATGAAAAAAATTGTAAGATAATTATTTTTCAAGTTTATCAAAGATCAAGTGGATAGCCATTATGAATGAGATTGAACTTAAGACAAACTAGTGTAAAATCCTACAAACTAGTATTGGCTTTCTTTTGCCCTTGCTTCAATTCAAATTGGAAAAGCCTTACATCTACATATATGAAGTAAGCTATTGTGATATATATATATATATATATATATATATATATATATATATATATATATATATATATATATATATATATATATATATATATATATATATATACATACCGGATCGATCACGTTGATAATCCTTCTCCATTCATTTCTATCAAGTAGTATCTCCTCATTTAAACCTCTACAATCCATATCTTTTCGTCAATGTTTAAAATAGCGATAACGGTAACATAATATTTTGTCTCTATTAGGTTATGTCATATATAGTGTAACACATAAGGTAGGCTATGCAATTTTATATTTATTTAATAAAAATAAATATAAAACTATATAAAATAATTTTTATGAATTGAAAAATAAATTTAAAAATATCTAAAAAAAGAATATAAAACCATTTTGTAATACATAATACAATAATTTTTAAATTTATCTTCATAAATTATATTAAATTTGCAACCGTAATTCTAGTAATCATTAAAACAAGAAAACAAGGTTCTAATTTTTTATTTCAATTCCAGTTGTTATCATTGTTTTAATTTATATCCGCTAATATTCAATTTATTTTATTTATAATTGTTGATTTCAGTTCAATTAAAAATTCAATAGAATCAACAAATAAAATATTTTAACAACAGGAGAGAAATTACAATAAGCGAATAAGAAAACAATCGCAAATTAACAAGTTAGCAATCCACAAGTAATTAAACAATTTAACAACTAATCAAATAAGAAAATTATAACAATTCGGTAATAACCAAAATAATAATCAATAACAATATAGAAATTACTAAAACAAATATTGTAAATAACGTAACATAACATAATTTAATGTAATGTTACGTAATATAACATAAAATAACATAAAAAAACATATTGTTATGGTACACTGAGTTATTTCCAGTTGTTACGTAGCGTTGGAGTTCTGTTAGGTTACGTAACGCAATATAACGAGTTTCATGATGCGTTATTTTCAACATTGCGTTTCGTATCAGCTCAATTCATTTTTTCTTCGGTCTTTCCTTTACTCTTTTAACCTGTCCTACATTAATAATCTCCCCTCATCGAACTGGTGCATTTGTAGGTTTGCGTTGCACATGACCAAACCATTGTAAGCAATTTTCTCGCATTTTCTCATCAATGGGGGCTACACCTATTAGAACGAATATCTTCATTTCTCACTTTATCTCTCCTAGTGTTGCCGCATATCCAGTAAAGCATGCGCATCTCTATTACACTTATTTTATGTAAATGACGTTTTTTTATAGCCCAGCATTTCGTGTCATATAATAAAGTTGGCCTAATAGCAGTCCATTAAAATTTTTCTTTCAGCCTTAACGGAATATTACGGTCACATAAAACTCCCGTTGCACTTCTCCATTTCAACCAGCCAGCTTGTATTTTATGGTTGATATCATTGTCGATCTATCCATCATTCTAAATAATAGAACCCAAATACCTAAATTGACTGCTCATTTGTATCTCTTGCCAATCCAGTGTTACAACAATATAGTCTAGGGTCAATCGTTTACTAAATCTACACTCCATATACTTTGTTTTAGACCTACTCAATCTAAAACCTCTAGATGCTAATGTGTACCTTCATAAGTCTAATTTTGCATTCACTCCTGCTTTTGTCTCATCAATTAAGATAATATCATCATCAAATAGTATACACCAAGGTATCTCATTCTGAATAACTCTAGTAAGCTCATCCATCACTATAGCAAATAAGAACAGGTTTAATGTAGATCCTTGATACAATCCAATTGTAATAGAAAAATCACCTATTAGACCATCGCATGTTCTGACATTAGCCACTATTCCATCATAAACGTCCTTAATTATTCAATATACTTGATGGGGCTCTTTTCTTCATCAATGTCCATCAAAATAGCTCTCATGGTACCTTATTATAGGCTTTCTCTAGGTCAATAAATACTATATGCAAATCTCTATTTTTCTCTCAGAATCGCTCTATAAATTGACGAAATAAATGAATAGTTTTTGTTGTCGATCGTTCCAGCATGAATCCAAACTGGTTTTCTGATATTTTAACAGTCTGTCTCAATTTATTTTCAATTACCCTTTCCCAAAGGTTCATAGTGTGACACATGAGCTTTATTCCAGTAATTAGAACAACTCTAAATATCACCCTTATTCTTATATAGAGCTACTAGGATAATTTTCCTCCATTCATTTGGTATATTTTTACTTTGCCAAATCTTATTAAAGAGGTCTGTCAATCACATCTCACCTATCTCTCCTAAGTATCTCCATACCTCAATAAAAATCTAATCTAGACCAACAATTTTTCTTAATTTCATTCTCCTTAAAACCTCTTTTACTTCAGATTCTTTCATTCTATGCATAAAACTACGATTCATATTCTCAGATTGAACAGTAAGGTCTCCCAAATCTTGGGTAAAACTACCATTATACAGTCTGTTAAAATAATTTCTCCATCTTTCTTGAATCTCTTCGTCTCGAACTAAAACCTTTTGATCATCATTTTTAATACACTTTACACTGCATAAGTCTCTAGACTTTCTCTCTTTTATTCGAACAATTATATATATATATATATCATTTTCTACCTCTTTATTGTCCAACTTCTCATATACTTATTTGTATAATTTAGTTTTTACGTTCCGAACAGCTTTCTTAGCCTCCTCGGCTAGCTTATACCTCTCAAAACTTGTTCCATCATTATTCTTCTTTAAATCTCTGTAAAACTCTCGCTTGATCTTAATAACATTTTTACCTCTTCATTCCACCATAATGTGTCCTTACGTGCTGGAGCACTATCTCTCGACTCACCAAAAATAATTTTAGCTACCCTCTAAATGTAGTTAGTCATTTTGTTCCATGTTATATCATGATCGTTATAGTCTCTCCAATCTGTTTCTTGTACTACTCTATCTACAATTTGATTACCTTCTAATCGCCACTTAAACTTAGAATCTAACTTATACTTAATCTTTCTAATTCTCTTTCTAATCCGAATATCTAAAACTAAGAGTCTATCTTAGATAACTACACTCTCACCTGGCACTACCTTACAATCGACGTAATTACCTCTATGATCCTCCTAGTTAAAAAGAAATCTATTTGGCTCGCACTCGATCCACTTTTAAAATTAATCAAGTGAGAAACTCTCTTTTTAAACCAAATATTTACTAAAATCAAATCATAAGACAAAGAAAAATGTAGGATCGAGTTACCTGCTTTATTTTTTCTCCAAAACTAAATCCTCCATATACACTATCAAATCCATTACGACTATAATTCTTACATGCCAATTGAGATCACTCCCAATAAATAGTTTTTCTCTAACAGATATTTCTTATATTATCTCATATAGATCTTCCAAAAATTAATGTTTACTAGATTCATCAAATACTACTTGTGGTGCATAAGCACTAATAATATTAAGAATCTCTCTATCTAAAATAATTTTAACTAATAAAATTTTATCACCCTTCTGACCTCCACTACATTCCCAAGTAATTATTTATCTATGATCACATCTATCCCATTACGATTTTTATCTCTACCCGTATACCAAAGTTTATAATCCTAACGCTCTATGATTTTAACTTTCTCACCTACCTACTTAGTCTCCTGCACACACAAAATATTAACCCTCCTTCTAATCATAATATCAACTAACTCTACTAATTTACCTGTAAGGAAACTTATATTTCATGATGTCAACCAAATCCTATGTTTATGAGCTAACTTGTTGACCCCCACCTGCTCATTAAGGCATGAGAACCCTCTTACATTTGACACCACATCTGTACGCCGACGTGACACGTCGCTTCTGGGCGATGACCTATCAACCCTCACATATTTTTCTCTACACCCGGGCTCCAGTATAACGCGTCGCTCAGTAAGGAACGCCCCAACGAAATTCATGTTTTAGCTCATGTCATAATATGTGACAATATTTTATGCTAGCTGTCACCGGCCTACCATTGTGATATATATATATATATAACAATAATTAACTTAACCCAAATATTAGGGTTTGAAGCTTCTGCATTCACCCGTGTTATTTTGAACCTCCATTTAACTAACATAGCTATTGTTTTTTCTTAGGGTTTTTTCGATATTGGTCCCTTAATTCTTCCATATTGAGATATCAATCCCTTAAATTTTCACATTTTTAAGTTAGCCTCTTAAAATCTTAAGTTACTCCATTTTGGTCACTCCGTTAGTTTTTCTATCCAATTAACCAATCTACATTAGGGCCTAACTAGGATAGCAAATGACTAAGCTACCCCGTTGTTTGCATTATTTGTAAGTGACTCATAAGATCTCTTAGAATGAATGAAAAAGAAATTGAAGTTCACCTTCTTCTCCCTCCACAAACACTCGACCTCAATAGATCACAATTGGATCCTCCCCCTCTCCATCGCTTCGACCATCTTTCTCTTCCTCGACATTGTCTCCTCTCCTCTCTCCCTCCTCCCCCTCCTATCCTCCTACTTCCTGAGTTCGCCGAATCTTGTTATGTTCTTTCTCCACTAACTTGGTACATCCTCTCCGCCTCGTTTCGCCTACCTCATCTAAGATTTCTCCGATGACAATCGGCTATTCATCAAGACCACCCATGCTCTATAACATCCTAGAGTATAAAAGCGAGAGGAAGATAAAAAAACATTGATTACATTTGCTTTATCAACGGGTTGAGGAAAAAAAAAGCAAAGGGTAAATTTTCATTACTAGCTGCTTATATAGACAAAATACAATTGGTAAGATATGTTTAATGTGTTCAGTTATATATAGAGGAAAAAAAAAGTCAAAATTGAGATATCAAAATCTACCCTTTGAGGTAGGAAATCTTACGAGAAATCAATTGGAAAACGTACTATAAACTTACAATTCAAACAAGATAACATAATATATATATATATATATATAGAGAGAGAGAGAGAGAGAGAGATAAATTTCATAATCTTAATAAAATCGTAACATTATTATATAAATAAATGACAAATTTTGAAGAACCCTTTTCTAATATAAAAATTAATATGTAGATAATTTGAATGATAATTTTCTATAAAATGGAGGATAGAAGATCACTTACGTCTTACCCGATCAGAGACCACACAAAATAGATTACGGAAGCAAGATAAACAAAACCAATCTGAAAATATTTAGATTAGTGGAAATTGAAGATAAGTGTTATAAACTTATAATATTAGCTATCATAGTTCTATATGTACATTGCTTTTTAAGTCATCATATCATTACAATCAGGGGCGAACCCAAGGCATGGTACGGGGGCAACCAGCCTAAAAAAAACCAACCTGATTATAACTATTTTGCTTTCCCAAGAAAAATTCAACTCCGCCCCTCCTAAAATTTGCAGTTTTATGACTTCGCCCTCTCCTCCATAATCAAGACTTAGATCAAATTCTAATATTGATCTTGGAGTGTATACCGATTTCTATTGATCGTTGGCATTGTTTTTTGTTGACACTTGGTAAGAGGAAGTTGAATCATACTAATTTATATTTGAAATTAGATACTTATGCTTTATGTTTTATGCTCTATTTGTATGCTTGAATAAGATTCACGATTGGATAATAAGACTTATATTTAAACTTTAACTTCAAATTAATTTCTCAAGATATTTAACTCCACATGTTTATTATTTAGTTTTATAATGAAATATAAAGTTACACAAAAAACGTGTGATAGAAACACATAATTGTTTTTTGTTTTGGGGGCTTTGGCCCCAGACCCTAGCAAGAAATAACCCTATGTAGGTACAACATATGAATGTAACCATTGCTAAACATGTTTCTTTTTAAATAAGAGTATTAAAAACATTACATGATAATCGTTACAAAACTGGTTAAACATGTATTTCATCACCCGGGCTTGAGTGCTTGGGCTTCCCCGATTGGAATTTGAAAATTGTAACAGGCCACATCTTTGGAATATAGTAGTATCTTTGGAATATACACCCGGGCTTGAGTGTTCGCACACCCATGTATATATGGCATCCAATGTTTAAAATAACGATAACGGTAACTGTAATACCCCATTTTCCGGAGGGATACGGAAAAAGAGTGCGTTACCGGCGGATATGTGTAAGTCGACGTACACGAGACCTATAAATATGTAAAAGTATAAATGAATGGAACTAAATACTAGTCATCTATCAGGATTTTAGAAGTTATTCTAGTGTCATATAAAAGAGAAGATATACATATCTAAAACAAAAGGCAATAAGTACAATTCTGACACAAAAGTTGAAACCAAGCCCCAATGGAGTGATATATACCAAACTCAGAAATACGAAAATGGAGATAAAAAATCTACTACTATTCAGCTAGCTTCAAAAAGTATGGGTCATATGCTGCTCAGCTTGCTCCAAAAAGTATGGGTCGTGCAATGACGGATCCTTACCCACATCTTCAGTACCTGAGCGTAAGGGTCAAATCCGACAAGTAAAATAATAAAAGATAGGGAGTGTACAATATAAATTAATAAGTAAAATATGAGTGTGGATATAAAAAGTATATACACATATATGAGAAACAGTAATGATCAAGTAACAATATCAAGCAGTGATATACATGCATATCAAGTCTAAGTTAATATCTTATTTTATTTTATATTTGAACTAAATGATTAAGAAATAGACTCGTATTGTGAAAAAATTCGTGCATACCCGGGACCCAGTCAAGATGCTGGCGTTGAACAACCGTATCGCTAAGCACTCAAATAGATACCGATATTGAGTAACCGGTCGTCCCATCAACATGAACTAAATAAGAGATGATGGCTCAATAGCATCTGGGCATCCCCGCGGATGGGCCCCTATTTCGGTTGCGCAATGTATCCTAAATCTTTCACGATACAATATTTGTCTACTCTTTAGTTCTCCCATAACCCAAACTTTCAAGTTATGTTACATGCAAATCAATCAGGAATATGATGAACCAATCATGTCAAAATTAATGTATATACTTGTCTATCATCCAATCAATATCCGAGTAAAAAGAAAAATGTGGTCCATGTCAAGATCAAATTAACAGACAAGTCAAGATCCATGGTATTATCAAAACATGTGTATGTACTAATAAAGAAAATCCGGCATATTTTTATGTATTTTATACAAGTAATTAGTATGTATATATCAAGGCAAGCATGATGGAGTCATAGAATACTAGAATGAGTGTTATGGAAATAATGATCATATATGTAAACCACACATATAAACAATTATATATATAAATACATATTAGGTAAGTAAAGTGTAAAGATGGGAATTAAATAGGCTCAACACTGTTATAACAATTACTTTAACAATATATGAATTTTCCAAATTCTAGCATGATTCATGGTTTGTAAAGTAGCAAATTTATTAAATCTTACTAATGTATATATTTTTCAAGTAAACATGGATTAGCATAATAAGAATTATAACCTAACATAATAGCTCGTATTAAAGAAATATTTTTAGCAAATTTAATGTAAAAATTTATGTAAAACCCTCTCTTTAAAACATGATTATGAATAAATATATATATACATATTTTCTAATAGCAAGTGGAAAATGATTTAAAATCATTACATTATATACGAAGAATTTATATGGAAAACTTCAAATTTATATCCAATATGATGAACATTCATAAAGATAGTATTTTTTTTATAATGTAAAAATAAAGCATATTTTAAGTTTACAACTTGTAGTTTAAGAATGAGAGATTATAAATAAAATGATAAATTTGATACATAATCATAGAGTAAGGTGTAAAAATCATATTTTATATTTAGCATAATTATAAAGATTTTTGTATAAAAATATTTTCTTTCTAATTTTTAACAAAATAAGATTCTAAGTTAACTATAAAACATTTTTGAGTCAAAAAAAATATAAAAGTGGATGTGATTCTACTTATCTTGATGGGTTAGGAGGATAAACCTATCATGAGACTAAAGAACTTCTCCTTTTCTTCTTCTCTTTTCTTATTCTTCTTTTTGAGAGTTGGAGTAAAAGAGGAAGAGAAGAATGAAAAGTACAGGAGAAAATAAATGATGAGGAGAAAAAATGAAAAGAAAGGGAGAAAAGATATAATAAGACAAAGGAGATATGGGGGCAAGAGAATGGCTTGTCATGCTTGGCCAAAAGACGAGCATTGTGAAGGTAAGGTATGGGGTAAGTAGGTTAGATTGAATTTTTATTGATATTTTACATTATATTAACCATACAAATATCTTTACAATGAGACTATACATGAGTGTATGATAGAGAGAAAGAATGAAGAAGTTTTTGAGAGAAAATGAAATAAAAAAGTCTCTTTTTCTCTCTTTTCATTTCAGTGCAGCAGTGAGAGTAGGTTTGAGATCCATAATTTGGAGAGATGGGGTATGGGAGATATGGATGAATAAAGACAAAATAGCTATAGGACAAACGACTAGTAATAATATATTTTAAGAGCTGTTTATGGTTATAAATTCAAATTAAACTAATCCAAATAAAGTTAAACTTCATTTTTACAAGTCAAAATAAGAGAGACTAGTCAAAATACATGTAGAACCCACCAGTAATTAAATAATATTATTTTAAGTGAATATCTAGAAAATTTTAAGAAAATCACCAAAAATTTAGAAAAATGAGACGAACACGAATTCACTCTTGGATAAATTTGACATCAAGAATATAAATTATGATAAAAATTGGATTTTTACATCCTACCCTCCTTAAAAATATTTCGTCCTCAAAATTTAATTTAATTAATTGGACTAATAAGATTCAATTAATCAATAGAAATGTGATTATTGAGAAAATAATTCTGATTAGAAAATAGCTGAAAGCTAACTAACTTGTCATGACATCTAAACTAGTGGGATAATAAATCAAAGGTACATGATAGAAATAATCCCGTAAGTCTCACTTATTAAGATCCTTGCGAATAGCTGCAATAATTGCCTGCAAATCAATTATTGCCACGCCAACAGGTAAGAACTCATAATAGTGAACACAACGATTTCTGATCTCTATTTTCGTATTTCTAGGTTTGGTATGTATCACTCCATTGGAGCTTGGTTTCAACTTTTGTATCAGAATTGTACTTGTTACTTTTTATTTTAGATATGTATATCTTCTCTTTTATATGGCAGTAAACTAACTTCCAAGATCCTAATAAATAACTAGTATTTACTTCCATTCATTTCTGATTTTACATACTTATAGATTTCGTGCACATCGACTTACACGTACCCGCCGATAATGCACTCCGTTTCTGTATCTCTCTGGGAAATGGGGCATTACAGTAATATAATGTTTTGTCTCTGTTAGGTTATATAGCATATAGTATAATGCATAACTTAGCTTACGCGATTTTCTATTTATTTAATTAAAAATAAATATAAAACTATATAAAATAAATTTTATAAATTGAAAATTGAATTAAAATTCTAAAAGAAAATATAAAAAAATTATATCCCAGTATTAATTTTAAATTTCTAACAAGTTTTACAGTAATTGTTATGTTTATCTTCATAAAATAAATTGCATTCACACCCATAAATTCAATCATCATCTAAATAAGAAAACAAGATTTCAAATTTATTTTCAATTATTATCAACATTGTAATTTATATTTTGTAATGCTCAATTTGTATTATTTTTAATTGTTTATTTTAGATTAGCTGAAAATTCGATTTAATCAGCAAGTAAGAAATTTCAGTAATTGAAAATGAATTATATCAAAAAAAATCAGTAATTGGAAAGAAATTATAACAAGTAAATAAGAATGTATAAAGTAATAATGTCACAAGCAATCAAATAAGCAAACAATAAACCGTCAAGTGAAAAAAACTACAGCAATTTGCGAACAATCAAAATATATAATCGAAATCAATATAAAAACTATTTAAAAATTATTGTAAATAACATAACATAATGTAATTTAACGTAACGTAACGTAAAATAACATAAAAAATGCACCATTACGATGCATTGAGTTATTTCCGACTGTTAAGTAACGTTGGCTTTCTATTAGGTTTTATAACGCAACATAACAGGCTTCATAACGCGTTATTTTCAACATTGATGGCATCCAAGTGTTATATTTCTACATTTCAAATATTTTTATCAATGTCCAGGGCATAAACTCATGCCACATGTCAATATCAATGCTTAGTTCGAATGTACAAGATAAACATGTAAGAGAGAAGTTTCAGAGCATATATGCATATCAAGCTATTGTATCAATTGCTTAGTATAGTCTATTAAAGAAAATCTTATCAATGGACTCATTTAAAATGTCAATTGTGTATGCGACATCTAGAGTACGGATATGGTAGAAGTGCATCAACAAAGGGCGATGTCTACAGCTTCGGGATTCTTGTGCTTGAAATAGTTACGAGGAAGAGGCCTACAGATGATATGTTCAGTGAAGGTCTAAACTTGAACAGATGGGTGAAGAATCACTGTCATGGTCAGCTCGATAAAGTTGTTGATTCTTCCTTGATGAATGACACAAGGGGGCAGAATATTGAGATCAGAAACATGTGGGAAGTTGCGACTATGGAGCTTCTTGAGCTAGGACTTCTTTGCACCCAGGATGACCCCTCAAACAGACTAACCATGCTTGATGCTGCCGATGACTTGGACAGACTAAAACATTATGTTGGAGGTGAAACAACTGCGACATTTACTTCATCTCAAAGAATTTCTTCCTCCACTATCACAGCAGGTGATTCTTGGTAGTCGCAAAGGTATTATTCTTATCATGAAACTTAGAGATTATCTTTATAAAGCTTGCGACCAGCATGAAATTTTGGATTTTATAAATTTAGCCATCAGGTTTCAATTGATGTCACAAAAGGGGAGGGGGGGGGGGGGGGAGAGAGAGAGAGAGAGAGAGAGAGAGCAATTAACTAGTTGTATAATTAATGAGGAATACAACGATGAGCAAGAAATCGAGATCAAAACTTGTTTATATCCATGGCAAAAATTTAGTTGTAAATTGAACAAATATCATAATCATGTACTGATTCTTCTCCATTCTCTTCTTCTCTTCATCTATCAATTTGTATAACCACCAAAAGACAATTTTACTGGCGTCTTCCATTCCAATAGATTCCTTTCTAATTGTCGTTAGATAGTTTGGAGCAATTGCAAATTTGCAACCTTTGTAACACGGACACTTCCTTCATGAAGCTATGTCGTGTCAGAAGTGTAAAACACTCATATCCTGTGTATTTGTTAAAATTTGTGGTGTGTCGTGTCCATGTCAGTGGCGTTTTATTCATGCAACTAATCAAATATAAATTTCAAGTTTGATTGAAATTATGAATCAAATCTTTGTTTTACATGCACATTCAAAAGATAACCGTCGGTTTAGGTCAACTATGATAAGTAGGACATTTCCCATAAACGAAAAGTTGGTTTACCACACGCACCTGTACTAATTTGTGTGTCCATCTGTGTCTGACAATTCCAAATATGTAAACTGCTACTTACTGTAAAAATTATATATAAGATGGAGTATGTTATGCCCCTTTTGACAAAGCCAACTATTTTCTAAATTCTTCTACTAAAACTAGGCTCTTCCACATAATATCAATGCCCATATTTATGAATAAATATGCACATTTAGTGGTGTCCTCATGCCTTGATTTTGGACAATTGACATGCTTTATGTCCGTGCTGAAGCAAGATGCAAATGTCAGTATCTACTAATCATAGTGATCAAAGAAGTATCTACCTAATTTGAATTAATAATCCCGTAGAAAACCAAATATATCTGTTTCATGTTCAAATTCTCAAGAACCATTGAATCTTATCGTTCAAATTTCTCTGAACCCAATGTCAATCAAATTTTTTTTATTGTTCGCAAGTAGGGTTCATTCAAACGTCATGAAGTGTAAACAGTAAAACATAAGAAACTGCTAAAGCAATAAAGTAGATCGGAATTCTCTTAATAAGAGCTCTTAGAGTACTAAGTATGTGCAGCAATATGAAATAGGGTGGCTTATCAAGAATATTGAATCTATTGCTAAAGATCATATAGGACAAACTTTGCGAACTTAAAATAAAGAATAATCGTTTTTTTCAATATGTGAGTAACTTGACCAAGTGGTTGGTTATTAGAGACTGCATTCAACAACAGTAAAAGGAAAGCATTTCCATATAGGTACATGAGATCATTTCTTATCCTTGTACTCACCTTTTAAAGCAATTTTGGGAATCAAATGCTATGTAACAGGACCACTGCATACTATGTCCGTGGTGAAAGTATTACAAGCACGCGTTTGATAAACCACTTCCATAAGTGTAGACATATTATACAATAAACAGTTCTGACAATTGAGCAAGTTAAAGATAAGAATGTCAAAACAGGATTTTGATGAATAAGACTGGATTTCCATGGTTTTGGAGTTTGTTTACTCACTTACAAGAAAGGAAAAAAAAAATCAATACAGAACCAAGTCATTTCATGTAGAAAGTAAGCATGCCAAGACAAGTATGCATTCCCTAATAATCAATCTTCTCACAAACTCTAGCATTTGGAGCGAAAGAAACAACCAGATATTTGAAGGCAAAAAACTGTGATGTAACCACCATAATTCACAGTGTAACCTTTGTTGTTACCTTATGGCTTCAAAGTAGGTCAGGAACTCAAGCCCCCTCCACCACCACCCCCCCCCCCCCCCCCAAACGCCCCCCAATCTCTTGTATATACTCACCTCTATTATTTCATACATTATTAAAATAAAAAGGTGACCATTTGTTGTCTCTCTCTCTCTCTCTCCCTCCCAGAAAATAATAATAGTAGTAGTACTAGTAGCTAACTAACTACCTTCACCATTCATGTCATGTTCATTATCTTCTATCCATATAGAATGCAAACACAAAATCTCAGTGATAGCTTAAGCTGAGATCAGGCGTGTAAACTGTTTCAGCATAAAGCGCAAAAAGGTGTAACATTTGTGCTAGTCAATATTTCTTTCAGATGAAAGAAGGCTTGAAAAGGTAAGGAATGACAAAAAGGATAGAGGGAAATAGGAGAAAATGATCTAGCGGAACTCTCTCTCTCTCTCTCCCTCTCCTGGGACTAGAAAAAAATTAAAAGCATAGGGCATCATTCACATACGAGAGTATCTATCAAGCCCCCGATTTAAGAGGAAATTTTAAGGTACATTTTTGTGAGTCCACTTGTTTCGAACTAGGAAAACAAAACCTTCAAAAGTATAGCTTTTTTTTATCCCATGATATATAGGACAATTCCTCAACAAAAATTGGCATGTCCAACAATCCAGGACATGCTACTGCAAGTCCGTTTGACAATTTCAAATATGTTACCTACTTATCACTCCGTTATGTAGTTTAAGGTGGTCCGTTTTTGATAAAAAGCCAGTTATTCGATATAACAACTAAAATTAGGATATAAGTTAATAGAAACCAATAAACATATTAACTTTGAAGCACGGACACTTCAAAGAGAGTGTAGTGTCCATATCAGATACATATCGGATACCGATAATTGTACAACACTTACTGATATGTATTGGATACACTAAAGCCATGTCATGTTTTAATAATCTAAAAACCTACGTATCAAAGTCATGCCCACTTTTTAAAAGTCATAAAGATAATGTGCGGGGGTCATGTCTATTTTTAACAAGTCATAAAGTTTACTTGAACACTATGAAGTCGTACATTATCTAAAAGAAAAAATTCTTTTGACACAAAAAGAATACTAGCTAATAAACCACAAATGCCTTGCAAAGAAAGATCCTTCAAATATTTTATTGAAAGTATTGATCTATTGGATTCACTTAAATTCTTCTTATTAATATAGTTATTAAATTAGAATTTATATTAAACCACTAAGATTTGTTTCTTTTCTTTCTACTTTAAAAAACATGTCCTAATGATTATGAGTCTTGATACGTATTACATATCAAATGCATAAATACGTGCATATTTACGTCATCATGTTTTATAGACTATAGTCCTAGTTTTTTTGGGTTTGTCGTGCCCCCGTATACGTATCTTGTCCTATCCATTTTCTCATATCCATATCGAGTCATATCCGTGTCCCATGCGTCCATGCTTCAAAGCATATTCATATAAATCATATACATACATTCAGCTAGAGTATACAAATGTGCCCATGCCCTCATGCGGGATTCTAGCAACACCATATGTCCACGTCGGATCATGAAAGTCCTGTCTGTGACTCCTAATCATAGAGTTTATCTGCATATCAATGAATTTATCAGTTCTGGTTTATCTGCAGTTCACTGTGGTCAAGTCAAATCTACATCAACTCAAACATGCCTCAAACTGAACACCTGAACTAGCAAGAACCATTTTAATAAGCAAGAGTAGCTTTCAGTTTGAGACCATTTGGATGGAATGAGTCTTAATATGCTTGAAGAGAAATTTTAGGATGTCTTCTTCCATAAACTAATCAGGGTAAGGATTATTCATGATAGCTATAAACTACTGAGATAAGTACCTAGCTTAGCAAGATAATAACCATTTTATTCCAAGATAAAAATGGGTGAACTCTAGCTCAAATTTTGGTGTTTGAAACCATCATCACTACAACTTCTGAATATGCACATGATGTCCATATCCAAAGAAATGATACATCCACCTGATTTCCCACTCTTTTCCCAGTTAGAACTATTTTCCCTCTCTTTTCTAGTTCACTCCCCCCATTTTCCTATTCCCTAAATATAATCGCACTTCCTTCATCTTCCCCCCTAATTCACTGACCAATTTCCCAAGTTGCAAGTTTAATATGTTGTACTAATAATTAGCACGACGATAGATAAATAAGACGGAAAAGAAAACAATTTGTTCTTAGATTAATACAATTCAAAATACACACTAAAGGAAGCTAGGGAACATGAAAAACTGTGATAAGAAGATTAGGTTGTAAAAACTTATTTATATAATGAGCATTAGCTTTTACTCTCACCTATGGTTCCCATGTTTCCTCTGTATTCATACTGCATATTTTACGATTATTAATTATGGATGTCTAGATTGTTATAATAGGAGAAGAAACATGTGAGCAAATCAACCTAACCAGATAGCTTTAATCCTCGCATGTAATTTCTTTTGAGAGCCAGATGACAAAAAAGTCAAAGGCAAATAGTCATAGTAATGATCACTCTCTCAAATGAATAAGAAGATGAGAAAATACAGACTAGAACCAATGAAACTTTTCAGCCCAATAAAGTTACTTATATACATGTATTATAATCACAGTATAAATCATTACAAAAAGGAAAAATCAATAGCAAATTCTATGAGGCAAATGTTATAGTTCACCATTATTTGGAAACCAGGAGTAAACTTCAAGAGGAGGTAATTTTGCCTGAATGTACCACCATCGAAGAACTAAATTGAAAAGGATAGGATTGCCTGTGGACAGAAGAAAAAAAATATCACAAAATTACAAAAAGGGAAAAAAAAAAACGAATATGACAAACATTCTTTATAGAGAGAGTATTGTATAACAAACAGCAAAAATTCTAAACATAAGATTTCATTCAGCATGAAAGGATAAATTGCTGATTCTACGGAGCATTAGGGAGAACAAGTAAACGCTTTTCACGTTTTGAATATAAAAGAAGCATAAGAAAAATAGAGAGGGGCAAAGAAGAAAAAGATTGAGAGAAACTTGAGATGTCTTCTCCCAATCACTAAATATGATCCCAAGAAGGAAGAGAAAATTTAATTGTAAAGAATTAAGAAACAATTTGCTGTTTTGGCTTTCAAGATATTCAGTGCTTTCTTCCCAATTTCAGAATATTCCTAGAAAACACACAGTACCATACAGATTATTTCTCACTAGAGAATTCTAGATAAGGCCATATGTAGAGGAACATGATTTTTGGACAATCTGATTTAATCTTATTAGATAGAACATGTATGGGAACTCATTTTAAGAGTGACATTCCAAATCTGAGATATGAGTAGCAGCCAATATGTACCTCCATATGCTATTTAAGACTCAACATGTGCAGGGCAATGTTTGGTTGTCGTTCTTTTCATCTGTATTTCTATTGTTTTGAGCTGCTTAAATATATTCCTCAACTGAAAGATGCACCTGTTCTTTTGCGTCTTTCAATATCTTCTTGCATCATAATTCTTCCTCAAGCTCTTTCAGGCTAAGTTTCAGCTGTTCAAGATCCACCTGAGCAGTACCAATTTCAACCCTAGGATCACCAAGAGTCCAATGACGCAGACCCCTCTTGCACACGATTTTCTTGCCCACTTTTTCATTAACCAAGACCTGTGTTTTAGCTGTTCTTAGCCATGATTCTATCTAAGATAGTCATCACAGTCCCAAGCCCCTTTATTTTAAGATCTTTAATAGACAGTCCCTGCCAACTATATCATAACTCTTCTCGAAATCTAGTTTAAACAGGAAACCCTTGTGATTTGTCCTCGGATATTGGTGAATAATATATTGGATAACTGCAATTCCTTTGAGGATACTTTTGTCTGGTATAAATCTGGATTAATACTTATCGACCATATCTATGAGGATTGGGACCAATCTATTAGCCAAAATCATAGAGATAATCTTGGATGAGCTATTCAGAAGTGCTACTGATTTATGTTCCTCACCATGGTCAAGGAGTCAATGTTCAGGATGAGTACAACCTGGGAATAATCAATATTGTTGAATCTCGCAATTCCTCATGTGAGTTCTCTAAGTAGGTCAAAAATATCCTCTTTTGTTTCCTTCCTGAAGTGGAGCAAGAAAAATAAAGGGAAGCCGACTGGCTCAGATGATTTGTCAGACCCAAGATCCCACACAACTTTTTCCTCAAAGAATTCAACGTCCAACCCCTATAGGTCCTGTGCGGGCCCCAACTCTCTCCAAGCATTCCAAATCTAAAAGGGGCACATTCCCAAAAATGTGTATGAAGTGATCAAAGTTGTGTTCGTTAAATGTTGCATCATCTTGTATAGGACCTTCCGCAGTTGAAAGGGAGGGAATAATGTTGACTTGCCTTCTCATATCAACAGTTCTAACGAAGAAAACGTATTAGAATTCCTTTCTTTCAATCATTTACATCGTGCCCTCTGACGCCACATGATCTCCTCTCTCTTGTAGATCTCCAAAATCACATACAGTGGTTAGAAAATCGTTGTTTTTCGGGAGTCCACAATGGACAAACTTCTTCTTGACACTCAACCGCCTTGATGTCCCTCATGATATCCTCCTTGCGTAGCCTGGTCTAGCCGAGAAACTTCTTTTCCCATCTAAGAAGTGTTTTTCTGAGTCTTCTTAGCTTAATACAAATATTTGCAGCGGCATCTAAATCTGTAGTTGGTTGCAACCAACTCTGTCTAATGAGTCTGAAGACTTCGGAATGCTCTAGACACCATCTTCAAACCGAAAGATGCAAGCTCTTTTGCTACAAGCATTGCCTGAAACCAAACAAATCGATACGTGGTCAAACACTAGTCTCCTCACAGTGACTGTTGAAGTATAGTTGAAAATAGCTTCACAATCCTCGAATATAAACACCTTGACTAGCTCGGCCAGACTTGGATGTCTCTCATACTGGACCTAGTAAAACGTCTATCCTCAATCTTTGCCGAAATCTAACAACGTTTAATCACCACCGATGACCCAAGGAACATCTTGCCATGCTCTACACCTTCAATTTCCCTCCACAAATTGAGTTGTCAGTTGCGTTGATTCGGTCTATAGACAGCTGTGACTATCTACAACTAGCCATGTATTTTATGCCTGAGGACAACGGATAAACAAAAGTCCCAAAAGAGAAACTCTATAACCACAAAAGTGTTGAGGTTCATGCCAGAAGCGCCACAGGAATTCTTCAAAGTTGCGATTGGATGATATCTCAGAAGAATCCTTGCGGACGGATAAACCAATCTGATTTCTTCTAAACAAACTATGTCTACAGTGCAATGTCGGCAAACCTTTGCAACCATCTTACAATTAGCCGTGTCCCCCAAACCCCACACATCCAAAAATAGGATATTCATGACAATTATGAATCTCTCCAATTCTAGTCGATATGACTAGTGGTCCTCCCTAGCAGGAGGGCACTCCATTTGCATGATTTTAGAATATTTGACCTTCCTAAGGTATGCCAGGCTATGATCAGGTTTCTCTCGATTACTCCCCATGTCAATGTCACAAGTGTTGTGCAAAAGATAATAATGCTTCATTTGAAAGTAAATTAAGGGCATCAACAGGTGTATCTTTCATACCTTGGTCATAGTCCGCAAGTAGTGCCTTACACTTCATAGCAAGCGAGGCGCCCTCCCCTATATGGTAAGCCTGCCCACCCTAGTTCTGTTCCAGACATATGCTCGACGTAATATGGGACTCATCGTTAAGGCTGTCCATAGAACCAGGCAAGTGCAGAGTGTCTTCACCCACTTGAGAATCTAGAACTCCTGCAGTCGAGCCAATATGATGGTCGGGCATGTGAGTAGTCTCGAGAAGAGGAGCTTTGTTGATCCCGACTTACACGCTCTCCACTAATGCCCCTAAGAGGATTATGATCCACCATTATATCTCCCTTCCCCGCTATGATGTTTTTATCTTGTAGGCACTTTGGCATCCTCGAAATTGTCTATACAGGAGTATTGAGTACCTTGCATAATCCTCTCCATGAACAATAATATCCAAAAATTTGATATAGCCTCTTTGATAATTTGTTTATCATAGCCCGATAATATGAACAGAAAACCAAGTTGTTTAATGGGCTTCGAAGTTTGATCATCATCCATGCCTAAATACTTATTTCTGTTTCAAAAACTCACACCCAATTAGAAGTTGCTTGGTCCTCCAAATTATATTGGACTACCTTATTAATTGTGGGTCCATCCAAACCCATGGCCTCCTTACTTATAATAAAGGCTCCCTAAGCTTCTTGGGCCAAAAACCCCACGGTAGACCTTCTTTCATCAAATCCAACTGTCCCTTGAATCCCCACTTCATTATCTCTGCTCTAGCTCTCTCGGTTCTAAAGAATGACGTTGTCCCTAGGCGGCACAAGGAGCTCTTCGTGAGATAGGGCATGCGAGACTTCTTAGTTTGCCAAATCTGTGAAAGGTTGGCTGTGCTCATTCACAGTGGAGGTTATAGAACCCTCTTTGGGTTTCAGGTAAAGGTTTTCTCGTTCTTCGATGACGGAGGCTGGCGCAGGCCCTATCGATATTTGTCTAAAGTATAGATATGAGATACAATGCTCTTGAGTGCCAGGTAACGCTCTGTCCCTTTAGGAATACAACAAGTTGGAAACCCGCACAAATACTTAGAAATATTTAGAATTGTGTATGTTTTAAAATAATGTAGTGAAATTTATTCTTTTATGTTATGATAAGTAAATTTAAATACATTATACTACCGTAGAAGTGCCCATGATGCTTAGAATAGTTTATTTTACTTATTAGTATTTTGTTATAATTAATTTACTTTTCTTATATAAACTATTGTGTTTATAAAACAAACATAAAAAAATATTAATTTTTTGGTGGATGTTATACTGAATTTGGAACTTTAAATGGTTAAAATGGATATAGTAATGCTTGGTAAAGAAACACAATAGTTTTTTGGTAATTTAGTATAAAGTAGAGTTAATTAAATAAAAGTTCCCTAATAGTGAGCATCTACCTACTATTTGACCATAAAAAAAAAATCTTTTTAAAGCAATTATAATTTCTCTAGAGAAAACAACAATGCTAATATAAATCACATTGAGAAATAAACAATTATGAAGATAAAATTGGACAATGAAGAATGAGTACCAACTTATTTGCCTTCATATCACAAAAAGTTGATTAATTAATCATTTTAGTCATTTTACTCCTTCATATTTTCTTCAATTTTCTTAGTCATTCATGCAATTGAACTAAATTAGAAATATAAAATTATAAGATTTTGCAAATATTAGTGGGGATGAAAAATTAAATTAAGCGGTTGGAAAGATTCAATAACTGTAGAAATATATTTTCAATATATTAAAAGTCAAAATCTTAGAAAAATTAAAAGAAATTTCTCTATAATGCTTCTTCAGTAAGAGTCATTATAAAAAAAAAGCTATTTCAAAAATATTCATTATCCATCGAATTACAAATAAAATTTTTATTTGATATTTAAAAATAAGTTTTAGCAAAACTAAGTGCATTTTCTTCCAAAGAAATAAATGATATGATAGAGAAATTAGTTAATTTTAAAAGTCTAATTATGTTTAAGAGCAATATCATTAATTGCTTTTATAATAATAATATTTTATTTATATTAAATTCTAATGATTAAAACATATTTTGCATATGCAGTGACAGGTTAAAAATAGTACTTGGATTTATGATCATTTTTTATTTAAAATAAAGGGATTCAACTACTTATAGAAACTCTAAGAAATACATGAAAATAATATTTTATTCCATTTCTAAGTTAAATATACTTATGAGACCATAGTTTTTAGATGGTAATGATAAACTTGTCACATGATAATGAATTAATTTTTTAAAAAAATATTCTAAATACCTTATAGATTAATGAGAGAATTTGGCTCCAATAAGAATATGCGGGGAGAAGCATGGAGAAAGATAAGGAAAGATTTAAAAAAAATACACAAATGAGGAGATAGTTATAACTAACCCTACTTCTTTTTTTTTGTTTTATGGAGCTTTTCACTTCTTCTTCTTTTTCTTTTTTTCTTAGATATACTCAATTTAAACATCCACTATAATAATTAAAGATATTATTTAAACAAATCAATAAATTCAACTTGAAAACTATATGAAACTTAAAACGTTTAAATTTCTTTGCTCGACTTATTAAACAAATTCAACTATGAGCAATTATGATAATGATGTTTTGATTCGGTAAGAACTTATTTATTTATTTAATTTTCATGTATAGCTCTCCTTTATTTTTAATAATGTAAGAAATGTTAAAATGTAATTTTTGCTAATGAGCCTTTAAATTTCTTTTGCTTAACTTACGAACAAACATAAGTATAATCAATTATGATAGATAACTTTACTCAATAGTTTATATTTATTTCTTTAATTTTAATATCTATCTCTTAATTATTTTTAATAATATAAGAATTGTTAAAAATATAATTTATGTAATGAGCATTTTATTTTTAATAATGTAAGAAATGTTAAAATATAATTTATGTAATGAGCATTTTAATTTATTTTTCTTAACTTACTAACAAATTAATTATGATTGATAACTTTCAATGAATATGAGTTTATATTTAATTCTTTAATTTTCATGTCTATCTCTCCTTTATTTTTAATGATGTAAGAGGTATTATAACGTAATTTATGATAATGAGCCTTTAAATTTTTTCTTAACTTACTAACAATCATAAGTATTAATCAATTAGATAAATAGAATTCAATGAGTATTTCAATGAGTATTAGTTGTCTAACCTTTATTTTATATTGTGACTTTTGCTTCATGAAATTCAAATCATTCTACAAAAAAGAGAAAGAAGAATAAATTAGACACATGATAATGAATTAAATTTCAAACAAAAAAATTCGAAATATTTTATATGTTAATTAGAGATTTTGGATCCGATAAGAACGTGTTGAGAGAATGATGGAGGAAGATAAGGGAAGATAAAAAAAGATACAAATGTGGGTAAAAATGAGTTAGAGCGATATTTATTAGTTATATTTTTTATGTTTAGATGGTAGTTATAATAACTATAACTAATCTCACTTCCTTTATCTTAAGTGGCTTTCAATTTTTTTTAAAAAAAATCCTAAAATTTAGTAAAATAGGAAAGCCTCAATAGAATTTTCTCCTATTTTCTAATTATTTGTATTTAAAAATTATTTTTCTCTCTCTCCCTTTTGCTTAGTATATAGAAAGATGCCACATGTATCCCGTTGCAAATTGGTGGCTTGGATCTAAGATTCCGTCGCAGATGGGAAGTCTCCATCAAATTTTGTATCGCTGTAGTTCCGATCGATGGCCTTCCTATTTTTACTGTCTTCCCGTCCGCCATTATGGTTGTTGGCGATTGAACACTATGAGTGTTGTTGTCTCTACTCCCCTTAAGCCGGTCTGATCCTACAGGGATCTTAATTTGTATAAAATCATGTTGTTGATCTTGCGAAAATAATTCCAACAACATTTAATTCCTTGAGTATAGAATCAAGGTTCTCACACCTGATGAGCAGCTTCACTTTTATTAGGTTCCTCTTCTCGATCATGTCCTCGTCAACGTCAATCAGGTGAGAAAATTTAACTAGAAGTTTGTTGAAGCCACGGTGATTCCAATGATGCAACTGGGGTCCTGTCATTGTTATCCATACCGTGATTGAGAACAACCGATTTGACCGTCCTCCTCCCCTGATCAATGGGAAGCTGTAAATCCTGCTTTATAGTCCTTACAGGGGATCGAAGTCCTCCCAACAGCCTAATTTAGTCCTCTATTCTGATAATATCATCCCCACTTAGCCAACCTCTAGTCGTGGAGTGCAACGTTAGCCATGATTGACCTTAGCCCTCCAACCATGCCCTCTACTAATGGATTTCCATGACCAGGGTATATCACCTCATAATCTTGGTAGTTGCTTTTTTGTCTTCGGCCATCTGGTCGAATGGTGGAATAAAGACCAGTGGTTTATATTTGGGTTTGGTTCTAACTGGCATAAAAGTTGATGCAAATAATGGCATGACTACAAAGGAGCCAGTTCAAGTTCCAACTTGGCCGGTTACAAGAGCACGAGGAAAGAAATTCAAAGATACACTTAATGGGCTGATTCAAGAGGTTTGGGCTCAAGCAAATTCGTGGAGGCCCATTGAGGATGGTTCACGAGTTCAACAAAGATGCATCAATATGATTCAACTACTAGAAGAATCTGGTCAAAATTGATTGTTTCCTTTTGTTTTATTTCTAGAACTTTCCTTATATTGATCAGCAAATTAAGGGGCTAATTGTTTCTTTTTGTTATGTTTTTATTTCTTAAACTTTCCTTATATTGATCAGCCAAATTAAGAGGCTGATTGTTTCCTTTTGTTTTGTTTCTATTTCTTAAACTTTCCTTGTAGGAAACTTTCCTTGTATTTTTTTTAACCTATAAAAAGGCGTCTAATGGAATAGAAGGGATACAGTTTACAGATAATTTGTGAGTTTATTCTCTTTGGTTCTTTGAAGAACTATTCGAACTTATCAGAATTCTTCTGTGGCGTTCATCATCGACTTATCAAACGGCTTTCCAGTACCGTTTGTGACGTCTTTCTTATACCAAAGTTCTTACTTCGCATTAAACAACAGGTTGAGATCAATTATACCGAGATTCTTGTTTTTGTTTAAATAACGGGTCGAGGTCTCTCATCCAAACCTGATCGAGGACGTTCTTGGATTCTCCTTTTCTCCTACGGGTCTCGCTATTCTTGACGGAGTTCGCATCATTTAGTATCAGAGCCAAGAATTTCTCGTCTCAGGTTTGCCTATCTCATTTAAATTTAGTTTCATTTTCTTATCTAGCCGAATTTCTTTCTTCTACCCCATTCAAAATCTTGTTCTGTTATTAACAAAAGAAAGAATCAGAAAAAAAAAAAAGGAGTAAAAAGATTCTCTTTCGTTTGTTTCCAATAAGCCCGAAAATCTCCTCACCCCAAAAACCAAAAAAAAAAAAATTTGGAAATTTTGCTGAATTATTTTTTGAAAATCTAATCACTCATATCCCTTATTTTCTTACCTTTTGAACTTGAATTCTCTTGGTGAGTTCTTGGTGAATTGTTGCTGGAATTTTGAATATTGTTCGAATAGTTTCAAAAGAACTGAAAGAGAATTATCGAGTGGAGAAAGGCAAGAGTGGTGAGCATATTAGAGGGTAAAAGCCGATTATACTGAGTAAAATACGAGTGGAATAGAGTGAATCATTTTTTGAGTAAAAACACGTAAGGGAGTGTGTGAGATCATTTCCTTTTTTTGTTATTTTCTAACTTTGATTTGCAGCAATCATGTCTCACAACAGTGAAAAGAGCATCACCGAAAGTGCTACAGGGATGGCTGATCTAAAGTTGCTCATGGAAGCCATGATGAGTGAGATGAGGCGTGTGATGAGATTAGAATTGGAGCAGGTACATGAGCGGATTAATCGGATGGAGAATACACGTTTGGAGCAGCCACAAAACACTCATAAGGTGCATAGGAGGGAAATAGTTCAACATTGGGGAGTGAGAGATGAAGATGGAGAGTATTATGGGGCTGGTTTTGATGAAGAAAAAGATCGGGGTTCAGTTGTTGGTAATAGGAGATATGGAGGGCGGTTTAGAGAAGATAGGAGATATCGGGGTTCAGTTGTTAGTAATAGGAGATATGGAGGGCGGTTTAGAGAAGATAGGAGATATCGGGGTTCAGTTGTTGGTAATCGGGGTTCAGTTGTTGGTAATCGGGGTTCAGTTATTGGGAAGATAACAACTTGGATAGTATTAAGATGAAAATTCCAGCGTTTCAAGGAAGAAATGACCCCGAGACTTATATTGAGTGGGAGAAAAAGGTGGAGTTAGTGTTCGATTGCCACAACTACTCTGAGATGAAGAAGGTAAAACTTGCTGTCATTGAGTTTTCTGACTATGCTATTGTGTTGTGGGATCAATTAGTATTGAACAGGCAGCAAAATAGGGAACGACTGATTGAGACGTGGGAAGAGATGAAAATAGTGATGAGGAAGCGATTTGTGCCCAGCCATTACCACCGGAAGTTGTACAATAAATTGCAAACGCTCCGACAAGGTAACCGGAGTGTGGAGGATTATCATCAAGAGATGGAAATTGCTATGATCCGAGCTAATATCGAAGAAGACCGAGAGGCTACTATGGCTAGGTTCTTGAATGGCTTGAATCAAGAAATTCATGACAGGGTGGAGATGCAGCATTATATGGAATTAGAGGATATGGTACACATGGCCATCAAGGTGGAGCAACAACTCAAGAGGAGAGGTGCTACACGTGCATCCCATAATTCGGATTTTTTCCCATGAAAACTGAGTTATGTGAAGAAAGAGGAGAAACCAGCTGCAAAACATAAATTCGAGCCAAAATAAGAGACAACCAATCATGGCACTCAAGATAAATCTGACCCTTCCACTTCTCGAAATCGTGACATTAAGTATTTTAAACGTCAAGACAGGGGTCACATAGCAAGTCAATGCCCGAACAAAAGAGTCGTGGTAATAAGGGGTAATGGAGAGGTCGAAACCGACGACGAGTCCGATACCGACTCTATGCCACCATTGGAGGACGTAGATGAAGAAGAATATGCAGTTCAAGGTGAATTGTTGGTGTCAAGAAGACTTCTAAGTTTGCAAGCAAAAGAAATTGAAGAAGTGCAGCGGGAGAACATTTTTCATACTAAGTGCTACGTCAAAAACAAGGTATGTAGTATGATTGTTGATGGAGAAAGTTATACTAATGTTGTAAGTACAACCTTGGTGGAGAAATTAGGACTGTCCACACTGAAACATCCTAGGCCGTATAAGTTACAATGGCTGAATGATAGTGGCGAGGTAAAGGTGAATAAGCAGATTTTGGTTTCATTCCGCATCGGAAATATGAACATGAAATTTTATGTGATGCAGTTCCGATGCAAGCTGGACATTTGCTATTAGGCCGACCGTGGCAATTCGATCGGAAAGTTAAACATGATAGCTTCACCAACAAATACTCGTTCGTGCTCAACCAAAAACCCATCACTCTTGTGCCAATGACACCAAAACAAGTTTATGAAGATCAAGTGAGCTTGCAAAAAGAGAGTGATAAAAAAAAGAGTGATCAAAAGAAAGAGAGAGAGCAAAAGAAAAAGAGTGAAAATCAAAGAGTGGCCGAGCAAAATGAGAGAGAGAAAAAAATCAAAATTCAGCCATTGAGAGAAAATCAGAGAGAAAACAAAAGAATTTCTATGCAAAAATGAGTGAGATTAAGCGAGCAATGTTTTCAAATCAGCCGATGATTGTACTTTTGTACAAAGAGGCATTTTTAAATACTAACGAACTTGATCCTGCTTTGTCCAGTTCTGTTGTTTCTCTTTTGCAGGAATTTGAGCATGTCTTTCCCGAGAAAACACCACATGGATTACTACCAATTCGAGAGATTGAACATCAAATTGATTTTGTTCCCGGTGCGACAATTCCAAACCGACCAGCCTATAGGAGCAATCCCGAGGAGATAAAGGAGCTTCAACGGCAGGTAAGTAAGTTGTTAGAGAAGGGGTATGTGAGGGAGAGCATGAGTCCGTGCGCCGTTCCGGTTTTACTTGTACCTAAGAAGGATGGGGCGTGAAGAATGTGCATTGATTGTCGAGCCATCAACAACAAAACGGTAAAGTATCGTCATCCTATTCCTCTGTTAGATGGCATGTTAGATGAGTTGCATGGTTCTTGTGTGTTCTCTAAGATTGATTTAAAAAGTGGTTATCATCATATTAGAATGAAAGGAGATGAATGGAAAACTGTGTTTAAAACAAAATATGGTTTGTATGAATGGTTAGTTATGCCTTTTGAGTTGACTAATGCACCAAGCACTTTTATGAGACTTATGAATCATGTTTTGCGAGCATTTATAGGAAGGTTTGTTGTTATCTATTTTGATGATATACTCATTTATAGCAAAAACTTGGATGATCATGCCGTACATTTGAAATCAGTTTTAGATGTGCTTAGGAAAGAAAAGTTATTTGCTAACCTGAAAAAGTGTACTTTTTGCACCGATAAGCTTGTATTTCTGGGATTTGTTGTTAGTGCACAGGGTATACAGGTTGATGAAGAGAAGGTACGTGCAATCTGAGAGTGGCCGAGTCCCACAAGTGTAAACAATGTTCGTAGTTTTTATGGACTTGCTAGTTTTTACCGGCGGTTTGTGAAGAACTTTAGTAGTATAGCTGCACCACTTACCGAAGTGATCAAGAAGAACGTCGGATTTAGATGGGGAGAAGAACAAGAGAAGGCGTTTCAGCTAATCAAAAAGACGCTAACCAACGCCCCCTTATTGTCTTTACCTAACTTTTCTAAAACGTTTAAGATTGAATGTGATGCTTCAGGTATTGGCATAGGCACAGTTCTTATGCAGGAGGGACGACCAATTGCTTACTTCAGCGAGAAATTAAGCGGGGCAGCCTTAAATTACCCGACTTATGACAAGGAGTTGTATGCATTGGTTCGAGCTTTGGAGACATGGCAGCACTACCTATGGCCTAAAGAGTTCGTGATTCACACTGATTATGAGTCCTTGAAATACTTGAAGGGCCAATACAAGCTAAATAAAAGGCATGCTCATTGGGTAGAGTTCATTAAGACATTTCCATATGTCATCAGGTATAAGCAAGATAAGGAGAATGTGGTCGCCGATACACTTTCTCGCAGGTATGCATTACTCTCTATACTTGATGCAAAATTGCTTGGTTTTGAACATATTAAAAGTTTATATATTGATGACTATGAATTTTGTGAAGAGTATCGGACTTGTGAGAAAAACGCTTGTGGTAAGTTCTTTAGATATGATAGGTTCTTATTTCGAGAAAATAAATTATGTGTGCCTAACTGTTCTTTGAGGAATTTGTTAGTGCAGGAATCCCATAGAGGGGGATTAATAGGACATTTTGGGGTTGCTAAGACCTTAACTATTTTGCAGGAACACTTCTATTGGCCACACATGAATCGAGATATTAAGCGAATTTGAGGTAGATGTGTCACATGTAGGCAAGCTAAATCCAGAGTGCAGCCCAATGGTTTGTATACTCCTTTGCCCATTCCTGATGAGCCTTGGATTGATATTTCAATGGACTTTGTGTTAGTATTACCTAGGACTAAACGTGGAAGAGATTCGATTTTTGTAGTTGTGGATAGATTTTCTAAGATGGCACACTTTATTCCATGTCACAAAATGGATGATACGCATGTTGCTGATTTGTTCTTTAGGGAGATTGTGAGATTGCATGGCATGCCTAGAACCATTGTTTCGGATAGAGATGCTAAGTTCTTGAACTACTTTTGGAAGACTTTATGGTGTAAGGTAGGTACTAAATTTTTGTTTTCTACTACTTGTCACACACAAACTGATGGTCAAACCGAAGTAGTAAATAGGACTTTGTCTACTTTATTGAGGGCAATAATTAAAAAAAACATCAAAATATAGGAAGAGTGTTTACCACATGTTGAGTTTGCTTATAATAGATCTATTCATTCTGCTACTACAGAATACCGCCTTCCAATGTGTAACATGTTCTTCGACGTGTGCGGCTGTATACCACAATGTCATCGAGGTACACAACCACGAACCTAATTCTCATCGTTTGAAATTGTTTATGGGTTTAATCCTTTGACTCTATTGGATTTATCTCCATTACCTGTTTCTGAGCGTGTTAATTTTGATGGAAAGAAAAAAGCTGATTTTGTTAAGCAGATACATGAGAAGGCAGAGAGAAGAACGGAGCAGTATGCAAAACAAGCCAACAAGGGGCGTCACAAGCTTGTTTTTTAATCCGGATATTGAGTGTGGTTGCATATGAGAACAGAGAGATTTCCGACGCAAAAATATTCCAAACTACTTCCAAAAGGGGATGGTCCTTTTTAAATTTTAGAGCGCATCAATGACAACGCTTACAAGCTAGATTTGCCTGGTGAGTACAATGTTAGTGCTACTTTCAATGTTACTGATTTGAGTCATTTTGATGTAGGTAATGATTTGAGGGCAAATCCTTTTCAAGAGGAGGGGAATGATGCAAATAATGGTATGACTACAAAGGAGCCAGTTCAAGTTCCAACTGGGCCGGTTACAAGAGCACGAGGAAAGAAGTTCAAAAATGCACCTAATGGGCTGATTCAAGAGGTTTGGGCTCAAGCAAATTCGTGGAGGCCCATTAAGGATGGTTCACGAGTTCAATAAAGATGCATCAATATGATTCAACTACTAGAAGAATCTGGTCAAAATTGATTGTTTCCTTTTATTTTATTTCTAGAACTTTCCTTGTATTGATCAGCAAATTAAGGGGCTGATTGTTTCTTTTTGTTTTATTTTTATTTCTTAAACTTTCCTTGTATTGATCAGTCAAATTAAGGGGCTGATTGTTTTCTTTTTTTTGTTTCTATTTCTTGAACTTTCCTTATAGGAAACTGTCCTTGTATTTTTTTAGCCTATAAAAAGGCGTCTAATGGAATAGAAGGGATACAGTTTACAGATAATTTGTGAGTTTATTCTCTTTGGCTCTTTGAAGAACTATTCGAACTTATCGAAATTCTTTCGTGGCGTTCATCATCGACTTATCAAATGGTTTTCCACTACCGTTTGTGACGTTTTCCTTATACCAAGGTTCTTGCTTCGCATTAAACAATGGGTTGAGGTCAATTATACCGAGATTCTTATTTTTGTTGAAGTAACGGGTCGAGTTTTCCCATCCAAACATGATCGAGAACGTTCTTGGATTCTCCTTTTCTCCTACAGATCTCGTTATTCTTGACGGGGTTCGCATAAAAAGTCTGATGACTTGGTTGGCAATCGATGGTTAATTCCTGCCTTTCTCATTAATCATGACCTCAATTCCATTCAAAATGGCAGCATCATACTTTTGCTTCTAACTGGCCTTCAATTCTGTTAACTATTGACCATCATTGGTTACTTCTTGCCTCCCTCACAGATCGTACGCCCAATTACATTCAAATTGGAAAACACTATGGGATTGAATGTGCCACTCTGTGATGGTTTGGTAGTCGCAAGGTGCTTGGTTTGGTTATCCCCAAAATTTTTCTGCTTAAGGAAGCTCCTCCTCACTAGGCGGGTTGGAATTGTTCCTGCTTATGTCCAGATGTATGGTTCCCCCTGGTGTTTTCAGTGCATTCGGCAACACCGAGCACATAGCAATTTTATGGCCCAATACCATACAATATTAACACCTTAAAAATGGATATTCGTTCTTGAAGTGGCTACAACGACCACACAACTAGTAGCCTCTTGGTATTTACTATTGTTGTTCTTAACCGAAGATACCTTCCACTTTCCATTTCTGTTGGCTAAGTTTATAACACCGTTTTTGTTTTATCGAACATTTCGATCTGAACTCGCCTCTTGGTATTTACTATTGTTGTTCTTAACCGAAGATACCTTCCACTTTCCATTTCTGTTGGCCAAGTTCATAACACCGTTTTTGTTTTATCAAACATTTCGATCTGAACTCAATCCATGCAACCTCCCCTCTTCCCCCTAACCTTCGGTTGTATGTACTTCCTCCACCCGACATTGCAAGCTCTAGCACGTAGAGCACTGACCTGCTCACTCTTAAATGTAGCCAATGGGTCTATCATCTCAAGGTTCACAACTTGCTTTGTGGAGGTTGATTTGGCCCCACCAAACTTCGATGACCCCTTGGCCACGTCCGACCAACTCCTTCTATGGTTTTTGGGTTCTTGTTGTTGTTGTTTTGTTCCCGAGTCTTGCTCCTCTCTAACCATTCCCACTTGAAGTTCACGCCAATGATGGTCACTGAGCCTCTCACCAACACTGAATGTTGAGGCAAGAGCTTTCAAACTTTCCAAAATCTGAGTTCCCCGGAAAAGCTCACCGCAAATCTCTCAAGGAACCTACCTCTAGAAGCTTGCCATCCTCACTTCTATTGTGTTTTTGTTCTCATACTTTCTCTCACATAAGAAGTATGTTGCTTTTAGGTTTTAAGAGAAGAATCATGCATAGAAGAAAAGTGAGTGCACACGTGTAAAAAAAGCTTCCAAACATGTTAGGGGCATCATGTGCTTCTATTTTGTTGGTTATTGAATTGGATTATCAAATATCTTCCTTTGATTCAAGATTAGAACCTGAGATGTCGAAGTCTTATCTTGTTCATTTTGAAAAACATGTACAATTCACTGCAAAATCACTAGGGTTCTTGATATACATTTTTATGGTGTCATCAGGTTCCTATCTAGATGCCAAGATTAACTTAGTAGGGATGCATATGATCGGAAGAAAGCTAATTGGGAGATTTCGCTCAACACCTCTCCCACATTTTTTTTTTCGAGATCACATATAAGCTTAAGATGTTACTTTTACGAATCGTAACTTAATTATATAATTAAGGTAATGATTCTAAAAATATTAACACGTTATGATTTCTACAGGGAATAGCTAAATAAACGCTCTTCTCTGTATTTGAAACAAATTCCGAACATAACGATGTTAACGATTCTAAAAAGATTAATTGCATATATAATTTGTGAAAATTTTAAAGAAGAAATGAAACAAAAATTAAACTAAAGAACAGATTCGGCATACCAAATCAAACAGCCCCGGAGCACAATGCTGTCTCTGGTCTCAAAATCCTGTAAAAATAAAACTTTTTTTTTTAAAAAAAAAAGCGACCAAAAACATAAAATTAACAATATTGATGAATAGACTGAAGAGAGACCCACCTCTTCTTCCACTCGAGGCAACGCCATGATTTTGCCTTTTTTGACAAGTTTTCTTGGTTTTGGGAAAAGAAGCGAAAGGGGGAAGAGAATCCAATCCAATTGTTACTCGTACTCTAAGAAATCTCACTTTTTATTGAAGCCCTAGATTCTCAATAGCCCGTTCTTTTCTTCTCCTGCGAAATCTCAGCATTTTTTTTTTTTTTGGTTCTTATTTTGGAATTAGGAAGGCACTAAAAATGACTTAAAATGTTTACTCTGTACGCAAACCGTTTTGTCCCAAATGCAATACTCGTGATCATGATCATTTTGGGTTACCTCGGATTTACTGGTAAAAACTAGTCGGAAACCTGCGCAGTTATTAAGAAAAAAAAAAAAATAGAACAACGAAAAAAAATAAATAAATAAACAATAGAAGGTTTTCTTTTTATAAAGGCTTAAATCTAAAAGAAGGAATAAAAAGAAAATTAATTATCATAAAATGCAATATTAATTTTTCAAAATAGACGTTCCAAAATAATATATATATATATATATATAGAGAGAGAGAGAGAGAGAGAGAGAGAGAGAACCTCAATTCCTCGTATTCTTTTATGATTTATAAAAAAATTTGCATACTATTAAACTCGATACCAATCTTATTTGAACATTTAGAAATAATCGTTATAAAAGCATATATATACTTAAATTAAAACGTAATAGAGATTGCTATTATTTATAGAAGAAACATATTTAGGGAAATAATATTTTCACAACTTGGAAGAAAAGAATGTGACGTGAGAATATATTTAAGACTATATAGAAAATAAAATTTAAAAAATAAATACACAAAAATCTATTTTATGGAGAGACAAATAAAAAGAGAAAGTAATCCATGAACATGGAATAATAATCACATATCTTTAAAATAAGAATTATAGAAGTTGTTATTACTTACCTTTTTTGGAAGAAATATATGATATCTTGGCAATCTGAAACCAAAGAACAATATATATAAGAATAAATTCTAAAAATTTAATTTTATGATAAGACAAATAAAGAGGATTTCTTTGAAAAAAAAAAAACAAAGAGGATTTATGTTTTAAATATGAAATTTTCTCTCTCCTTCTAATTTTTTATGGATAAGTGGGTAGTTGTTAAAAAGTTATTCATAAAATCTTTCTTTCTATCTATCTATATTATTAAGTAAAAGGGAGAGAGAAAAATTCTATTTAGAAAATAAAAAATTCAAATAAAAGAGAAAATTAGGATGTAGATTCTCTAATTTAATAGATTTTTTAAATTTATACAAAATAAAAATTCCAAATAAACAATGTGCCAAATAACTACCAGCCTTAAAAAAGAAAATTTTAAAACAAAAATTAAATGTGTAACTACTACCCAAAAAATAGGAGGATTATTCTTAAAAAGATTAAATATATAGTTTAAAGAAAAACTATAAATTATTTTTTATAAATGTTCACTTCTTTTTCTCAATAATAAAAACAAAATAAATAAAATGCTCCACAAATTTATGGACAATAATAAAAACAAAATAAATAAAAAGCTCCACAAATTTATGGTCATGAAATTTTAAGTACAGGTTAAATTAACAATGTGTTAATAAAATGTACAAATGTATTACTTAGCTTTATGTTCTATACTACTAAGCAAAACTATTTAAGAAAATTAAAAAAATTGAAAAATAATAAATTGAAAAATTAAGGAGTCCAAGAATATGGCACTAGTGGGAAACCCGCGCAAATGCTTAAAATACTTCTTAACTGTTACAGTAATTTATATTAATATAATAATGATGACTATATGTTAAAATATTATGATGACATAAGATAAGTAAAGTACGTAATAAATGAAATTGGATAATTTTAAATATACGTAATTAAAAAACAATGTATCCAATAAATACACAAAGATTCTGTTTGGCATTCTAGGTTTTTCAAAATTTTGGGTAAAAAAATCTATTATTTAAACAAAAAATTAGTTACAATAACCATACACCCATAACTATCTTTCTATCTCTATATACTAAGCAAAGATTAGAGAGAATATGTACAATTTTAAAATTAGAAAATTAGAAATTAGGACAAAATTTTGTTTGGATTTTCTTAATTTCCTAGATTTTTTATTTCTCTTAATTCTTAAAGCCTGCCTATAAAAAAAGAGAAGGTGGTTTTGGTTATTAAACAATCTAACCACCTCCTAATATAGAGGGAGCATAACTCACATAATTTAACCCATAATTATTTTCTTACTCCTTTTCTCAGCCCTAATCTTTACTTCACTAAAGAATTTAAATACATGAATTGACAATCCTCAATAGCCACTACCCGTATCTCCAGCTCTATTTAATTTTCCAGCAATCTTCTCTTCTGGCGATCTTCCTGTTTATATACATCCAATTTCAACGAAAAGGCTAACTTTTACTCCAATTTGTTTAATTCTTTTACTTTTCCTGAAACATTGGGTTTTCTCAAATAAAAAAAGGCTTGGATTTGTATGGCCTCATTGAAATCAATAAAGTTGGCTAGCTATTCTGAACATACCATCATCAGCATGCTAAGATTATGATAAGACTTTTACTTAATTTTTCTTTAAAAAATAAACATAGTAGGACACTTGATATCAAATTATCAAGGATCAGAGTCAGGACGAGTCTCTCGCGGACGGAACGCCGCCGGAGTGGGCACTGCTGCTCATCATCGGGTGCCTCCTTAGAAATGACACCGAGATTCCTGTCGTGGGGTGCAATTGAGCAGGTGAGATTAGCAGCCTGAAACACTAAAGAATTTAAATAAATGAATTGACAATTATCAATAGCCACGGCCCGTATCTCCAGCTCTATTTAATTTTTCGACGATCTTCTCTTCCGGTGATCTTCCCTGTTTGCGCATCCAATTTCAACGAAAAGGCTAACTTTTACTCCAATTTGTTTAATTCTTTTATTTTTCCTGAAACATTGAGTTTTCTAAAATTAAAAAAAAAAAGGCTTGGATTTTTATGGCCTCATTGAAATCAATAAAGTTGACTAGATATTCTGAACATACCATCATCAGCATGCCTCTAAGATTATGATAAGACTTTTACTTAATTTTTCTTTATAAAATAAACATAGTAGGACACTTGATATCAAATTATCAAGGATCAGAGTCGGGACGAGTCTCTCACGGACGGAATATTGCCAGAGTGGGCACTGCTGCTCATCATCGGGTGCCTCCTTAGAAATGACACCGAGATTCCTGTCGCGGGGTGCAATTGAGCATGTGAGATTAGCAGCCTGAAATCTCTTGATTTTGTATGTTAATTTTACTGATTCAGATTCGTACTTAAAAATAGCTCTTTGGTTGGTTTCATTTACGAGATTCTAATATGAACCCTTAAAGTTTTATTTCCATTATGTTTTATGCTTACTTTTGCTAATTGTTAAATTTTCTATAAATTGGATAATTGGATCAAATAATGATCGGCTTCACTAATTGGATTAAACGTATCAAATCTAATTCCAATGTTGGAGACAGTATGTGAATATTAAGGTTTTTTACTTATTTGGTCAGGAAAAAGTAAAAAGATTGGAATTTTTTCTTGATTTATTATTTTATTCAGAAAATAGATAACACTTTTAAAAAAACATACAAAAATATTATTTCATCTTACGATCTTTACCATCATGTACTAAATATATGTAGATCTTGAATAGATCTGCTTCCTATCTCTCTAACTTTTTTGGTATTTTCAAATGAATATTTGTTGTATATCATTTTTTTTTTGCTGGACGACGCGAATACAAGACGCCAGAAGAAGGATGTCGAGATCGCTTGGAAATAGCAGTTTTACACACTATTATGGATTTAGCAGGTACACACTGTTATAAATGAGTTGCTACATTTCTGTCCTAAATTTCGGGAAATATTGCTTTTATTTTTTGACTTAAGAATTTGGATGAAAATTTCTGAAAGTTTGTGATTTGCTCCATTTTTTGAAAATTTAAGAATTTGTTAACTGAATGAGATTGAGTTATTAGTATCCTTCTCCAACCCATCAATAGATGGAGGGAAGAAAAAGTGTCCAATGGTAGTTTCATGACTCAGCCATAGCAATCATTAAAAGTTAATTTTTATACATAACTATCTTGAGTATGCCGAAAAACACAAATCCTTGTTGCATAAGCAGATCGATATCAAAGCTATCACTGTCACGGACCTGCTTTGCATAGGCAGCCCTTGACGGTCATCGAGCGGCGATCCGGGTCCATATATCATCGTCCCTGTCGTCTTCATCGCTGCTGCACTCCTTCCTCGGTAGGTGCGCGACACGTAGTCCAGTATGTCATCAATGTCGACATCAGAAGGGATATCAGCGTTGTCAAAGATTAGGACGCAGTCTAAGACGTTGTCAAAGCTTATCAGCTTCGACGACGAGATCGACTCATCGATAGCAGACATCGGAGACTTGGACTTTGATGATGACGAAGAATCCGCCCCTGTGGCGAACATCGACGACTGGGACTTGAACTTCGACTGAATTCTTAATTATCGAATCTAAGAAAACTGCATAGGACGATAAAAGAAGATAGATTAACTACTATACCATGAATTTATTTTACTGTCAGGAACTCAACTCTTTCCCTATTAATATTAATCTTGCTTCATGTATGCATTACCTAACAAAAAAGAAAGTATACGAGGGAATGACTGCAGTGGACAGAAGAGAGGGAAACAAAGGCAAAGACGGAACGATAGGGAGAGATGAGAAGGGGAAGTAGAAGTAATAGGATTAGGATTGTTGGTGTGAGACTTATGCCAGCCTATGCGAATTTTCGGGCGTTGGTGTTAAGTTTCAAAGCATGCAATCAGATGAAGCAAGCACTGGCTATTGGAAAGAGTGGAGACTTTTAAAGAGCTGGTGAAAATCATTGTGGATTGATGGATAAAATCAATCTTCTAATGCAAATTATTATCAAACAGTTAGGAATTAAAGTATGAGAATCCGCAGACAGTGAAAATAGACGATAGAAAGAGACAGCTAGCCTACAATCTCCCAGCCAGAGACACAACAAAATATTGTAGTCAGGCTATCATAAGACACCCAACATGAAGGCTGAGAAAAGTTTGAGCATGCTTCACAGATGGTGATGTAGCTGAGCTAAGAAAATTCTCGCCATGTTGTGTTGGCATGTATTACTTACAACTCCTTGATTTGCCTCTGTAACTACTTGCCCATACCAATTTTTCCATTATTTTGATTTATCCAAATATGACAAATGAAAACGATAAAGTTGACTGAATAGTTTTAACAATCAAAGGAAATGAATATTTTAAAATTTTCGCAAGTGGAAACTATAGACTTGACTGGATATTTTAAAGATTTGATACCATTGTTAGCATGTTATTTGATACTGTTGTGTTTTATTAAAAAGACTGGGATTTTTATGGCTAGATTGGTTATCTTGCAATCCACATGCATAGAATGGCGTACCAACTTTGGATTTGTATGGAGTTGATAGCAAATTTTTATGATCCTCATGTTTTCGATAACCGATGTCCCGACACCATATTAGAGAACAACAATACCTACAACTTAAACTACTTGATTATTTATAAAAAATCAAATACTGTTACTTACAACACTTGACAAATAACTTCACTAGAAACCTAGAGAATGTGATGTTCTAGGATTGGCTCCTGGCTCCAATGCCAAGTACCGTGACTAGCTGGCCTTTTCTATACTTTTGTAATTACGGATTTCATTCTTTATGAATTTGAGCTCCAGCGGTAAATTGAAGGAGGACACAGAGCTTTTGGCTAAATTTGCTGGTCTAGATTAACGATGCTGGCCATCTATTTATTAAATATAGCTTAAACAAAAATTGATAAAATGTATTAGAATGTATTTAAATTGTACTTTACCCATTGCTACCTCTAATTTCTTTGTCCTTCTCTCTACATGCTCTTATTCGATCAAAATTTTCTCAATTATAATATGATATTTAGAATGTTTTAAGTTTAATTCATTACTATCCGTTTCTAATTTAACCTTTATTTTCTATTTGCATGATAATTTGCATTTAATGAAGCAGTATTCAAAAAAATCAAGGTAACAAGATAATACTTAATATAAGCTAATTGTATGCATTAACTATTAGTGATGGTGGCAACTTATATATGTGCCGATTTTGCAATAGTTTGCCTTAGCTTTTAACTTTGACTTTTATTTTTATTATTTTTTCTTCTTAGTATCTAGAGGTTAACTTTATATTTTTATAATAACATAAAAGAATGAACAGCCTCCTATGCATTTGCGTGGGTTTCCAAATAAATCTTTCATATCCAAACAAATATGCGTCAACTAATTTTCGATGTCTACCCGCAAGAATGCTTGAAATTTTTTGATGTGTTTATTTTTAAAGAAATCAAAATATAATTTGTTAATAACATTACGATGGAAAAATCTAGATTCTAGATATATTATTTAAGAAAAAAATGGAAGGTCAAAAAGAAAAACAAGTTAATATGTTTATTAATAAAATTAAAAAACACTCAATTGCTTCTATTGTTTATATTTTTATTTGGCGAAGCTAGAGTGGTCATTAAATTTGGATCATGTTAGGAATTTCGATATTCTTTTAAAATAAAATAATAAATATTAATAGCCATAGAAAATATTTTTAAAAACAAAGAGTTTTATAACAATTGTACTGGAATGAGTCCAGAAAAAATCACAAATACTAACAAATATCAACTTCAAATCCAAAAAAGTTTATATAGAAATAACATGCCACCAGAGTGTCAACATTCAAAAGAAACAAACTTTCAAACAAAAAATGCAGAAGTGGAACAACCTATAATTAATTAAAAAAAAAACATCATTTCAATATACTTTTGCTTTAAAGCAACGATATATGGAAGGTCCAATATCAGATTTTTAATGGATTCTGGATCTATTTTTTAAAAACTTTTATGACGTCCACATTATTCATTTACATCACACTTACATCTTAGGTTATTTTTAATCTATCCCAAATTTAATCAAGTCCTCTAGGAATTTGAAACTCAACTGTATATACAAAAAATAATAATTTAATAATGCACCTTCATATCATAATCTTAAAGAGACAAGATTTCAAACTTCATTTACAAAAATGTTTATTGTGACTATGAGTTCGTGCCTAATATATAACTTAATCTAAATCATAATAGAAAATATAAAATCAAATACAAATAAAACACACAGAATGGATCTTATAGTTATTTTTCTTTTGATTTCCTCTCATAACACAATTAAAATGCATTATCGAGAAAATTATTATAGTTTTTTAACGGGCCTAATTTTGACATTATGTAATATAAAAATTTAAGCATTAAGATGGGAAATTCTATTTACACACTGTAATTTACTTTTGACGTCCTGAGTACTCTTTACATCAAACTTCCATTTAGAAATATCACCAATTTACTCTATGCATCCAAATTTTTTTTCCAAGTTTAACCCTCCTCATTCTCTCTATCTCCTTATGTCGTCCGATCCCAAATTTTTCGAGTCGGATATTAATTTTCAAGCTAAAAATATGTTGGTCGGGTATTAATACCTTACCAAATAATTGTTTAGTCGGGTATTAAAATCCAACCAGCAGCCGATGTCTCCCTCACAAAAAAATTATAAGTAATAATAAATTACAAACAAGCACACATAAAAAAATAAGAATAAATTTAAATTGTATCTTAGATTTGTCCTCCGACACCAATTGTATGTTGGAATTTTCCATTTGAATAAAAAAAATTCAAACTAAAACTTCAAACCCTAATTTTACTTGTTACAGTGAATTCGAAGAATTTAAAATTACTCCAGATTTTTTTAGGAACATGAATTTAAAAAATTTAAGAGGTTAAGAAATCAAATCAATGGGTTTGTGGGAGATGTATTTTTTTTTTTAAAATTAAATTCTACTAAAAAATATTTTTAAAGGTTCTAAAGAAAAAACAGAGGAGAAAGACGATGAGTTGTAGTTCTAAATTTTAAAAAGTCTTAATTTGTGATTTAAAAGGGTAACTTAGTCAAAAAAATAAATGGTAAACTTATAATTATTTACAAGTTTTAAAACCGTGCGTGAAGAGTAAATTTCCATGTGTAAATAGAATTTCCCCATTAAGATTAATGAAATGCAGTGAAATAATGAAGATTTATTCAAACAAACTTTATTAGATTTTCATAAAATTTGCAAATTCTTGGTTAGATTTGAAAAATCTTGGTTAGATTGTCAAGTTGTAGCCTATGATTGTTATGGATAAACCTTAACCACTATTGAGACAACCACTTATGGTAAGATTTCTAATATTAATAAAATCTCATGTATTATTTACAGCGTAAATATTAGACTTCTTGCGTATTAAATAAATTTAAATTAACACCATAGTATTAATTAAATTTGCACAACTAATTAATTATTATGTCTGTTAAACATATGAAACGTAACATACAAAAATATTTATTTAACAAGAAAAGGAAAATGTGATCATGAATAAGCATAAGATGGATTCAGAGTGGTATTTTTTATTTGAAAATCTATTTGTATGCCCATTATATATTGTAGATTTTATAAGAAATTTTTTGTAAACATAATCTTAATTAATGTTGTATATTTATTGGATACATTATTTTTTAATTATGTATATTTAAAATTACCCAATTTTATTTATTATGTACTTTACTTATCTTATGTCATCATAATATTTTAATATATAGTCATCATTATTATATTAATGTAAATTACTGTAACTGTTAAGAAAGATTCTAAGCATTTGCATGCGTTTTTCACTAGTTTAGTAATTCTAAACCATTTAATATATGATAATAATAACTTTATTTGAAGATGCAGAAAAATTCAGATGACGCAATTTTTTTTTCTCAATTTTTTTTTACAAATTATAAATCCCAATGTTCTCTCTTCTCTTCTTTGCTTAGTATTATAGAAAGATATTAAAAATTAGCTTTCTTTTTTTTCCTCCTATTTTTGTTATATTTATATATAAAGATTTGAAGTTAATCTTATATCCTTGATCCACAATAAACTAAATTTAAAAAAAAAAAAATCCCTCTTTACGTTTGATAAAATAGGCTTCATCAAGCATCTAAACAAAGATAATCTCATATCATATTTACACAATTCACATATTTAGCGAAGAGATAGATTTTCTAGATTACTTCTATTATTGCCGGGAAAATTAATTTTATGTTAGATGTTGTAGATGGCCAGAGTGCTCTTGAGAGGGAAAAAAGTACTTTATGAAGATACAACCATAGAGAGTTGTTTTAAGGATATACTATGGAGGACTTTTCAAATGGCCAGTGCATTTCAGTAAGCTTTTATATAAACAGTAGGGGAAAATGAAGAAGAAAATGTTTTGAAGGCTTCAAGTATCCACATTCGCTTCCATGCAACTCTGAGCCAACTCAAATGTTAATAACAGCGGAGGGTGAAATGGGTTTAGATTTCAATATAGTATGCATCCAAATGATCCAGTGAAATCAAATGATATAACAATAATCCAAGAAACTGCCATGTCTGCTTCATCGTACTCGTACATCATCTTTGCCGCAGTGTGCATCCAAATGATAAGGCTACGAGAAACAGACACCAGAAACACTGTCAATTAATCAACTGGGTCCTCGGAGTTGCCCAAAATGACACAATACAGCAAATTCTTAATTCCTATGCAAGATTGTTTAAATGGAGAAATAATTTCAGGTAAATAAGGCAAGTCTTAGAAAGGAATAGTAAGTCCACAATCATTTCCAAGTACTCAGGATCTTCTAATGTATGTTAGGATTTATACTAAATGAATATTGATACACTAGAACTATGTGAAGCTTCAATTGCGCTTGGTCCTAGTTTTGATTTCTAACAATCTTTACATTGTGTGCTTATATCTGGTTACTTGCAGATGTACTGCTTGAAGAGCGTATAATATAAACATGTAGATTAAGTAGGTGTTAAATCAATAATTATGAAATTAACACAAATTAAGAGTGAAATTAACACAAATTAAGAATGTAACAAAAGCTAATTTTCAATATCAGACTATGACATGTATGGATTTACGGATTTGGGATGTACGTAAAAGTTGAAGAAAGATGATTTTTTTTTTCTCTCCTTTTTTTAGATTATATAGTGAGCTACGGTTTGTGTTCCAGTAACAGGTAATTAACCAAACGAAACAGTAATTATACATAGATAATTATGTCTCCAAAAACATAAGAACATCAAAATACATAAAATAGCTACAAGCAAGATAAGCGGAGATGCATGATTGACCTCTTTATCTGTGTAATCTCCCGATATCAACTTGACGTCTGCCCTGACGAGAAGATGAGTAATTAATAGCTAGCAACAATATATTTCCCCACTCTCCTTTTAATTTTAGACTTTTTGAAACGTTTATCAGCTGAAACTTAGCACAACTGGAACTATGGAACTATACATCAGGAGGGATTTTATATTCATAGAATCATCCCAAAAATCAATTTTTCCTTATCCTTGAATTTAAACTACTTTTGGATTGCGAATTCCAAAATCCAAGTTCTAAAATTAATTAGCAAAAAGATACTCTCTCTGTTTTTTTAAAGTAAAATGCTACTCTTATTATTTTTATTTTTATTTTTCTTCCTTCAGAGAGTTTCAAAGAGAGTTGATTCTGACATCATCAAGAACTCTTTCGTCTTTCTTCCAGACTCTAATCATCTAAAATTAAGAAATTAGGCTCGCTGCTTTCACCAAATACAGATATCAAGTAAAATGGATTGTACATGAGAGAACTCAAGGTCTAGAATACAATGTTTTTACCCTCTTTCAATAATAAGAACTCTCTGAAAAAAAAATTAAAAAACAAAAAAAAAAATTACTCATACTTTTCCTCAAATTGAGATCTGGGAAACGATCATCGCAAGCAAAAATGACCCTTCACTAAGAAATATCCAAATACTTAGGGAGAAGATGTAAAATTACACTTAACAAGGAAACGAACTACCCACAAAAGTTAACTAAAGAAGCTCACAATAAGGAACTCATGCAACCTTCTCAATATAAGTATCAAATATGCATATCCTCAACCAATACAACTTATATACATATAATGTGATCCTCTGTGAACTGCTGGATACACTGTACACAATCGATTGAGGCGTTATGCTGCCAGAAGCTTTTGGATATCCTTCTGCAAACAAGAGAAGCATTTGTATTTTTATAACTTGATCTTTGGTGGGTTTCATTCATATTTTTGTCAAATTATTGTGTGGGCCATGACAATTTTAGATCAAACAGACAGTACCTCAATCTGGAAAGGCGAAGTTGTTGGAGGGTACCTTTCCACCACCTTACCGTTCTTGTCTACCAAGAACTTCTCAAAGTTCCACTTAATAACATCACCTAAAAATCCTCCAGCACTTGACTTGAGAAACTGATACACAGGAGCGGTATTTGATCCATTAACGTCAACCTGTGACACTCAAAGTGGTTAAACAATATCATTGTCAACATCATGCAAATGTAGAGGCACTGGATGCGACTCTAGCAAATTGTCATAGATGGGCCTCTTGCTGGATCCAGGTTGGTCCAGCTTACGGCAGCAATTAATTATACAGGCAGATGGTAAAGCTATCAGGGCTGTTTTTCTCCTCAGCACATGCTCCAAAAGGAAGAAATCTCAATACCAAGGTTTAAAATATCATAATCAGTATCAGTATTGACCTTAAAATTGGAAGTATCAAGTGTATCATATAGGCGATAGTGGACCAATACTATATAAGTATTGGATACCTCAAAATCTAATACCCCATACTATATAAGTATCAGATACCAATATATAAGTATCAGATACCTCAAAATCTAATACCAATATATATATATATACCAGTATTGGCCAATATTTAAAACCTTGCCTCAAACTAACAATGCATAATAAACATAACTGCAAGTATTAGTGGCGATATTCAGTTATAACTTTTAGTAATAAATTTCCAATAAACGTTTTTTGTTAAACAGGCGTATGGGTACTATTAAATTAAAATTGTTGGTGTCTTGTATTTTAAGATTGTAATTACTGAGAGAAGGAATAACCTTTTTTTATTAGAAGATTCACTTTTCACATTACTAGTAGTCTTACAAGGGCTCTTAGTAAGATGTGATTTTGAGTGGTTAGCTAAAAAAATTCACACTTCTATAAATTAGATAGTTATCAGGTTCAAAAACCTGACACATTTAGCACAATAGCATAGAGATTTTATATTAATGCAAAGTTCCTGTTTAGATTTGAAACCCGAGTCCAATAAATTAATCCAACTTCTTAGTATTCATTTGCCAGAGCCAATGACAAATTGGCATCAATGACCATGGTGAAGTGTTCTTTGCCTCTTTCCTTCCCCTCCCATCTTTTTCCCGTGCAATTTTTTTCCCCTTTTCTGACAGGGATAAAAGCTCTAATTGTGTAGACATGAGGCCTCCTTTGACTTTAATTGCTCATTTGCATGTAAATGATGGATGCATATTAGCAGCACCTAAATTTGACACATCTTGGCTGAAACCTAAATCTATTCTGAGAATGGCCAAACGCAACCTTCTCCAAGGCCTTGTTTGGTTTAAGAAAACGTGAGTAAAAAAGAAAAGAAAATAAAAAAGAAAGTTTACTTCCCATTTTTTGGTTGGGGAGAAAAGTTTGAAGGAAAAGAAAGCAGAAGAAAGAAAAATGAAGGGTCAAAATTTTCTCTTTTTTTTCTCTCCCCTAACCTAGAGAAAATAAGAGAAATCGTTACTTGCTGTTACTACCATACGGAATCACGGTAGGAGGGTGGTGGAGTTTGAAGTAAAGTTTTTAAAATTTTATTTGAATTTATTATTATTTATTATTTCTTCTTATATTTTCCTTTATAGTTTCTATTTGAACCAAACAACAAAGAGTATCTAATTTCTTTTCTTTTCTCTTTCCTTTCCGTTCCTTTTTCTTTCTTTCATTTTCTATCAAACCAAAGGTAGCCTAAAGGCATTGGATGGGGAGGCGTTAATTGGGCATGAGCAAAAGAGCGAAGTAGGTGGACTACCTTATCAAATATTGGGAATTCAGCCTTGAACCTCGTACAGGCAAACTGCTTTATATCTGTATTTGATCCAGGTTCTTGTCCACCAAACTGATTGCAGGGGAAAGCCAAGATCTCAAATCCTACATCAGGCAGACAGAACAGCTATTAATCAGGCTCACTAATTATTATCAGATGATAAAAGACCAAAAACTAAAAGAAATCACACAAGTTTGCACCCAAAGCCAAATTAATTTCGCAGATTTTACTCATGTGAATGCAGATCTGGTAACAAATTCCATACAAGGAATCATCAACAGTAATCTAAACCTTTTTTCATCAACGGCAGGAAGTTATGGAGCACAAAGTTGCCTCCCGACAAATATGGGAAACAAATACAACATGAGCCAGATTTATGGATATGGAAGACACTAAAAACTAGGACGTGAGAAGTGGCAGATTGGTATACTTTTTAGTGCGCAAGAGAACAAATTTTTTCAATATTAGGTGCAATGGAATAGTCTCTTTCGGAATGGAAGAAAGAATCAGGATGGACTATGTCAGCACAAAACACACACACACCCAACACACACACACATAGAGAGAGAGAGAGCCAAGAAATGAACCTAAGACTATCAGAGTCCAACTTAAATCTAAAATCCCCATAATTCTACATAATCCAACCATATATCTAACACTAAAATCAAAAACCTTAACTTTTTGTGATCTCAAACCCAACACCCTCCACCCTCCAAAGGAGGGTAAGGAGAAGAGAATAGGTACTAGGAATGATGGTCAAAGTTGGCATATAAAGAGTGGGAAGGTAACCCATAACCAAATCTTATTAGGTCAAAGAAAGAAGCACGCTATTATACTATTAAAATCCATTAGCTTATGAACGGGATTGAGGGTAAATTGGTCATTTTCAAAATTCTGTTAATAAGCATAGTACTAGGGGATTTTTTACACCAAAAAAAAAAAAAAAAACACACATGGAGATTCATTGAGAATTTCTTAAAATTATAGGGGTCCAGTAAATTCACCCTAAAAATACTGGAGGTAACTGGATCAAGATATGAGCAAAATCCATGAAATACATAAAAATATTACTTGAAAGTAACAAGATAAACTTGTAGAAATAATAAATCCTCTAGTAGTTCCCTTCCGTCCTAGTTCTTGCCATCTATATCTTTTAAGACCTTTCTTGCTCTACCTTTCCCACTGAAACCTTGGCAAAGTTTACAAACTCAAGATAGCACTTAGTGTTTTGAAAAATGAACTAAAACCAGCTAACATAATGGAGAAACCCAAATGAGGAGGTTCACACTGGTGCAGCTTTCCTCCCGTGAACAACACCATATGACAGTACAATTCATTAAATTCCAAATACATTTTCATTGGCCATCTACTTCATTGTAGAAAAGGACACATCAGGTTAAACCTTGACAAACCAGACCAAGAACAAGGGATAATATCTGATATTCTATACGAAATAAGCAACTAACCTAAGGTATGTGCAGAAATCTGTGTAAAGGGTTATTTTGGGGAAAAGTCAGTGAAATGTATCAAAATAGATAGTTGATTGTTCAAGCTAAAAACTGCTAAAAGTATTATGGGATGAACCAATGATGCAGCAACTTTTGCTGAAATCAACATAGGCATTTCTGGCAGTTAGTGGACAAGGAAATTGGTCTCTTTGGAAAGTAATGCAAGAATGAATACCAAAGGATAAAATCACTTCATTGTGATTAAACTCCATGTATCGAGATTTTCAAGATCCTCATATCACACTCCATACAAGTTATGGAAAGATTGCCCCAATCAGAAATCCCCTCATGGAGTTGGAGCCAAGCTTCAACAAGTCATGCAAAGTAGTGAAAGATCCAGAGAGTACTTGGCAGTCAGAAACAGGTTGGATAGTTACAGAAGGAAGCAATAACCAGAATAATGCAGCTACACTCTCCAATAATATGGAATTAGATGTCGATGCAGCATTGGGCTTTCATACACTCTCACCCAATGATCTGGCACACTGATAGATAAAATAGATTCATGCAGATAAAATATAATAACCATTGTCCATGATATAACAGCACATCCAATTCAAAATGCACACTAATTCAACTGTTCACTATAAGATCTACATGCACCAAGTGTACAACTGGCTCACTTGCATCTCAGAATTTCTTCTTATCACTTCGAATAAATGCACATATGCACATGATAAGGGATATTACGTAAACGCATATATGCACATCCTAGGGTCACCACGGTCTTATTGTCATGATTAATGTGATTACTACTTCACTCAGCAATGCTCTTAGGTCCCTTATATACAGACCCAGAGGTGCGCTAAGTAAGGAGCAGGCAGGAATACTCTTACCCCCCAAGAAAGAGAATAGAAGACTAACAGTGTTGCAAATATATACAGGGTTTGCTATATGCACCATAAGGGAGAGCACTACTCATGATGACAATCCCGTACAACTCTCACAAGTTAGAAAACTGAATATGCATTTACAAGTACTTAAACAAATCATCTGCTGCTGTCAACTATTTAAACAAAAGAATTTATGGACCTAAACTGCTAAATTTTATGTATAGAGTTTTAAACCTTGTATTTCGTTGCATGCATGTATGTGCATCATGGATTCGTTGCACTTGATAATAATGCAAGGCCAATTGTGGAAATCATGTTATTATACTGAAGACCAGATATGTACCAACCTAATTTCGATCATAACTTGCAGTCCTGATATCAAATTAGTCTCAAAGTAAGTGCGTTGTGTTCGTCTTATTTTTCTATATTTTTGGTTATTTTCTTGAAATTTTCTAGATAGTCACTTAAAATAATATTATTTTAATCACCAGTGGGCTCTACAGATATTTGACCAGTCTCTCTTCTTTAGACTTGTAAAATAAAGTTTGGCTATATCTGGATTAGTTTAATTAGATTTTGTAGTTTTAAACAACTCTAAAAACCTATTATTACTAGTCATTTATTATATACCTATTTTGTCTTTATTCACCTATACCTCCCATACCCAATCTCCCTAAATTATGGATCTCAAATCCTCTCCTATTGCTGGACTGAAATGAAGAGAGAGACATTTTTTTCTCATTTGTCTCTCAAAAACTCCTTCATTCTTCCTCTTTTCCATACACTCATATTAGATTTAGATTTTCTCAAGAAAAGATAAAATTTCCAAGCTCACTCAACCTCTAAACTTCAATATCATCTCACATCTTCAACCTCTACCTCAAGAATACATTACAAGACAAATAGAATCACATCCACTCTTATATTTTTTTAATTCAAAATGTTTTATAGTTAACTTAGAATCTTGATTTGTTAAAACTTAGAAAGATAATGTCATTATACAAGAATCATTATAATTATGCTAAATATAAAATATAATTTTTTTACACTTTATCTTTATTTATGTATTAAATTTATTATTTTATTTATGGTCTCTCATTCTTAAACTACAAGTTGTAAATTTAAACTATATACTTTATTTTTAAATTATAAAAATGTTACATTTATGAATGTTTATTATATTGGATATAAATTTGAAGCTTTCCATATAAATTCTTCATATATAATACAATGCTTTAAAATTATTTTCCACTTGCCATTAGAAAATATGTATGTATATATATATATATATATATATATATATATATATATATATATATATATATATATATATATATATATATATATTCATAATTATGTTTTAAAGAGAGGTTTCACATAAGTTTTTACATTAAATTTGCTAAAATATTTCTTTTATACAAGCTATTACGTTAGGTCATGATCCTTTTCATGCTAATACATATTTACTTAAAATATATATATTATTAAGATTTAATAAATTTACTATTTTCCATACCATAAAATCATACTAGAATTTGAAAAATTCATATATTTTTAAAGTAATCGTTATACTAGTATTGAGCCTACTTAATTTTCATCCTTATACCTTAGTACCCACTTACCTAATATATATTTAGATGTATAATTATATATGTGTGGTTCACATACATGATCATCATAGGTATTTTTACGTCCTAATACCCACTTACATATACATATATATGCATATTTGTATATATGTGTGGTTTACATACATGATCATTTCCATAACACTCATTCTAACATTTTAGACTTCATCATGCTTACCCTTGACATAAACATACTAGTTACTTGTACAAAATACATGAAAATATACCAGATTTCCGTGATTAGTACACAAACATGTCTTGATAATGTCATGAATTCTAACTTACCTGTTAACTTAATTTTGACATGAACCATATCTTATTGTGACTCGAATATTAATTAGATGATAGAAATGTATATGTATTAATTTTGACATGATTGGTTCATTATATTCCAGATTGATTTGCAAGTACTATAACTTGAAATATTGGGTTATGGGAGAACTAAAGAATATTGTATCATGAAAGGTTTAAAATAAGTTGCAAAACCGAAAAAGGAGCCCATCTACAGGGTGTCCGGATAGTACTGAGTCATCATCTCTTGTTTAATCCATATTGATGGGACAGCCGATTGCTCAGTATCGGTATCTGCTTGAGTGCTTAGCGGCATGGTTGGTTCAGTGCCAGCATCTTGGCCGGGCCCCGGGTATGCACAGATACTTTCACAATACGAGTATATTTCTTCATCATTTAGTTCAAAATATAAACTAAAATAAAATATTAACTTAGACTTGATACACATATAACCTTGATATTGTTAGTTGATCATTTGATATTTTCTACACATCTGCATACTTTTATATCCACACTCATATTTTACTTATTAGTTTATATTGCGCACTCTCTACTTTTTATTGTTTTACTTGTCGGATTTGACTCTGAACTCCCCCACACGCTCAGGTACTGAAAATATGAGCGAGGATCTACCATTGTACGACCCATACTTTCTGGAGCAGGCCGAGCAGCAATAGATTCCTAGATCTCCACTTTTGTATTTTTGGATTTGGTATGTATAACTCTTTTGAAAGTTTAGTTCCCAACTTCTGTATCAGTACTCAGTTATTACTTTCTATTTTAAACATGTATCTTTTTCTTTCAATATAGCAGTAGACTAACTTCCAAAATCCTGGTAGACTAGTATTTAATTCCATTCATTTCTGTTTCTACATACTTATAGGCCTCGTGCACGTTGACTTACACGTGCCCGCCAATAATGCACTTCGTTCCGTGCTTAGTGAGGAGCGGGGCGTTACAATATACATGAATAATCAAAGCAATTATGAATGATAGGTTGACCACAAGGATATTAATTCAAACATAAAATTCTACTTATTGATTATGAGATGCTAGCAAGGAAATTTTATAACAAAATAACAATAGGGAAAAATGCACAAATGATGCAAGGAATCTTTTGATAGCAACTCACTCAACATAATTGAAATAGCCGTACAAAGTTTAGTCTGAGTTTGAGATAGAAACAAGAAGATTTATACCTTAAACCATAAATGCTCCCTACAAAGTTCACAAATACACTCGTCAAAATTTTGAAGTACAAATCAAAGTTTGAAATCTTGGAATCGACATTGCTATCAACCATTGATGTGTAGTATCAGTATCGTCAATATAAGCAATACTGACAATGTTCTAAGGACTAGCTAGCTTTTGTTATAAAAGTCAAGAATTGAACCTTAATCTCTCTCTTGAATAGTCTATACAATTGAGGTTAATTGGTAATCAAGGCGGTTTCAAGCAGAAATAACATTGACAAGAGCACATGGATGGTTGCGGCGATCGGTTCGGCAAGTGGAGGCGATCAGCAGGTCAACTTCGCGCGATGATTCAAGTTTAGTAAAAAAAGTAAAATTGATCCTTACTTCTTTCTATTGTTTTATTTTCATTCTTTCTTTATTTTTTCTTAAAATTTTCAATTTAATTTTCTTTCATTCCTCCTTTTTTGAATAAAGATTTTTTTTCAAATCAATTAAATTAAGAGTCGAATTAGAAAATCGATCAATTTTAGCAGAACCCAAAGATGAGACCAGGAACTGTTCTTGAATGTTGGTAAGATATAAAGTTTGTTGAGATTACTGCATATATAATGTTTGTATACATTACTAAAATATTAACATTTCAAGTTCTGAGCGAGTAATTCGAGTACTCACTTGAGTTTTCTGAAAACTCACTACTCGCTTTTAGACTAAGTACATAGTGAAACTGGATTTTTAAATATTGATTCTGATCGTGTCTCTAATGGAATAATTAGGAGTGGATTGTATATCTTTAAGAAAGTATAATAGAGTAGTTGGTGAAATATAAACAATAGATATGGATATTTGTGTTATCGAAGTTTATTATTAAAATTAGTATACTAATTTTTCATAAGGTTTTTAGCCCTCTAGATTATTTTTCTATTTTGGACTATTTTGTTCTTATTGTTTATAGGGTAAAATGGTGAAAGAGCCTGTTTCTAAGTTAAAAAAATAATTATATCCTTAAATTTTATATGTTACAACTACAAGTTAAATAATTATAATTATCAAAACTTAACAACTTTAATATGATAATTAATTATCCACATTAGATAAATTTGTTTAGCAAGGATCTGATTAATTTAAGAAATATTAGACCTAAATAGTATGACAATTAATTATTTTAATTAGACCTAATTAGTGTCAACTAATTTAGTATAACAATTCTCTAAATAAATTAGATCAAATTAATTATAGAGGCATTATTAACTTATTCAGTAAGAAATTAATTTTTTAGGAAAAACTCCAGGGTCCAATACGAAGCCAAATAATGGGCTAAACAAAAAGGATAGAATAAAATATCTATGGAAAGTTTCTTAGTTAAAATCATGACTAGGCAAAACTGAGTTATTGCTGCACTCCTTAACGGAAGGACTCAGACGATGTTGCACTGGTTTTTTTTTTTTTTTTTTTTTTTTTTTTTTAATGTAACAGAGGCAGTCTCAGATGGAGCTTTTCCACCATCGATAATGCAACCAAGTTGGCATTAAATGGAACATACAAATTAGCAGATTAAGAATAGACAAAGAAAACAATAGTAACGTCCCAATTTGTACACTGGTTTAGATTGTGCAACCAACAAAACCATGCAAAGTGCAATGCATGGAAAAGGGAAAATTAAAAGCTCTTTCCAGAAAACAATTCCAAATTACCTTGTGGCTTATATTTCTCATATAAATGAGATAGCTCAGTGTAATTTGATGTCGTTAAACCACTGTCATTGAACACCAAATCCCATAATTAAGATCCAAGCACGAGAATAACAATCAACCTACAATGTCTGACCATAAATAAAAGATACAACAGTTGCAATGTTGAAGACATTACGAAAATTACCATCTTGAAGCAACATTGACAATCAACAGTACCTTCCCCTTGAATTTGCTGAGAGGCACATCCTTACCATCAATATCCTGCACCAAACTACTACGAATATCATTATAAAATATCTTTTTCAGTGTGTTAATGTTTACTATTTACGTGTACCAAAGAACATCATCAAACCCATCATCATTGCTAAACTTAATCAGTTAGCAGTTGTTCCTCTATCTCGACCACGATCACCTGAATCTATCTTCGTAGTGCCCGACTAGCTTATTGTAGTGTCCAACTAGCCTCTTCTCTTACTCTTTCCCCGCGGCTTTCATGAACGGATTTGGGAAGCCCTTGAGCAAGGGAACCCTAAAACTATGATACATAGTTCACTTCCTCCAACCAAAAATTGAGGTGTCTATGAGTGTTGGACACTGGACAGGATACTTGTTTCCATCAGTGTCCAACACTTAGAATGTTTTTGACTCTATATTCACCTTAACACTAAGTACAAATGAGTATGTCAGCCACCCTTTGACAAAAACTAGTTTTATAGTTTACTTTCCTTTTAGCCTTTCTTCCGTGTGAATCACAACTTGATATATCTACATATATAAAAAGAGATAGACTTGGCCCCTTTCTAAAGAATTTAAGGGTATATTCTTCCCATTCAAAATAAACTTTTGGGCATTCTTATGGATTACATATACCATTCAAATTGATCTAGATTATTTGGAGTGGATATATCCAAAAATCAAATAATTTAAATATTTTTCTATCATTCATCCAATAGGCACAATGCAAACAGCTTAACATGCAAGTTGGTTACTTTAACAACGTAGAATGTTCAAAATGTAACAAAAAATGGTGTAAATATTTGTAAGTGTTTTGAATCATGAATTTATATCCGAAAATGTAGACCTATGGAAAAAGAGCATTTTCGACTATCAATTTTGTGCATGTTTAATACATTGACAAATAAAAATTTTAATTTTTTTGTTGTTGTAGGATACTTTAAATGATATTTATCAACTTTTAACAGAATGGATCTTGATATAAATTATCAAGATACATTCTGTTAAGTTGATAAATATCATTTAAAATATCCTACAACAACAACAACAAATAAGCCTTTTATCCCAAGTACTTGGGGTAGGCTACATGAACCAAAAGAGAATCATGCCGGACCGATCACACTGATAATCCTTCTCCATTCATTCATATCGAGTAATATGTTCTCATTTAAACATCTAAAATCCATATATTTTCGTATCACCTCCATCCATATTTTCTTTGGTGTTCCCTTCACTCTTTTTAAATTATCTTATGTTGATAAACTCTCCTCATCGAACTGGTGCAAGCATAAACCTACAAATACACTAGTTCGACGAGGAGAAATTATCAACGTAGGACAAGTCAAAAGAATAAAGGAAAAGCCAAAATAAACATAGATGGAGGTGATACGAAAAAATATAAATTTTAAAAGTTTAAATAAGGACATATTACTCGATAAGAATGAATGGAGACGGATTATCAGTGTAATCAATCCGGCGTGATTCTCTTTTGGTTCATGTAACCTACCCCAAGTACTTGGGATAAAAAGCTTAGTTGATGCTATAGGCGCTCCCATGAGATAGTCTAAAATTAAACATCATGAAAAGCCTATCACGGACCACCCAGTAAAAGATCCATATTGTCCATCACGATCTATACATATTTATCAATTTACAAACAAATATTCAAGTCATTCCGATGTTTTACCTATGCATCAGATGATTTCTTATTTCTATGGCGGAAATTACTTATTTCTTGAAACCTCTTAAATCATAAATACATGGTGTCTACATGACTTTATTTTTGTTTGTAAGCTAATAAATTATGTGTAACTTGAGATAGACAGTATGGATCTCGTGGGAATGGCCCATAATAGAATTATTACGAAGCTTAGTTTGAGAACCATTCTTATATGAGTAGCTTACAAATATATATATATATATATATATATGAAAAATGTATCTGAGGTGTTCCATTGAGAGTTGTCTATGGAGACAGTGCCCTACATCTCAACATAGAGTGCTTACTTAGACGATTTGCACCATTACTTATGATATCTTCAGTCTAAATTGATGTATAAAAACTCATGTGACTTAAAAACTTCTTCATCGTTCATCCAGATGTTTGAGTCATGTCCCATTTGTTCTACTGCTGAAAAATCACCCATTTTGTAACAAATTAACAATCCAATGTATGGTCAAAATATATTGAAATGTATAAACTTTTATACACTACTATCTTAGAATGTGGAGATCCTAACTACCGATTCTTATCCTCCATATAGACCCCATCCATGTAGACCTTATATGTTGAGCTTTGGGGCCACCTCCATAGAGAACTCTCTATGGAGAGACCATAGATGTGAGTATATGAGTTAAATATACATAAATAATGAGAAATGCACTGAAGGGGATCGTTATATCTTAATATTGGAGGGTTGTCGCGTTGGCACCACATGTATGTGTGATGGAGATCGGATAAAAAATGATTTTTAGATAGAGTTTTAATTTAATTTAGTTTGATTCAGATTTGATAGGATTTTATTTGGATTCTATTAGGATTGGTTTTTATTTTCCCTATAAATAAACTTTGTATGAAGTATTTTATAGATAATTAAATATTGAATAAAAATTGAATTTTGAAAAACTATGTGGATTTGCTATGTTCCAAAAAAATCCTCCTCGTAGATTTGTTGAGAGTGGGTATGGATTCGCCTAAGTGGATTCCCGAACCCCTTTATTCTTCTCCAAATCTTTCCAAAAACCCTAAATCTCCAAATCCCTAGCCCTAGTCCCCTTCCGTCCTGCATCAAATTGGTATCAGAACCTGAATTTCATCCCCATTCCATCTTCCTTCCATTTTCATCTTCTTTTTTATTTTATTTCAGCTTTTATTTATTTTTTGAGAAAAAAGGGAAAAAGAGAGAAGAAAATAAAAGCTTCAGTTCAGATGTAGAAAAAAAGAGTTCAATTCTGAAAGAGAAGAGAGAACAAAAACCTTCATTATCTTCTTCCTCTTCTTTCTTTCCACGAGAATCCACCCGACCTCATCTTCTCCTCCTCAATTTTTTTTTTATTTGTTCCCCTTATTCCTCAACATCTGCACCACCCTACAGCAAATAAAGGAAGGAGAAGAGAATTTGGATTTGTTTTGAGTTATTGGGTTTGATTCGGATTTGAATTGGAACAATTCAATCAAACCCACATCCAAAAGTTAAAGAAGTTGGGTTTTATTTGAGTTCAGACCCGACCCACTCCAGATCCAGCCCAATTTCAAGTTTGGTTCAATTACAACAATGCAGACCCATTAAAATAGTGCAAACCTGTTAAGGATATTATTGTAATTCGAATCCCCATTTGGAGTCCGAATCTGAGTCAGTTTCGAACCGCCATATCCTTGGGTATTTTCTCAACTTTTTGAGCTAAAATTTGAGTTAATTATACATGGGATTCGTGTTTTATGGTCATTACATCAACACAAATGCTAAAATACCGCAAGTTGAGAGTGATATGTATGATACTATACCTGTTTTTACGGTTTTGATGATCAATAAAATTATAATGATTTGGAAAAGAACAAAGCGGTTCGGGAATCAATCCGGGCGAACCCACGTCCACTCTCAACGAATTCACGTAGAGAGATTTTTTGGAACACAGCGAATCCACATAATTTTTTAAAATTCAATTTTTATTCAATAATCAATTGTCTACAAAATACTTCATGCAGAGCTTATTTATGGAAAAAAAAAAAAAAAACCAATCCTAACAAAATCCAAATAAAATCCTATCAAATGTAAACTCCATCTAAAAACTATATCTTATCCGATCTCCATCAATTGTGAGGAAATTACGAGTTCAGTATACATATTAATATGAAGTTTCAAAGAGAATTACTTCCACTATTCACGACCAGGATATTTTGTGGGATCCTTATATTAACTCGATTTTCAATGAGGTCCATTGTATTACTTTCATCATAAGTGGTCCTTTAGATCTACAGTCATTAAAAGTTGATTCACGCAAAAAACTAATTCTCCCCCCATCACCTTTGTTCAGATATTATGTGCAAGTTACAACTCCTCAACCACCACCATAGCCCAATTGGGATGCTTCGTGAATATTGATTAGTTCAATCCAGATGTGTAACAATTCATATCTCCACATTTATCAGGGATGAATAATTTGAAGCTGGGAAAAATTGATAGAGATCGGATAAGATATGGTTTTTAGACAGGTTTTAGTTTGATTTAGTTTGATTTAGATTTGCAAGGATTTTATTTGATAGGATTTTATTTAGATTCTGTTAGGACTGGTTTTTTTTATTTTCGCTATAAATATATATAAAATATTTTGTAAACAATTGAATATTGAATAAAAATTGAATTTTGAGAAACTACATAGATTCGTTGTGTTCCAAAAAAATCTCTCCTCGTTGATTCGTTAAGAGTGGGTATGGATTCGTCCAGGTGGATTCTCGAACCGTTTGTTCTTTTCCAAATCTTTTCAAAAATCCTAAATTCCCAAATCCCTAACCCTAATCCTAATCCTCTTCCGTCTTGCATCAACGTGTCTACAGATTATAGCTTTAAACAGGTACTTTGTAGGGACTAAAGCTCATATTTGAAACATTACCAGAAAATGGAAAACTTCATCACCAAGTACAGTGATTTACACCTCCAAATCAAGTTATAGCAACTAAAACCTTTTCAAGTTAAAATTTTATATCATAATACATCACATTCGTACTTTTTATGAATTAGAGGAGAAAAAGCAAACCTTTCCAATACCTAAAGAAAACAAAAGCCAATATCATAAATTCTCCCCTCCTACTCATGCATAATATTCCAGTTTTTCCATTTCGAAACATTAAAAAAAAAGAAAAACTATTGATTTCGATTAATAGTAATTCTTTCTTTCTACTTCAAGATGTCCGCCTTGTTCAGAACACTAGGGGAATACGAGCGCCGACTTTATGGCTAATAGGGTACTATGGTGGAACCAAAGATGGTGTGGCAAGGGAACTTCCCTTATTGGCTGGTGTAACTTGCGATAAGGGATGTTTTCAGTGGTAGGCATGAAAGTATGTAATCATGCAGGACCTGTATTAGCAAAAAAAAAAAAAAATCTTCCTTTCTACAGATCAAATTCAGCAACTTTCCCAATTAAAAATCAAATCTTTCCAACCCTAAACAGTAGAAGAGAAAGAAAGAATGCATGAATGGATTTTTTGATACCTTAACAGTGAAATCGTAGAGGCTCTTCTCGGTGGCAGCAGTCGCAGAGACCACACCAGCCCTCCTCTCATTTCTCGACACAAAAGCCGGATTTTTCAAGAACCCATGATTCGAGAAGAGGGATGTTGGGGGCCCAATTGAGAGCTTGGCCGAGAGTTTGAGGAACCCAACGGGGAGAGAGTTTTGGGATCTTGAAGATGGAGAGGAAACGGGAGCTAACGACGAGAAGAAGGGGGAGAAAGAGACTGTAAAAGTCATCAGCCGAGTTAGAAGAGAGGGAAAGGATATGGAGGTTTTTGGGAGATCGGATTTTGTTTTGATTATTTGATTTGGGGAGTGAGGCTTTTCAAGTAGAAGAGGAGGAGACGAGAGGGAGGGGGTGGGGCCACGTAGCGTGTTCTTTTTTAAAATTTAAAAAAGAAAATCTTAAATTTTATTTGATTATTTAGTGGGAAAATTACAATCAGAATAAGAAATATTACCCTGAACATGAATGAGAAAATTATGTAATTTGAAGTTTCTATTCATAATAAAAGTTTAAATATCATGTCTTTAAGAGATTTCCGTATTCATTTTTTTATCCAAACGCTCACTAGAAAATATCTTGAATATTATTTCTTAAATTCAAATAAAATCATACAATAATGATAACAAAGAGGTTAGAAACTTCGTAAGAAGTATCTATGTCATATGATGAGAATGAAGAACCAAAAATTCGGTAAGTATTATTTTCGTCGAACAATGACGAAGAACTTAGAAACTGATTAAGTTTTACTTTTGTTAAGAGATGATGACGAAGAACTTGAAAAATGACTAAGTCTAATGACAATGAAGAGCTTGGTAAGTGGCTAAATTTTATTTCCATTTTGTGCTTGTGATGAATAGCTTTAACTTCATCATGCGAAAACAATGAGTTTAGAAAGTAGTTAAATCTTGCATTTTGTCGAGTGACGATGATGAAGAGTTTAGGTTTCAATCGAAGCCAATTGGTTCAAGCAATTGGGTCTTATCGACCCAATTACCTTCATTCGATTTTAGGTGAACTTTTGTTTGCTCAACTCGAGTTGAGGGGAGATAAGGATGCTTTCTTATATTTTTATGCTTTTATTGTTTATATTTGTTTGTAAATAAAAGTGATATTTGGATATTTTAATATGCTTTCTTAAAAAATAAGTTTTTAATAAAGAATAAAGAAAAAAAGTCTAAATTTTGGATTTTTACAAATCTAGAGCTCATGATCTAAAACTATAATTTGACCACCAAGGTTGAGTTGACTCTGACTCTTCTGATAATTTTTGTGGAGTATTTGATAAGGATCGGATTCTGTTTTGGTAGTTTATAACAAATTTTACTGTCTCTTTTATCTACAAAAGGGATTAGATTTTATTTGTAAACAGAGTTGGCTTCTAGATTATTTTCTCTTAAAATTTTCTTTTATTCTCCATTGTACAAAAATTGACAGTCGGAAATTTTATTTCAAATTTATGATCAAAGGTCTCTTCTTTATAAGGTGTTATCAATTTAATATCAAGATCTCATTCTTTCAATTGTGTGTAGTTTATTTTGATTGTTGATCTTGTTTTTTCATTACTTGTGAAAGCTTTTCATAATGATTATTCCATACGATTTTTTTTTTTTTAATGAATGCTTTCCATTGCTTATTGGTAACTAAATCATATAAAACATTTTAAAATGATCAAACTAGAGTGCCTCCATGAGATCTACTATTCTCTCTCATGTACTTAATTATAAGATTAGATTTCACCTAGATCTCACAAATAGCCATAGAATAATAGCTATTTGATAAGTTATCTATTCAATCAAATAATATTCTATTCTTGACCTAAAAAGTTTAGATTTGTTGCTTAGTTAGAGTTAAAAATATTGATATATGCAATTTTATAACTATTAATTAAATTTTAGACTGATAAGTTATCACAACTTATGTATAAATTATACTTCTTAGATCTATATTAACAACTACTAGATGATCATAAGAAGAATAATATTGTAGATTTATTTGTTAACTAAACTAGCCGGATCAATTCTAAGTGCATATATTATTTCGACTAGATAATCTACATAAAATAAAAAATTTTGTTTATGTTTCTTTTCAATTTGGCTAGATTATGATTAAGAACCGCATAAAATATCTTTCTTGTGAATTCGATCTGCATAAGATTACAACTCAATATTGTATACTTATAGTAAAACTAATTTACACACCAAGTAACAACCATAGAGATATTCCCTTTATTTGGCTGGAAAAAAAAAGGGTCTAAACTTGCCCAACGAGTGGGCTGGGTCTTTCCTTGCCTGATGCAAGGTCAACTCATTATTTGCCGAAGAAGAAGATTCTTGTTTTGGTGGAAGTTACAACTTTTTGTCAAACTCCTTAAATAAAAAACAAATAACATTCTCCGTCTGTATGACTCTAAATCATAAATAAATAAATAAATAAATAAATAAATAAAACTATAAATTTAATTATTAAAATTCTCAGACGTCATAGTTCTTTCATTTTCTATAACTTCCAAAAAAATTTATTTTCATCAACTTCCAATTCTTTACCTTCTCCATAAATTCAATCATGAAACCATCAATTTAATTCTTTCTTTTAATTCTAAAACCAATCCTCTAAATTAAATGGAGATCCTTTCATATTTTAAACCCCTTATTTGCAAGCTTTATAAATATACATTTCTAACATATTTCATACACAAAGACTTTCCTCTAAAATTCTCCCTCTCTTTATTCTCTTTTCCTCTCATCTTAGCGGAGTCGTCGGAATTATCGTAAAAACAACACATGGAGCCGCCGCCACTTCGCCGGAGAGGAATATCTTCTTCCTCCTCTTTCTATAAATTTGAATTCTCCTACTTTTGTCAAAATGTTAGTAACAAACTCTCTTTTCTTATTGGATTTATTATTTTATCAGATTTTAAGACTATCATACCCATTACACGATAGCCCTGATGATTTAAAAATAATATCCACTATTTTATAGATCCAATAAGATGGATTAAAATCTATTTATCAATTTCAAATACGCTAATACTATTTAACCTTAAAATCGATTTTGAGTGCATTAAAATTTAGAAACATCCTTAGAAAAAAATCTAAATTCATATTAAGTTATTTTTAATATTCTTAAAATATTTTCAATGTGTAGATTGCTTCCCATAATTGCTAATTGATAGATAAGAGTTTCATGAATCGATTTAAGTTCATTTTTGGACTCACTAGTTATACTATTCTATATAATTGTTGTTTATTTATTTTGTATAACTTGATTTTCTTATGCATTTGTATTAAATTTGTTAAATCATATAGTGTTGCTAGATGTTAGAATAATTGATATATATATATATATATATATATATATATATATATATATATATATATATATATATATATATATATATATATATATATATATATATATATATATATATATATATATATATATATATATATATATATATATATATATATATATATATATATATATATATATATATATTGTGTGTGTATGATATTTGATAAATCAAGTAAAACCTATAATCGTAGAAAAATATTGTTTGCAATATTATTTTATATCGGTATCTGCACAAATTGTTTTGTATGTTGGTTATCTAATTAGGGGACGCGTTTAGTACGGAAAACCTTCCAACATCTAAACACTTACCTAACTGATATTTTGTGATCTGTTAAACGAGTAAATTTTTTATTTATCTAATTATGATTTATTAAATAAAGTATAAATCGAACGAACTCTTTGAACCATATTGATAACAAAATAATAAAATCTAATTAAAATATTATACCTTATATGATCTTTATACAAACTATGAGAACAAGCATTTAGACTTGACATGAACTATATTAAATGACACTGCATTGGGTCAGAAATTGAATGATGAAAATATACTTTATTTTTGCTGTAAACTTGTTAAGTTATACAACTGAATGTTTCGTACACCATGGTTACGTGGTGATTTACTGGAGCATGCCTAATTATTCATATTTGACTGATAGCAGGCTCGACTCAACACCAGACAATCATGTAACCATTTCCTGAGTCTATACAGAAAACAATTAAAACAACGGTACTTTATTAGTTTTCCAATATATGACATCCTATATAAAAATAATCTTACTATAATATTGACTACACCTGAGAACATTATGTTTAACATATATCAGTTGATATTATGATTATGTATTAATTTAATATTTTTAAGACCTGTGTTATTATTATATTTGGATATAACCATTATATTACATATTTTTTCTGTGTATATTGTTTTGGTCGTTGTCTGACGACCTGGGTGTGCATGTACAAATTTATCGCTGACACACCGAAACTGATGAATGATCTAGTCAATTTTGAAAAGCAGGATGAAGGTCAATAGATGACTAAAATATCTTGTTTCCTCTTTTTTAGTTTTACTATATTGTATTATTCTTTTTAACTTTATCCAAACTTCGTTCCAATCAATAAAAAGTCAAAATTTTATTAAATTTTTCTAGCATTATTATTGAGTATTGTTGTGACAAATAATTAGAGATTTTAGCATAGTCAGACCGAATATATTGTCGGCACTTGCTATATGTATTCATATACCATATATTGGGAGTGGGGTATGTCACTAGTTGGGCTCAAGTCTATTAGGATTGTGCTCGATGTTTTAGGCCCAGTTATTTTTTGCAGTAACATCTTCCATCACCTCTTTCTATCTTCTCTTCAGAAACTTGGAATTAGAAATGTAATATGTACCGCCATCAACTCCAGATGTATTATCTTCCAAATATAGATCTTGCTTTTGTCTGTCGCTTTTGCTTCCTTGGCTAATACAACATTGGGCCTGATATCTGAATCGCTCATACCATTATCTATCGCAACCTTCGTTCTGAATTTGGTTTCATGGTTGGAAGATGGATCTCTATCTTCCATCATTCTTCGCAATCTCTCCTTCTGTTGTTGTGTGTAGTTTATGTATAGTTGCTTTATTAAAAATATTCATTCAAACTACATGAAACAAATGTTTGATATAAGTTTCAAAATCATCAAGCTTTGATGATGTTTTAATTTTAGGAAAAAAGACATTGACTTGTGGACCACACATAAGATCTCCCTCCTAGTGTGGTCCCTACTTATCCCGTTCTGGAGATGCAGATAACTGCTAATATGAAAGTTCAAGATGCGGATAATGCCTAATCAAAGAATGTATTAACTTTTCTTCTTCTTTTTTTCTAGTACTTTCGCATTTTCTAGGGCATACATCCAATAATCGACTAATTAAATTAAACTTTGGCAATCCGTATTTTCTTTTTTAGAAAAGTGATTGCTCTATCTGATATATAGCGTTTTCGACTGCTAATGAGCCTTGGCTCAAATGACATCACCCCTTTGGCCTTCTCCAATTTGTAAAAAGTTCTGAACTCGCCATGCACACCACTCACGTTGGTATCAGAACAAGTTTTGGTATTAATCTTCTTTTATATTCAAACCTAAGAAGATGATAAGTGTATTGCCTACTTACTTGATTTATTTGCTGAAACAAGGAATGAGATAACACCAACAATTTTTTTTTATTACGAGCTTCTTCAAAATATATGAAATAAGTATCCATGTCACAAAGATTGTATGAGTTAGAACAAAATTTAGTATCTTCTGTCCTTATACAATAATTAGAGGCAGCCTTACATAATAACTTAATTAATATTAGTTATCTCCAATATCTTGCAGATCTAAATTTAGAAATTTTGCAAATACATACAACTGAACAAGTTGCTTCAAGATCATATATTTATATTTTTTCTTCTTAAGCGAAGTTAGTTGTGAATGAGAGGAAATGATGGTCCGTTCTCGAAATTAATTTATAGTAGCTTTATTAACATAGTCCATGTAAAGTATTTCAACAAAAGGTGAATTATAAGCTGCAAATTCATGAAACTTGGATGATAGTTTAATTTCGGAGAAACACCATGAACATGCACCCATAGGAAAAGACCCCTATCTGTGGCCCCATAGAAGTTCTCCCGGCTGCAACGTGGTCCTCGCTTGTCCCGTTCCAGAACCGCAAACAGATGATCAAACGGTGGATCTGGGTTCCATGTGCCAGCAGTGGTCCCCACGAAACCCCAACATGTGCCTGCCGGAGCCGCGGGACCCGCAAATTCCGTGCATTTGGCGCGAGAGCCCCACGCAGCAGTACCCGCTCTCCTCATTTAATCTGTGCCTGCGGTGCAGCATAATAAACTTCTTAACACGCCTCAACCGATCTGCTCATGCACGGTTTTTGATCGGAACCGTTTAACTTAACTCACGGTTTCGGCTCATTATACATGGGCGGAGTCGCGCTTGTCGTTTACGACTCCGTCTAAAGAGGCAGGCGTTGGCGCGTTCCATAGAGGTTACGCCTCTTTAGCCACTTAATTACGAATTTATGTCGTTATTACGCAGAGCTGAGGAATTAACGGCTAGGTCTGGTCACCCCCCGTGAACCGGTGAACAAGCTCTTAAAGACTGAAGTCTTCAATCATATCACATGAGTGCTGTCAGTTTGCGGATAGGTGAGCCTTATGGAGGTGACTGGACCAAATAAAATTCAAGAAATTTTTAAACAAATGGTTACGTGCTCCATTACAGCGCCCTTTCTTAACTGAAAAAACCCGTTAATTTCTCCTTCGCTTGAAAATTTCAAACACTTAATTTTTTTTTTCTTTTTAATTTTCTCTTTGTTTGAATTTTTGATCGAGTTATATCGAAGAGCCGCTTGATCTTTGCGTCTTTCTCCTCGAATCGTTGCCTCGAGGTTCTCGCGTTGGGAGCTACGATTCACTGCACGAATTACGAGGTATCAGATTCTGCTAGGTATTTATTTATGCTAATTTTCTTTAATAATTGTCTTGGTTCGCCAAATTCAAGAAAACCTAGATTAATTCGTAGGTTTTTTTTGTCGTGCGAGAGATAATTTCGATGTTTCTATTTAGTTTTAGTTCGCCGTAATTTTTTGAATTTAACGAAGAGGTGACAACTTTCGAGGTTAAATTAGGACATTTCTCTTTAATTTCGCTTAAAAAACTAGGATAGAATTTTGAGGTCTTTTTTATTTTCTGATGCGGCAATGGATCGAAATCGACGAATTCTCACTTTTTCCTCATTTAATTGGAGGTTTAATATAATTTTTGTTCATCGGATTCGACAACTTCGTCAGTGACAAAACCCTAGGTGATGAATCTTCACCACATGTCAAAAATCCAATTTCTAATGGCCTAGACGGAGTTCTCAACACCTGCACGTGGATCTCACAATCGAAAGAATCTCTAATGTTTACTTTAAATAGAAATCAAAAGTAAAACTGTAGGTTTTTTTTAAAGGAACTTATTTGCTCTATTTTAGGGGAGAACTAGAGAAGATAGCTTCCTCTTAAATTACTGTTTGCTTTCTCGTGAGAACAGAGAAGGGCAGACGACAAAGAAAGCGAGGTTTATTTAATTGTTTGAATAAATATTATTAAATATTTGGAGAAGAACATGAAGCCCCGCTCAGCTGTTGTAGAATCGGGGTGGTCTCACACGCATCTTGCTCCTTTCTTGTTAGCCAGCAGCCTCCCTCTTGTCTGCTCTCCTTGATACCATCCACTGGGGGAAAAAAAAAAAAAAATTAAAAAAGAGAAAAATAAAAATAAACTCTTGCTTTCAGTTTTATCCTGATCAATTTGTAAAGCCCATCTCATGTGTGGACCTGCATTGGACAATTTTGCTCTCTCTGCGAGTCTTTGTACAAGGATGCTTTCATGGGTATGTAGGAAGGAAACAAGCATCTCTTTTCCTTTTCATGTGTAATAATTATTATTTTCCTGGATTTGGGTTTGTCATGTTGAATTGGTTATGCCATTTCATATTGTGTCCTGCATTGCTCAGATTCACTGGCTTGAATCTGGTTACCTTTATTCTTTGGTATGTAGTAAAGTAATTCCTATATATTTGGATGAAATTTAGGACAACACGCTATCACTTGTGGAGTTTACGGTTGGTCTTATATACCTCAGGGATCTCTCTCTGTGCGCTTTTTGATTGTTACATATTAGAATTCCAAATCTTCCTATTCATTGAATTGGCAAGCTTTGTTATCCTAATTCCAAATCTTCCTTTTTTTTTTTTTTCCCTAACCCATTTGTTGTTTTGTATTAAAGTTCCAAATCTTCCTTTTCTTTCAATTGGCTAACTTTGTTATCTTGATTCCAATCTTCCATTTTGTTTGCAGAACCCAAATTATGTCAAATTTTATCTTCACCTTGTACTTCTTTATGTTGTAGCCTTGTAGGAAGAGAACCAATTATCTTATACTTTTGTGCTTCATCTTGCGTTGACTAATTTTTTTTAAAAATATTTTTTGGGGTGTGTTTAGGGGTTTCTTTGCATTTTTCTGTTTGAGTAAAATTTCACCTGGATTTGTTACTATGATGAATTTAGATTTTCCATTTTGTATGTATTCTTGAATTACCAGTTTCTCTTCTTTAACTTATGAGGCTGCTGGGGGGAAAAGAGCCATTATCCTTATATGAGTAACAAGGGCTTGGACCCATGGGATTATAGTGGATGAAATATAAAGAATTACAAGGTGGAGGTACAAATGAAATTAGCAGAGGGAAACAGCAATTACTTATCTTTACCTTTCATTCTTCGATATGGTTCAAAAAATCCGTTGTATGATAATGTAAACTTTCTAGATTCGAACTTAATTTATCAAACCAGCATTATGATGACCAGTATTGTAGAATCTCTCCACGTAGATACTTCACTTATAATTTTCAGTAGGTTTGACCTAAATAGTCAATTTAGAGTTTTCTCTGCTCTTTGATGCAGGCATGTATAAACTTTTTATATGATAGTGCAATTCTCTTGACCTTTGTCGCTATTTCTTTGGTGTAGGTTTGGAAGTCGGTTGCTATTGCTGTAAGTGCCCAGTTTTATGAAGAAACTGTAGACATGGCTTGATTTGGAAGGTTTTGTGGATGGATAAGTGTAGTTTTGAGCCCTTAGAAGTTGTACCACTGCAGAAGAAAGCCCAGTCGGAGGACGCACCAAGGCCACCTTTGGGTCCTTCAGAGAAGCACAATGCTGCGCCTGTCTCCCATAGGCCTCCCACAAGAGAAGTTGCTTCTAGGTACAAGTCTGGGTTCACAGCAAGAGCTAATTCCAACACAATTACTCCTAGAAGATGCCCGTCTCCAGATGTTAGTCGTAATTGCTCTGGTCCAGGAGCTCTGCTTCCTAAGCGAGCACAATCGGCCGAAAGGAAAAGGCCCTCTACCCCTTCCTCAATGCCCTCTACCCCTTGCTTGAGGTCCTCTAATCCAGTCCCAACTTGCAGGCCTTCCATACGCTCTCCAGCATCCAAGTCTACAACGCCCGTACATGATTCCACAGTGGAGATGCACAATTCTTCAGTGCAATTTCTAGTTGCACGGGTGCCCAATGAGCTGCGGCCTTCAATCAGAAATCTTTCATCTTCTTTACAAGCAGAATCTATGTCCTCCCCTGCTAGTAAGAAGGATAGGACAGTCGTTAGTGCTTCTCCTGATAAACCATTCAAGTCTTCTGCCAATGCCGTGACTGCAAGGAAGAAGACTCCTTCGAGGGGAAGGAACTCCTTCGATCATATGGAGGATTCCAAACCTGTGGAGAACTCTCATATGAGACTGGTAGATCATAAAATGTGGCCTGCTATGATGGGTGGGAAGATTGCTTCTAATAGCTTGTCAAGAAGCAGAGATCTTGGTGATTCCAAGTCTGCTTCTTTGCTGATCCCATCAAGGGGGGTTTCACCAAGGAGAATGCCCATATCCGGAGGTCTTCACCATATGAGAAACGAGGTGGTCAGGAAAATGTCTCTTGATGTGAATGGAAAAGGAGAGCGTGATACATCTTTGGGTTTTGATGCTTCTTCACATCCACTGGGAGGAGCTTTGTCAAGGACACACCCGGTTAGGATTCAGTCGTCTCCCCTCCCAGGATTGCATTGTCTTCCATTTCCAAATATGCCCTTATCTGCCCCATCCTCAGCCTCTAAGGTAATAGGGAGTCCACCTGGAGCAAAAGCATCCACTCCTTTCTCTTCGTCAAGCTGTAAAACAAGTCGGCCATCTGCACTGCCATCTGTTCTTAACTATATTGTTGATGTTCGAAAAGGGAAGAAGAGTTCAAACCATATTGATGATGTCCATCAGTTGCGGCTACTATACAATAGGGATTTGCAGTGGCGCTTTGTAAATGCACAAGCAGTGAATGCATCATACATCCAGAAGATAAGAACAGAGGTAGAAACAGTTCTTAGATTCTTATTCTTTATACCCTTCCTGATATTACATCTTGGTAATTGCTAAATCATACTACATAAAAATTAAATAAGCACCAAGGTCATTTCGTCTAAAATTTGCCTATGACTCGTATAATTATCTGGTTAATAGTAATTTTGGGCGGCTTATCTGAATATATGGAGACACGGAGCTGTATAAAATGTCCTTGATATTTGCATTTTGATGTGTCCTTTTTTACTCTATCTCTGGACTCTTCGAACTGATTTTTATTTTTTTATTTTTTTTAACAAAATTCTTGATCAATTTCCAGCTTTCTTTCCAATCACCAAGTTTTTCTTTTGCCTTCCAGTCATCATTATTTCTTCTTTTTCTTTTTTGTTCGTTTTTTGAGTGAAGTAACAAGAGAAGTTCATCTATGTTTCCTTAATAAGCTTTTGAAAAACAACACCCAAAGCATTGTACAAGGTAAAAAAAATAGGAGAGCCATCCCAGCACAAGGGAGTACAAACTAGATGATGTTGCTGGGGGCTAAACATCCAGAGTACCCCCAGAATCTGAGAGTCAGCCAGTAAACATCTGAAGAAAATGATTTGGCCAGGAGCTTTTCTGCTTTGCATATGACATGCTGTACTGGTTTTTTTTTTCCCCCTGGGAATATCATATGGCATTATTGAACATGAACTTTGCATTATTTTTAAACATTAAGTTCTTTTGAAGGGCCAGAAACTGCTAATGGCCCAGTTCAACAATTTATGACTTAAGAAAATGTTGGCCTCTTCTACCCAGAATTGGATCAACCACTATCCGGCATTCATCAAACCCAACGCTTGTTTCCAAACTTATCTTGCAACCAACTACATTGACTGCATTTGCCTCTTTTTTGGTTTCAACTTCCAAATATTGTCACTTGCCTTAAAGCTCCATCTTGTTGATATTTTGAATTAAAAATTGATAGGGACATCGAACTAGGATTAATTATATTACTATTTTCATTTAGTTAGATTTTAGTGTTTTATTTTATGACATGAGTTGAGACTCTTAATTAGAGTTTGATTAGGTTTTTTATTTTCTTGTTTTGGTTTATTTGCACGTCTTAGCACATAGGTAGTTTAAATATATAATAATATAAATGAGATGACAGTTCACATAAGTTATCTGAGCTGCAATCAATTTACATTATTTTCAATAATTCTTTTCCTAAAATTGTCTTTTGGATTATGATATCAACCTCTTAGGATTCTCTCACACCTAATTTCTTGGGTTTTAGTTTTGATTTGGACTTTCTACACGTAGATACAAAATCAATGGTTTATGGTGAATATAATGTCTTTATCTACATGGTGAAACGTGTGCATATATATATATATATATATATATATATATATATATATATATATATATATATATATAATATAGTGTATAAGTAATTACTGCATATGAGCCACCAACTCAAATAAGTTACGTGAACTAACGGCAAAAAAATAGTAATCCCATTATTATTATTTTTTTAAAAGTTATGATCTCTGCTTCTTTAGGTTTTTGAGAATCAAATTTCATAGATTTTGAAGTTTATTTGCCCTTTAATTAAGTGGATACAAGATGTTGTATTCAATCGAGAACCATTAATTTTTGAGTCTACTTGATGGAAGACCAAATGAAAACTAAAACCAAAAAAAATTGGAAATGAGTAAAACCTGGGGGGTTGAGATTATAATCCAAATGAAAGTTTAAAAAAATAAATTATCAGAGACAATAGAAATGGATTGCAGCTCAGGTAACTTACTAAGCTGTTAGCTCATTTCTATTATATATATATATATATCTGTATGTATGTATGTATGTATATATATGTATGTATGTATGTATATATATGCATGATATCACTGTATATAAGCTGCCAGCCAGATTAGGTAAGTAACGTAAGCGACAAATTATTAATCCCATTATATTTTAACTTCTTTTGGATTAAATTTTATGCATTTGAAGTTCATTTGCTCTTTCATCAAGTGGATATAAGATGTAAATTTTGCATCTACTTTATGAAAAACTAAACCAAAACTAAAACCGAAGAAATTGGGTATGAGGAAACTCTAGGGAGTTGAGATTATAATCTAAAAGAAAATTTAAAAAAAAAATTATTGGAGATAGTAGGAATAGACTGTAGGTCAGGTAATTTAAGGTGAGCTGTCAGCTCATTTCCACTATTCTTTGATATATATATATATATATATATATATATATATATATATATATATATATCCTTTATAGACGTGTCTTATTGGTTAATGAGATATTGAATCTTTTGAAATTCCTAGTTTATTGGCATTTTGATTTGCTAATTTGTTATGAATCTTTTGTGAGCAAGTTGTAAAAGTGGATGAGCGAGTCACTTGAATGCGAGACTCGAATTTTATCCCTTCATATCTTTTGTATTATTTTATCTAATCTTAAATTTAGTTCTTTCACAAATCTATCAGGTTTCTACCACAAAGCCCTAAAATCGCTGCCGTACGACATCAATAAACATATATATGGGAGATCTATTATCTTGCCAGCAAGATCTATTAGCTTGCAATTGTCATATATATATATACATCCTGGTTGGTCTGATACATTCCCCTTTTCGTTTGTTAAGTTTGATAGATGTCTTAAGGTTTTGGGAGTTGTTGGAAACAAAGGCTGGAATGTAGAAATTGAGGATGGAATATACGACAGAAACATCATCTTTAGAGTTTCTTGTTTCCACAGTTTTTCATCAACTATTCGAAATGCTTTTACAAAGCTTCCGGTTATGCAATCTCTTCAAAAAATTAAGGATGGAATGTAAGGGAAAAGAAACTGCACTGTTTAACACCATCTGTTTGAATTCTATGTGCAACTGCATCAGAATTCAAAGTGCTTTTATTGTTTTCGTTTTGAAATAATTCCGCATGTCCATAATTGAGAAACCTGGTTGATTGGACTTAGGCAGCTCATGGTCATCCTGTTTTTCTCCTCAAATGAAACAGAATATACTGTACAATGTATGGAAGGCTACTGTTGACTTGCATGAATCTGTCATTCTTAAAAGGATCAGCACGCAACATCTGAGGCAAGAGATAAAGTTGGACACAATTGTGAATGAACAGGTAAGATCTATGCTCAGCAGTCAGCCTTTTTGGCATATGAAAATACTTGATACAGCCTTTTCCATTACGTTATTTGTTTGTCTAGTTGTCAAGTCCTGAATAAAAAAGATTAATGAATAATGTTAGGAAAACCACTTTACCCAAAAGCTTATGCTGTATATTGCGGGCTAACAATGTCAATTTTACCCTTAACCATGGGGGTAGTAAAGTTATTTTAAATTTGACAATGATGTGGATCAAAATCAGGACCTCTTGAAAGGTTCCTGGGAATTAGTCCAGATATTAAGAATATTGATGTTGCATTTTCTTAGATAGTTCAAAATTATTTTTGAGATACTGAGTTTGAATATTTGAATGCTCCTAAAAATTCATCATCCTTAACATTACTAATTGAATTCCTAGAAGGCAGTTTGTGTTACTGCCATCATGATGATGCCATTCGACACCAGATTTGCATATCTACATTATTCTATTATGTGAATTCGCGGTGGTTGTCCTTGTCATATGGATATGGGATTTGGAAAGGGAGAGTTAGATAGTTTCCCCTTAAAATGGGATTTTGCATGTATTTTTCTAAAAGTCTATTAAAACAGGAATTTGTATTTTTCAATTTTGTTTAGCGAAGTGAGTTTTGCAAAATAAATCCATCGAAAATTTATAACATTCATACAATAACTTAAATTAAATTCAGAATGATTATCATATTATAGTTACAAAGTTGACTTTTCCATATGCATTCATACGTGTTTGATACTTGATGCATGTGTATCCATCTACATGCAATTTCTGCATGCAATATTTGTCTTTAATAAAATCTGATTTACTTTCATTTATAACCCTTTAGCCATATATATCCCGTGGTTTGGCTTAAGAAATGGTGATTCCTCTGTAGTGCAAAACATCGTTGAACAGGCTGAAGAAATTAGTGCATTTTACTTCAATCAATCGTCGATCTGTGATTTTCAAAACTAATTTAAAGAACTGATTTACTCATAGTTTCGGAATAACACTACATCATGTTCTTGTAAACTGGCCCTAGAGATCACCATGTATTAGATAGTTAACTGTTATTGTCAGCTATAAATCGGATGGAGATTGTAAAGAAAGCAGACTGAAAGGAAGGAATCAGAACAGAAGAGGAGAGAGAGGGCAAAATAAGAACGTAGGGCATATGCCATCTTTAACACAATAAATATTATCCTCCACTGGTTGCACATTAAAAGACAACATGGCTCTTGCTATATTACTACCATATTTTAGCCAATATGTACAAAACTTGTTCCAGGTGTCTCATGTACTTGATATCCAAATGGTTTTGGTAGATAGATTGTCAACCTGATTTTCGGATTTGAGAACAAAAAAACTTTCTCGTGTCAATTCACTTCAGTGGATTGAAATCATTCATGGAAAATGGATGAGATGCAACGCTTATAACTTCTTAAGCGAAGCAACACCTAACAGCACCTTCAGAGGAGTTTACCATTCTAGTAGTATTCCTATCCGAGAGCTCTTAACTACGTAGTTATTTTTTCTATAATTGCTCCCTCCAAATTGCTAGCTATGATTAAAATTCTTGAGTTCCTAGGAAGTACTAGCTACAGAAAACCTTTCTGGGTCAGGTCCCATGTAACTAGTTCCTGAATCCAACTTCTTCCATAATTCCATCATATACTGACTTACTGACTTACACAAGATTGCTTGCATGTATTATGAGTCATAGCTTTATAACCCCAATCCAGCACCCGATCTACCGATGCCAGCTTGCCCCCACATTTCCATCATATCAGTTTTTCTCAAACAAGCACAAGAGAGCTTGTGTTGGTGTTCTGCCATACAAAAATTTTTTGCATACCGAGTACTTCTGTAAAGTAGCCCAATTCATATACTCATGTACTTCAGCTATGAAGCACAAACACAAACACGGGAAAAAAAACATGAATACGGACACCAGATAAGATACATCACGCACAAACACAATGACAGGGCAAATCCTTAAAAAATAGAGAGGGGGGCATGATGGCATCATGGTGTATGTTTATACATTTGGCTGTTCATGATACACATCAGACCCTATCATGACTAGAACATGGTTTATTTGTGGAAAGAAAATAATATGAAATCCTAATTGTTTGAAATTTTGAATCTCTAAATTATAATAATTAAAGTAACTAAGTTAAATAAAAAAAATACAGGAATTCAATAAAATGCCTCACTTTGTATAATTTGATATACTATGAAGTCTTTCACATGGTTGTCATATAGTATCCCTCTTTTGTTAAAGCTTTTGTTGTCATGTAAATATGCATAGTTTTATGATTTTTGACAAGTCACTTTAGTTTTTTTTTTTTTTTTTAAATAGCTAACATGTAACAACCCCAAATCCGGTTCCTAGAGGAAAATGAGATCGTACACTCTTCTATTCAATAATCTGATAATGAGCCTATTTAAATTATTGATTACAGTTCAAACAATATGAAAATTCTTCTCATCCAATAAACATTAGTCCAAAACACCTAAATAGTCATACCAACTCCAATTAATGATTCTCTTTTTCAAAATATGATGCTACAACTCAGTTCCATAAATTTTAGAAGTATTGGCAGTCAATTTCATTCGTAAATGGAAAATATATAAGCATTTAACAATAACTTTATGATATCACAAGAAGATGCAAGTTTGATATACAAATAATCCGCATTCCAAAATATAGCAATCAAATAAATACAAGAAATACAAAACTCTTCGTAATATTTTAGTGCAAGAAATATACTGACCCCACAAGATAACACCTGCTTCTTTCTATCCAATCATATTGCTTCGTATATATTCAAAATCCATAATTCACATGTCAAATACTGGAAAATTATGGATTATCACCACGCAACAAGTACATGAATGCACACAACATAGTTTGATTTAAAAATAAATTAATGAGATAATAAATAAGAATCTTTTTATTGATATATACATAATTACAAGTAAATAAATGCGAAAACTGTTGATTTCTATTTAGAATATAGTTTTTATGCGTGGAAATAAATAAATTCAATCTCAATGCAATTAATACTTTATACTCCGGTTGACTAGGAATATCTCACTATTGTTAAACCTGCGATTGAGACTGGAGACCCATGACAGTAACTCTAAATATATTAATGCCACTAAATAGCCCTCATGGAGGGAGCACGTAAGCCCCATAATGACTTCTTTTACCAGACATATATCGGTATATTAATGAGGATGCATAATGCATAAGCCAGATAAAATTAATGATGACTTTTTCACTAGAGAATTTTATAAGTATCACTATCAAAAATCATAATCATGTGCCTCATGACCATGCATCTTTTCTTATGTTATATGAAAAATATTTTCGTAATAAATGGAAGCATTTTTCTCACAAATATAAAAACTATGCAAATAATAATATTATTGTCAACAAATTGCAACACCAACATATGTCACATTTCAACGATACTCATATCTCACAAAATAATGATAACGGGGCATTACGAAATTATCTCACTTCAGTAGTCATATAGCAATCAACTCATCATATATCAAGGCAATAAGTACCATTTTAATTTTTTAAGAAAAGATAAAACTACAAACTACAATGGACATATTCGCTAACCGTACATATGAAGTTGATTCAATATAGATGCTTCTTCTATATCGCTCTTAACAAAACCCTGAATACAAAATCAAAATATAATAGTGATTCACATGTAGAAAATTACTATCAACACTATCCAAACTAACTAGATATGTAAATCATCGATCGTAAATTGTCAGCTCTCAATTTATTGTAATATCTCAAACTTGGATCCAAAATACCTATAACTAATCTTGGTAATTTTGTAGAATATTCAGAATTTTTCATCAATCTTAAACTCCCCTAAAATATACACACTAATTTGAAATCCAACAAACTGAAAAGATTAATTTTCATAAACTTTTTCAGGTTCTACAATCAAATATCTAAAAGAATCTCAGTTCATACTATTAGATCTAAAAAAGCTACTGAGCCGAAATTAGTATTCAAAAATGAAATGCAAAGCAGCAAAAGAGATAAATGATTATCTTTAATTTTTAGACTACATCTGTTTCTTTATCTTTCTTCCTTGTAACCACTACGACAATTTCATCTTCTCTCTCTCCTCTCCCTTTTTTCATTCTTTTTCTTTACTTCTCTTTTTTTTTTTTCTTGTGTTCATATTTATTTATTTTTATTGCTTTCATATTTATTTATTTTTAGTTATGATATATATTTTTCATTCACCTATGGCAGATCACCCCATATCCCTAGCCCGTATTGGGTATAATCTCTACTAAATCCATACCCATTAAAAATATTAACAAAAGAGTGTTTCTAAGAACACTCACCGAAAGGTTTTAAAAAAATTATAAGTTTGCTATTAATTTTTTTTGTCAAGTCTGTCTTGATCTTTTCGGGGATGATTGAGGACATGTTGGTAATTGTGGGTGGCAGATGGTAGATGGAGGTGGGGCGGAGGGGAGAGTCTTCAGTAGACAGGGAATCAGAAAGGGGAGTGTGGGGGCAGAGTGGGGATCGAGGGTGTTGAATGGGAGTCAAGTGTTGGGGGGAGCGGGAGCATGCATTGGAGGGGCAGAGATCAGGATGTGTGGAGAGGGAATCTGGATGTCGAGGGGAGATTGGGGTGTGTAGAAGGGGGAAATCCAAGCATTGGATGGGGGAGATTGGGGGCATGTGGAGGGGGAGTCATCAGAGAGCAGTTGGGAGCACACAGAGGGTGGATTACGGGCAATGGAGGAAGGGTTCAGGGGTGCCAGAGGGAGGGAAATGGAAATGCTAGAGGGTGGGATCGAGGGTGCATGGAGGGGGATTGAGGGTGCCTAAGGCAGGACCAATGATGCACAGAGGGGGTGATCAGGAGCGCCGGAGGGGCATGCGGTGGCGGTGGGGGTGCAGAGGTCGGTTTGGGGCAGGGGTAGAGGGTGGTGGTGGGGGTAGGGGTGGGATGGGGGAGGGGAGAAGAAGTGGCAAGGGTGGGGGAAAATTCAAGTGAGTGCCCTGAGAAAAATCTAGAGTTTTAATTTTTGTTGTAGGTAACCCTAGAAATTTGGTAGGTGCTTAGAAGAACTTTTAAACAAAATATCCATTGGAATCCAAACCAATAGCCTTAAACCCCAAAAGTACAAATGACTTAAGTTTAAATATTTTAAAAATAGAAACTTATTACAATTTTCTACTTGCAAATAAATGAAAAATTGTTAATATCAATCTCTTTTGGTTTATTCTAAGAAGAATCAGGAAATTGCATGCCATGTGATTTGCAAGTTTTAGAATTCTTAGAACTTGACACGATTCTGAAGCATATGATATATGTTGGACAAGTGTCATGTAAGTGCGGACATCTGAAACATGGTTGATACTGATACAACAATCATTTTGAAGAGTTTGTATTTCATAATTTATAGGTATGCGTATATGTTGCATGCTAAAAGATAATCGTCTCATTGGATATATTATTGATTTAGCATGACATGTATAATATGTACAATGAATTAGTAAATAGTTAAGTATCTTACATGCCATATCGTTGTTTGGATTTTTTTACTACACCAATGCATACTAAGCGACTGATTGGTTCAGTGATTTAGGCATAGAAAAGTGGATTATGATTATTGTCAGTCCCAGGTTGACATGGGAAGGATTTGCCCCCCACCTCGGTTTCCCGGCAATTTGCGGTGAAACTAAGTGGGGTGGTAGGGATTTGGTTTTTAATTATTTTTTAATTTGTTTTAATTTATTTATTATGTATTTAATATTCATGACTCCAAATTTATACCCCGTTCCCATCATCCTTTTTCCATAAGCCAATAAACCACTTATTACTTAGGAATTCATGAGCACTATTCCGTGTCATAAATCCAAATTCTAAATCCATGAACCAATCAACCCCTATATTTTCAAGGCAGATATTGATAAAATATTATAACTTGACTAGATTTTAATCAACTAGTAGGAGCAAATTAGTAAGATATTCAATGAAGGATGGATGTAAAGGACCAAGCTGCATGAGGTTAAAGCAGGATCGCGGAAGCATTTCTTAATCAAGGAATACTTTGGATCAAAAAAAAAGGAGAGGGAATAAAAGAGAAAAGACGGTACTTAAGAGTGTTAAGTCGCATGAACCCTCCGCTAGATACCGTTGCAGCCTAAAGGGTCTTCATAGAGTCACTAGAAAAAAAACCAGGAATCACACCGAAAGCAAAAGAATATCTTTCAGCAATCACCACATTTCATTCAACAATCCTTTGCCCTCAGAAATAAGGAGACATGTGGCTTTTAGAGACATAAGAAACTTGAGAACCAGGAAGACTTATCTATAAAGATAGTGCTAACCTGTTAAAATTAAAGTTATTGACTATATAGATTATGCTACAGAGACTTGTAAATTTAAATTCCTAAATCATATTGTGTTTTAAATGATTTTCAAAAGGTTTTTTTTCCCTTCATGCTGATCCTAAAATCTATCATAATTCCCGAAGCACACCTAAACCATTTATGAAAAACTCCACATATTATTTTAGGTTGGGACAAAGCATCCCCTCCCTTTAGTCATTATTTCTTCTTTGACTGTAGGAGTAGAAGGATCAATTTTCCGTCATTATTTGATTAGGGCAGCCTTGGCATCTGCTATGCAAAGAACTTGTTCTATACTCTGTCCAACTCCCCAACCAACCTCCTAAAAAATCATGGTCAAGCTCATAATAAAATTAAGACTGAATTTTATGGAATTTTATAGGCTGTTGGAACTAAATGGAATAATGGAGTTTGGAATTTACGTGTTTTGAATCTTTTTAGAAATGGAATTGATTTTCCTTCCATGTAATTGATTTAAGTTTTCTTGGTTTGATTTCAAAAATGAGATCTTTGTGTTTGTAGAGATGAATAATGACTATATATGTTCATTATTGTTAATTCTTGTATTATCTAGTTGAATGGTAAGAGAAATATGCATGAATCAAACAAAGTACTTGACTTGAGGGAAGGAACAAGTGTAGGAAGTTAAAGAAGATGAAATGTGTGATGGAATTGATGAGGGGTGGTGAAGAATTCATTAGAGAATATGATCCTAAGGAGTTGGTAAGTGTAATCAATTTCTAAAATGGGATCAGATATACTTGAAGGAATATTTTCATTATATGTAAATTGTAGACAGAGTCATTAACAGTCAATGGATTTTTATCCAACTTAAAAGATTATGTGTGGAAATATGGGTATAAAAGATTTAGGTATATTTTGGGAATTAGATAGATTTTAGGTTTTGATATGGATAAACCCCTCTTGATAGATTTCAGGTTTTGATATGGAAAAACCCTCTTCAAAATAACTCATAATCAGATTAATTTTTAATATTTCTAAATATTTGCAATCCTTCTTCTTCTTGATCTACCTGACTTTTAATGTTAAAGAGATTTGTCCCATTGTATTTGACTATGACGGGAATGTCTCACCTTACTATAAAAAGAAACGTAGATGCATGCCAATACTTTGAGTGTTCTCATAATTCTCATTGTGCTGATTGAAAAATATTCGAATGGTGAATCTGGTTTCTTTTTCTCTTGAACATGAGAGAATGGAGACAATCTTGTATTACGCCATGCTTTCAGCCTGGTTATGCTACCAAATAGCGCTCCTGAGTAATGACGTCCTCAATATTTTTTGTTCATTGGTTGTTTGTTGATGGTTTGACTTTGATGTAGGATTTTTTAACTTAGAACTGAACAACTGTCTGAGCTATTAAAGCTAAAATATCATACATACGGCTAAAATCTAGGAATAAATAAATTATGAGAAACAGAAATTTTTCTCCAAATAGGCAGTTATTAAATATACCTTACTGGGTTAAGAAAGGTTCTTTTCACTTTCTCCAAATGGATATATCAACTGGAATAATTCATATGCACATCAGGTGTACAACATTATGACTAGAGTATAAATGATGAATACAAAATTTTATCATTTTTCAAGAAAATATAAACATTTTTAAAATTTGGATTGTTTACCTACTAGAATGGCTTCCAAATATCTGGTTATTGGTACTTCATAACTATGTGAGTTATAAAAACTGCAATACCATACAAATGACTAAACATATAGAATGAAAATCTATGAGCATGCTAGTTTAGTTTTTCTGCAAATACCATTATATTAATTAGATGTACGATTAAAGCCTAAGAAAGGTCCTCTATTCTGTGCTTCATGGATACAAGGTATGAAATCGACACATATGATTCTCTAACATTCTGACCAAAATATTTATAATAGTAATTAGACACTCTAACATTCTGACCAGAAAATATATATTATTAATATTAATTATATTCTAAGTAGAACTATCCTATCAGTTCATTAAACTTTCTTTTGCTGAATGGAACAGGAGATTGGCATCATTTTATAGAAATTTTGTGTTTTTAAGTTATGAATCGATAATTTGTGCTTGAAGTTATGTTTTGATTCATTTTCTTATGGATGAAGTAGACGAAAGAGGTGCAAGAAAAAAGTCTGTGGTGCTAGTTTACATATACGAGTAATAAGTGAATTCATATAGCTCTAGTAGCAAATGTCTATTAACAATACTGCATTTTGTTTTGTGTTGTATTGAACGAAATGGACACAATAGACCAACAGTAAACTGCATTCTGCCTATAGATTATACCTTATTATTGACTGTGGTAATGGTAGAATGGTAGCTTAACTAGCACTCCACACTTTTTTTTTGTAGTTCTAGCAGAGTTGGATTGATCTTTGCATGACTTTTTGACTGCACATGCATTCGTTCATCATTCCTTTTCGTTTTTACATTGTATATATTAAATACTACTAATCATCATATATAGTTTGAATTATTGAAAAATAACATTCTGCCAGTTCTTGTCAACTTTTTAATATTGTAAGGTAATTTGATATAAATTGTTGGCCCGCTACCCACTACCTTCAGCTTTTGGGTGAAATCGTCACCTGATGTGGTTTATGAGTACCTCGTTTTAAGGGATCCTGGGCTCAGACATGATCGCAATTCTGGATTTTTTTGTATCCGTCTATTTCCCCCCATTATTATGCTACCCTTGTGATTGAGTCATCTTTCTGTTGGAGGCCTTTCCAGCTGATCTGGAGGTCCACATGGGAGGTAATGTTAAGGTTTCTTGATTTATATCATGGCCCAGAACCTGCTAGTTTAAGCTTCTAGGTATATGGGAAATAGGAATTAGTAAATTTCTTTTTCGTTGTTTTACGGTTTATATTTTTTTACAATGGGACTTCCCTTATTAAAATTATGACATTCATTTTCCATAGATATTATATCTTGAAGAATGGGTTGCACTTGACGCAGAACATTGCAAGTCATTATCAGGTGCAACTGAAGCTCTAAAGGCAAGCACACTCCGCCTTCCGGTTACAGGGGGAGCAAGGGTATGTCAATATTTGTTAAATTGATTATTGAGTCCTCAGAGCCACAATGGCAAATATAAATCACCATTTGCACATCACAATTGCTAATTTTGAAAATTTTATCATTTATCACAGAAGTGTTATAACAAAAGAGTTGTTTTGATTTAGGTTTACCTTACCTCTTGCTTTTGCAGGCTGATGCATGTGCAATAAAAAATGCTATTAGTTCTGCAGTCGATGTAATGCAATTAATGGGATCATCCATTTGCAGCCTGCTATCAAAGGTGGGATTTTACTTCTTACTGCACTTAAATATAAATAATTTTCTGCTACCATTTTCACCCTTTGCTTCTGCCAACTTTTATGGGGAACTCCCATGTAGGTATTGCACTGTTAAATTGCACACACTACCAAGTCACTTAAATGAACTCAAGTGCAGTGGAAAAATACATTTTTGATGGTTTTTTTTTTGTGTGCTTGATAACATATCATATGTCGTATGCTATCTGGTGAACATAATTTAACAAAATTCTAGGTACGTGAAATTCTAAGTTACATGGAGTTTTGATGAACAACTTTAGTATATTAAAGAAGACATTCATCGGGACTCCCCGCCTCCGTTTGTTTCTCCTGAGAAGACTGACTCGGATTTCAATCTGCTGCTGCCCAACCCCATAGTGGAGCATGCCTTTCCTGCTTCCTGCTCCTCGATAGGTCTTATTCCAAGAAGCAATTTCCTATGATGAGCAGTGTACAAGAATATTCAAATATAGAGTCTTACTTGTTATGAAATAATCAGAGCTACCCATCTATCTATTATAAGTCAAAAGATACATATATTTATAGGTGTCACAACACCATACAACAATCCAACAGGCGATGTGGTACTAAAACTAAACTAAACCCAAATATGAGATAGTTTTCTAATCTAGCATTACTATAAAAAAGATTTTTGAAAGTGTTATTTGTATTTAATATAGAATAACTAAGTATTGATGAAAGAAGCAAGCACCATGTAGATTATTACAAACTTCAGATGTGGATTAGCTACTCCATGAGCAAGTTCATCTAGTTGAATGGCAATACAACTAGCCAACTCTGGGTTAGTTGCCTTGCATGTAACTGCAATTTGTGCATGTGGGGGCATCTTGTAGCATTAAAATGCAATCAAGCTTGAGAGAGGCTTCAAAAATTTTCCTTTTGGGCCTAGTTTGGGTACAAGGGCTCACTAAGTGAAACCATAATTTGGAGTTTCAACTTGCAACTCTATTCTTAAAAATATACCCATTTGGGTACCTAAAACAGAGTTTCTAAAATCCGTTCTTGTAGATTTTAAGAGCATCCACTCCAGAATCAAACTCCGGTCAGTATTTTCCCAGTTTTGCGGTGGATATCTAAGTTGAGGTGGAACTCTGTTTTGAAATCTTGTATCCAAACTAGTTCCAACTCAAGTGAAACTCCAGTTTTCAAAAACTAGAGTTTGTATGTATACAAACTCAAGTTTTGTAAAACTTATGTGAAACCTGATACCCAAACTAGGCGCTAATAGGGAAGCTAAAATAGGTAAACCTTTTCTCCAGCGTCTTCTTATGTTTTTCCTTCTTCCTAATTGGCCTTGGTCTAGTTCATAAACAACTTACTCAAATATACTGTTCTAACGTGTCAGTATGCTGATGCAAAATAAATATTGTACTTGGGTGGCATAATACTTGAATCGAGGGGAATAACCATTTTTTTTCCACATTAAACTAGTCTTTAATTTGCCTGCTGAAATTAGTTTGAATTTAATTTGTTATCTTTTGCTAAAATATATTTGTCAAGGGATATTTTTGAATCTCAGTTTTTGTCTAATGATTTACATCTTATGTTCGCAGATAGAGGGTACAAAAGTCCTTATGTCTGAATTTTCAGCTGTTGCAGCAATTAATTTGTTATCTTCTTAAGAATTGCTAAATTATAGTTGACAATGGATGGTTTTGGATCTCAGTTTTTGCCTAATGATTTACATTGTATGTTCGCAGATAGAGGATACAAAAGTTCTTGTGTCTGAACTTTTGGCTGTTGTAGCAAATGAAAGGGTTATACTTGATGAATGCAGACAGCTATTAGCTTCAACAGCAGCCATGCAGGTACAAATTATGTTATGCTTATTCATTTGCATGGAGGGACCAAATCTTGAATTATACATTATAACATGTTAAATGTCTCTCTTATAAACGTCAACCCCGTTAATTGGTAGTAACTTGATAACTGATGGTTGCAATTCCCAATGGACCTGCCATCTAACTTGAGGTTAGCCATCCAGTTGATGGTGGCCACCATTTTGATTTAGGTGTGAAATACTATTCTGGCTCTTCCATATTGTCACTGGATTTACATAAAATGTTAGTTATGACCTCGAAACAACTTTCATAGCAGGAACTGTTCAAGGCAAAGTTCCTTTCATCTTCAAAAAAGAGAGGTAGAAAAGGCTTTGTTACCTTGGAACCATCTTATTGAACATCAGTTGACAATAGTACAAGGATGATGGAGATTGTGAAATCTGACCTTCAGTTTTCCTAGCAAGTTTAAATTAAGTGGGAACAACTATTCTGAGAACTCTGCTCAAAAGAAACTGCCATCCAGAACCCCAGTCGTATTATGGGAGATATCTAGATATAGATCCTAGTGGTTATATCTTAGATGTGTATGTTGTAAGGTGTAATTATTTTTTTAAAGGCCCAGGATTAACAATAAGAATTCAATCCAAGAATTTTCCCCAAATGATTCTGTCCAAATGTTCACCTCCCTATAAAGTCTCTTTGTACATATATTATAAAACAATTGAGCTGGCTATGAAGATATCCATAAAACAGAGAGAAGCCTCGCTGTTAAGAGGGGTAACAAGAGAGCAGAAATAGGGGATGAGTTCACAGATTCATGGAACAAGGGGTGCAGGAGGAATTCCCTCCTGCTCAGGTTGTATGGTGTGTGCATTGTTGAAAATAACGCGTTATGAAACCCGTTATTTGCGTTACGTAACCTAACGGAATCCCAACGCTACGTAACAACTGGAAATAACTCAGTGCACCGTAACAGTACGTTTTTTACGTTATTTTACGTTATATTACATAACGTTACGTTAAATTACGTTATGCTACGTTATTTACAATTATTTTTTTTAGTAATTCATATATTATTGTTGATTATTATTTTGATTATTAGCGAATTGCTGTAATTTTCTTAATTAATTGTTGGCTTGTTTGATTGCTTTTGGAATTTCTAACTTGATAATTTAAGTTTGTTTCTTTATTCACTTGTTGTATTTCTCATTCGGTTGCTAAAATATTTTACTTGTTGATTTTATTGAATTTTTAATTGAACTGAAATTAACAATCATAAATAAGATAAATTGAACATTACAAAATATAAATTACAACAATGATAATAATTGGAATCGAAATAAAAAATTGGAATCTTGCTTTTTTTTATTTAAATGATGATTGGAATTACGGTTGCAGACTTAATATAATTTATGAAGATATATGAAAATTATTGTAAAACTTAATATAACATTTGAATAGATTATGTATTACAAAATAATTTTACATATTTTTAGATATTTTAAATTTATTTTTCAATTTATTAAAATTATTTTATATGGTTTTATATTTATTTTTATTAAATAAATAGAAATTTGCATAACCTACGTTATGCGTTACGCTATTTGCGACATAACCTAACAAAGGCAAAACGTTACGTTACCGTTATCGCTATTTTAAACATTGGGTGTGTGTGTGTGTTTTTTTTTTTTTTTTTTGCGGGGTGGTTTTGGGTTGGGGGGGGGGGGGTGGGGGGGTTCGAGGGGGGGGGCGCGGCGGGTGGTTGGGGTGTGTAATCCCTTGTTAACCTAAAAGGAAGGGGTGAAAGGAAAAAGAAGGAAACATATCTGGAAATGCTTTATATATAATACTGTTGTAGACAGGTCTTAGGTGCTAATACTTTGTCAATCAATATCGATATTCATGCTGAATTTTCACTTACAATCCTGTCAGGATTAATGTCTGCTTATCATCACCAACATTGTCGTCATTTAAGCCTTTTCCCACTAAAATTGGTTGGCTACAGGAAAAGGCTCCTTAAACGATTCAATAAAAATTTACTTTTGGCTTTGAACCTCACACATGTTTCCTAGTGAAGGTCAGTTTGCCTAGAAGGTTGGTTGACCAGTAGAGAAAAGTTCCTTCTCTTTAATTATCTCATCTAGCTGTTTTGAGGGGTTCTGCACGTCATCAACATTAGGTGTGTTTTTCAATTAAATAAAGCTTAGGCATAACCGGGAACAGAGCCAGGTAAAAGACCATTTAATATTTGTTGGGGTAAAGCATTGCAACTATAAGTTATATAATATACTAAATTCCAAAAAAAAAAAAAAAAACCCTTGTGTTATACTCTCTTGCAAGAAAAATACCTCAATTATGAATGTTGTCAAAAAATGAAAAACGCCTTAGTTTATTTCCCTTAAATAGGCCAGCATTGGTCGGGCCATTAGTAAGAAGGCAGCAGCATGGCCAGTGGGGGGCAGTGAGAGAGAAAGGAGAAAGAAGAAAATAAAGAAGAAAAATAAATAAGGGTAATTTGAGAATATAGTGTGTTGTACTTAGAAAAAAGTCCCTTTTTTTTTTTATCAAAACGGCGAGTGGAGGCCCTCCGCGTTCCAGTAACAAGCAGATAATATAACTACAATAAGGTTCGGGTTAGCTCTATAGGTTAACCTTCGAAAATACAAAATACATAAAAGAAAACACCAAACTAGCTTAAAAAAAAAAGAGTACATAAGAATTAAAAGTCCTCCAATAACCACCAGAAGTCAAATGAGTCCTCCAAATGCACCAATCCTCTCCATGAAGAGCAATGTCCTCCAATCATGTCTGGTCCGGGGATAGAAGAGGGTCGCCGAAGTCTTCACCTGATGTTCCACCTGAGATTTGTATGCGTTTCTCGTCTGAGGGTATATCTGCCTAAAGAATAATATCATGAATAATCATACGTATACACGTGTGCAATAGGCGTGTTGTATAATTAAAAATTATATTATTTCTTTCTCTCAACACATTCCAACATAAGGCTGCGACTAGGTTCCTAACCAATTGTGAAACATTGCCACTAACACATAATTTGCCATTTAATCTAGTGCATGCTCCTGTGTTGATGCTTATCCCAAACGTTCTAGCACACTTCAACCATAGTTCACAAGTAAAGTGATAATTCAACAGTAGGTGATTGGTGGATTTCTCGCCCCTATTACAAAGAACACAGATGTTCGGCCCTATCCATCCTCTTTTTTATGGGGCATGACAGGTAAGTAGGACTTTTTTAACGGCCAGCCAGAGAAACACCTTAACTTTGGATGGACAAACAGTCTTCCAAATCCAAGTGGAATCAGTCAAAGCAATTCCACTATCCACAAAATGATTGTATGTACATTTGACCAAAAAGACTCCATTTTTGCTCCATCTCCAGTGGGGTTGGTCCTTCACCATTTGTGTAGGTATGAAGTTACTAATTAAAGTTCTCAACTCTCGAAATTGTAACATTTTTGTCCACAATCTGCTTATCTTGACCTCCCTGTCCCTAGAAAGTTGGTAGGCCTCCGGAAATAAAAATTTTAGAGGTACTTGAAAGCACCATCTGTTGTGCCAAAATGTTACACTGTGCTCATTTCCCAACTTAAACTCCAAACTCGGCCAGGCGATATGTCGAGACATCATAATACCTTTCCAAAATCTAGATGTATTGCACGACCTTCGAGATTCTGTGAGCCAGGTATCCTCCCTAGGACGATATTTTGCAGCCACTAATTTTTTAAAAGAGCCGTAAGGTCGTGAAACCAATTGCCACCACCATTTCGTCATTAGCAATAAATTGAAAGTTTTAAGATCCAATACTTCGAGCCCTCCAACCTTTTTAGGTCTACAAATTTGTCTTCATGAAATCCGGTGATATTTCTTGGAATGGGAAGTACCATTCCACAGAAAATTCTTATTGATGTTGTCTATTCTGTTTCTCACCTAGCATGGCAACAGGAAGAACATATAATACAAGGGTAATGTGGATAACACCGAATTAAGCAACACCACCCTCCCTCCCAAGGAGAGCAAATTACTTCTCCATCCTTCCAATCTCTTTTCAAAGACATCCAGTAGAGAGTTCCAATCTTGTTTAAAGAGTTTCCCTGGTTTAATAGGAATGCCTAAGTATTTAATCGGGAACCAGCCTCTTTACATCCGAAGATGTCTAATATAAGAGAATGAGAAAGGTTTTTAGGTCGCAGGTTAATGAAAGAAGTCTTAGAAAATTAATTCTTAAACCTGACCACGCTTGAAAGCACCATAGTAACCACTTGATATATATAGCCTTCCTCACGCTACCCTTTTCAAATATAACTGTGTCATCTACATATTGAAGATTAGTGATGGTGATTGAGGGGGCCCCTATGAGGCTGTGTATTAAGCCTGCCCTCTCCAACTTTCTACGCATTACGTTTAGACCATCAGCAACTAGAACAAAGAGTAATAGAGACAGAGAATCTCCCTGACGAATACTGCGTCTCAGTATTATCTCTTTGCCGACTTCTCCGTTAACTATGATATGTGTTTTGGCTGAAGAAAGCCACTTTTCAATGCAAGAAATCCATCTTTTCCCAAAGTTACGCAGGCGCAGGACCTCAAGTAGGCAATCCCAATGTACCATATCATATGCCTTCTCAAAATCCAATTTGAGTAGAACCCCCCCCCCCCCCCCCCCCGACTTGTTTTTCTTGCAATAGTGGATCATCTCATTTGCTGTCGCGACTCATTCCAAGATATTTCTACTCGCGATAAAGCCGGTCTGATAATCTCCTATCATCTCCTGGAGTTTTCGTGCGACACGGTTAGCTAACAACTTGGCAATGATCTTGATGGTGCTATTTAGTAAAGCAATTGGTTTATAATTCCTAATGCATTCCGCCTGTTCCTTCTTGGGGATCAGCGCGATCATCGAATAATTGATCCTATCAAGTCTAGCCTCACCCGTATAGAACTCATCGAGCATCCGCTTTAGATCATCTTTAATCTCCTGCCCAAATGTTCTAAAGAAGAAAAGTGGGAATCCATCCGGACCAGGCGCCTTGTCAGGACCCAGATCCCACACAGCCTTCTTAATTTCCTCTTCTCGGAAGAATTTTCGAGAAGAGGAAATTAAGAAGGCTGTGTGTGATCTGGATCCTGACAAGGCGCCTGGTCCGGATGGATTTCCACTTTTCTTCTTTAGGATTTTTTGGCAGAAGATTAAATACGATCTAAAGCGGATGCTCGAAGGAAAGAAAAAAGTTCTTTTGAACTTTATAAAGGTATACTTAGAAAGTGAGGGTATTTAGAAAATTGGTGGGTGCATTTAGAATTTCCCTTGAAATTTTTTAGGACCATCGCCTCTGTTAGTGGAAAATGTGAAAAATGTGATTTGTCAATAGTTTTAGGGGTTTTTTGATGGATTTAATAATTGAGGTAGGTTTCTTGGAGATAGTACATGGGGGCTTTATAGAATAGCATATAAAAGTATGCAAGAAGACATAGTTATTGAACAACACCAATTACAGAAGCTTAAAGGTGGCATACGATAAGATGGCATGATGATATATTCTGAAGTCTGAAGAAACACACGTGGCTGCAAAATTTTGATTACCAGAATAGTTTATCATCCGTGAATGCCGATTATGAAATATTAACTTGTCCCTTATCTGCAATGGCTAAATAGTGAGAATTTTGAGATGAACATGCAATGTTGCCTCTTGGTGGGAGAGCCATTCTTTTTTAAGCGTGCAACCTTGAAACCTAATCTTATTGGCTAAAGCAGGAGCCAGTGAAGGCAGTCACAATTTCCTTGAATTATAACATTGGGAGCTGAAGCACCTTGGTAGTCTTTATACAATTAAAACTGGCTGCAATCATGTATCAGGAGACTTGCATTAGTGCTTAATGAGGTAAAAGATGCCATAGGTTAAAATTGAAGTTATTGGTTGGTTCTATGGTTCATTAACAATTCATGTAATGTCTGTGGCCATACTGGTGGAGTGAAATGGATATTTTCAAATTCCCGGTTGCTTCTTTCTTTCTTATCTATCTATGGTTTAGTTGTGTTTATTACTTCCATATTCCTATAACTGATTGCATATTAATCTTAATTTGTCATATACATTGTGCTTGCTTATACACTACCATATGATACACCGTGAGTAGGATGTTTAATGTTGAGATGTGGTTTCAAACAGGTGCAGGAGTCCAGCCTGAGAACACAGCTCATTCAACTGAAACAGAGAGATAGGAAGATGCTAAGATGCTGTAGCCAACCATGATGTTGTTACACAACTCATATAACTGAAAGAGACTGATCTTAAGGTGCTAAATCAGATCTCCCCATCACCATTTCATGGCTAACATTTCGTGATTGTGCGAAGATAATACCTATTCAGCACAGTGACTGTAAATATAACTTACTGCAGCAGCACCTTCCATACCCCTATCTTCTTCTTGGTCCTTTTTCTTACAGAGGGCTGAGCCTACATTCTTTTCCCTTTGTACTTTTTGTATCGCTCACAAACAGGAAACGAAAGAGAGAAAAGAATAAAAAAGAAAAAGAAATGTAATTTTGAGAAATTAAAGTAAAATGTTCATGTAGCATCATAGAGAAAGATGCCACTACCAGTGAAAGCTACAGCTTGGTGTGAAGCTACAAGCACTGACAAACTAAAGGTGAAGCTACAAGCACTGACAAACTAAAGGTGAAGCCGTACAGTGACCTTGATTAACTCAAAAGTTCATGGCTAATTCTCATTTGGCTTTGTAGTCTGCTATTGATTGGCATCGAGAGAATAGTTGTACATTATCGATGCCATCCCAAATATAAACGACTCAATTAATTTTCCAAATGATATGGTTTTTTTAAGCAACAGTTCATATTTGATGAGAATTCTTTGTTTTTTTAAATAAAAATGGTGAGTTACTGCCCCCTCCCCCGAAACATTCCATTAAAATATTTTTAACAGAATTTAGAAACAAATTGGTAACAAAAAAAGAGTACATATACTCATCCATAAGCAAAAATAGGTTACAATACAGTCTAATACAAACTACATAGTTATAATAGATTAGTACATCTTGTGGATGCAACCATGAGTGCAGGCGGTAGGCCACCACTGTTCCTACTCATCATCCCGAATATCTCGAATCTCTGCTCCATCGCCTGGAGTTGCTGTCCCTTGTGGTAGTTTTGGATTCTCCGTGGCAGTTGGGGTGAATGACATGAGGACATTGAGGAGTCGTCCTTGAATCTTTAAAAACTGTTATTCACAATAACACATCGTTAGTAATACAGTAAATACAATAATCCATACTATAAGTCTTATCACTAAAAATTCTTTTATTCCTCTCCAACCATAAATTTCAGGATATAGCAGCTATGACCCTCCTAAGTATATCTGGATTACTTTCCCTGGATTGAAACCTCATTCATATCGATGACGAGCTCCCCCCCCCCAACTGAAAATTGTGCAGGTAAGCAACTTCCATCCAGATCGATTTGGAGAAAGGGCAGTCTATCAACATATGTGTCATTGTTTCAGTAGCAGATCCGCATAGCACATATCTATTGGGTCCCTGTCAGCCTCTACGCTGTAGATTATCCCAAATAAGGATTGCGTTCTTATCTAATAGTCAAAAAAAGATTTTTGTTTTGAGCAGGCATTTTACATTCCAAATGTGAACCGCATATTTGGATCTAATCCCCCATCATTGAGGAAGCCATACATCGATTTGACTGAGAAAATTCCGGAATTGTCCCATCTTCAAACCGAATAATCTTTACTGTCATCGATCTGGATGTGTTTGTAATATGTTACATATGTTATGCCAACCCATTCTCGCGCCATTCCCCAATCCCCATCTCCCTCTGCTTCAGAACTATGCGATTGTACCCTACTTTCTGAGGCAAGCATCATAAGCTAGAGGTAATGACATTTTAAGAGGTATGACATCACATTAGATATCCTCCCAAAATGCTATGTTGTCGCTCTTACCTATTTTATATGTTACCTGGTGTGATAAACTTACTGCAACCGTACAGTATCGGTTGTAGCGCTAATAGGTCGTTCCCATGAGAATTTAAGGTGTTTTGTATTCTTGCTAATCATTTTATTCTAACGGACTAACTAAGCGCTCTAAGTTGTTATTTTTGTAATTCTAATTAGTTTAGGATATGAAATCCACTAGTTCACAACCAAGTATTACTTTTATTATTTTCTTCCTATCATGACAATTGATCTTTTAGTTTTAATTTTTATTTAAAGTGTTTTAAGTATGAGCTATCAAGTGGTGTGCAAGTATAACTCATCAAATATACTACTTTGCATAAAAACAAACTAAATCATTAGAAAATTATATGATGAAGAAGAAAATCAACAACCCCAAATCTTAACTAAGTATAGGTTATCAAGAAATTTAACTCAAGTATAACCTATCAAAGTATTAATCTACGAATTGTTGTATTTTAATCTTTTCATGGAAAAATCATATCTTTATTATTCTATTTTAGAAAGAAAACAATAATAAGCAATTATATGGTTGATTCTTAGTTTCATCTACATCCTAGAGCTAAACTAATTTAGCTACTCATACTTCTAATTAACAAGATCCTATTTTTATTCATGAAAGTAAGAAACTCTAATCTAGAAAGCAAGATTAATCTAAGATAGAAAGCAATTAAAGATCTATACTAGAAAGCGAGTAAATCTATCTAAAAAGTAATGAAGAGCAATGGAATTACCTTTGGAGCTCGGTATGTCGGCCATCACCCCTTTGGCAAAACCCTAATATTTATTAATTAAAAAGAGTACAAAATTACATCATAAAAAGCTCTCCCAATTTACGAGGATTCGTGGGGTATTTATAACCCAAACACAATTCTACTCCTACTCAAACTCAGTACAAAATATATAATTCTAATCCAACACAAACTAATCTCAAAGTATACAATTTTAATCCAATCTATAGGTATTAGAAACTAATGGTTGAGATTAGATGGCATAAAATACTAATTTTCGGGTCAAAAACCCGAAATTAAGTTCAACACACCCGTAGCCTGCTAATCGGATTTTCCATTCTACAGTGCTTTAGTAAAATAACTATAACTTTTGTATACGAACTCAGATTGAGCTGTTCTTATGCTCGTTTCAAAGATAATTTCGAGATCTACAAATTTCTCCTACATAAAATTTTCCATTTTAAGCTTTATCTTGGCCGAATATGCTTTTGAAATTACTACTGCTGCACTTGAGTTATTGTCTTCACCAAAATTGACTTTCTTTGCTCATTTTCTTGACAAATTTACATTTTCTTTTTCTCTTTTTTGTGAATCATGTGTTACCTATAAAAACACACTAAATATATCCGAGTAGCAATTATTTATATACAAAAATAGATAAAATATGGAGGAAAAATGCAAAATATGATACTAATCATTACCCCCGGCCAAAACATCTCTTTTACACTCCTAATACCTCTCCAAAAGCATGAAGTATTGTGCATGTTTCTATCTTTGCCACTCCAAGCTCCTTTACGTGGCCCATTTTTTTCCCGCAATATTTTTTGCGTCAGTCCTCCAGGTTGGGATAATAATCTACACCACCATTTAGCGATAAGTGCCAGGTTGAAACTCTTCAAGTTCAAAATACCAAGCCTTCCATCCCTTTCCGCCTTACACACTTAATCCCAAGCCACTAAGTGGTATTTCCTGTCATATTCTACAGAGTCCCCCTAAACAAATCAACTCCGTAATTTGCCAATTTTTTGTTTAACCTACCGTGGGACGACAAAGTAGGACATGTAGTAAATCGGAATGGTAGAGAGTACTGCATTTAAAAAGATTAATTTTCCACCCAAGGATAAGACTTTCCTTTTTCATCAGTCCAGTCTCTTGTTGACTCTTTCAATGATTGGATCCCAATCTGATTTCCTAATCTTACCTGGTCTGATTGGAATTCCCAAATATAAAATTGGGAGTTTACTTTCCTTACATCTGAATATCCTCACGATCAAATTACTGGTGATATTCTCTCGACCAGTGAAAGTGAGGGAACTCTTGTGATAATTAATTTTCAGACCAGACTACACCTCAAAGTAATTTAATATTCATTTAATCACACATGCTTGTAAGATATTGCAGTGTTAAAAAAATTAGACTATCATATGCATATTATAAATTTGGGAATGTTACCGACCTAGCCACTGGTAGTCTCTCAATCTTGCATGCCGCCTTCATATGTACAAACAATAAATTAAGCCTTTCCACCACCAAGACAAAGAGTAAGGGTGATAATGGATCATCTTGTTTGAGGCCCCTTTTGCAGATAATTTCTTTTCCTGGATCTCCGTTGGCCAATATAGATATTTTTGCATATTGGAGCCAAATGAGGATCCAATTGATCCACTTGGGACCAAAGCCTCTGTTCATCATGATTTCTATTATACAATCCCACTCCACTTTGTCATAGGCTTTTTCAAAATCAAGCTTTAATAGGTACCCCTGTCTATTGGTTTTTCTACACTGGTGAAATACTTCTTGTGTAAGGGCCACACCGTCGAGAATGTTTTGACCCGTAATGAATCCCATCTGAGAATCCCCTATTCTCTCCTGGAGGAATGGTGTAAGACGAGATGCTAGGATCTTAGATAAGATTTTTAGCACGCTATTTAGTAATGCTATTGGGATGAGAATTCTTTTACAAGGCAAACATCCTACCTGAGCATATCTGTTTTGTAAAGCAAAATCTTTTGTGTTTGCAGAGTGGGGAATTAAGGTGCTATTGCTGGTTAAAAATATATTGTGAGTGGTAACTTGGTTTCTGAATTGCCACAGGACAGGCTATCAGTTATATTATGTTGGGAGGTGAAGGGTGTTTACTTGGCTCTGTTAGCATCTGAACTCTATTCTCACTCCTCACAAGGTTAATAATGGAGATGAACTTGTTTAATTTTATTTACAATGGCTCAAAAAGAATAATCTTATTTGAGCCAATGAGTCTAAACATATTTAGACACTTATTCATCTAATCACTTTTCCAATGTAAAACTAAATCTCAATATCTCTTTACTTTGTCTAATCTGTTTCTTATTAAATGAATACGGGAAATTCTATTTACGCATGGCAATTTACTCTTGATGCACATATTTGAAACTTGCAAATAATTACAAGTTTATCAATTTTTTTGACTAAGTTACCCTTTCAAATAAAAAAAATCTCAAAAACTTCTTAAAAATTTAAATATTGTCATCGTCTTTCTACTCTATTATCCTTCTAAAGCCAAAAAAAAAAATTGTGCTATTTAAATATTATAAAAAACACATCTCCCACAAACTCATCGATTTCCTGACTTTCAAAAATTTTTACATTTGCATTTCTCAAAAGTTAGGAAGAATTTTAAATTCTTCGAATTTAGTATGACAAATGAAATTAGGATTTAGAATTTGAGTTTTTTGAAGCAAATGGAAAAATCTAACGTGCAATTAGTGTTGGTGGACAATTCAGGCACAGATTAAAATTATTCTTAGTTTTTGATACGTTTTTATTTGCAATTGATTGTTACTATTTTTTTTTTTTGTTGGAATGACGATCGGAGTAAAAGGTTGGAGCTGAAGGCGGAGGGTGGCGCTGGAGACAGTGAGTAGCGACGGAGTTGGGGTGAAGATGGAGGCGGGCGAACAACAGAGCAGGGTTCGGAGGAAAGTTTGAAAATTTTAGGGCTCTGTAACGATAGACGAAAGTAGAAGAGAGAGAGATGGAGGGTTAAATTTGGAAAAAAATTGGATATAAATAGTAAATTGGTGATGTTTCAAAATGGAAAGTTGGTGTAAAAAGTAATCCGAACGTCAAAAGTAATTTGTCATGCGTAAATAGAATTTCTCAATAAATTCTAGACACTCCTAACACTACAAAATTGGACTTAGGAAATAAGTCCCTCTACTTGCTGCATCTTTTAACTGTCGATCAAGCAACTTCATGATTTTATTTCTGGCAAGGGCCTGACGTTATCTCTGTAATAATTCATTCACAGTAATAAATCTTGTGTCACGCTCATCAAAACGACTACTTCCTATTTTTAAAAGTGAAAAAAAAGTTTTAGAAGTGATAAGTTATACATCTCTTTAATATTATTAAAGGGGTCTGAGCGTAATTAACCAAAAAAAAAAAAGTATATTTCACCACACTGGCAATAACGTTACACACCTCAACTCCTTTGATCAGTTCTCAAATGTCTTAACCATTTACGGCAACACGATCCAAAGCCTTATCCCTACTTACAAAGCTAGAGCCTGGAGTTTTGGTCATTCCCTTTTCCTTCATCAACTCTCTGATCCTCTTGGCTTCAGTCCATCTCCCATCCGAGGCATACAAATTCGACATCAGCACGTAGTAATCCGGAGTCTCTGGCTCAAGCTCTACCATCCTCCTCACTGCCACTTCTCCGATGTCCAGCCTCGAATGGAGTCTGCACCCGTTCAGCAAAGCCCCCCACACACTAACCTCTCCCCGAATGGGCATTCCCTCTACAAACTCCAGAGCTTCGTCGAGCTTTCCAGCCCTCGCCAACATGTCCACCATGCAGACATAGTGCTTCCTGGACGGGACGATGTTGTGACTCCAAGTCATACTCTCAAAGTACTTCAGGCCCTCATCAACCATACCAGCATGGCTGCAGGCCGATAAGACAGTAGTAAACGTCACGTCATTGGGCTTCAGCTCCTCGCCCAACATTCTGCTGAACAGGTCAAGAGAACCATTAGGATCTCCTTGCATCCCATATCCGCCAATCATTGCAGACCAAGTCACAGTGTTCCTATTTCTTGAGTCATCAAACACTTTACGGGCAGAGACTGAGTCCCCGCATTTGTTATACAGGTTCAGAAGAGCTGTGCATACATAAACATTAGATAGAAAACAGCATTTCGCTGCATAACCATGCAAGCAACTACCGATGGATACATCTCCCAAACAAGCACATGCTGAGAGAGCACTGACCACAGTCACAGCGTCGGGCAGGCACCCGCCTGACCTTATTCGGTTAAAGAGCTCCAAAGATTCGTGCCCAAAGTGATTCTGAGAATAGCCTGAAATCATCGTGTTCCATGCGATGACATCTTTGTTCAGGATGCTCTCAAACACATGTTTAGCTTCCAGAATGGCAGAACACTTTGCATACATATCGACAAGGGAGTTCCTTACCTCTTCAACGCCTTGAAGGCCTAGTTTGAACACTAGCACGTGTATCGATCTACCTAAAACCAACACACCCAACTTGCCGGAAGCAGAGAGAGCACTGGATATGGTGACCGAGTTGGGGACTAAGCTGGCCCATTTCTTATCACAGAACAGCTTCAACGCCTTGCTAGGACATCCTCTTTGGGCATATCCAACAATCATGGCGGTCCACATAACAAGGTCGACATTGTCAAGCTCATCAAAGAATGACCGGGCATCTGTAACTTCCCCACACTTGACATACATATCCAACAGCGAAGTGGCCACAAAAGCATTCCTACACAAACCAGTTTTCAACACGAACCCATGAACCCACTTGCCCTGATGCAAAGCCTCCACCATCGAACACGACGTGAGCACACTCCCCATGGTATGCTCCTCAGGCCCAACACGAGTCAATCTCATCTGATTGAACACAACCAGTCCATGTTCTGGGTGGCCGTTCTGATTGCAACCCGTTATAACCGAAGTCCAAGAAACCACATTCTTATCCGAAACTCCCTCGAACAATCTCAAAGAAGACTCCAAGTCACCACATTTAGCATACATGTCGATGAAAACATTCATGAGAAAAATATCAGGGTTCCCGGCTTTAATCACATAACAATGTAGCTTCTTCCCCTCGTTGAGGTCGAGCGATCTGATACAAGCTTTGAGCACGTGAGAGAAGACCACATTGTCACACTCCAAATCGGATCCTCTCATGTGCCGGAAAAACCTGATGACGTCTACATAGCAATGGTTCGTGAGATAGCACTTTAGCATCGCTTTGCATGAGTAGAGGTCTGGGCTGGGAATTTCGTCGAACACCTTGCGTGCACGGGCAATGTTTCCTGCGGAACCGTACGTACTTAGCAGTTTGGTTTGGAAAGGGAGGCTTCGAGTGAGGCCGTGGACGACGAGGAGGCCATGGATTTTGTGTAGAGTGAGAGGAGTGGTGGTGGAGTCGAGCAAGTAGAGGAAGGGGTGTGTCGGTTTCTCGGCGGCGGAGTTGGGGATGAAATTGGAGGGGTGGAGGTGAGATGGGGCGATGGATATGTTTGTTTGGTGATAGAGTCTGGTGAGAGAGCGGGAGAGTTGAGTCTCTTTTAGAGGGAAGAATGATCTCATACTACTGCTAACTGGAATCGTAACAACCCCAATCTCTCCTCTAGAAGTTCTCTTGCGGCGGAGATCGAAGGAAGTGCAATACAAATCCCAATAACAATGAAGAAAAACATGTAAAATTAACTCATTTTGGTTAACTACACGTATCACGAATATTTGACAATAAACAAAGGAAATTTCCGTTACCATATCATACTACCTAGAGCGGAACTAATATTTATTCTGTATACAATCTCATTACAGTATTAAAGTGTTTATTTATGTATTAGGGGTATTTACTGGTTTGTCCCTCAAATCTTTATATATTATGATTTAGTCCCCCAAATCTTCATATTTAGGATTTAGCCTCCCAAATCTCCTAAGTTACTACAATTTAGTCTCCCTCCCCAAATTCCCAAATTTTTAACATAATATTACTATTTTACCCCTTATTCATTCTTTCTCTTCCTCCTCTCTTCTCCTTTTCTCTTCCTTCTCTCTTCCTCCTCTTTTCTTCATTGGGAGAAGAGAGGAGGAATAGTGAAGAAAATGAGATGTGAGGAGGAAGAGAAGAGGAGAAGAGAGGAGGAAGAAAAAAAATGAATAAGGAGGGGTAAAATGGTAATATCATGTTAAAATTTTGGAGATTTGGGAAGGGGGACTAAATTATAGTAACTTAGAAGATTTGGGGAACTAAATCCTAAATATGAAGATTTGGGGGACTAAATCTAAATACGAAGATTTGGGGGACTAAATCATAATATATAAAGATTTGAGGGACAAACCAGTAAATACCCCTATTTATTAATCTTGTCAAAACTGACTAGATGGATCTAATACGTATTTTTGGAGTATCCTGTTCTGAACATGGAATCACAACAATATAAGTTAGTATTCCACATATATTCTAGAGATGACTCATATAGATGATTTTCTGTGTTGTACTTAGTTATGTACAAGATATAAAAAAACTATTAATAGTAGTAACATTCCTATTCATGCTCAAGAAAATAACGTGTATGATATTCTTGTTCAAACCTATATAATAGTAGTATACACGAACTTAGAAAATATCATACTGGTTCAGTTATTGAGTATCCATATTATCAATTCTTTCAAGTTATTGTTATAGGCAACTTCGTATCAAGAGTGTGTATCATGTTGTCCAAGATTTCAAGGAATTAATTTGTTTGTGTCAACATATCAAGTGTAAACAGGCTAGCACATGAACGTGTACAGTCCTTTTTGAATTTCACTTAATACATAACCTTACTAAAAGCCATAAGCAAGAATCAACAAGTATGAATAATGGTTATACAACAAATGAACAGAACAAGTGTATACAAGTATATAAATACACGCTAATCGAGATTTAGTGAAAAGTATATAAAAAGAAAGCATGCAAGGAACAATAAGAATTAGCATGAAACACGGTCCAAAACTAACAAAAAACTAGAGATAAAGAATGGGCGGGTTCAAGAGCTAATTATCGACCCACCTTATTCAAAATAAAAATAAATTTTTATTTTTAATTTAAAATTTTAAATAAGGCAGACAAAAAATTAGTTCATGAACCCATCCATTCCCATTCGTACCAACAATCCACATATAAATGTTAGATTTCGAGAGTACCATTGGCACGTTATAAGTACTCATGGTGCGATAAATCAAATAATTATGCAAAAACATGCAAGTTTACGCTATAAGGTAAAATAGTACATTAACGATGCAAATGAAATCAAAACTGAGGGTCCAAAGTAAGCATAAACAATGTGCAAATAGTCAAGCAAGCATAATTTAGTCAGGTGCAAAGCAAGTCGACAAAAAACCAATACAGAGGTAATTAAAAGAGGAGCTAACTTGCTGATCGGGTCAATAACTGTTCGCCGCAAAAGTTCCTTTGCTTCCTTCCATTGAATTAACTTAAATTACAATAGAAGTGAATAAGATATAAAGAGAACAAACGAGAGGATTTTATACTTCAATCTCTCTCTTTTACAATATGTGTGTGGGATCAGTGGCGATGGGATCTGTCAAGCAGTTCCTTTGGACGATCGGTACGTCGAAATCTTCTCTCTTGAAGATATCGGCCGACTATAGACGGTCTTCTCTGATCTTTTTCGAACTCAAGGCTCTGTGCGTAACTTGAATTCTCTAAGATGCTGAAAAGAAGATGATCACAAAAAGCCTTTAAGGCTCTCTCGCGTACTTGAATTGCCAAGGGATCACAAAGAAGATTTCAGATGTCAAAAAGAAGACTCTTGCCGAAAAAGAGCTAAAACCAGCCGAAGAACCCCTAGGGTTTCACCGAGAAGGTATTTATATCCCCAGGATGATTTGAGAGTTTCTATCTGAATAGAATTTACTCTCATCAAGGATTCCAATCAAATATTTAATATTGATTTAAATCTCTTGATTTAGAATTCTGATTGGACTTGATTTGGTATTTGGATAAGCCCAAATCATAATCTCAATCAATTTGAGATTCTGGTTATCTGCTCACGCGGAGCTTTAATCGCATCAAAACGCGGCGCTAAATAACCAGTGCGTAGAGCTAACGCGGAGCTATTGAACATCTTCGCGTTTACTCAAACGTGAGGCTAAAAGTAGCCAGACGCGGAGCTATGGATTAGCTCCGCGTTCTATTGTGGAAAATCCTTTTAACTTAGAAATTTTCACTGCCAACAGAACCCCCTCCAAAGTTTTCAAAATGGCTTAGAATTTAGCAAATTTTGAAATACTTTGGATCTTCAAACTGAAACGCGGAGTTAGAATACCAAGTCTCCTTCGCGTTATGCTCGTTTACGTGGAGCTAATCAGCTTCACTTTATTTTCAGTGAAATGAGTAATTGCTTCATTAATTACTCCGAATTTCTGCGCCGAATACCAAGCGACGGAAATCTTGTTTAAATAGAGCTTCTCGGCTCATCTTCTTCTTCATTTCACCCGAAGAATTGCTGAGAGCTCAGAGCTCAGGCAACTCCGGCAATCGAGCGACTTATGTTGACGAATGATCTTCAACTGATCTTCGTTCAATTCTCCATACATTTTCATCATTAGGATGTCGCTCCAGAAGAATTTGGCTTTTCGCAAGTTGGCCGGCGTTAATGTCAGCGGCCGTGGAAGTAGACGCGCCGGCGAACCAGTCTATGCAGCGTTTTCCGAAGGTAAAAACCTTAACTCTTGGTCTTCTAAGAACCATTCTGAGATATTTTGGCTCGGTTTAATCCGGCCAATTGTTTACTTTACCGGCGAGATTGCCGTTCTCCGGCCGTAAGGCTTGAAGGAGAAGGAGAAGTCAGAGAAGAATTCTGATCTTTCTCTACGCGAAGTTATCGCGTCATCCTAGCGCTTGAAACGCGGGGCTATTAAAAAAAGAGGCAGAGAGAAACTCTGTCACGTGAAGTTATCGCGTCATCCTCTGCGTTTTAAAACGCGAGGCCATTTCATCTGGATGCGAAGTTAGCTTAGCTCCGTGTTCTTATACTTAGAAGATTTTCCAAAATTTTTTGTGGAACTCCTGATTCTTCTTTTGCAGTGAACCGGGTTCAATCTGATGACTTGGGATGTAGCTTCTCCCTGATATATCTTCAAAAGCAGGTTATACACCGATCTTCATCAACAAAAGTAACTCTAAGGAAGCCAGAAGCATATGCTTTACAACATAGTTGCAGGTTTCAAGCTCTGGCTCCTTTTAAAGGAGTTACAAGAACTCTGCGGCAGCCCATTAAGTTTTCTTGAGGATCATTTCTGTTAGATGACAATCTCTGTTGTTTTCCAAAGCGATGGAGATGATCATCTAAGGGCTTGCAGCGCTTCAAATTCAACTTATGTTTCATTTCAGATGACAGATCCTAGTTGACATTTGCAGAGGAGATCTCTTGTATGTGAACCATGGAATTGAACTTCAACACCCCGCGGAGGAATCTCACCGTTAGGTTATTGATGAGTCGATGAATATGTAGAAGTTTTTGGGAGAGCTATAACTCCTTCTTTGTAATCTCTTCTTTATAAATAAAGGCAAATTATTTTCCTCTCTATCTGTTGGCTTCAAGAATCTGAAGTGATCGAGTAAGGATCCTCTTTAACTTAGCCAAAAATTCAAGTTTTTCATGAGAACGCGAGGCTAGAATACCAAGTTATCCTCGCGTTTCGCGGAGTTGCGCAGAGTAGCGCGGAGTTAATATCTTAGCTTTTTCCGTCATCACGCGAGGCTAATAGCTCCGCGTTTTGGAGAGTAACTGGTCAGTTTTCTTCTCCGAAAATCGCACTGAATTCCAAGAGGCGGTTTCCCTCATTCAAATAAAATCTCTATTCCTTTTCTTCTCACTTCACTTGAGAATTTTCCAGAAATCCTAGAGACTCAAACGATCAGAGCTCAGGCGATCCTAGCGTTTTCCAAACGATTTTCTTCCCATTTCTCGTCGATTTTCCTCAAGTTTCAAGCAATGGCACCCAAATCTCGTGCTACTTCTCGTGCAGCTCCATCATCGGCGACTGGCGCAAGCAGTGGTGGAAGCGGTCATGGCAGCGACGCGCCAGTCCATGTTTCGCCTATTGGGGGTAAGAATCTTTCTATCGAGACTCTTTAGAACATTTCTAGAGTGATTTGATTTGATTTTAACTGATCGATCACTTCTTTCATCGGCGAGATCGCCGTATTTTGGCCGCAAGGCTTGGAGAAGAAGAAAAGCCTCTGGCTTTCTTCTCACGCGAAGCTATCGCGTCATCCTCGCGTTTTGAGGCGCGGGGCTATTTTAAGTAGCAGTCGCGTTGAAACGCGAGGCTATTTAATTTAGCAATCGTGATGAAACGCGAGGCTCTTTTGATTTCTGCGCGGTCTAATCTTTAGCTTCGTGCGGCGCTATTTTAGCTTCGCGCGTTCTAATTTTTAGCTTCGCGCTTCCATACTTAGAAAAATTTTCTGTCTCATAGAAACTTTTCTAACTCTGATTTTTTTCTTCTTGCAGTAGGGGTACTCGGCGGAAGCTCTTCCCTATAAGAACAACTTTGGCTTTGCTGGTGGTTCTGATCCATCAGCTTAATTTCGCTTCACCACGATCTTGGCTGCATATAACCCTAACTTGAGAGACTGTAGGGAGAAATTGATCAAATACCATCCTACTACTGCACGCGAGATCATCACTGACGTAGCTTTCGAGGATGTGAACAGAGAAGCACTAGAGAAGCCCGCATTTCTCTTTGGGGACCAGATGGGACAATCCGACGCGGTCCTATTTGAAGAGGACTGCATGTGGCTATATAACTCTGGCGAAGTTTTAATGTTTCTGCCTGGGATGGATCGTAACTATCCCCTGGTCTATCTTCAGAGGCTGGCGATGCCTCGGGAGTTAAAGTGGGGACTAACTCAAGAGCAAGATGGCGTCCCAACGGGCAAATTTGGTGCACAAGGGGTTTATCAAGATGGTCCCCCCAGATGCATTACTGGTTTGCTTCCAGGCCGTCTTGGCAAGGAGCTCCCAGTAGAAGAAGTTCCAATCCGCGCAAGAACTTTCTTAAGTGAGTTCCTGGCAAAGGATGGTCAGTACCCGGCCAGCGACTTTAGGATGCCTGGCTGGGTTTATTCTTCTGGTAACATATAGTGGGCCCGCCTTGTTCAGTACATGTTGGATTCTCATGAACCCATCTTGAAGGAGATTGGTCTGTATAAGGCCATTAGGAACGTCCAATTCGGGTTCCCTCAGAGTGCGTATCACTTTTTCTGCTTTCTGGAGATATATAACCCCGAGACCTGCACTCTTTTTACACCAGTGGGTGAACTAGGGTTTGCTCTCCACGAGATGTTTGAAGTCTCTGGACTCTCAATGGGCGAAGTCCCCTAAGAGGAGTACATCCCTACCACCGAGGAGTTGAACATACTATTGGCGATGGACGAGCGCATCTATGCCACATATTGGGAGATGATGTGCCACTACCGCATCTGTGCTGACTTAGCAGGTGTGCGTAATCAAGGTATCGGCCACAAGAAATGGGCTGATTACCTCTTCGCCAATTTGAATTCTAAGGATAGTTCAATGACTATCCATGGTCACCCTCCTGTGTACATCACAGAGATTGAGCACCGCATTGCCAAGACCCGGCTAACGCTTTATACTACTGAATCCATCGAAGGTGGATTTGGTCCTGGTATCTCATTCAAGAGTTACCATTATCAGGCACAGTCCCCAGTATCCAACAGAGGCCTTATTGCTGGATTCCTAATGCTGTGGCTGAAGAGATGTGTCGTGCCGTCATTGCCCAAAGAAGCAATTGCAATGACTGTGATATATCCAGCAGTTCTCCTTGCATACGGCCGACCTTTCGGACTTCTTCCCGCCATGGTGTGCAATCTACATCATGGATTGCGGACACTCTGCAATGACTTCACCCTGCCAATAAGGGCAAAGGAAAAGGGAAAGGCAAGTCGAAGGAAATCGCTCCAGTGAAGACTCCGAACCCTAGGGTGGAGCTTCCTTACACTTATCTGATGGCATGGCTCGTCTTACACTGCCCGTCTCTGATGAGTGCTGCTTCACGCCGCTCAGGTGACAAGTGTTATCTTGTGGAACTATATGACCGTTCCTCATAGCAACAATACTATATGTCCCAAATCCGTAAGACTCTCCGGCAACACCAGAACTATGAGATTTTCAGGTGCTTCCCTGACTTTTCTAGTGGAGGATACGGATTGAACTTGAAGGATACTGTTGGAGCAACCAATTTCACTGCCTTATCCTCAGGAGCTTTCTGGTGGCTTCTCAATATTCGGCCCGGGCATCTGGTATATCGTCAAGACAGTAAATGTCTTATCGAACCGTACATCCCGAGTCGTTTTGCTCGCCAATTTGGTTACTCCCAATTCTATGTGGGTAATCCAAGTAAGAATCTTGTCCATGAGGGGAACTTGTACGAGGGTGCCCGCAGCTGGTTTCATTTCGCAGCTGGCGGGACCGGAGCTGAATTTGCTCTTCCACAGAAGTTGCCAGAATTGGCCATGACTCTCAGCTTTTGCACATGGTATCGCGTCGCAAATGCTGATGTGCCTCATTTCTCCCTCAACCGGAGTTGTTGCAAGGAGATTGAGGCTTTCTACATTAGCCGACATGGTGCTTCGAGAGTAAGGATAAAAGAAATGGAGGAATTCCTTGGCGCCGCGGCTGAACCTTCAGACGTCAACGAGTCTGGCGATGATGATGATGATAATAATGATGATGACAACCCTGATGTTGGAGGTGCTCCCCAACCTATCGTTACTCAACCCTGGAGCCCGACTCTTAAACGCCGCGGTGCCCCAAAGAAAAGACCTGCCAAGAAGCAGAAGTTGGCTCCGGAAACTTTAATAGCCCCCCAAGAAGTGGCTATCAAGTTTGCTTCGGATCTGCTGGTTTCAACTCTACCTCCAGCGCCAGTAGGGGAGAGCGAACCTGTTGGAGCTCCAAATGTTCCCGAGGTTCCGGCTCCTCCGACCGTAGAGCCCGTTGTACATCCTGCGGCGCAACCACTGGGTAGCGAGACGGGTATGCTGTTGGAAACGACGGCAGCTCCCCCTTCAAGTCCGACAACTGACTTGTATCTCCAGGTATGGCTCTTAATATTTTGTCTTTTGTCTGTTATTTTTCTTTATAACACCATTTGCTTGTTTCCTGATGCAGGCGGTCAGTTCCTCTCGCCAATGCACTCAACTACCCAGGTGGAGTCCGATGACAAGGTGGACTATTCGGGTGCTACTGGCTCAGTGGGTGGTTTGGGTAGAGTTTGACGCTGATTATTTCACGCCGACCACATGTCCAGTTCTCTCATCAATTCCTCCCATTGATGAACTTGGGAGTGATGAAAGAACAGAAGTTATTATTATGGCCGCTGCAAAAGAGGTCACACCGTCTCCAAGTATGCCGTCTCTAACACTACCGGTCTGCTCCACTGAGACCTTTCCAGTGGTCCTTGGTGCACCTTCTGCTCCTCAGACAGCGATTTTAACATCATCTATCATTGTGGCTGCTGAGACACCTGCAACTCCTCCGGCTCCAAGTCTTCCAGCTGGGGATGAGGATAATTTGAAGTTCTCGTTCGAAGCTACTTCCGCAACTGGGGGAGCTTCTGGTGGAAACACTCCCTCCTCTTCTCCTGTCGGTGGTACTGCTTGAGTGATCCACACTAGCGTCGCTTCCCCTCAGGTTCCTAGCTCCGCCAGATTTGCGTTGGCCTTATTGACTCCGCATAATATGAACCTGGTACAGGGACAGGCTTCCTCTTCTTCAACTCCAGTGGGTACCGCTCTTCCACTAGCGACATCTTCTTTAGCGCTGCCCGTTTTGAATACAGGCGCCGTGAATCATTTTGAGGAGCTCTTCAACTATAGCGTTAATGACTTTATGCGGTTGCTCAGAAGATGTGTCGAGATGATCTCTGGCGGCATGGATTTCTTCAGTCTCGGTCGTCCAATGTTATCCAGCTATTTGGACAATATTGAAAGAATTGGGGGACAAGACCGAGCAGCTCCCTACCGGGCCCGCTTCAATGCCTTAGAAGAGCAGGTGAACACGCTAAACACAGTTCATCAAGCGGACGTGGAAGCGATCACCGCAATAGAGATGGCGCGGCTTCGGGTAGAATTGACAGCGCGTCGAGAAGAACTGATACGACAGGAAGAAGTATGGTCTCGGGAGTTGGGAGAGCTTCAAACTAGTCGGGAGTCCATTCTTAAGAGCTTGGAGACCGTGGACTCTGAAATTGGGGGAAATCAGGCCGAAATCCTTAGAGCCCAGGAGACCATTGCTAAAGCTCGGGCGGTCGTAATAGCCAACGAGCTTAAATTAGGGGAATTTGTTAAGAAGCGGAAAGCGATAATTCTTCAATGGAGGCAGGTCGAGCAGGAGGAGGCAATAAAAAACCGTGCTATAGAAGACTCTCGTCAACGTCTGTTTAGCAACTGGCCATAAATGACGATGTCTTACTTCAGCAGGCTCAACACTCCATAGAAGAAATCGCCGTCAGGTGATTGACGAGGCGATGAATAAGCTGAAGCACCTAGGAGATCCATAGTTTTCTTCTATTCTTTCATTCTTCATTCTCTTTGTAATAAGAACTTGTTATAAAAGAAAGAATTTTTTTTTTGTCATTCTTTTGATGAAATAAAGATAATCATTTGATTCTTTTATCTGTTGGCTACAGAATTTATTTGTACAACAAATAACTTGTCATCAAAATGATTTATTTTTTGGTATTGTTTAGGCACAATTTTCCGAATCATACTGTCAGAGGTAAGAGTTTAACATGACAGGGTTTATGGGATTTTTAGTAAACCCCCAGCTATCAACGGATTTGATTAGTCTTTACCAACTACCGTTTGAGTTGGGCTAGCCATATTATTCCCCTCAATATGGTGAGTTGTCGAGAATTTCGTTTGGGCTTAAATGCCAAACTTTTCCTCTTCTCTTTGCCTTATCGGCGTTGGGTAATTCATACTTTTTACCCCCAGCATGAAGGGGTTGGCGAGAAACTGGTTCTCTCCCCTTTGCCTAGTCGGCGCTGGATAATTCATACCTTTTAGGTCAGAGGCGCTTAATTGCGCATGCCTAAAAGAAAGATTGGAGGCTGTTCAAGGCTCTCTCGCGTAACTTGAACTGAGCACACCAAATTTAGGTCAGAGGCGCTAAACTGCGCATGCCTAAGAAAAGACTGGAGACGGTTCAAACTTGAGAACTGGACACCAGGTTTAGGTCAGAGGCGCCAAACTGCGCATGCCTAAGAAAAGACTGGAGGTGGTTCAAACTTGAGAACCAGACACACCAGGTTTAGGTCAGAGGCGCCAAACTGCGCATGCCTAAAAAAATACTGGAGGCGGTTCAAACTTGAGAACCAGACACACCAGGTTTAGGTCAGAGGCACCAAACTGCGCATACCCAAGAAAAGACTGGAGGCGTTCAAACTTGAGAACCAAACACGCCAGATTTAGGTCAGAGGCGCCAAACTGCGCATGCCTAAGAAAAGACTGGAGGGGTTTAAACTTGAGAACCAAACACACCAGGTTTAGGTCAGAAGCGCCAAACTGCACATGCCTAAGAAAAGACTGGAGGTGGTTCAAACTTGAGAACCAAACACACCAGGCTTAGGTCAGAGGCGTCAAACTGCGCATGCCTAAGAAAAGACTGGAGGTGGTTCAAACTTGAGAACCAAACACACCAGGTTTAGGTCAGAGGCGCCAAACTGCGCATGCCTAAAAAAAGACTGGAAGCGGTTCAAACTTGAGAACCAAACACACCAGGTTTAGGTCAGAGGCGCCAAACTGCGCATGCCTAAGAAGAAGGGAGACTCGTACCTCCAGGGATATTAAGAATAGTATTTCTTCAGAAATTTGCCATTGATCGGCATCATCATCCTGTCGCCATTTTGATTCATTAAGCGATAGGCTCCACTGAAGTATACTGTTTCCACAACAAACGGTCCTTCCCACTTGAGTTTAAATTTACCCTTAGTCTTGTGGGTTAGCACCATTGACCTTTTAACAGCCAAAACCAAGTCTCCTTGTTTGAAGGTCCTTGGCCTAACGTTCTTATTGAACGTTTGAGAAATTCGGGCTTGATACAACTCAATTTGTTGTTGAGTCCTGAGACGCTTTTCATTCAGCACCTCTAATTCTTTGAATCTTTGATGATGGCGTTCTTCTGTCGTCATCTTTGTGGCTAAAGCCACTCTTAATGAAGATATCTGGATTTCGAGAGGCAAGACGGCCTCGCTTCCATAGACCAAAGAAAATGGAATAGCTTTGGTAGGGGTGCGAACAGTGGTGCGATAAGCCCACAGGCATTCTCCTAGCTTCCCATCCCAATCTCGTTTATTGGAAGAGACAAACTTCCGAAGGAGTTTAATAATCGTCTTGTTGAAGGCTTCGGCCAACCCATTAGCTGCGGGGTTATATGGCGTTGAAACAATATCTTTGATTCTGAATTTATCACAGAATCTGGAGAATCCCTGACTGATGAATTGCGGACCATTATCATGAATAATCCGTCGGGGGACGCCAAAACGGTAAATGACATGATACTTGACGAACTTGATCACATCTGTCGTCTTCACCTCTTTCATGGGCACGGTTTTGGCCCATTTTGAAAAATAATCGGTTATTGCAAGAATAAACCGATATTCTCTGGATGACGGGGGAGTTATAGGCCCCTCAATATCCATCCCCCATGCTTCAAATGGCCAACTTGCAACGGTATTGTGCAAGTATTCTTGGGGTTGATGAATAAAATTGGCATGTATTTGGCATGCATGACACCGTTTAGCGTATGCCATTGCTTCCGGGATCATGTTTGTCCAGTAGTATCCTAGCCTTCTTATACGGTCTCCAAGTTTTGGACCGGGTTGATGAGCTTCACATACTCCATCATGTGTTTCTCTCAGCACTTCTTCTGCTTCCGCTTTTGATATGCAGCGTAGTAGCAGACCATCTCTTGACTTTCTATATAAAGTCCGAAACTTATAGTCATAATAAAATCTTTGGGCCTTCCTCTTTATCGAGGTGGCTTTCTTAGGATTTTCTGGTAATATCCCATGTAAAGCATAATCCACAAATGGAAATCGCCAATCACGGGGTTCCAAAGTTAAGCCTGCTTGGCATACTTCTTTATTTTGAAGAACAATATCTGGATGGAGGAGCTATCTGCTTCCAATGGTGATGCTTTTAGCCTCTCCTGGCGGGATCGCCAATGTTGCTGCTAATGCGGCAAGGGCATCTGCATATACATTCTCATTCCGAGATATATGAGAGATGTAAAATTGCTCAAAGTACCCTGCTAGTTCAATGGCTAGCTGGTGATAGGGGATGAGGGCTTCATGTCTGACTTCATACTCGCCCGTCATCTAATTGACGATGAGTTTAGAGTCTCCATATGCCTCTAGATAGTTCACCCCCAGTTGTAGAGCCATCTTCAGGCCGATAATGAGTGCGTTATATTCCGCCACATTATTCGTGCACGGTTCTGTCAATGAGTAACCGTTAGGCAATATATGTTTATGTGGGGAGATTAGCACAACCCCCACTCCGGCAGCAGATCGTCTGGCAGCAACATCAAAGAACATTTGCCGTGCTTGTTCCTTGCTAACTGTGTTGACCTCTGATGTCTGTTTGGTATTAGACCAAATTGGATGGTCTGCAAGAAAATCGGCAATTGCCTGTCCCTTCGTTGCTTTTTGAGGAACAAAGTGTATGTCATATGGCGACATCAATAATGCCCATTTCGCCAACCGGCCATTTAAGGATCCCGGTTTTGTCATCAGAATTTTCAGGGGATTAACCCGTGATATGATATGAATTGTTTGCCCAGAAAGATAGTGTCGCATTTTCTGAATAGCGAACACTAGGGCTAAACATTCATTTTCAATCGGGGTATACCGTTGTTCGGCCCCAATCATTATCCTGCTTAAATAATAGAGGGCATGTTCATGGACGTGCTCATTATATTGAGCAAGTAATGCTCCTAAAGCATTATCCATGACTCTTACATATATAAGGAAGGGCTGCCCAGGGACTGGTGCCATAAGAATGGGAGGTTTGGTGAGATATTCTTTAAGGTCATCAAAGGCCTGTTGACATGGCTCATCCCATACAAAAGAAACCCCATTCTTCATAAGTCGAGAGAACGGCTGGCAACGTCCGGATAAGTTGGAAATGAAGCGCCGAATATAAGCGAGCTTTTTTTGTAACCCCCTCAATTCTTTAAGATTGCGGGGAGGCGGCATCTCGCTAATTGCTTTTACCTTTTCAGGGTCGAGGAAAATTCCTTTTGAAGTTATTATGAACCCAAGGAATTTCCCACTCGACACCCCCATAAATGACTTAGTGGGATTCAACTTTAAATGATGTTTCCTCATAAGATCGAAGACCGTTCTTAAATCACGAAGATGGTCCTCTTTATTTTTACTTTTGACTGCCAAGTCATCCACGTAGCACTCTACTGTCTTGCACAGATGTTCTTTGAAGATGGTGCTCGTCGCACGTTGATAAGTGGCACCGGCATTCTTCAGCCCAAATGGCATCACCGTATAGCAGTATACCCCTAGCGGTGTTCTGAAAACTGTATGCTTTTCATCATCCGGGTGCATCTTAATTTGGTTATATCCTGAGAAGTCATCCATAAAAGGCATCCTCTTATAATCACAAGTATTGTCTATCATCACGTCGGTGATGGGAAGTGGAAACTCATCCTTAGGACATGCAGCGTTGAGATCCCGAAAGTCGATGCATATCCGGATTTTGCCGTTCTTTTTAAGAACTGGCACTATGTTGGCAATCCAATCAGGATGCTGTTCTTCACGGATGAATCCGGATTTTATAAGCATATTGACCTCAGCAACTATTGTCTCCATCAACTCCGGTCAAAAATGCCTCTGTTGTTGTTTAACAGGTTTGGCATCTTCTTTTATATTTAACCGGTGTGTGGAAATTTGAGGGTCAAGCCCAGGCATGTCTTCATAATTTCATGCGAACACGTCTATATACTCTTTAATAAGAGATATAAGTTCCTCCTTTTCTAATGGAGTTAGCGTGTCGCTTATGAAGATGGGTTTCGGATTTTCTTCCGTTCCCATGTTGACTTGTATCAATTTGTCTTCAGTGGGCGGATCACGCTGCTCAAAGCGGACGTCCCAGAGAGTGTCCATATGCTTAGCCCAGGAATCGTCTTGAACATCAATTGGTTCCTCGTCGCTTTCTAGGGCGGCTGAAACCATATTGGCTGTCAAGGACTGAAACCAAGCGCCGGTGCTTATATCTGAATCACGGTCGGGTGAAGATGTATCTTCCTTGGCCGAAGAACTCTCTTCATCCTTTAGTGGTGATGAGGGTGGAGTAGATACATAGCCCAACTCCCTGCGAGTCTTCTGATAATAATCAGGGCTCTTTCCTCTCGGTCTGAACGAGGGTATAAGGTTCCGTCGCCCTTTTCCAAAGTTCAATCCCGGTTTCTGGGTAAGATTATAACCCATCTTCTCCATCATCTGGCGGGATTTTTGTTCATACATGTAAAATTGGGGTGATGTCTGCTCATCACTTTCACTGCTTTGTTTTCGCCGAGGTGGCGTAATTATCCTGCCGAACATAATCGGCTTTTGGGATCCTCTTCGAGGAGGCACTTCGAAGTAGTGACATTTTTCCTCAGCTATTTTAGACCGGGAGAGGAGGGATGACCTAAGTGGCAAATGATATGCCGCCAGAACTTCAAGTTCGGATAGGCCATCCACTTCAGTGGAAGTACAAGAGGGTTCGGACTCAGTAGCTACAGCATGCTCGTAGACTAACTTTATGTCTTCATTAATAACCCATTCACTCTCTATTACATCCACTATATTATCAAGACTCAAACTAAAATCTATGTGGGGGTTGATTTCATAATCACCCCCATCATCTTCTCCAGGAAGCTCGTACTCAATATCGGCTTCATTGCCACTGTCATCGGGCTTTGGAGGTTTGCTAGGATCGTCATTGGAGACTTCATGGGTTGGTTTATAAAGTGCAGCATCCGTGAAGTAATTCTCCAACCCTTTGAATGGCTGCTTGTCGGCAATTAGTGTCCGGACTTCTCCTTCCTCATCGCAATATTTCATACATTGGTGGAGAGTCGACGGGACTATCATGTGAGCGTGGATCCAAGGCCGCCCCAACAAAATGTTGTATGAGGTATCTGCATCAATGACGTAGCATGTAGCCTCCGTCCTCAGATCCCCGATTTGACATCGGAGTCGGATTTTTCCGAGGGGACGGCTATTATTGGCATTAAACTCGTATATCATTGTATTGGTTGGTGTCAGACGATGGAGGGAAATTCCTAATAGCTGCATCAACCTTCTGGATACGACACTTAGTGCAGAACCCTGATCAATCTGAATTCGGTCCACCTTTGTGGATCCGACATATCCGGTGAAATATAAAGGCATGTTATGCTTTATATTCCTCACCTGCATGTATTCTGTAGAGAAGATGATTTGTGGGACATGCCTCCTCACTAGGTGACAGCGGGGCAAGAGTCCTGTTCTTCTTCATTGGCCAGCTCGATAATCTGAGCTAAGAATGACTCAGAGTCTGCCAAGGCCTCTCTTAACGCTTCACGTGTTGATTTTGACAACCTTAACAATTCGTAAAGCGTTACTCGTGCTGGGATATTCGCCAACTGAGCAATTATGTCAAATTTGAAGGTAGGCTCCTTGTCTCCTTCATCTCTAATAGGATTCTTCTAGAAACGAAGTCCTTTCTGCTTCGTGGGCTTTGCGAGTTCCGCATAGATGTCTTTCGGATCTACTCTAGTGTAGTCCTTAAGATATGTCTTCCCGGATCGAGTACCGGAAGGGCCTGCCCCATCTTGATGAGTGGCCATAGTTTCGGGTTCTTCTTCAGAATCTGTGAAGGCTCCCGAAGCTATATATTCTTCCTTTATATCTGCAGAAATGGCATTAACAGTCCGCTTCTCCCCTTGACCTCTTGCAGTAGTCCACTGCTCATCCTCTAGCAAATCGGGATGACCCACATGACTTCCCCCTTTTGGGTCGTCACAGGGACAAGTCTTTCTTGGACTTTGTTATGAGGATCAAGATTCTTCGTGACCATCTTACCCTTTGGGATTGGGGTCACTTCTGCGGGGAACTCGTGGGTTCCAACCACTATGGTTGTCATATTGGCAGTGACCTTCTTCTGTTCTTCCTTAAGCGTCAGAACTCCAGCTTCTATTAGTACTTGGATTCTGTTCTTAAGGGGAAAACAATCCCTAGTAGGGTGCCCAACATTCCAGTGATAGAGACAGTAGTTAGGATCTTTAGTCTTACCAGCGTCTTCTGGTTTCTTATTCTCCGGAAGTTTTAGCATTCCCTTCTTCTGGAGCAAGTGAAAGAGGATAGGCGTATGTTCCGCCTTGAAAGTATAATTTATCTCCTGCTGCGGTCTATTTTGCCTTGAGCCCTGCTGACTTTGGGGCTTCGGCTTCGGTGGAGGGTTTGATTTCTGAGGAGCAGCTTCTGATGCCATCACTGCTTTTTCTTTATTCTTATTGCTGCTATTTTGGATATATGACTTACTACCCCCAGTACTTCTTGATCCACGAGATTCTTCAACTCGACGAATCAAGTCCTCAGCTTGCTCTCCTTGTTTGAGCAAATCCCTCCATGTCTTAGACTCTACGGCCCCCATTTTTAGGAGCACATTGGTCTTAAGATTGTGTCGACAAGTTTCGACAAGAGTTTTCTGGACCATTCAGTGTTTGCAATGAACAGACTTCTCCCGGAACCTTTCTATAAATTCTTTTACCGTTTCTTGTTCCCCTTGTCTAGTTGCAAGGAGGGAATGAACCGTAATCTCGGTATCATCTTCGAAGAAACGTGAGAGAAATAATTTCTCTACATCTAACCAGGTATTAATAGTACCTGGGGACAGCTGCATGAACCAAGTAAAGGCAGGCCCTCACAAAGTACTTGCGAATACTTTGGTCATGATGGGGTCATTACCCATCAAATGTCCTGCTTGGGACAAGAAGTAATAGATGTGCTGACTGGGCGATCCCTTCCCGTCATATGGCTCTAATTTGAGCGGCTTATACTTCTATGGGTATGGTATCGTATCCTATTCAGGAGGATACGGTCTTGAAACCCCTGCCTCTTTCAACTCCTTTTTACGCATCAAAACTTCGAGTTGATTCTGTAATTTTTCAATCTTTTCTCCATGCAGATCATGGAAAGAAAATCTATCCTCGTCCTCGTGCATCGAGTGGGCTTTCTCCTCCTGTTCTTCTTCATTTGGAGTTTCTTTACCCTTTTTGGCATTATCCTCAACAAATCTTGATAGCATGACTTTAAGGTCTTCAATCGTCTTTAGTTGCTCGCGAATTAATTTTTCTTAAGCTTCAAATCTCTGATTGATATCGTCAGACTTATCCGCCATGTGCGATGCTGACTTCTGTAGTCGAGACGACGCGGAGGAACGAGGCAAGGCTATGGCTGAATTATCACTGTCCTCATCGTAAGAACCCTTTGCAAGCCTCTTATAATTTCGAGGTGGGACGGCTCCTGATTTTAGTCGAGTAACACGATGAGGTTCTTCATCGCTCGATTCTGAATCATCATTCGTCTCTACAATTTTCTTCCCTTTCCCCACCATATTGGAGGTTACAGCTCTCCAGTGTTTTAGGGAAGCAGTCTTTGGTTTCTTTGTAGGGTTCTTGTCCGACTCGGTTAATCGATCAAACACAGATACCCTGCTCTTGCTGCAGCCACAGTTGTCCATTATAGCGGACATCGCAGTCATAAGCTGCTGACAGTGACAAACAGGTTCAGCTTGAAGTTGATCTATGCCTCTCTTTTTGGATAGATACTCCCTGAGATCAGCGCCTTTAACCATGGAATCATGAAGTCCATCCGACTTTTGAGAGGGTCTAGGAACCCACTGGAGCTTCTTTGACTGATCAACCCTGATTCTGTAGTCGGATTGATCCTCGCAGGGCTTAGAAGTAGCCTCGCGTTTTGTATTGCGGGCCTGAAGAACAGCTCCGCATTTAGTATCGCGAGCCTGAAGAGTAGCTCCGCGTTTATCCACGCCGGCCTCGCGTTTTACGCTGGCTTGGCGCGTTTTCAGAAGTTTCTCTTCTGTAGTCTTAGCCTCGCGTGGAATAAAATTCCTATACGCTGGCTCACCCTTGTGGTTTTCACAAGTTATAACTTCGCGTCTCGCCCGATTTCTACGACTGACACAATTTGCCAATCATCTTCGCGTTCCTCGCGAGTATTAGATATCTTGCGTTTCTCGCAAGCATTACTGGCCTCGCGTTTCTCGCTTGGCTCAATATCAGTCTCGCGTAGAAAATCACACACTGGCTTTACAGAATTTTTATACTCGCGTCTCTCGCGAGTGTCATAAGTCTTGCGTTTCTCGCAAGTAGCCTCGCGTTTCTCGCTTAGCTTAGTATCAGTCTCGCGTGGAGAATCACACGCTGGCTTTACAGAATTTTTATACTCGCTTCTCTCGCGAGTGTCATAAGTCTTGCGTTTCTCGCAAGTAGCCTCGCGTTTCTCGCTTAGCTTAGTATCAGCCTCGCGTGGAGAATCACACGCTGGCTTTACAAAATTTTTATACTCGCGTCTCTCGCGAGTGTCATAAGTCTTTTCGTTGGCTTCGCGTCTCTCGCTAAGCTCAGCGGTAGCCTCGCGTGGAATATCACACGCTGGCTTTATAGAATTTTTATACTCGTGTCTCTCGCGAGTGTCAGATATTTTGCGACTAGCGCAAATTTCGTTGGCTTCGCGTCTCTCGCTAAGCTCAGCGGTAGCCTCGCGCGGAATATCACACGCTGGCCTTATGAAATTTTTATACTCGTGTCTCTCGCGAGTGTCAGATATTTTGCGACTAGCACAAATTTCGCTGGTTTCGCGTCTCTCGCTAAGCTCAGCGGTAGCCTCGGGCGGAATATCACACGCTGGCCGTATGAAATTTTTATACTCGCGTCTCTCGCGAGTGTCATAAGTCTTTTCGCTGGCTTCGCGTCTCTCGCTAAGCTCAGCTGTAGCCTCGCGCGGAATATCACGCGCCGACTTTTCCTTGCTTTTAAGGCAAGTTGTAACTTCGCGTTTAACGCGGTAGAGATTGGTCTCGCGGGTAGCGCGAGCCAGTTTGCGAGGGACCATAGCCTCGCATCCTCTGGTATTAGCTCCGCGTCCAAGGCGGGTTTTGAGGGCTCTACGCCTCGCTCTCCGGTTCTTGTTTCGGAGCTGGGTCCTGGTCAATCCAGTCCCCAGGTCTTCTTCGGCAGTCGGAAGCTCATCCTTGGCTAGGATTTCTTGTGTGAACTCCGGCCCTATAGCCGCAGTCTCCAAGGATCCCCGTCTCTCGGTGGATACCTTTCTACCCGTCACTCGGGCATTGGAGTACATGCGACGATAGTGCCGTGTCTCATCTAAGTCACCTGATCCGGAGGAGAGGAACTCCTCGTACTTCTGCTGGTCGATTTCAACGACCAGCGTGTCTATTTCGGATCCAATCATATCAACGTCCGATTGCGCCATAATCTCTTCATCAGTGAAAGAGATGGCTCCCACTGTGGTCGCCAGTTTGTTCGCCCCAAAAGTTCCTTTGCTTCCTTCTATTGAATTAACTTAAATTACAATAGAAGTGAACAAGATATAAAGAGAATAAACGAGAGGATTTTATACTTCAATCTCTCTCTTTTACAATATGTGTGTGGGATCAGTGGCGATGGGATCTGTCAAGCAGTTCCTTTGGACGATCGGTACGTCGAAATCTTCTCTCTTGAAGATATCGGCCGACTATAGACGGTTTTCTCTGATCTTTTCCAAACTCAAGACTCTGTGCGTAACTTGAATTCTCTAAGATGCTGAAAAGAAGATGATCACTAAAAGGCTTCGAGGCTCTCTCGCGTACTTGAATTGCCAAAGGATCACAAAGAAGATTTCAGATGTCAAAAAGAAGACTCTTGCCGAAAAAGAGCTAAAACCAGCCGAAGAACCCCTAGGGTTTCACCGAGAAGGTATTTATATCCCCAGGATGATTTGAGAGTTTCTATCTGAATAGAATTTACTCTCATCAAGGATTCCAATCAAATATTTAATATTGATTTAAATATCTTGATTTAGAATTCTGATTGGACTTGATTTGGTATTTGGATAAGTCCAAATCATAATCTCAATCAATTTGAGATTCTGGTTATCTGCTCACGCGGAGCTTTAATCGCATCAAAATGCGGCGCTAAATAACCAGTGCGTGGAGCTAACGCGGAGCTATTGAACAACTCCGCGTTTACTCAAACGCGAGGCTAAAAGTAGCCAGACGCGGAGCTATGGATTAGCTCCGCGTTCTGTTGTGGAAAATCCTTTTAACTTAGAAATTTCCACTGCCAACAATAACAAGACCTATGGTTCAGCTACGGGATCAAATATAGTTGGGAGACGCGAAATGGCGAGTGAAAATGAGTTCCCATAATAAGATGGGAGAACATCAAATAAAGGATCCTATTCAACACGGACTAGAATCAGAAAATTTCATCATGACAAAAGTTGTAGATTTAGAAGTTAGTTTTCTTGCAAATATGATTTACTTCAATCCAATCTCAGATGTGAAAGATATGTAGTTTTACTAAGAGTTGCTGAATTAGACAGTCACTGACGATAACAATGGTATAAGAACAAAAATTATAAGGCCAAGTTTGAAGTGGATGCAGCATGAACTAGAAAATTCCATTTAAAAAGTTATAAGATCTAGATTTCCAACGAATTAAGAATTGCATCGATCTGAGTTCAGTGAGAGAGATACGATGGTTATTTAGAGTGTGACAGAACAGTATAGAACATAAAAAATTCCATTGAGCTAAAAAATAAATTCATTTAGAGATCCAAAACTTATATTCTAAGTTTGAAATTTGGTGCGAAAACCCAACACATCAGTGTAACATGCACTGATAAAAGTTTGAGATGAAAATACCTACTTTGCTATTTTTTCATATTAAAATCCTAAATAAAATATAGCATGTTCTAGATTTAAACGAGTTAACTAAATCTAGACAATCAAACACAACAAAATGGGATTTTAAACTCTAATATATCATCATTAAATTATTAATTATTCATTAAGTTTAGGTGTAAGATTACATGCCTTAAAACACTTAAGAAAGTAATGAAGTGGATATTGATGTTGATTGATGATGGTATGAAGTGGATATTGATATTGATTGATGATGGTTGACAATAAAAATGAAGTAGATATTGATTGATGATGGTTGATAATGAAACTTGAAGCATTTCTTCTTTCTTCTTCAATAATCGAATTAAAAATAAAAAGAAAAGAAAATGAGAATGAAGAAGAAGAGGGAATGGAAGAAAATGGAGGGATGAATCAATATGGAGAGGCTCAAGTGAGAATGGAGAACAAGGGCACCAAAAGGAATGGAAGGGAGTGTGAAGGTATGATTTAAGATAAAATTAGATATTTTTATCAAATCAAATATCTAATCCAATCTCATCCACAATCCACAAATCAAGGTCAATTAGATAGGAATGGGAAATATGCAAACTAATAGTATTTAATGGATTGAAATTTGAGTTGTCTAAAAAAATCAAAAGAATGATATATGCATACATGCATACAGTTTCTTAGGTCACATGATGACCAGTAACAAGATATAATCAAATTTACTCAGTACCAAATGGATCTCGATCTTCAACAGTCACTTCAAATTGATAAAGCCGATACGTAAAAAAAAAGTTGTGAGCTTATTTCATTTGATAATAACAGCATTGGAGTAATTCTTTAAGAAAATGAAGATTTGGGGACAAATATGAGAACACGAAAATTTGGGGTAGATATATAAACGTAGAAAACTCTAAACGAGCACACCACTTGATTTAGTGAGTATCATTTGCTTAGTAAGCACAATCTCTTTTTTAAAAAGATGATTTGTCTTAGTGAGCACCACCCCTTTGTAAAATGAGAGGTTTTTTTTTTTTTTAGTGAGCACTCATTTTCTTCCGATTTTAACCCTCTCAAATCCACGTTTTCCATTTCCCCTCACTTGCATCCTCTCAAACATATCTCTCTCCTCTCCTCGCTCTCTGCTCTCCCCTCTTTTATTCGGTCCAGTGGTCACCTCTCCCCCCTACTTACCCACCTGGTAGATTAGCCATACTCCACATGTTAGCCCGTCACACTAAATCGACAGCCCACACATTGCCAACTTCATGCCTCCTTCACTAAGTGTAGCATCCACTCCTCCCTTATTACCGTCCCTAACAGTCTTATCGCAATGTATGCTAAATGAAAGGATCTCACCAGCGTACTCAATGTGTTTGACAAAAAACCCAAACGAGACTAGGTATTCTGAACTTCATCATTGCGACATTCTAAGTGTTTGATAAAATATCTGAACGAGACCATGATGAAAGATAATTTTGTCAAATAAAAGTGATACACTACAAATATTTTATGAGTTAGTGTGTATGGTTCTCACGAAGTCATGTTTTGTGCTCATTTAGAATTTTCGGTAAACACCTTTACAAAAATACGTTAGGGCTGAACCTAGGGGGGAGTTTCTAAAGGGGCACAACATTTTTCCTAGTGAGCCCACTTTAAAATTTTCCTTTTATAACAACTTTGACGCTCAAAATTTTGGACAATTTTGTCATCTCTTTCAACCTCAGGTCCGCTCTCGTTCTCCCACGCGACTGGTGAGGTTTTTTTTTGTTTTTTTAAAGTATAAAATATAGTCCATTTGACTTGATCTTCTCTTCTAATAGATCATCTGCTGTTTTAAAGTTGAATCATTACTTCATTTTTTTATATTATTTCATTAGAAGTCCTACAAAAAAGGAAATTTTGGACAGTGGATAGCTATCTGGACTAGCAGTCCAGATGACAAGCTACATATCCAAACTGCCAGTTCGGATGACTCGACTAATCTATCCAGACTAGAAGTCCGGACAATGGAGCATTGTCCGGACTTCCAATCCAGATAAGATTTTATTTGTTTGGGCTGCATTGTCCGGACTTCCAGTTCGGATAAGATTTTATTTGTTTGGACTGGAAGTCCAGACAGCAGTCCACTATCCGGACTTCCAGTCCGGACAATTGCTATTTTATCCGGGGTGTATACCCCGAACAATAGATTAAAAACTCTGGATTATATTGGTTACCATTATTAAGTTAAACTAAAACATAATAAGTTACTTAACATATAATAACTGCAATTCTTACTGAAATAACTTCAAGTCAATCTATATATCTTCAAATCATAGTAATATCCATAAAAAAATAAATACAAAATAAGTTCATTACAAATTTTACGATGATTACAAAAGAAGTTCATTTTCGTATATTATTTTCTAAGAAATCATACAAAAAAGGAATTTTTGAGTTGTGTAAAATGGAGAATACAAACCACGAAACATCATAAAAACCATAAAAAATTATAAAAAAGCAAATACAAAAGACATTCATCACAAGGTTTACGATGGTTATACAACATGAAATATTTGCACTCTATTGCCCCTAAACTTTATACATGATTTATTGTCTCCGTGTCTTTTTACGGGGTGACACCTGGTTTGAGTCGTTCGACAGTATCGGGTGCTTCTAGCGTGATTTGTTTCTCAGGTTGCACTCAAACCATAATGACAAACACCATTAGAATACCATTATAACCCAACTCTAAAAGAAAATGATCCAATGTCTACAAGTCTCTGAATATTTGGACGCTACAATGGAATACTGATATATCGATGTGTCTTTGTGAACCTGACAGATGCTCAGCAATAGGGGACGTCACTAATATCGATGACTTAATTCCTGCACGTGGATAATCATAAATATTTAGCACAAAGCTACAAAAATATAAAAAAGAAAAATACTAAAATCCCAATTTTTGTATTTGTGTGGAGTTAAGTAATAGTTTTCTTTTATAGCTTTTGTTTTTCTTATATTGATTAGTCCGCTCTTAGTAACATACATAACTACTTTATATTTAAGTTAGCTATTTCATTAATCGTCTTTCAATGAAATACAGGAGAATATATCCATCATTTATGCTAACAAAAACCTATTATCACCTTCTTTAGTTTGTTAGTTCATCCATTCACCCCTATATTATAATTTTAAACGTCATGCACAAAAAAAGGAAGGGTGAAAATCGGTCGAAAAAATCTTAATTTCTCACCTAAATTAAGAAAAATTGAACAAAAAATGTAACTTTTTGCAAAGAGAAATTGATCCAATCAAGAGGCTTGTCCCTGACAATAACGAACATCGGTCGATGCCTAAGCCTAACGACGCTCTCGATTAGGGTTCAGATACGATCGACCACCTTCTTCAATATCGTTTCTTACTCGCTCGCCCATTCACAAATTTTTGAAGTTCTTCCCGATGGGATTTTTAGGATTTTAGTTTCAACGGTGGCAACTGCGAGCGACCGGGGTGGGGTTCAGTGATTTTTACTCTGGCCGGCCCTAGAGAGGATGAGAGGAGAATTTAGCATAGAAGGAGTTGAGTTTAGCGGGGAAGTGAGGGAGAGAACGAAGGAAACTGAGGGAGAGAAATAAAGGGAGGATAATTTTAATATTTTTTTGTGTGCTTACTAGGAAAAATCCTCTCTTTTTAAATTGAGAGGATGGGCTCAATAGGAAGGCTCACGAGGAAAAATGGTGTGCCCCTCTAGAATTCCGGGAGTTTCCAAAGGAGCACACCATATTTCCTAGTGAGCCCAGATTTCCTAATGAGCTCACCCACTCTTTACAAAAGGGAGAGTTTTTCTAGTGAGCATACTAAATATACCAAATTACCATCATCTCCATTTTTTATCTTTCTTCTCCCTCTTCTCTCCCATTTTTCTCTCCCTCACCCTCACGAGCCTAACCCAAACCCAAAAACCCTAAATCAACTCATCCCTCACTCTCCCACTTCCCTTAATCCTTCATCTTCTCCTTCTCTACCTTCTCCTCCTTCTAAATCTTCCTCTCTCTCGTTGCTAAAACCGTCGCCGCCGATCTCCCGCCGTCGCCGCCGCCGTCGTCCCACCGCCGCTTTTTGGGTCGAGCTGGGTGAGATCTCCTAATATAGTAATTTTTTTAATTTTGGTCTTTTTTTTATCAAACAATTGGAAATATTTGGATTTGGTAATCTTTTTGGGTTGGAGAGGTGGAAGAGGGGAGGAGGCAGCAAATTTGGTGGTAACAATTTTTTTTTTAATTTTTTTTATATTTTGATTATAATTAATAAGAAAATAAAATATTGTAATGCTAGTTGTAAAATATGCGAAATTTAATTAATTTTCCAATCGTGGACGGTAATGGTAAATTTTATTAGTTAGTGTCCATATCTATGATAGAGATTTATCTTAGTGTCGTGTTTGTGGTTCATGCCTAATGTTGAGATTCTGAACTTGAATGGAGTTTTAGCATGCTAGTTGATATGAATTTTAGTGTCTATTCCTTCTATTGAGATTCAGCTTAGTGTTTATTAAACTACCCTTACTTGTTACTGCAATTTGTATCATGGATGAGTTTTTGGCATGACAATTAAGATTTATTTCACTGTCCATGTCTATTATTGAGTTTTTTTCCTCATTTTTAAGGTCACTGTCCTTAATTGTTATTGAGTTTCATATCGTGAATGATTATTTTGCATGTTAATGAGAATGATTTTAATATCCTAACCATTGTGTAGTTAACATTTCAGTGTCTTGATTGTTATAATATTATTTTAACTGTCATGCTTCGATTAGTGAGACGCTAATTTCACTGTCGTATTTATATATGTATACTGTCAATTTGCAATCCAGTTTGTCTAGTGCGATTATTGTATTAGTGGCTTAATTGTGTAGTATAATGTGTGTACTGATATGAATTTTATTTTGTATTGACAGAATAAATGTCGGAGTGGTTGAAATAATTTTACACTATCAACCACCGCGCAAACTTTGTGCCACTATATCCCTAGAGTTCAGAGAAGAGTAGTTATGCATAGACTAAGTGTCTATCCTACCATATTTCATGCACCCAGAAGCATGCCAACTAATCCCAGTATAGCCAGAAGTATATCAATGTAACTATCAAGTTCGCATGCACGTGGGAGAGCTTAGAGCATAACTTCAGAACATAGAGGGAGGCATGATCTATCTCTAGCAACCTAGCAATCTCAAACGACCCATCTCCCTCAAACTGACGGACCGTGGTGTTCTAACACTTCTATTGTGGACGGCAGAGGAATTTGACACTTTAATTTTATTTAATGATGATTTGTACTTAAACTTATTTGATGATGGTGTACTTAAACTTGCTGTTATGGGTTGTCTATTTGTGATGAAAACCATTACTTGATCAGAGCATGGGGAATTTAACCATTGATTATCCATGATGCAGTTCATGACATATCAATTTGTAATGAACACAATTTCATATATTGATTTGGAGATGATAATTGATATGGAGATGCAAATTGATCTTTTGTCCAGATATTTATATGAATGAATCGACTGTCAATGTTATTTCACTATTTGTGTTTGTATATCATTAATATTGATGCACAGATGATACCCATATTTTCAAAATGTTTATATGGAATTAAAATTGAATCAGATTAATTTTATTTGTTTTACTTCTATTTGAAAATTAAAGTGAGTAAATTAAATTAATGTGCATGTGTAATTGAAAATAAGTAAATTAAATTCTTAATACATTTTAATTGTGAAAGGTTTATAATAAAAAGAGACATTTATATGATGAGTCTGTGTTTTTTCTAATTTTTGTGTTTTATGTTGTTCGAGTACTATATTTGCATAATATGTATATAATAATTTCTCTAGTTTTAGACTAATATGAATTTTTAATTTATCTTTGAATTGGAATGAAATAGTGGCCAAGGAAAAAAAATTGTTTGAGTTAGGAATTTAATTAGATTCGTAATAGTTGCACAAGAAAATGTATTTATTTGGAAAAATACAATAAAAAATTTTAATTAGATTTGTAATAGTTGCACAAGAAAATGTATTTATTTGGAAAAATAAAATAAAATAAAATAAAAATAGATTTGCTGTTGCCGGGGATCAAACCCAAGACGCTTGCACGTGCGGTGGAATACTCACAACTATACTACAACAATTTTATAAATAATTAGACGAAAAAAACTTATTTATAACTGTCCGGACTGAAAGTCCGGACAGAAAGTTTCTGTCCGGACTTCCAATCCGAATGAAAATATTTAGTCCGGACTGGAAGTCCGGACGAAGTTTTTTCGTCCGGACTTGAGGTCCGGACAGAATCCCACTGTCCGGACTTCCAGTCCGGACGGATATAGGACTGTCCGTACCGTTAGTCTGGACAGTCAGGATTTTGAGTTTTTTAGGATTCATAATTTTTATCAATTCGCATTATTTCTAGAGTTTTTGAGTAAGCAAAGTCCTAATAAAATCAATTTTTAAATTTAATTTGTGAGATAATTTAATATATGAGAAGATTTGATGGAATATTTGTAGGTTTTGTTTTTTTTTTTTTTTCCTTTGGGTTAAATGTTCTGTCATTTGAGAAAGAAAGAGAGAAGAGAGTGAAGGAAGAGATATTTTAGTCCAAAAAAATCGATGACAAACTTGTAATTTGATGAAGTTTTTAAGTGGGCTCACTGGGCAAAATGGTGTGCCCCTCCAGAAATTCCCAGGATTCCCCCTCGGGGCCCGACTAGCCCACCGCCTGAACCCGTTTAAGATAAAACCCAAGAAGATCCGAAATACTCCCAAATCCCCAATTCCCTTCTCGACAAATTTCTTGTGCTCCGACAATTTTGCGGACAGAGGCGGTGGTCTGGCGGCGGAGATCGACGGCGAATTAGGCGTAGACGGACCAATCCAGCTGTGGGCCGGCGGGGGCGGCGATCAACTTAGGTTGGTTTTATTTTCTTCCAATTTTCTCTCTCCTGCAGAGCTCTTGTTTTTTTTTTTTTCCCTTTTTGTTTTCCAAGATCTTGGGTTATTTGTTGTTATTGGCTGCTTTATTGTTTGAAAAAATGACAAGAGATGTTGATTCATGGTTCGTGATTGCTGGTGAGTGACTTCTAACTCTTGAATTGTTCGCTTATTCACATTCAATGCTAACATTTTTCATATTGATGTAATTAAACTTCTTTTAGAGAAACCTTTTCTTTTTGTTGAAGCTTTTGTCCAAATATTGAAGATTGATTAAAAAACGTTTTTTTTTTTTCTGATTTACACAGTGAAATATTCCTCCAAAAAAATATCCTTGTTCACTCAGTCGTGCATTATGCGCTCTTAAAAATGGTGTTTTGAAGTTCTAGATGGATAGAGAGGTGGATGGGTTACTAATATTTTTCTTTTTGTCTGTTTGCAATTAGTACTTGCATTCCGCTTATAAGGTATGTGCTATCTGTAGATAATAATATAAAGTAGCCTATATCCGATCCAGACGTGAACATGATAGGTGCAAGACAAGAACAGAGAACTGAAAGGGAACACCATTCATTTTCTTAACCCAAAAAGCACAAATAAAATAAAAATTACCTCCTTGTTTTGATTGAAGGTATTGTGTGGGTTTTTACTGTCACACCCTCACAAAGTAAATATTAAATAAAATGCTTAACTGGGCCATAGATGTAGGTTCAACCCAGTTAGTCATGCTCACTTTATCAGATTTTTAGGCCATAGGCAGTTAAGTATCCTCTGACCTCCCTGGATAGGCCGCTGTGGGCCATGTCAGGTTCAGCTATTCAGATGCTACAGGACCTGCATCTGCTCCTGCACCCCTCATGGCAGGTAGGTTTAGATCTGGGCTAGACCCTTTTATGAACAGAACCTGAATTGATTTAGATGCAATAACAATGGCTCAATTTAATTGGTACTGTGTTTTGTTCAAAGGCTGTTTTCCTATATTTGGGTGTTTTTTGGGCCGTTATAGAATATTATAGAAGGGGTCCATGTAGGCAGCTTGGTGCTAGGAGGTGGCTTTCATGTACAGCTTCCATTGCCTTCTTTAATCCAGGGACCATCTAGCAATTATGATGTTGGAGGCAGATTCATAAATGAGTTGGTCTGGTGACTATTGATAAGCAAGATGAGGCTCCATTTGACCCCAAATGTTAACCAGACATGCCTAGTTTCCCAGGGAGTTGTCTATTGCAGTTTTCAAGCTACATGCTTGCACTCATTTTTCCATGTGATAGCTTACCTTTCCTACATGAGACTAAACTAGCAGACGAGTTCCTAAACGATATCACCTTTTTAATTGGGTGCTTGATGTTGATGGAATGTGATGCATAAATCAATGCACATAACATTACACCTAGCTGGCGTCAAGAATGGAAGTAGATTTCTAATCGCTACATAATTTAATCCAGTAAGTCATGACAATACATATGATGGTAGCACATATTCAAGGTTATTTGAAGATGAAAAGGGAGAGGAGCTAAACAAACAAAGAAAAGGCCTCGGTTTGGTGGGGGGGGGGGGGGGGGGGGGCAATTGGCCCGTGAGCTGGCGACCTGGTGATATTCTAAATGTTGGAGATGGTGAACATAGCATTGAGATGCACAGTAGCGATGCTACAGTAAAAAGGGTGACGGATTCCTAGTGAGAGGGCTTGAAACATGTTAATGGCATATTGGCACTGACTAGGTCAATTCAGGAAAGATGGTTTGGAATCCGCTTCAAATGCACAAAGCAACTAATACATAAATATTTGATACAAGGATTATGTACTTGTGCATCACCCAACTTTCTTTAGTTGCATATTGGTGTCTATACCATGCTATTTGCTGTTTTTGGCTTCATACTATTTATTTTTTTGGGTAAAGCTTCACAGTTCATACTAATTATGGATTAAGTTTTAACTTGTTGGATCTGATAAGAATTTTCATAAATGTGAATTGGAAGAGCCCAAGGTGTCACATGCAATAACAGTCTTAGTTGGGTTGAAATGATAAGCCATTGCACTCACGGGTTATAAATAATTTGGTTTATAAATTTGAATCAACCTGACATCAAATTGAGTTTTGCAGGTCCTGTTCAAGTGGGATGCTTAAAACTGTTTCAGTTTTAGCTTAGCTTATATAGGCTTGTTGTCATTTATAGTCTATTTTTGTAAAATCAGAAGTTATGGTTTTTTTTTTTTTATAGTTCTCTGCCTTCCTAAAGCTTATTTTTATGAAGCAAGTCGCTTGAAACTAAAAATGGAAATTTGAGGCTCGATAATCATTGATTAAATATCTTGAACTTGTGCCATAAAATTATGCTATAGAGCTTGTTGGAGCTATACGTGGCGACAAAAGCTTGCTAAAGTATTTATGCATTTTTCGGTTTTGGTAATAAAAATATCAAGGTTGCACATAACTGTAGTTATTATGATTATTAGCTTTTAGGGAAGATAATGGATGCGTCGACGAGCCAATTTTTTGCCCGCCCTATCAAAATTTTGAATTAAATCCGTAGACCTGCCCATTCCCATCCCTATTAGCTTCTAGCCGGCTATTCAGACTGTAGATAACACATATAATGAAAAATAACTAGGTAGAGGCATTAAAGTATGAAAAATAACTTGGTAGACATATTAAAGCCTAACCTATACCCATAAGTGTACTTAAATTAGTAACTATGGAAATATTTTACAAGAGAACATTTATATATAGACAGACATAATGGAAGTTAAACACATCCCATATACACATGAAAGAAATGGGAAAGAAGAAGAAACAAGAACAGGAAGGGACCATTACTGCTCTCACACTGTATGAAGAAAATAAGCAGCAGGAGAATGAGAAGCATCAGAAGGATGCCTCTCTCATCCTGGTGGACTTAAGTTTTTAGGCCTCAGCGGACTATGATGATTTTACACTCATCTTGGTGGATGTGGGGTAAATACAGGGCAGTTTTACCGTTATCCAGGTTCACATATTAAAGCCTCTTGCTGCTCTGTCAACCACCAAAAGTAGTAGAATTAAAAACCTTATGCTACTGACAGTGCTTCATGGCTGAATTGTGAGTTTAACTTGAGATTAAGTACTTGCAATAAAGAACTTTTTGTTGCTAGCATGTAATGATTACAAATGTATTATATGCATTAGACAAGGCTGCTGGTTTGCCAGTTTACTTATATCACTTGAACTGTATTGTGAATCTGGTTGAATTTTCTTGAATTCTTATTAACTGAACCTTTGTGGTCATTGACTGATTAGTACTGTTTCTACTATTTATTGAGTAGATCTGTCAGATTGTTATCGAGAAAGATCATCTATTATGAATTTTGGTTGCTCTTGAGGTGATGGGATTTTATTTGGACGTTCTTCTACTACTTAGAAATAAATATGCACATAAAAGAGAATCTTTTTTGTGCATGACTTAGTCTACCTATGTCTTGGCTATCAATTGAAGAATTTAACATTATGAATATTAGAAGCATTTGTTTACCTATTATTTATGTAATATATGGAAGCATGCAAGAAATTCAGTTGTATATATATTCTCTTAGAAGGTATTCTTCTTGTTATCTACGTCAAGTTGTTGAATTATTTTAACTCTTTTTTTCCTTAGATGAGCTTTCCTTACTTTATCGACATATCCAGTGATGAGGAGACGGAAGCAACAGAAGTCAAAGATGTTAAGCCTACATTATTATCACACTGTATCCAGAGCTTGAACTATGAAGTTGCTGAGAGTCATCTAGACCTTGATGAATATTATGTAAAGCAAAGTATTCAAGCAGAAGCAAGCCATAATATAACTAATGGTGTCACATATGATTCCTATCGAGCAGAGTTGGGGAGTAATCCAACTGATGGGTTATGCACTGCATCTTCATCACATAATTCTCCACTGTGCCGACAGTTTTGGAAATCTGGGGAATATGAAACTGGAAGGACTCCTGCTCCAGTACATCAAAGTATTTTACTTTGTAGTCCTGTTTATCTTTCAAGATGCGAATAATCTATGTGTTGACTATGAGTTGTTTCTGTTGCACAGGTGGCAAAAATCGTTTGCGTATCCATCCAAAATTTCTTCATTCAAATGCAACCTCACATAAGTGGGCTTTTGGTGGTAGGCCTTGTGTCGTTTCCAAGTCTCAATAACTTCTGTTTTGTTGCAGTTTTATTAAACTAACTTGATATTTGGTTTTTAAAATTGCAGCCATAGCCGAATTACTTGACAATGCCATTGATGAGGTAGTTACAGATATCGTTGCATCTTTCATTTGTTATGCTTCAAACCATCTGATAATCAACAAAATTGAAAATGTTGTCATTGGTTATATCTGGATACTAAAAGTCAAGGAGTTTTGAACATGTTTTACTTTGGGATCATCTTTCCATAAATGAAACAACTTCATTAACCTTTTAGTACGCCGATTTTGTGGTCAGTAATTGCATGGATGAACATTTTAAATATAGTTGAAGTTTCTTTAGTGGCAATTTTGGTATGTGTATTCACTTATAATATTGCTGATCTTATATTTTGATGTTTCATCATGTAATTCACTGATTTGTAGCATTCAAAAAAAGAAAAAGAAATATGTATAACATAAGAATAAAAAAACTTTAAACTTCTATACTCTATTGAATACTGTCACAGCATGTGGTTAGATTTAAGATTTTCTTATGAATGGTTGTGTAGTAAGCTTAATTATGCATGCCCATCCATTTAGGCAAACATGCAGTGTAAGGAAAGAAAAGTGTGGAAAACATTTTATATTTTGGAAGGTCAAAACATATAGCTGACTGCTTGTTTTTCTAGTTTTATGGGGACAATCTAGAGAATAAATGACATCATCATTCCGAGGCTTCTGCATTTTATTAGTACAGCAGATTTTATTATTTTATTATTTTTTTGGGGTTGTGAAAACTAGTGGGGCAAGGCGTGACCTCCGTTTCCCACAGCTATTTCTTACTATACATAGTCTTGACAATTTTTGAGGAACAATGTTATTAATGATTTACAACTCTATGTTGTTCGAAATTTCTAATTATAGGAATTCTAAATGGATTCTAAAATGGACCATAATCATTGCTATGCAACATCTTCAGGGCATTAATGTCTGTGTTTTGGCCATAAGTGCGCATATTTTCTTTTAAGTTGAATATTTTTATTGCCAGCAATAGAACTCAATTTTATAATTATTTTTGATGTTGTATACTCAATTGGAATTAATTTGCGTTGAGTGATAACTGGTCATTAGGTTCTTACTTTTACTAAAACCCAAAGTTAGTTTCCACTAATTCTTTCATGTTGCCTACACTGCCTTAGTGGACAACAAACCCTAAATATTCACAGAAACTTAGGCTGTTAAGTAGATTAACTTTTTTTAGTCAGTAACAGTAAACTTGATAGATATTGACCTGTCTCTTATTAGTTGTAACCTCTTAGAACTTCAAGAATTTTCCTTAGTTTGCCATAACATTTTGCAGTTTATAAGTACAACCTACCTTGCCTCCTACAATTTCTCTATCTTAGGAACTCATTACCTGTTTAATTGAAAGAGACTAAGACCACCCCCCCAAACCCACCAACTTGAATCTCTTTTATTTTGAACTATATGGAGACTTATCCTATTAGCTTTATACTCGACAAGTTTGCATGCAACAATCTATCATTACTTTCAAGTCTAGGAATGTATAATAATCCACACATTCAAGGAAGGTCAGAAATGATAAGAGAGATTAAAAAAGAGGCAACTAGATTTGTTGTCTTGTGTCAGAGTGTCAGGCAGACTTATCAGACCTGCTCTAACATGGCCAGTCGAGTGAGTAGATGGAAACGATAGAAAATCTCTAGTAATGTCCATGCAAACTTAATTATCTTTAGACTTACTCTATGACTTCCATCATATCAGAGGGCTCATTTTCCATTCCATTTTGCAAAAAATATCTAAAAGTTTTTTCATCATTGGGACTTAAAATCATGCAGAGTTTTTCATGCCAAAAGCATCACAAAGTTAAAACTTGTTGCATTAGATATCTATCTAGTTAGATCCTATCCAGCTATTTGCCTTCACCTGGGGTATTTTTCATCGTGAATGCCATCATTATTTAGTTGGTTATTGCAGTTTTGTACTGTGTCTGTCACAATAATGAAGTCATTTGATTGTATCTTTGTATTATATGTGGAATAGGTTCAAAATGGAGCGACCTTTGTAATTGTCGATAAGTTCATAAATCCACGTAATGGAGAAGCTGCTTTGCTAATTCATGGTACTTCAAACTCTATTGCTTTACCTCGTAGCGGTTGTTTAATTGTTATAATCTCTTTCCTTTCCTTGATCTTCAGTTAAAGCTTACATAGCTTAACCTCAATGTTTAAATGCAAACTATTAGATGATGGAGGTGGAATGGATCCAGAATCTTTGAGACGATGCATGAGTTTTGGATTTTCTGATAAACAGTCAGATTCTACCATTGGACAATGTATGTACCTTTTGGTTTATTTGTTATGTGTATCGCTGCCGCTGTCCTCCTTTACTAATTGTCTGTTTGTCTAGATGGAAATGGTTTTAAGACTAGTACTATGAGACTCGGAGCAGATGTGATTGTTTTTAGCCGTTGCTCGAATAGAAGGTAATGTTTGTCTGCTTGTATACATATACATCTCTTCTATATATACATGTATATATACATTTGTATGTATGTATGTATGAATGGGTTAGAATATTTTGAATATTTGAGGGCCTTTTACATTATTTCTCTATTTTTTCTACTAATAAAATAGGAAGCAAATGTGATTGTTTTTGCCGTTACTCGAATAGAAGGTAATGTTTGTTTGCTTGTATATGTTTACATCTCTTCTATACATAGGTACATACATATGTGTATATATGTGTGTGTTAGAATATTTTGAATTTTGAGGGCCTTTTACATAATTTCTTTATTTTTTTTCTACTATATGCATAGGAAGCAGATGTGATTGTTTTTAGCCCTGTTCGAATAGAAGGTAATGTTTGTTTGCTCGTGTTCGTATACGTCGCTTCTATGTTCATAAGTATATACATGTATATATACATATGTATATATGTATGCATGTGTTATAATATTTTGAATATTTGAGGTATTTTTACATGGTTTTTCTGTTTTTTCTACTATTTAAATAGGATAACAACAACCTAGAATAGGTTTGTTGTCTTTACTATTTTGAGATACCTGACATGGTAACGGAGTAGGAAATATGAAGAAAAATAAAAATATCTTAAAAAGGATTAAAAAAAACCCTAAAAACCCTAGCCCTAGCCCGGCATCACTGCTATTAAAGTTTAACTTCGTTGCTGCTCATCATCATGGAGATCCTACTATCAATTAATGTCATACTGATTGCTTCTTATAAAGCAAACATCTTTCTGGAGAGCCTTAGTGTATGTCAAGATTCTTAACGTGGCTATATATAGATTGACTCACCAACCCCACATCAAAAGCGCTGTCTTGTCAGTGACGGATTGGTAGATGAGCTTATCAACTCACCTCCTATACGGAGCCATCCTCAAAGAGCTGCCCAGTCTCGTCTCACATATCACGGTTTTGGATTTCCCTCAATATCAATCCATTTTCTTATTCGACTCTTGACTCAATCAATTGAGTTGAAATAAATCAATTTCAAAATAATTAGGAAAACGAATGAAAGAAAATAAAATTAAAAATTTTACGAAGAAGAAAGAACGAAAGAAAAAGGATCAATCTTACTTTATGGCTAAATTTGAAACACCATAAGACGTTGACTTGTATTGCCTCCGCTTCTCAGACCATTGTTATGGCCATTCCTCGAGCTTTTGTTGATACTGTTTCGTTGATCACACCACCTTGAACCCACTTTGACGATCGCCAAGTTGCCAATTGCAGAAACTCATCAAGATATTAGGACTCTCTCTCTCTTGATGAATTTTATAACAAATAGTAGTGGGATGAGTTTGGATAAAACATTATGTTTTTACTTTTCGACTGACAAAGGCCTGCATACCCGCTTCATTGCCCAAATTTCGGTTCTATTTTTGGCCAAGTTTAATGAGTATTCATTTTGTTCGCTATTTTTAGCGAGTTTTCTGTTCTTGGCGTGTTATGAGAACTTCTCGGCATGTTCGGAGAATGAGTTCAAGTATTCAGACGAGTTCTCTAAGTTTTAGAACATTGCTTTACAACCAAGTAATCCAGCCTCTACAACAAATTCAAAGCATAAACCAAGTAATCCAGTCTTCTTCAACAAATTCGGCACGAGAAGGAACTACGTATTTGCTATGAGCAATTACAAACCAAGAAAGTATCTAGCTCCTCATATCTTTGGTGATAAACTGTTCCTTAAGATTTTTCTTGGTCTTTGCAATTACCTTAATATTACTTTCAGTTAGAAAAATGTCATTGACATAGACAGCTAGCACGACAAATCAGCAAAACCATGACAAATAAAGAGTGATCCAAATAACACATCTAAACACCAATTTCAGCTGAAATTGTTAATCCAAGCTCATGGACTCTGTTTGTGGGTATAGATTGCCTTCTTGAATAGTCATAAAATGAATGGTTTTTTTTAATAGAACAAAATAGATTTTTTGATCAACTATGAAGAATTATTTATATCACATAGATTTTTGTACACCAATCTATTTAGAGTCTGGATAGTGGAGACTTCAATTAGCAGTTCAGATCGTCTATATGGACTGTCTATATGGAGATTTATGGCTACGTCCATATGCAACTCCCTATGGACATGTCCTTTTCCCATGTAGATACCTGCCCATATGCGCATGTGTGGGGAGGGAGGGAGGGAGGGAGAAAGAGATCCTTTAGGAAGTATTTGGAGGCAAATCCATGCCATAATAACTTAATGATGAACCTCTTCATTGGAGTTGATTTATATGAGCTAAAGTGGTAAAAATTGAAAATGATATATTTTAAGTTTTTCTTGCCCATTAATCAAGTAGGTACAAGATGAATGGTGGGAAATAGTATTTTGTTAATACTTAGATTTATACTTCGTAATATGAAAAGTCTTAATCCAAGTATTTGGTTGTAATCTAAACATATGAAAACCCTTACCAATTTTTATTAGATCTCGACTATCCCACAATGATAATCTAACCAACTGTAATACATGACTATTCATTTTGTACTTACCTGATGGATGAGCCAAAATATTAAAAAATATTTAATTTTTGGTTTTTAGGCACTTTATAAGTTGTAGATCGACTCTAATGGAGTGGATGATTGAATTCGGTGCTGGGAAGGATTTGGATCCAAATCCTTTTGGAAGGACCCAACTCTATCTCTCTGTTTCTATATGTATGTATAATTTATGTACACAGATATGCAAGCATTGTGCCTGCGTGTTATCTTTATATATAATCAATGAGTAAAAAACATTCATAAATTATCTAAAATAAATAGTAATAAGAACAATTGATTTGGTTTAGTTTCTGTAATATTTAACAAATAAAAGTCTAGGAATTAAATTAAATCCTCTTGATTAACTTCCTGTGATATTTATATTGATTTTTCTAAGATGTGTAAAAAAAGGTTTGTTCACTTCCCGTGAAATTTGTGAAAGGATTAAAGTAACATATAAAGAAAAAGATAAAATTAAAATTCACTAGGTTAAAGGATGTGCTTACCTTGTTTTTTCAACTTCTTTAGTTTATTTTCGTTGATTAAGGAAAATGAGACTTAAAAGATATCTTTTGGTGCACACCTTGTAAGATTATGTAAAACAAAATTAAACAAATTTAATTTGCTTCAATTTCTGTGAAATTTTGGTAATAGGTAAGTTATGGATTTAAGTTTGTCCATTCAAATGGGTGCAGTAAGAGATAAACTGAATTCTAATTATTGGAGTTATTTTTTTCTTAATGAGAAAATCTAAATTTAATTAATTGATCTAATTCAATTAAGGTTTCATAAAGGGATTCCAATTTGATATGTTTTATTGTTAATGGAAAACTTTAAAATTAATTGCTCAATCCCATTTAGTTAAGAATTTTAATTCTAATTGGAGTCTAATATAATATATTTTATTTTCAATGAGAAACTCTGGGAACAAAATTCTATTTTCTAATTGGTCTGTAATATGATCCATTTCCTTCTCAAACATAAATTGTAAGAGTGATGAGGTGACTTAATGAGAAAATTTAGGTTCCAAAAATCCTCTGAAGTCACAAAATAATCTTGAAAATGATGATGTCTCGAGAAACACTTCTAACTGACACGCATATACATACATGCTTTATGTATGTACCTATGATTATTTTTTAAATTTTCTTTTTCAGTCCGAGAGTTTATGCTATCTATGCTTATTTTTTAAGTTTACTTCTTAATTATGAGTGTTTCTGTTATAACATGTAGTAGCGTATTAGAAACTTGATTTTTGTAAAATAAATTGGCCCGATCAGGATGAGATTCTTAAGTTTGCAATTAGAAGTCTACGGAGCTCCTTAAGAGGATTAACAAATTAGGAGTGCCAATGCCGTATTTTAAGCCTTGTAAAATTACCTACAAAGCAAATTGGATTATAAAGAATTCTTTCTTATCATTTACTTAATTTAACCTCATGTGTAAAGGGATGGACTTCCTTTATGCCAGATAAGGTCTATATTAAGGGAGATATTTATAGGTTTTTCTCCTTCAAACTTAAGTTACTATGTCCACTCAAGAGATCATAGTAAATTCATTGAAAAAAAAAAAAAAAACCTTAAAGTATCTCCTGTTGATCTTTCCCCCCTTATTTCTTCTCGTCATCTTCATCATTATTGTGCTAGCCTTTTTGTGTGTTATCATCTATGGTATCCATACATCAATAAGCTCAAGTAAGAATTGACCACCACGTTCTACTTTCCATCTTCTATTGTCTTTGCAGTTTTGCCCTAACATATTGAAAAGATCATGTTGATAATTGAAAATTCTTTAGTATAGTTGGGATGTATTTCTGATTAAGAGGGTGTAAATTTACCTAATAAATTGACCTAATTGTCATTGTGTCAAGTTATTTTTTTAGCAAGTAGTCTCTTTGTGGATTTTTCATTTATCTATGAAAGTGAAAAGGACTAGAAAATGGTCATATCTGTGAAAGCAAAATGGATTTAAAATGTCAAATACATGTATCTATATTGTTCATTTAACTATGTTCTATGTTATCTTAGAAAATGGTCATATTTGTGAAAGCAAAATGAATTTCTCGTAAATTACTTCATTTACTTTCTTCCTGCCAAAAAAATCCTCTTCAACTAAACCTTTTCCTTCTTTTTTTAATATAATCAATACTCAAATTTGTGTCTGCCCACAGACATGAATATTGATGTATGACTGTATCGTGTATCTATATGTGTTTATTCATCTTTCTAGATCAGATCATTCTTGGGAAAATTTCTTTTCATTTGCTCTGTAATTGATCTCTTGACCGGAACAATTTTGGCAGGGTTTTAACACAAAGTGTTGGGCTCCTTTCATATACCTTTCTGAGGCAATCAGGGTCTGATGATATAGTGGTGCCGGTGGTAAGCTTATCGCACACTGCCTTTTATTTGTTTGTAATTTGTTCTCTTGTTTCAGTAGGTAAACACTGGTTTTACACATATAATATGTGAAATAGAAGGCATATAAAATTTATTTCTATCATATAAATTTTTGAAACCTTTTTTAAGCGAGTGTTGTTTTTTTTTTTTTGCAGGTGGATTATGTGTTCGACCACACGACTGGTGCATTTGCAAGATTATTGCGCAGTGATGACAAACAATTCTCCACCAATTTGTCGACTTTCTTAAGATGGTCCCCCTTTGCTTCAGAATCTGAGCTGTTGGAGCAAGTAAGCTTCAGATACTTACTAGAATTTGATGTAGCCTAATTAACACTATATCTTTTTACTGGTATCACCTATTAACTATGCCGGGGTTAGCAAAAGGTAATGGCAAATCTAAAAGAGAAAGCTTTGTCAGCTCAAAGATCAATTTGGGCTGGTTAATATTAAGAATCTGGAAAGTTCAATGCTGGATACCCTGGAAATCTAGTGAAGAGTAAAAATTAGGAAACCCTAAGTTTATTCTCCAAAAAGTTTGAAAAAGGTGGATTATTTGAATAACCATAGTCATCAAATTGAAAAGCATGAAAATAAGAGAAAGGGATGGAGAGAGAACAAAAGAATGAATGATGTTTACTTCATATGATTTCTTCAAAGCTAAATGGTTCCACCTGCCCAAACTGATTGGTTTCTTTATTGTCTGCCTCTGTCATTCACTCCCTTATGGATTGAAGATGAATAACTAGTTAAAAGGTAGTGGAAGATGATTGAATCATATAGTTGAGGTTGGAGGTGAATTATTAATTTAGTGTATTCATAATATGATTATTGTGATTCTAAACATTAAAATATACTTTTGAGCTTAACTGGTTAAAGTGAATAAATACATCTTATACCTAGGTTTTGTTCCGTTGGGTCTTCAGAAAGATCTGATCTTTTATAAAAATAATTTCAAAGTGGAGTGGATATTACCATTCATTTTGAATGAACCCATTCCAACTGCCTAACTTGAGTCAAACTTGTACTCAAATCTTAACCTTTGTTTATACAAGTGCAGGCTTGAAGCAAAAGAATTCTGAATAAAATCTTGACTTATGTTGCTTTTACACACAATGTCTCCTGTAGATGTCTCTCTTTTCATATACCCATGTTATAATTTAGAGATACTGTTAGTTTACATTACAATTAGATGTACGTGCATCTATAATGATGTCTCTTTCAAGGTTTATGATATCAAAATCGATAGTAGTATCAGTGTCGGCTGATCATTTGTGGTATCAAAATCGGCAATATCGAATATATTCGATATACTATCAGAAATATAAGCAATACTTGATCAATATTATATGGTATAATTGTATATCAGATACCTAATTTGATACACGTGATATATCAATGTCAACCAATATTTAAAACCTTGCTTGATTTTATGTTCTTTTTTAGATTTACCGGCAATTTACATTAAAAGTAACTTTAGGTACATTTATAGATGTTTCACTTTATGTTAATTAATAGGGGTTTTTATATATATCGATCCCTTAAATCTTTAAAAATTGAATATCGATTCCTGAAAACTTTATATTTTGATTTTAGTCTTCCAAAACATTTAAGTTACACCGTTTTAGTCCCCATGGGTCACTTCCATTAGCCAAGTTAACTTTTTGGCCCTTTATACCCATTATACCTCTGGAAGGGGAGGGAAAAGTCGGTTATTTCCCTTCCTTCTCTCTTTTCCTCCTCTCTTCCTCTCTTTTTGGTTGGGTTTCCCTCTCCATCCTCCTCTCTTTCTCTCTTGTTAGTTAAGTTCCCATTCCATTCTCTCTCTCCCCCCAATAGGCCCTTTAATTAATGGTTAATTTTTATCTACTCACAGCCTCTCCTCTCAAGAGCCCTAATTTCTCTCTCTCTCTCTTCACTCTTTCTTATCTTTTCCTAAATCCTCCCCACCAAATCCAAATCCTAGCTCCCTCATCTTGTGACGTATGGATTCTTCCAGTAGCAAGTTCACTATAAATCCAAGCTATGTTGAGGATGGTAATGTAGAGCTTTGTGGTTGTGGATTCTCGGCTCGGATGTGGACGTGTAGGTAAGGCCCGAACCAAATCCAAATCCTATACTGTTGTATTTAAAAGTACTCAAATTGAGTTTGTTGTGATTATCAAATGCCCATCTCTTATGTACTCAATACATCTTTCATGCTGGTATATTTTAGTTGCTTGGCTGCATAAAATTTTCTACTCGTACTGATCAATGTTGGTTGCTCTCTTTAGAGTATCTTGATATCTATTTGAATGATTTCAGAATTTATGTATTTGGGAACTATGGAAATTAGTTGCCTTCTTATTATGTACTTGTATAACGTGATTATTTGGAGCTGTTGCAAGAGGATAACTCTACAAAATATGGCAAGTAATATCATATTGTTGTTGTGCCTTTGATGATCTACTAGATTCAAAAAAATTACGTGATTCATGAGTTGTGCAAATGGCACATATCCGGCACACTCGTCTATTGGGAAGTGAATTTTCCCTAATCGATTTCTGAATCTTGTGACGAGGGATGTTCCCTAATCTAGCTTTGAGCGGTTGTAATCTTGAGTCTGTCCCAACATCCAAAAAGAATGTACTTAATCTCCAGTGCATTTAGAATTTCCCTTTAATCAATCCATCAAAATAATTGGAATTTGCTAGCAATAATCAAGAAATTACATTCAACACACCATCAAGTACAAAACAAACGAGAATGCCCCTAGAAGGAAGAAGCCATTCTAGCCAAACATTGCAATCAACAAGATATGGCCAAACAAAAAGGAAATAAAAAGCCTACAACAAGGTAGAATGATAAATGGCCTCATATCAATTTGAACATATGATGGCATTGGCATTAGTATGGGAACTGGCCTAACGGGCATACTACCATCTTGAACCGCACCTGGCACGAAGTAAACAGGAAGTGGTTCAGGGACGTACTGCCAGACCGGGTGAGGTGCATATCCACCCTGAACCTACTTGCTCAGCTTGAGTATCGACAATTTCTCGCTTGATCTCAACTATTGCAGCATTTGGGATGGTCGGAATAGAGTGCACCGATGATGTGGACTCGTAATGGGGCGATGACACGACTGGTGCAGGCGAACCGGGGTCTGAAACTGGTATGTTGGTCTTTGGTTTTATGAGTTTGTCCAAATTGTTTTCGAGTCCAAACAGATAGTCTGGCACTTATGATACAATTGAAGAGGCCTCAGACCTGCTCCGTTCCAGTGGCCCGTCGTTGAGCACATCCAAGAACTAGTGCTCATGTTTTGATGAAGCAGCACCACTCAGTATCGGATCGAGCCCTCCACCATCGGAAGGGAAGAGGAACAGGCGTTGTCTTGCAGTCCGCGAATGGACAGAGCTGCCTGGGGCTAGCAGGCGATCGTACTCCATTATGTTGTCAAGATCCTCATTAGTACTAACCCTAATCAATACTCTAATAAGCACATAAATTACAAACAAAATTTGCCAAAAAAAAGTGCAAAAGTCACATTAACAAACACAAAAAATTCCAAACTCTAGCATAAAAACTCCTCTGCAAATCCACAAATATACTACAAACGCTAAACCTAACTCTAACAAAATTCCTCAAGATGCAGAGATTGAGATTAGGGGAGAGAGTGTACATGAGTTCACGTTGATTGCTGCTGCCATGCCAATCACTGCTGGCATTGCCACACCGCTGCCGCACCCGATCGTCGACTTCCGCTGCCCTGCCGCCACGTGCTTGGGCTCGCCCGATCGCTGAACTCCCAAAGCCGTGCCACTGGGGAAGAACGCGTAACCCTAGCCCTAACCTAAAAACAACCCAATCCTTTCCCTTTCTAACTATCTAAGTCATGGGTATTTCGGACATTTGACTAATATATGAAAATGAAAAAAATAAAATAAAGCGGGGCTTATTTTGACGGAATAGGTAACGGAGGGACTAAAACGGTTTGGGGGACTAAAATAAAAATATGAAGTTTTCAGGAATTGATATTCAATTTTTAAAGATTTAAGGGATCGATATGTAAAAACCCCTAATTAATATCATTTTAGGAAGAATTTTTTTTTAAGGGAGAATGAAATTGTTATTATTTTTTCTTTTTTTTTTGTCAGTATATGAATTTCAATCAGAGACTCCAAGTTGAAGCTATAGAAACTTTCACATCATAGAACAAAATAAAAAAAATCAAAACATGGGACCTTGCCTTGCGGGGTTACATGATGAACTTGTTAGGAAACAAACATAAAAGAGGTTTATGAATATTAAGTATAACCATAGGAGGATAACATTTTATAGGATACATTAAGGTGAACTTTCTAAATGTTAGCAGTTAAAGAAAAATATGTTCTGTTCCTTAGTAGTCACTGTGGTGGGGAATTTTCAATATCAGATGTGTAGTATTTTTGTTGGGAATTAAACACCTATGTGCTGTTGATGCTCTAATTATGCTAAAGTATACATATTTAAAAAAATAAATAAATTAAGAAATGTTAATTAACTTTTGAGTAGTTTGAATACTGATATGACCACACCTATTACCTTATTAGATAGATGCATTTTTCTTTTTTGGTGAATATTACTGTGCATGGTGTATTAAGCTATCAATATCATTTTCCAATATGTTCTTTTTACATAATCATTTGTTTGAAGATGTTCCTTAAGAAAATTAGCATATTTTTTTTTACCTCAAACTAGGCTATTTTGATTTTAAAGCTTGATATTTCTAAGTTGGACCTTAGATCATGGAAGTTGTTTCAAATTATACCCGCTAGTTAGATTGAACCGCTATCCAACTAAATAATCAGTTAACTGTTCCTCTTCTTGGACTGTTTGTGCCCTTTTGGAGTGGGGCCACCCAAGTGTTCACATTTCCTTCTCTAGTTAAATCACTCCGACCTTCACCATTTTCACTCCATTAAAATTCATCATGTCTCCATTAAAATCTATCTCACATTTCATAACTGATGAATCCGCTCATAACTCTATCTACCCTCCACCTAACCTTACTAGCCTCTCGCCAAACCCATTCTCTTCTCATAAAAAATTTCATGGCTAGCCAACTGTCTCAATCAAAGTTAACCAAATTGAAACAAAGCCAAAATACCCAAACCTTCTTTTTGGGTGAATTCGTCAGATTTTGTTGAGGTTGAGGTTACCGTCTCTAGATCACCTTATTAGGATTTAGAAGTAAAATTTCTAAATTCAATGGTTGTGATCCTCCTTTCTCTTATCTAACTGTAAGGTCCTGTCTTCAATCAGTGCTAGAGTTCTTGCTAACTGCAACTAAGTGTCAAAAAATGAAAAGAGGGAATATAGAATAGAGAAAAGAGTAGAGTGGGGAGAAGAAAGATGAAAGAAGAGAGAAGAACGGAGAAATGTAAATGATATCCTTGTGGATATCGGTAAAAAATAGACATCCATAGATGATATCACGGATGAATTGATTTTGGGCTTGGGTATGTAGTTTACTTCTAACCAAAACTTGTAAGTCTCTGTGCTGGTGTCCATTGCAACTCCAATGTCTAACTCTTTATTCGCCTCAGCAATATGTACAAACGATGTGTGTTATTGCATATTTTTGACAAAAACTTAGTGTTCATGGTTCATTAAATATCTTTCTTCTTCCATATATAAATAACAATTCCAAAAATATATTTGTATGAGTTATGTTTACATACATTATCAAGAATGCATATGTATGAGCTATTAGAGGATCACTGTGTCCCACACCTTGTATCTTTGTCAAAGTACAACTTGTGTCATTATCTAGAGGTCAGAAGGCAAATGCGTGGTGAACACATTGCAAACAAAAGCTGCGGAACTTGGGATACATCAAGTGTCAATGTTCTCAATATTTTCCAGAAATCAATATCTGATGGGAAGTAACTTGGAAACTGTGTTGATTACCTAGAGATATTTTATACCTTGAAGATTTCTTGGAGGGATACTTCCTCTTTCATCGAGATGCTTTCTTGGTGGATGCACGTTCAAATCTGAAGCACAACATAAATTAAATGCCAAAACTCCTATATCAGTTCATTTCTTTTCTTAGTAACATATTTTGTCCAAGTTCTCTTATAATGGCCTCTTTGGATCACTATCAGAAGTGTCAAAAGAGAACTAGTAGTTCCAAAATGGAAGTTTCATAATAGGGTTCTTCTTGTACTTTTACTGTTGGTTTGCAGTTTTTGGTAGGTAGCAGAGAAGGTATATTTTATTAATTATATAGAGTAAATAGGAGATACTATGTCCTACTAACCAAGGTGGCTACATTTTCAGCAGAAATCTCATTTTTACCCCTTTTTATGCCATTGTACATACTGTCAGGTCTCCATCTCCTAGATTTCATTCTTACCGAAATTCATAGGTTACAGGGTTGATTTGCCCATTATGTGTGGGTATAAAATGTTATGTTTACAGAAAACTGCTAATTTTGTATCTAATTGATTGTAGGTCAAGTATCATTATCATCCCATAATTTTTGGTATGTGTAAACCGTAAGGGATGGATATCATGATACATGCTTTGGATTTTTTTTTAAAATTATTATACTGAGCATTCAAATGCTGACATTGTGGCAAACATATCGAAAAACTCTCTAGACTAAGGCCGCAGTTGCAGCCGCTACAATGTTCGATTAGTCCTTGTTTTCTTAATTATATAATGTTAATTGTATTGTTTAGTTTATTTTTTAATGTGAATAATTTTAATTTTAATTTCTTTGGAAGGTATGATGATATATCAATGAAAAACTATTTTTTCTTTGCTGCCGCTCCAAGAGCACATCCCATTCAAAATGGGGAAGAAAAAAAATGGGAAGGGTGCCACCTAGGATCTGTCATTATCTTGGAAGTAGCTTCTCCTCTGCTTGTGTAAATAAACACATGAAATAGTGGAATGTTACTTCATGGGTTACTTATGTGCCAACAAACCTGTCTAGTGCACTGGACATTATAGAGGCCATTATATTGCCAATAAATATATTTCTTTCAGTCGTAGCTAGATTCTTCTTGAAATTAATTTAGGCAAAGGATTTGCTGATGAATCTCTTGGAATCAAATTTTAATATCTCGGAGTTGGTATAGTATACATTGGCAGTTTATGATATTGGAATTCCTTTTTTTGATATTGGAATTGGCAAGATTTGACATCATATCAGTAATATTATGTCATATCAACAATATTAGAAACATTAGCAGTATCAATATCAATAATATTTAGGCCTATATCATATAAAGTACGTCAAAATCTGATATGATATTTGTAATATATATGGATGCCGGTTGAGTTTTGAAATTTTGCTAGGAATAATTTCTTAGTAATTTATAGTGCGTAAGATACTTATTACTACTCTAATGAGATAGCTTCCTGTATATTAAATCTTAAACATTCATCCCTTGTTGGGTCGTATATTGGTGGTATATTCAAGTTTGTTCAATGTTCTAAACTCTAATTTGTTAATTTTGGAGCTTAAGAACTACTGTGGTATTATGCAATCCGTTTCTCCATGAACAATAAATAATCCTCTACATTGCTTGTGGAGTTGTGAACTTTACCTCTTGCTAGTATGTGCATGTGGGTTTGTGCAATATCCTGTTTTCGATGCAATAACTTACTAATGAAATACGAGTGATTGAAATCTGTATGCTTTGTAGGTTCTCAGAGTATCCTGCTTAAGATGTGCAATTAAATATTCAGTTTTAGAATCAAAATGACCGAACGGTTGATAATGGACTCCTTTGTTAATCTGATATTATCAAATTAACCCGGTTATCCAACTACTCCACCCTAGAATAAAGGGGCAGTAATGATATCAACAAAGATTTCATGAAAACATTGTGGCTAGGTTTCCTATTTTTTTTCCCTTGATTTGTAAGTGGGCATCTCAGCATGCAGAACATGATCCTTCCACATCCTATTTGGCAGTGCTTCTCTTTCCAAGAAACATTTTTTGTTGATATTCTGAAAACTGGTTCATGGACAATTTATATATAGTTCAGCATATATTTCCATTCTAATGATTCAATTGTTTAATTGCTAGTAGCAGTGTTCTAAAAGATAGATATTACTGTCTTTTAGATCGGGGATAGGTTATTTTAAATTAGCATGCTGTGGTACTTCTGTCTATTTTTTGAAATTAATATGTTTATCCTCTTTTAACTTTCCATCAATCACATCGCCTCGGAGACTTGGCATTTTTGGATTTCTGGCTTTCATATTTATTTGGATATGAATTTGAGATAAATTATTTGATTCTCTATAACCCATGATAAACAAAATCTACCTTTCCCCAAACTTCTTATATCTCCTTTCATCTTAGATTAATGCTAAAGTGCACGTCTTCCCGTTATTGCAGTAAATTTTCTTTTCTTAAGCAGTTTGTTAGCCCTGTATTTTTTTAATTCTAAGGTTATTTTAGTTGTGGCTTAATGCCGTTCTAGTTTGGGTCGGTAACTATAACCATTATGTTACATAGAAATTTCATTAGCTGATACTTTAATATTTTATTTGCAGACAAATCTGCTGCTAACAAGAATTTTAAATTCATATTTTCTTTGGATTTAATGAGCAGTTTAATGACATAGGAGGCCATGGAACAAAAGTAATTGTGTTCAACTTATGGTATAATGATGATGGGCAAATGGAGCTTGATTTTGAATCTGATTCAAAGGTTTGTGTTAAATATCCGTTTTTACTGGTAGCATTGCTCCCTACTATCTCTTTTGAATATTCTCTTGCAATTACAAAGCCCATACTTTGTGGTAGATTGCATCTCCTATTTGTATCTCTTTAGCATGAAAATTTGTGTATCTAGTACTTATCAATTGGCAGCCAAAATATATTTGCTGAACCTTCTTAACTCTATAACTTTAGTATTATTTTCTTCTTCTTCTTTTTTCTAATGATCTTTCCCAATCTCTTCTATCAACTTAAATAATCTTACCTGATTTTAATCCTTTTTTTTTCATTTAAAGTTAGTGGGATGTAATTAAGTTTTATCTAAAGTTACTCCTTTCGCCTGTTGTAGGATATGTTAATCAATAAAACACAAGAGGACAGGAAACGTATTGCACACAAGCTGACTCGGAAAAATATCGCGAACAAGCTTAAGTATTCTCTTCGGGTAAGTTTTTAAGCTATAAATCTACAATAAAGTTGTGCTTTTCACTACTAACTTTAAGTTATCCAGACGTATTCATCTATCTTATATCTCCGCGTACCGGAAACATTTAAGATAATTTTGCGTGGAGAAGTAGTCATACCACATCATGTTGTTAATGATCTAATATACCTGGAATGCGTTGTATATAGACCACAAGTTGAAGGATACCCAGAGGTTTGTCCTAAACTTATGTATATCACTTCTGGTTATATATTTATGTACAACTAATTTTCTGATTTTTTGAGTTTCTATATCATTTTTCATTTCATATTTCACTTTTCTGTATGATCTAAAATTGCTCATTCAATTCTGTGTATTCCTTAGTTCAGGTGCTGACAACCATTGGATTTGTAGATGGTGCACCCAATGTTGATGTTCATGGGTTCAATGTCTACCACAAGAATCGCCTTATACTGGTATGAATTATGGCTTTCTTTATCTGAAAGGTTTACTATCATGTAGTCAAGTATTTTTGTTGCTCTCTTTTTTCGCACATTACAACCATGTTGGTTGTACATCTTACTTGCATTTTGGATGAATTTGTGGATTTTGCTCTACTAATAACCGTCAATTCTTTCTCCCTCTGAAATCTAGTAATGCTTTGTACTGACTATTTGATGCACTGACATGTGCAATATATTTTAGAATTATTTCTCTTTTCCTTTTAGTCCTCATACTCTAGAGAGGGCAACTCTCCAGTTTTTTTATTTAAATTTCTGCCTGAACCTATGTTAGTCCCAGTTCCAACCATTCCCCCTGGACTCCCCCTTCCTCCCTCTGCTTTTATTTCTTTGTTTGTGGGTACTTGTTTATTCTGTTGTTGGTTTGAAATACATGATAGAACCATTTGACGTTTGAGGCTGTTATGTAATTTCCTTCTTGTGTACCATTCAGTACTCTGTATCCTTACAGTCGTTGGTAGTCATAATTATGCTGTGTCAATTTAGTTGTGAAGGAACTCTGGGTCTCTGTTCTAAGCTTTGGAACCTGCCTTCTACCATTAAATATCAAGTTATACTAATATTTTCGAGATTTGTTTACAATGCCAACATGTAAAATAATATGACTTTTGTATTTCAATATTGTAGCCTTTCTGGCGAGTTGCGAATAATTCGTATGGTAAAGGAAGAGGAGTTGTGGGTAAGAAATCCTCAGACGTTGATTCTCTCATGCTTTGTGGGGTGCTTTTGTTCTGTCGTCTGTATTAAAGTCAAAATGTTTTCGTTTGAGGATATCTATGCATTTTCAAGTTTCTTCTTGGTACTGAATCATCTGGCAGGTGTACTTGAGGCGAATTTTATTAAGCCTACGCATGATAAACAAGATTTTGAGAAATCATCCATCTATCAGAAGCTTGAAAACCGCTTGAAAGAAATGACATATGAATATTGGTATGCTTTAATTTAATAAGCCTTTTGTCAGAACTAGATGTTTTATTTAAATAATTTACAGTGCATCAATTTGTCTGCTATATACTTAGGTTTCCTTTCATTAGTGCACTTAGTGGTTGTAATTGTCTTCTATATTTTGTTCTTCTCCTTTCAGTACCAGGTCCTTGTTTTGCCTGGAGTTTTATTCTGGACAATCTGTATTAAATATATCACTCTCTGCACGGATAATGTTTGAAAAGCTCTAGAACAGGGACCAAAAATTGATTCTTAAACTTGTAAGGCGTGCATTTATGCCTGTGCGTACCCTCGAGCTGGGTCTTCCTTTGAGATTGATCCTTACTTCTTGATATGCCATTAGTGGAACATGCCCAATTACATACTTACATGTGTAGAACTTTTTGGAATATATCAATCGGAGGCTGCTTCATCCTTTGGGAAAATGGCCGTCCTTGAAAAATATTATGTTGCTGGAGATAACTGGTGCACCCATCAGACTCTTGCCAATCCAAGTATCCAGTGACCTAGGTATCAACTGAGTGGTTTTTACTTGTTTCACACTTTGCACCTATCAGACTCCTCCCAATCCAAGTATCCAGTGACCTAGGTATCAACTGAGTGGCTTAATGTGCTCGAACTAACTCAAGAATGTTTCTCTGATTCAGCTCCAGTTGTGGCATCAGCCATTACTATTATGGTGGACATTGACTATGATGTTGAACTCTTGGACCTCAATTGAGCGAGCTATCATCGCCATGTTGAGGTGCATCTAATGTATAGCTCACATCATTTGCTAAAATGGCATGCAGCTGAGAAAAGGGACAGAAATTTGTGTAGTACATTTTGAAAATGTCATACAACAAAATGAATGAGAATATTAAAAATATTAGTATGGGTTAATTTTTTTAAAAACTTTTTAGTATGGTTTAGCTTTTTAGAAAATGAAATATAAAAGGGAACTCATGCTATATAAATATGAGGCACTAAGACTTTAATTTGCAGAGGGCAATTATGGTCAAGCTGATTCAAGCACATTGGTGATTTTTTAAAGCTTCATGTATGGTAAGGAACTTGTTAAGCTTATATATCTGTGTTTGATCTGAAAGTTGATTCGACTTTTAGTTGATACGGCAAGTATTGACAGTCACTTCCCAGTATACATCTTTTTTCCTTTTCAAAAATTAAGAAATAAAGAACATGTTTTTTTCAAAAAAGAAAATGGCATTTTGCTAACTATGGCCAATTTGTTCATTTTTTATTTCTTTCAGTTGTGCAACCCTGTGTTGGACTCTACTAGGTTTCTTGAGTATTGAGATCCTTATTTATTCAATTGGTGGCCAGTTTCTGGCAGTGCTTTCTATGATTTCTATTTCTTTGGCTGGTACCTTTTGACCAGATGCCATAGTTTAAAAAAAAAAAAAAACCATATTCAGATAGATTCTTGTCTTCTTTTAGTCCATGTGCTACACTTTCCTATAAGTTTAAACTTACTGGACAGCGGACACCTGCCATGCCTGTGAGTTTTTGGAGTGGATCAGTCGCTTAGCATTTCACGGAGCATCCTGCCTTGAAGTAGTAGAGATGAACATTAATTCAATTCACCCATCTGAATTAGGTTCCTTCTATTTAAACCTAGCACCATTTTCTTTCTCTATTTTTGGTTTCAGGCATCTTTAATGTGGGGCCCTACATATTTGAGGCATCTCCAATCTATATATACCTGGTACATAATGTCCTGAAATGTAGAAAGCTGTTTATCTGGGTGTGAGACTATATTTGCAAAGGTTCCTTACTTCCCTTTCAAAATATGCATTCCTTTAAAAGTCAACGATTTCAGTGACGAGTTTCTGACGGCAATTAAAGTAATTGTTTTTGTTCTCTAATAATTTAATAACTGTACACTTCCAGGGAAGTAGGTTAATTTTCTTGGTCTGTCAAACCTGCACTTGTATGGACAAGCTCATTTAAGCGTCTATACTTATTATAGTTGCATCTTAACATGCAGTATTTAGTACATTGAATTATCAAGAGTGTGTAGGGGGGATGACGAAGATATGGCTCTCCCAGGCAAGTCAATCTGAGTTCAATTCCCACAATCAACGATGAGATGATGGTGGGAATTAGATGCTCCGTACCCGAGGGATTAGTCAGATGCTATAGAGACTTGGATACCCTTGTTGGCAAAAGAAAAAAATAGAAGCATGTGTTGTATTCAGTGCCTATAAGTATTGCTGGGATCCTGTCTAAACTTAATATGGATTTAAGTTTATGCATGGCTTCACAGAAAATTAAAAGTTAGCCATGTTATATAGCATTGTGGAGAGGGAGAGGGGGAGAGGGAGATGTAGCAAATGATCTACAAGATTCTTGAGAGGGAAAGAGTCTTTATTTCCTTCCTCCTTGTTCCTTTTTCTTAACAGTTTTGTGTGTGGATGTGGGTTGGCTGAGGTGGTTTTGGGTGGGGGAGAGAGAGAGAAGAGGGAAGAGAGGGGGGGCTGGAGGGGAGGGCAACAGGATGCCCGTCTTTGTTTCCCCACCCTTTGTTCCTTTTTCTTACCATTCATAAGTGGATGTCTGATTTTTTTTCTTTTCTTTACGCTTGTAAAGTTGCATATGTTATCTAAAATGAGAGACACCCTCAAGTACAAATTGATGGATGACATTGGATATACCCTTCTCATTATGCTTATGAGCAAAAGATGGCCTTCTAATATGAGACGTCTCCTAATATTTGATCTTTAATTTATTGACATTTCATATTGTCTGTGTTTTTCTTGCATTAAATTTTGCCCGCCGCATGTTTCTGCACTGATTATTTGCTTTGTGGCAGTTCACATGGTCTATTGTGATAATGGACACATAAATGGCTCTCTGCGTGTGTTTGGCACGTGTTGGATGCTGACACTCGTGGATGTTGTGTTGGTTACACCAGTTGTTCCAACTTAAAACTTTGATTTTCAAGTTTAAGACGAAGCCCAATACTATTTCTTTATTTTGCGTCTGTAAGATTTAAACTGGTTTCATTTGCAAAGTTACCTAATAAATATCTCATGTTCTGTATAAGTATCATTCAAGGTTGTTGAAAGACCCTACCACTGCATCAAAATCCCGAAGTTGTGGTGAAGGTTGTGGGAAATTATTTTGTATTTTAATACGCCCCTGCAGGTTGAATGCCTATTTTGGGCAGAAACCTAGACTTTATGCAGCAGTATAATTTTTTTTAAACCCGCAATTAAATGCGCGCCTGGTAGGATTTGAATCTGGGTTGCTCTGGTACTATGTAGAAAGACTGTCACTGCACCAAAATTCCGAAATTGTGGTGAGGGTTGAGAAAAATTATTTTGTATTTTAACAAAGGTTGTTGCACATTTTTAAAGAAGGGCAACGACTCTAGGGCCCTAATTAACACTTCCCATTAATATCTCAAACAAGGATTTAAATGACAAGATTACATCACTTATAAATTCTTCATCAATTAAAGATAAATGTGGAAGGAGTTTATTAAAATATCCTTTGGAAACCTAATAATGTGAATTATATTGGGCCATCAAAATGGAGCTAAAACTAAACTTTTTTCATACCAGAGTGAGTTATAGTTCAACAGAAGAACCACATTAAAACACATACTGTCAGTCTGTAGCATGTGTTGCCCACACTTCACTGTGTGTTGTTTGTCAAATGTCTTCTATTCATCTTTATCTTGGCAAATGCGATGAGTTTGACAGAACTTCAGACCACTTTTTTTAAAATTCAATAACTACTGCAGGGATTTGCATTGTCATTTAATTGGTTACAAAGCAAAAGTGGCCCTCCCCAAGAGCTCAAATGCTCCTGCTTACCAGATGCCGCGTCGTTTGGGAACATCTGTAGACACACAACAGGCTGGGGTGAATCATGGTAAAGCTGAAAGTCTTTCATTGATATCATAGATTGATACTGATACATTCTGAAATATGTCTTCCCTCTACTTAATGGATCAGGACTTTCTGTTACTGGAACTATACAACCTCAGGTTATGATGGACCTAGGAATTCCAACCAACACAAGTCGCACAACACATAAATTGACCATATACAATTCTCAGGAGCAAGCTGGTAAGGTTATGTCTAAAATGCCATAATTCTTAAGTGTTGCTATTGTTTTAATCTTGTTAAATAAAAGAAGTATTTTACTTGAGCTAAACAGGTTCATCACAAAAAAGGAAACAAGACAGCCATATTTCTAAAACAAATTCATTAAAAAAAAAGGCTGTTGTCATCAGAAGTGCAGCTGGACTTGGTGGGAATCACGAGACACAGGTAGGAAGTCTTTAGGTTGTGTGGAATTTTTCTTGTACAGTTTTAAGGCTTGTGGCTATAAATTTCATAACATAACTGTGTAAATACTGCCGTAATATTTTGTGTTAATGTTTCTCTTCAGTATTCACGATTTTCGAGGCTCTGGATAGTGCCTAATAACCAAATGATTTAGTGTAGTCCTTGAAAACCCATCCTCTCTTGAATTACAAACTTTTCACTGGTGGTCGGTAATCTAGTTTTCATTAAGTGCTCGGTTTGAGAGAGAGTAGCAAGTGCTTAGAAAACTTGATGAGTACTTAGAGTATTGTTCAAAACTCATAATATTATATTTTTAATATGTATGTACAAAAACATATATTACAAAAGTATGTGATTATAATACTAAAAAATCGATATAACGTATTACAACAAGTTTCATACCAAGGCCATCTCATTTTAAATACTTATCATCATTATTGTCATTATATCGTAGATGGTCGTCATTCAATTCCTCTTTTGAAGGAGCATTGTAGTCATCAACCCTATTCTCTTATAACAATTTTCCTCCATCTTCAAATTCTCGCGAACCTCAACTATCTATGAGTAGTTGGAGAAGGTTGGGGTTAGGGAGCATAGACACTTGTGGGACGATTGGGGAGGTGTAGCTTAGCGATGTCGGGTCTAAACTTGGGGTTTGAGAATCCACAAGAGAGGTATTGTGAGAGTTGGCGTGAAAGAGGGAGATATGGTGATGCGAGAGTTGGTGTGAGGAGAGATCATGATGCAAGAGTTGGTGAGGGAGAGGGGACGGAGAGAACTCACAATGAGATTGTGAGGCCGAGGCAAGAGCTGAAGAGAGATCGTGAGGTTGAGGCGTCAGGGCGAGATTCAGTGAGAAAGGAGAGAGATCTGACTGTCGGCGAGAGAGAAGTTGAGAGTTGATTTTGCGAGGGTGGTCACGATGGGATTTAGGACTTAGGGGAGGGACTTAATAGTGAACGACTTCAGTTATAAATGAATTAGAACCCTATAAATGAATTACAACCCTATATACTTTTAAAACTGCTCCAAAACTTAAACCTTGGCCGAGTACTTGCTGAGTTGACCGAGTACTCGGCTACTCCGAGTTTTGGTGCAATTTTTGATATTTCTACTTGTTTACTGGTCGTTTTAGAATATTATTTTCACTAAATGAACTTATTAGTTTGTGTGTGCATATGGTAGTAAGAAATTTGATGGTACCTTCCCTGATAGATATGTACATGAGAATGTATTACTCCTCTGGTATACTCGTAATCCTGGTTGTGCACTACCTTAACATTATCCTTACCACCTATAGTGAGTCATGTTTTAATGTTCATTAGTGCACCTTCAGAGTAGAGTAATTATAATATTGAAAGGGAACAATAAATCATTCTGTTTGAAGCATAAAGACTTCAAAATGAGTGTTGTGTCTTTGCCTAATACGTATCACGCCCTCACTTGCACAACATTTTCCGAACATGCATCGCAGCACGCTAATATAGAAATATCATATTAGGTTTTTGAGCTACTAGATATGCGATATAATATATAAAATTGATCTGATATTTCTAATATTGATGATTTTGATACTGTAATAAAATAATCAGAGTCAACCTACCTATTTATTATGAGTAAAGGGATATATATATATATATATATATATATATATATATATATATATATATATATATATATATATATATATATTTATAGGTGTCTCAACACCATACAAATAATCCAGCAAGCGATGTGGGACTAAACCTATCCTAAACCAAAATACAAGATAGATTTCTAATCGGATCCCATAAATTGTCAATTGATATTGATACAAATTCTAACATTTTAAACCTCTCTTGACATGCACTAGGCTTACATACTAAGGTCCACAGCATGGGTCATCATATTATGCATATAGGTGGAAAATTACTTATGAAGCACGGACTTGAGTACGACAAACCCTAACAAAGTAGCCTAAGTAGGATACGGAGGCACAACGATACAACTATATTTGTACTTATATCTGTATATATTACACATCAAAACTTATAATCGTTATGACATGTTTTACTAGAAGCTGGAAAAAAAGGAATGTAAAATCTTAACGATGCCAGTCAATTAACTATATTAAACTAAAGAATCTGAAAGTTCAGTTCAACCCAATACCTTGCATAATACAAGTTTGCGAAGCCTCTCACATGTTTCAAAGGTGTTCAATTTTTATCAGTTTAATATCCCTCTTATATCAAAATACCTTACAAAAATAACAACGGTTAAGCTTTTTATTCCAAGTACTTGAAGTAGGTTACATGAGCCAAAAGAGAATCACGCCGTGTCAATTACATGGTTGAAAGAAAATGCCCCAAAGAAATTCAATTTTGGCTTATGTCATAGTATGTGACAATGTTTACGCTGGCTATCACTGGCCTACCTCAATACTTCTCATTTATCCTGATTTGGGACAGGCAGTGAAAAGATAAAAACTTCAAGCACAACGCTGGCGGAGTTTTATATCAAAATTACCTTCTTTATGTTTTTTATGCATGTATGATTCCATGCCTAAGGTGTTCAACATGCAATCTTTAGGACTTTTTGAAAGCAGACACTTTTGGCATGGAAGCCTTTGGTTTCTTGAGATCCAACACGGTTCTGGAGCACTGAAGCAAAGTTTCAAATATCAGTCAATAACAATATATACCGTTATATAGTACTGGATGTCAAGGTACTAGATACATGATATATCTTGTAATATGTTTGATACTGCCAATACTCAATATTGCTAATGCAATATATTCGATATTGCCAATTTTGATACCATAAATAATTAGCTGATTGCGATACTGATTCTAATATTTTAAATCTAGGTTTTTCACTATAAGCTGCTTGGCAGGATTTACATATTAACTCTCTTTGGAAGGAAGTTCTTTTTAAGCTGACCTGTTACTTTTGTACAGCTGGAAGAATCCGCTGAACAGAAGCAAAGACGTGAGATGAAAACCATGTTGCTAGAGAATAAGAAGCTACGTGAACAGTGAGTGAAACTAATGCTTTATTATTCCCTGGTTTTCACTTTCGTATACATGCAATGTATTTTCCTTTCACAATATCTCATTCAATTATTGCTCAAATTAGCTTTTGAGGAAAGTTTCGAACCTAAATCGACATTTCATGTTTTATTGCCTAAACACAATTGGCATGTTATGTTTGTTATTTAGAAGTTTTTATGACTTGTTATAGTATGTTAGGACTATATTTTGTTTGATATATATATATATATATATATATATATATATATATATATATATATATATATATATAATATTTCCATTGACAGGCTTGTATATGTTATATCTTTTTCCCTTTAGTGATAAATACTTTTTATCTTTCCCCTTGTATATTGAGTTCTTTTGATTGAATGGAAGGAACTGATGCATGTTTTGTTTAAATTAAGGAGGGTACAATGAGATATTCAACCCAGAGGGCAAAATTTTCTTCAACTTCACTAGCACGCAAAGTTTCTTGTATAGAGGGATTGATGGTATTTATGAAGTGCTTTCTTAAGAAAGATGAGGCTTAGTTGTTGTTGTAGTTGTTGTTGTTGTTTTCGTAAGAAAGATAGTAAATAGTAAACAGTTGCGGTCTATATCCTAGCCTTTGAGAATCCCTATTTATTAACAGTTAAATTACTTGATTATCAATGGTTTTGTTTGCTGATTTATGTTAACCATACAGTTGTAGTATTTGGGTAATGTAATACTGATGCACATTGGATTAGGCTTGTGAATAAAACCATCCCACCCCCCCACCCCCACAATTTTTTTTTATTTGCCGGTGGGGGGGTGGGGGGATCTAGCATGACTTGCAGGAATTTGTAGCACACCTGTCCATTGATTGGGTCAGCAAACTTTATATATTTGACTGCCAAGTCATAATCCTAATTCAAACATTCACTTTATAACCTCCTAGTATCATCAGTTATGATACCAATATGTGAATACAAAATATCTCAAAAATTTACTGATATAGATCAAGATTAGAAATATTCGATATTGGATTTGCATTGAATGGGGTGTTTTCATATTGGATAGCGGGATATTAGACGATGTATTGAGAATATGAGAAAATTTAGGGTTTTCTTATTGTATCTGTGAATATCGGTGGATATATCATTTATAGCGGTCGATATTTAGAACAATGATATAGATTCTATATGGATACGGTGATTAAATAACATTTTATTTATACATATTGTGTAAAATTATAATTTCAATCATTGTAACTGTTCTCCGCAAAATTCTTGCTTCCTTCCATGGAATAACTTAATTACAATGAAAAAGGAACAATAGAAAAATAAACGAGAGGATTTATATTTTATCGCTATCAAGACTGTAAGGTCCGTGGACTCCGTTGACGATCCGACGTTGATATGAGTTTCGAAATAGCATGATCGTCCTACCAGCTAGATTTCTGGAACGCGCGTAGGCACGTTAAATTGATCGGATTAATCGGATTGTACGCATTCAAGAGCTCGTCAATTACGCGTTTAAGAGTACGGACCTTGGGTCTCCCCAAAATGTGACTTCTACAATGCCTTATGACGCCTATTTATAGGCATGAGGTGGTTAGATCACCTACCTTATAGATAAGATCAAATATTTGTTTTTCTTTTAAAAAGATTTGGAAATCTCTGATTCATCATATCTGGACCTGATCTGATCTTTAAGATTTGTCAGAATCTTTGATTTGATATGTTTAGTTATGATTTAGATACCCAAAATCAAGATCAAGTATGATTAGATAAAATTGGATATCCAAATCTAAATCCGATCTCCAACCGATTAGAGATTCTTTGGTGCAATCTAACGACTAACCTCGCATATGAGGTTTTTCTTTACTTTTTACCTATCAATAGGACCCCCTCCAAATTTTTTGAAATCTTGTCAGTTTGTAACGAGTTTTGAAATACTTTGGACTCCTTTGTTATCATGAGTTTGTATCATTTATTGACCGACGAGCTGTTCAGTGACTGGCAATCGATTCACCAATGACTACCAGAAGCGATTATAAACATAGTAATCTTGGGTGATCTTGTTGATGTAGCAAGTTGAGGGCATCCTTTGGTCGATCTTCTTGATATATTTTCTTGTTGGCATCTGACTTTTTCTTCATGGAATATCCACACGAAGTTATTTGGCTTTATTTCTCGAAGCTATTAACTTCGTGCTTCGTTGTGCTGTAAAGATTTAAACCATCAGCAGGCTCCGATCCAGTAGGAGGTAATTATGTAAAGTAATACTTTGGAAGACTCTCAAACTAAAACTGGCCAGTGAATCAACAAGGTAGAGCCACATTGTCGTGATTGTTGCTTGAAGAAGTTCACCCAAAAAAAATTGAATGCGATTATAGGAGAGACTGAATGCTCTTGGGAAGGCTAAAACCCCTTATATCATTTTCTTTATTTTGATCTTAGCTTTCTTTTTGTTTGCAATGAGTAATGAATTTTGCACCTGCTCGTTTTTTCATTCGTGGGGTTTTGGCGGAGGCGATTCAAGGCTCTTACACGTAACTTGAACTTCACATGCCAAGATAATCGGGTCAGGATATCAAATTTCGACAGAGGCGCCTAATTGCACATGCCTGGGATTTTGGTGGAGACGGTTCAAGACTCTCATGCATAACTTGAACTGCACACGTTAAGATCGGGTCAGGATCATCGGGTTTCGGCAGAGATGCTTAATTGCACATGCCTGGATTTTGGTGGAGACGGTTCAAGACTTTCACGCGTAACTTGAACTTCACACGCCAAGATGATCGGGTCAGGATCATCAGATTTCGGCAGAGGCGCTTAATTGCACATGCCTGAATTTTGGTGGAGACGGTTCAAGGTTCTCACGCGTAACTTGAACTGCACACGTCAAGATGATCGGGTCAGAATCATCGGGTTTCGGTAGAGGCACCTAATTGCACATGCCTGGGATTTTGTGGAGACAGTTCAAGGCTCTCACGCGTAACTTGAACTTTACACGCCAAGATGATCGGATCAGGATCATCAGATTTCGGCAGAGGCGCCTAATTGCACATGTCTGGAATTTTGGTGGAGACGATTCAAGGCTTTCATGCGTAATTTGAGCTACACGCCAAGATGATCGGGTCAAGATTATCAGATTTCGGTAGAGGCGCCTAATTGCACATGCTTGGGATTTTGGTGGAGACGGTTCAAGACTCTCACGCGTAACTTGAACTGCACACGCCAAGATGATCGGGTCAGGATCATCAGATTTCGGCAGAGGTCCCTAATTGCACATGCCTGGATGACGTTGTTTGGGCAACAGACAAAGTCGGTGATCGGATTAGGATCACAAAAGAAACTGTTTATTGTGGTATGTATGATGATTAAAATCTTACTGCCAGAGGTAAGTTTAACATGACAGATTTGATCGTATCAAAGTGATATGAGAGGGATGGTCCAAATCTTGCTGTCAGAAATAAAACCTTAATATGACAGGTTCAATCTTGTTGAGATGATGTGGATGAGATGGTTTAAATTTCGCTCTTAGAGATAAGAGCTTAACATGACAGGTTCACGGGATTTTTAGCAAATCCCCAGCTATTAACAGATTTGTCGCGCCTTTACCAATCGCCGTTTGCGTTGGTCTAGTCATGCTATTTCGCTCAGCATGGTAAGTTATCGGGGATTTTTTTCTCTCCTCTTTCCTTAGCTTTTTGGCTTCGGATAGTTTATCTCATACTTTTACCCCTAATATGATAGGGTTGGTGAGAACTTTGATCTCTTCCTGCCGCGTTGACAATATTAGGTAGTTCATACTTTATCCTAACATAATAGGTTGTCGATGACTTAATTTCCTCTCCCCTTTGCCTTAGCGGCTATGGGTTTATTATGACAAATTTGTCATGAGATTTTTAGTAAATCCCCAGCTATCAACGGATTTGTGATGCTTTTACCAATCGCCATTTGCGTTGGGTTAGCCATGCTATTTCGCTTAGCATGATGAATTGTCGAGAATTTTCATTTCCTCTTCCATTAGCTTTTTTGGCTTTGGCCAGTTGATCTTATATTTCTACCCCATGTGAGAAGTAGGAGTTATAATATGTCTCAATCCCTATGGGCTCTCCAATATCTGGTTTTATAAAATTCATGTAGATTTTGATTTTCTTGTAGAATTAACTCCATTGAAAAGCACCAGAAAACCATAAAATTTACGCCTTTGATGATGCTACGAGATGTTTGCTTCGCATTCAGAGTGCAAGTTTAGCCTCATATTATTATTATTTTTTAGCTGTGGGCTTAACCTCTCGTTTTAAACTGGCATAGCCTCGCGACTGGGCTAATATAATTTCGCGTTATACGCACGGTTAGACTTGTGTGCTGGCTTAGTTTCGCGTACTAAGTTAGATTCATACGCTGATTTAGCCTCGCTCACTAAACTACTTTGCATTTTAGTTGTGGGCATAACTTCGCGTTCTACATTGGTATATCATTGTGCCTGAGTAATATTGCAGGGTTAGACTCTTGGTTGGTTTAGCCTCGCCACCAAGTTGGACTTGTGCGCTGGCTTCGCACATTAAGTTAAAATTTTGTGCTGGCCTTGCCTCGCGCAATAAATTAGCCTCGCGCTTTAGTCGCGAATATAACTTTGCGCTCCACGCCGGCATAGCCTCGCGTTTGGGTTACTTTACACGAGTTTAGTCTCGCATCTTAATTGCTTTATGCAGGCTTAACCGCGAGGTTTACTGGATGCGGGTCTCACCCCCTGTGTGGGACTTGTTTGGTCATTTTACACGGAGCTAGCAGTTAGCTTCATATTTTAAAACTTTTAGGCTGAAATACACTTCACGTTTAGCGTCAGCCTCGCATTTTACACTGGCTCGGTATTTCTGAAGAAGTTTAATTTCAAGTGATGGTTTAGCCTAATATGGGGGAATGTCTGCGCATACTGGCTTAAATTTGCATTTTATGCTAGTTTTGTTAGTTTCGCATTTTACGCTAACTTCATGTTTCTGTCCAAGTTCATACTCATATATAGACCTAGCCTCACGTGGAGTGCTTTCTACGCACGCTGGCTTATCTCTGTAATTGATAGTTTCGCGTTTTACGCTAGGCTATGAGTTAGTTAATTTCTCTGGTTTTTCAGAACTCTTATTAGCATACACTGAGCCAGCTGAAGAGCTTCTAGCATCGTCCTTCCATGAAGAACCTGCTGGCTTTGCATGATCACTAGAGCGGGATTGGCTATTGTTCTGGGACTGACTGCTGCTCTGACTTGAAGGAAATAAGGGTGCGCCATTGCTTCCCTTGCTGCAAGTCTGCTCTTTAGCAATTTTAACAAGCTAGTCATGGTTTTCATATCTGTAGAAGAAGGGTTCCTTGCCAAATATCATTCATGCAACCAAGACTCCACACATCCAAGGAGTAGTCATGATCTTGCGAATCAACAAGGAGTTCAGACCTCCTTGATAAGTGACAAAGTTTTTGATCCTTTCTTCACCAAGCCTTCAAGGTTTGCTGCTGTTGATTTCAATCCCTTTTGCTGATTCGATGGGGCCTGCCCCCATCCCGACTTAGTGGGTCATTGGTCCTTTTCAAGAGCTTAACAGCTTTGACAAATCCCCTTGCCCCCCTGAGCTTGAGCATCACCCCCCCGGCGGGCAACTTTCTTGGAGTAAAACTGGGTGCAGAGCTTGAGAATCAAATGAAGTACCTTCGACGACACCTCATGTTCGTCACCATAGAAAGTATCCTGTGCAAGGGCACAAAGGTCACTGAGGACCGCGGGGATCTCAGTCAAACCTCGTAGGCCTAAATCAGCCTTGGTAGCAAGGGCACGGCAGGACGATGAGAGAGGAATCGATCGGGACGAGATCGATGTCGGGATCTCACGAGAGGTAGACGGGTGAGGGCGGGACAAAGTTCTTTTTCTTGGGGAGCTCCGCTTGCTGCTGATTGGCATTCTGGTTTCTAATGAGATCAGAATGTAGTTTAGGTTAATGATTTTTTTTTTCTCACGTGCCATGTCTGTAGATGTGAGGAAACTTCTCAACCAATTTTGGATCTGAAATACTGAAGGATTTCGTTATTCTAGATAAGGCATTGAACCGGCTCCTTGGGCTGAATTAGAACCCACTTCCTCATGATCAAACAATGCCACCATTCTCACATTATCAAGGGAACTTTCTGCAACTGTGGAGTCTATTAATGCCTTTGAGATTCTCTAATGGTCAGATTGCATCCTGGTTCTTGTGCTTGCTCTTCCTCGAGAGAAAGAGGGCAAGTTACTTTGTTTTGCAAATTTTATTTTATTTTTCTTCTTTTTCTCTTCTCTTTTTTTCTTTTTTGGCTGATCAAGCCACGTGTTAACACTGCAAATAAGTCTGCATTTGGTTCAAGATCGTTCATCAACCCGTTTTTATATCGGCATCCCCAGAGAAACTTGCTCTTCAAGCCAGTCCACCGGCTGATTACCTTCATTAGATAAACTCCACCCTGTTGCATCAAAGAATAATGGCAAACTCTTGATGGAATTGGAGTTGTCTTGTATCAACGACAGTTACCTTCAGTCAAGTTTTAGCTTTCGGGTAGCAATAGTCCTTGCCATTTTCAGGAGCCTTTTGAACTATTTCTCCATCGCTATAGATGGACTTGAGGGACCGAATCAGAAAGTAGTCGGGGTGGTCGTTGTCGGCGGAGGTGTCCTGGCTGCCCCATCGGACTTTATGGCGCATGACTGCGAGCGCCACTGCGACTTCAGAGTTGATGATGCAGGCGAGCACATGATGGCGGCGCAACGGGTAGCGACATGGACAAGAGATTGCCGTTCTCTTCCTCCTCGATCGGGTTGATGCTGGAGATTGACACAGGCACAACGCTCCAGTGAGGCGAAGAAGGCAGAGGTGATGCTCGTGCCCAGCAAGTTCGCCATGCTCTGGGTCTTCTCACTCGAGATTATGCCCGAGTCCTCCATTGATGGAACTAGATTTGATTGCCTCTTTTTTTTTTTTTTTTTTTTAGGAAAAGACCTTTTGCCAGCCATATTTCATCAAAATCTCATACAAGTTTAGGGTTCCAATCAAATTGTTGTCAAAATAACAGAAAGGCTTAGAAACACTTTCACCCACAACCTTCAATCAAACAACTTCTCGAGATCGGCCTTGTTCCGAAGATCCCCGATGTAGAACTTGAGGTTGTGGAAGAGTTCGGGTCCGGCGAGGTCCCTGACCCGATCAACCGTCTCCTTGATGGAATTGTGGAAGCCGCCGTTGAGCAGCTTAGGGACGGTGTGGGTGCCGATGAACCTAGCTCTTTGTCTTGCACTCCGATCTGATTGATTGATTGATGAATCAAGATCAGCAAAATTTAAAAAGGTTTCTGTTTTTTAATTTTACAAAAGCCCCCTTTTGTTTTTATAAACACCTTCAATTTGTAGTGTTAAGGAGAATGGAGGCGATTCTAACGAACACACTGTTGCGGTTCGAGAGAGAGAATTGCTAGGGTCCGACCACCAGCTCTTAAAAATTCTACATTGCTTCCATCTTCAATGTCGAATTGCACCACACCTTCTGTCATGAAGGTTTTTCCCACTGTGGTCGTCAGTTTGTTCGTCGCAAAAATTTTGCTTACTTTCATTGAATAACTTAATTACAATGAAAGAGAACAAAAGAAAACAAACGAGAGGATTTATAGATTATCGCTCTCTTTTACAATGAATTGTGGGCTCTATGTGACGATGGGATTTATCAAGTAGCTTTTTTTTGACAATCTGATGTGGAAATCTTCTACTCGATGAAGATGACGGCCGGCCTTAGCTTCTTTCTCTACTGGTCCAATGAATTCAAGACTCTCACGCGTAACTTGAATTTTGAAAAGATCCCAAAAGCTCTATAAGATTTATTAAAGATCGATCTCTAAGATTAAAGATTTGATGATTGATCTAATAAAGATTGATGAACATCGATAGATGGATCCCTAAAGTCTCCTCAAAGAGAGTATTTATAGACTTTAGTTTGAAAGTTCTCATAGGAATAGGAATAGAAGGTTTTTGTATTCATCAAGGATTCTAATCAAATATTTGATTTTGATTTAAATCTCTTGATTTTGGATTCTGATTGGACTCAATTTGGGTATAGTCCAATTTGGGTATTGGATAAGTCCAAATCTCAATCACAATCAGTTTAAGATTCTAAGAATTTGCTCACGCAGAGTTAAATACTCTGAATGCGGAGCTATAGACTTAGCTCCACGTTTTACTCAACGCAAGGCTAGTTTTCTGGCCAGACACGGAGTTACGAAGTTAGCTCCGCGTTCTGCAGGGTATTTTTCTTTTATTTGTAAATTTTTACCACCAACAGTAACGTACTAGGTCAAAAACTTGACTCGTGAACTCTTATACTCAAGTTGTGTTGAAGTTCATTTGGAAGGAATCTAGCATGAAAATCTTCGAGTATGCCATTTTAATTTAAATCTATATACTATTTTAGCCATCTAATTTATAATGAAGTCCACAATATGAAGCTAACAAGAATTATACTGGATAACATTGGGTATGCAACCTTTTGCTAAAAGAATCATTTCATCAATGATAACCACATTAATACCTAAACATGATTCTTTTAGAGAAAGGGAAGGAGGGTTACTGATGAAGGACGGAAGAAAAATTAGACTTAGGGTTTTTTCGGAGAAATTGGAAAAGAACATGGAAGAACTTATAGGGGGTTTGGAAATCTACCCAGGCGAATCCACGCCCACTCTCTATGAATCCACAATGAAAGATTTTGATTCAAGCAAAATCCACACAAAAAATTTTGAGAAAATTTCCAATATTATTCATCATTCCAATACTCCATACAAAGCATATATATATATATATATATATATATATATATATATATATATATATATATATATAACCCTAACAACCAAAATCAAATCAAAATCTAACAAGATTCAAATAAAATCAAATCTAATCTCTAGAATCAAATTTGATCTCCAGAATCAAATCTTATTTCCATCAATTCTCCCCAGTTTCAAAGCATTGATCCCTGGTAAATACGGAGATAAGAATTTTTAAATGCATCCGGGTTGAACTGATCAGTATTCACGAAGTATTCCAATTGGGTTATGGTGATGGTCGAGGAATTGTAGCACGTATACGGTGATTAAATACATTTTATAATACATATTGTGTAAAATTATATTTTCAATCATTGTAACTTGCTAGGTCAAAAACCTGACTCGTGAACTCTTATACTCAAGTTGTTTTGAAGTTCACTTGGAAGGAATCTAGCATGAAAATCTTCGAGTATGCCATTTTAATTTAAATCTATATACTATTTTAGCCATCTAATTTATAATGAAGTCTACAATATGAAGCTAACAAGAATTATACTGGATAACATTGGGTATGCGACCTTGCTAAAAGAATTATTTCATCAATGATAACCACATTAATACCCAAAATATGATTCCTTTAGAGAAAGGGAAGGAGGGTTATTGATGCAGGACGGAAGTAAAATTAGGGTTAGGGTTTTTTGGAGAAATTGGGGAAGAATAGGTAAGAACTTATAGGGGGTTTGGAAATCTACTCAGGCGAATCTACGCCCACTTTCTATGAATCCACGAGGAAAGATTTTGATTCAAGCAAAATCCATGCAAGAAATTTTGAGAAATTTTCCAATATTATTCATCATTCCAATACTTCATATAAAGCATATATATATATATATATATATATATATATATATATATATATATATATATATATATATATATATATATATATAACCCTAACAACCAAAATCTAACAAAATCAAATCAAAATCTAATAAGATTCAAATAAAATCAAATCTAATATCTACAATCAAATCTGATCTGGAATCTAATATCCAGAATCAAATCTTATTTCCATCAATTCTCCCCAGTTTCAAAATATTTATACTTGGTAAATACGGAGATAAGAGTTTTTAAATGCATCCAGGTTGAACGGATCTGTATCCACGAAGTATTCCAATTGGGTCATGGTGGTGGTCAAGGAACTGTAGCACGTACTTCACAACTGAATCAAAGTGGTGGAGGGGGAACTGACTTTTTTAATGAAGTTGCATCAAACCACGGTAGATTTGGAAAAACACTTGCAATAGAAGTAGTCGAATAAAGATTCCATGAAATATTCAGGCCATAGGTAGAAGCAATTTTTATCGAAACTCCATAGAAATCTGAATGTGGAACGTGTAATTTCTTCACAATTTTTAGAAGGGACCTCTCAGGAGAAACTAAAACTTTCACTTCATTATCAAGTACAAATTCCTGCAAAATATTATGTGAATATACAACAAATTTGTATTTGTCATTGCAAATTGTTATCTGTCTAGAGATTTCATCATGCATAACAGGCAAATACAATGTAACGGACTCAAATGGTACAACTCCTAAAAGAAATATGTTGGTTCCCTAGGATGGCATACATTAATCACTGCAGATGATAAACACTCATTTAGAATTTGGTCAACCATAGAAGGAAACTTCAAAGACTCGTTGGTAGATGCAATATTAGGAGTAACCTGCCAAGACATAGGAAGGATGCTCTAAGACTTGCTAGTAGCACTATTAGTATCAACTGTTTCGTGCTCGGTCTCTTTCTCTATCGTTGGATCCGAAATTAAACATGAAGTATTATATAGGGGTGCACAAGACTCTATTAAACATTCTGAGTATCAGTAGTATCATTAATGGTAGCATGGATCTCAGTAGGAATATGAATCTTAAGTGGTACATCTATATTAGACTCTTGTGCCTCATTAACAATATCATCATTAACCATAGAAAGAATGGTAGTATTGGCAATAAGAATATACATATTAGATTCTAATTGTGGCTCAATGACAACATTAGTATTTTCCTTAGGAACATGAACCTTAATAACTCTTGAATTGTCAACGTGATTAGTAGGCATGGTATCTATATATTGACTCTTAAGGGGACACTTATAGTCATAATGTCAGGATGCGCGACACTTAGAACACTTGATCGTGGTACACTGAGAGACAGAGTGTCCATATTTGTCACATTTAGGATACTGTGTTCTAACATTTAGAGTGGATTTATTTTCCAATTTATCAAAAAGACGATTCCTATAATACGTATGAAGAAACTCATCTATAAGAATATCTTTCATCTCTTCCCACGAGTTTATAAGATTCCTATAACGTTCTTCACGTTTTATCTCTACTGAAATCCAAAAATCTTTTGCTTGTCCCACTAATCGTCTCTTAGCAAATTGAAATTTACGTCTACTAGACATCTCATAACAATCGAAATACCATTGTATATTCACTAACCAATCAATAAAGTTACGAGTGGAGGAATAACCATCAAATATAGGATATTTGTACCAAAATTTTTCATTTAATATCTTTATAGCAGTACGCAAATCATAGATATAATTAGGCCTTTTTGACTCTAGAGGATGACTAGATCGTGTTGTAAAATGAGATATGTTTACTATCTAGAATGGATCATGCAATGCAAATCAGTCAAATATGCAGATGATAGTGCAAAATATAAGATTCAGACGAACCAAATGCATGAACTAAATTAATATATCCCAATAACTCAATTGCTAAATACAAATGAATATGAGATCATTAGAGAGAAGCAATTAACCATTCTGTTAATAAATTATTGCAATCCACCACAATTGAGCTCTGATATTTATATGTAGAAGCCCTGAAACAGTGATAATAGATTTCGTGTACGATTGGAAGATCACTGCTTCGAAAACCGCTCGAATTGGAGTTGAAACGGACTCTGAATCACAAGAATATCCTTAATGGGTCTATTATGCTTAACGGGTCTGTACTATTCTGTGAATTTAATTCAGTTCTTTGCTGCTAAATTAATTGGTTTGGATTTGAGATTACGGGTCGGGTTTAATTAAATTAAATCCAACCAACTTCTCTTCTTTTGAATGCGGGTGTGACGGAGTGGATCCAAATTAAACCAAACTATTTCTTTTCTTCTCTTCGATACGGTTTTGGATGGATTTGAATTGAATCCAAACCAAACCCTCTTAGATAATTTTGCTCCTTAACCCAAAAGGATGTTAGCTGTAAGAAAAGGAACTCCCACTAGACTCGTGGGTTGTTGTTGCGGCTGTTGTTGCAGGTACTGTAGTCGCTGCCGTAATTGTTCTTGCTGCTATGGTTGCGGTTGTTGCTACTATTGCTGTGGTTGCAGTTGTTGTTGCTGTTGCTGCAGTTGTTGCTACTGCTTTTGTGGTTGCGGTTGTGGTTTTGCTGGAGAGAGTTGAGGGGAGAGTGGTGGAGAGGTTGGGTTTTGTGATGATGGAGGGTGGGCAGAGCAACAAAGAGGAGGGGAGGTTGTTGTCGAAGGAGGTGGTCGAAGACGGTGAAGTTTGGATTTGTGGATGGGGAAGCTTGGGAGAAAGGAGAAGAATAAATGGAGGGTTTTCGTTGCAGTGGAGAAAAATAAAACAAAGGGGATGATGGAGAGGATTCGGTTGAATGGGGGGTAGGGGTTGTTTATTGTGGTGAAGAGGAGAAAGAAGAGATTTTTCTTTTCTTTTCTTTTTTTGTGTTGGGTGGGCACTCTTGGAGAGAAGGGGAAGAAATTGAAGTTTTTTTCCCTCTTTCTTTCTTTTTTTCTCTTAGATCAGGTTTTTTTTTTTTTCCTTTTTTTTACCTCTATGATCTGCAACTGAACTTCCTTTTTTCTTTTTTTAAGATCTGAACTTTTCTTCTTTTTCTTTTCGTTTTTTTTAAGATCTGTTTTTTTTCTCTTTTTTAAAAAAAAAATAGAAAACTAAAAAAATAAAATCAAAAGAACATGAAGATGGACGAGAGGAGGTGGAGATGATCGATTTTTAGCTCTAATACCAATTTTGATGCATGACGGAAGTAAAATTAGGATTAGGGTTTTTTGGAGAAATTGGGGAAAAACAGGAAAGAATTTACAGGGGGTTTGGAAATCCACCCAGGTGAATCCACGTCCACTCTCCACGAATAAGGAAAGATTTTGATTCAAGGAAAATCCATGCAAGAAATTTTGAAAATTTTTTCAATACTATTCATCATTCCAATACTTCATACAAAGCACATATATATGGAGAAAAAAAAAACCGTAACAGACTCAAATCAAAATCTAACAAGATTCAAATAAAATAAAATCTAATCTCTAGAATCAAATATGATCTTCAGAATCAAATCTAATTTGAAATCTGATATTCAAAATCAAATCTGATCTCTATCAGTTACCCTCACTAGTCATGTGCTGCCATACTAAGGTTGGTAAGTGGGTCACTGTGGCCCACCGGACCAACACGGTGTGTGCTCAAGCTACCCTAGTGCGCGGTAGGCATGGGTTGAGCTTGGGCTGTGGTTTGCCAGCCCGAGCACGGCCAAGCCTATGCCTTAAACGGACTCGAAGTGCCCCTGCTTGGACTTGGGCTCATTGCATTACTAACAACTAAATTAGCCACTGGGGAGGGATTTGCTTTTTTTTTTTTTTGCATTCTACCTCTGGGGTTCAGTAATGCCCCCTCTACTCTTTATTTTTTTTTCCCCAATAATTTTAACTCCTTAAACTCTGTTTAACTCCCTCTAGCCTTAACGCTCCTAGCTCCATGTTCTTTGTTAATTTTTCAACTTGTAAGTCCGAGGAATAATTGAAGGTGGTCATCTGTCTTGCCAGCTTGCAAGTGTAAAGTACAAGTTTTATTTTCATATAAATTTTATAATTTAGTTATAATTTAGCTATTAAAATGGATGCACACTACTCATCGATAGGCCATGGTAATACTTCTACTTTTAGATATTATGTTAATTTTACTTTCAGTTAGTGGGAAGAGTTACATAGGTCTTTAAGTGAAACACACCTAATAATCCATTTACAAAATCATAATATGGTATAATGCAGGTTAAGCATGATAATAATCCTCATATTATAATGCTTCTCAACCAACGAGGACAATGATTTTCATACATAAGGTATTTCTGTGCAACAACTTCCTTTAGAAGTTCCAGACTGGATATGGAATTTTTTTTTTTGCTAAAGTAACTGAAAATGGAGTTAGGAAGGCTAATTATAAGTTATGTCCGACTGGATATGCTTTTCTGAAAAATAGTGGAATTGGTCATTTTAAATGTATATGGAGAAGAAACACTCCCAATCAATATAACAAATGCAAATTGTCACTGATGTTGGTATATTTAGCACTTTTAGATATAATTATGTTGTAAATAGAGATAATTTAGCCCCTTACGCTATTCTTGCCGAATAATCTTTCAGTATTGGCTAAATAATCGATATTTGAAGGTATATTCAAATGATTCATAATAAATAATTTTAAAAAACCCTAGGAGTACTTGCACCTCAGGCATGTTTAAAATTTTTGAAAAATGCAAATTAACTTTAATTATTTATTCTCTTCTATTCTATATAGATTTGTACTTCTGATTGTTGGGAAGGTCTCAACAACAATCATTATATTTGTGTCTTGCACATTATATTGATTTCAATTAGATTTTGCAAAAATGAATTTTAAGTTTTGAAATTGACACATGCAAATCTCAGTCTGTATATAGTGTTATGGTCACTAAGACCTCCGGAATTGATAATAATTTTTTTTATTTTAGTTGATGATGCTCGTGAAAATGGTCAACAATTGAATATTTGAGAAATTATTTAAGACCAATTTTTTTAAGGCACAATATTTCATATTCAATTTGTATTTCATATTTTTAACTTGTGTACAAGATGGTCTAAATAAATAATAATTATATTATTGGGCTAAGAAATGTCATAAATTTGAGATATAGTTGCTCAAGAAAGCAAATTTTTCAATCAATGTGTACTAACTTGGGCCTTGAATCTCGTGTTTTACTTCAGAATGTGAAAAATCGTTGGAATTCAATGTATCACATGTTGGATGTTTCTCTTCCGATTGATAGTAGATATATTTTGCCAAACTGAAATATTATTTCTCAACCAGAGTGGAAAATTTCTTCTATTTTTTGTGAAAATTTTTTAAATATTTGAGAAAACAATAGGAAAGCTTGCTGGTATGTATTATCCCGTGACTAATTTAGTACTTTATGAGTTAACTAATAGTAGCTCATTATTTTCTAGACAAAAATGTTTTTATCTTCCGATATTATTTATCCTATGGGAACTAAATAAGTATTTTAAAAAAATTTCTTTTCTATTTTATGTCGGAGTATTATGGATCTTCACACGGGATGGGTGTGTATATTTAGTTACAACTTTTCGTGAAAATATGAACTATGAATATAATGTTAGTATATTAACTGATAAAATTTAAACATGGCTAGATAATTTACACTATGAACGACAATGTGAAATAAAAAATCTAGGTCGCTCACTCAAGCTTCTTCATTCAGGGGGTCGGAAATAAAAAAAATGCATTACTAAAGGTTTTTTATCATCTAAAGAATAAAAAAACTCCTGCTTATTATTCAGTGTTATTATCTCGATCGTACTTAAGCTCTTGATGCTAATGACGGATTTGAATATCTTAATATTTTGTTATACTGGAAATCACTTGATAAAACTTACCCGTTACTTTCTATCATGGCAAGTGATGTACTACCTATCAGTGTCTATAGTAGTATTAGAGCCTACTTAGTGAATGTGGTCGAATGTTGAATGAGTGGATAAGTTGTATGGCGGCATGCATACAAGAGATGTACGTTAGCTTGAAGGACTTGTTAGATACGGAATTTAGAAACCACGTGTGAGGATTTCAAGTTCAATAGGAGATTTTATTCGATGATTAATAAATTTTTTTCCATTTACATTTCATAATTTGTAGCAATTTTCTCAAATATCTAATCTTTTAGTATATTTTTCAAGTTACACTCAATTTTGTTTAATTACTTATGCTTTACATTTTAAGAAAAAAGTTCCCAGGCTGACAAGGTCAGTTTGGGCGCAGCCTAGCACAGTACAGCAGCCAGTGAGTCTGACCTGGGTCCCCCAGTGGGTGCCTGGGCCTGCCCTGCAGTGGAAATGACGTGGTCTGTGCGAGGCATGGCCCTGGCGTGCCCAGGCTTGTGTCGTGAGCCATACCCACTCCAATATAAAGTAGAGAAAGGAAGAGAAAACAATGGGGAAAGAAAACAGAAAACTGAGCATTAATTGATACTAGTTACGTAAATGGAATGGATGTAGCTTTTGATATATTTGTATCTCATTTTCTTCTAGCAGATACAAATACATATTTAAATATTTCTAGAATATTCAACTGAATCTCCATATTTGACAAAAACAAGACACTTGGAATGAACATGGACGTGAACTAAACTGTAAGTGGAAAGAAAAATGAGCTCAACCTTCATTTTTTGTTTCTCCTGTATGAAATCATATACTGGATGGAACTTTACCTATGTAAGAAGAAACTAAAAGCAGGTATGACTTTTTCTTTTGACTAGAACTTTAGAAACTTTATTATTTATTTTTACTTCTAGATATAATGATTCATTGCATTGGCTTTTTTTTTTTTTTTTTTTTTTTTTTTTTTTTTCATTCTACAATATTTTCCTGGGATTTTTTTTTAAAAAAGTTGGTTAGCTAATTTATCAACTAGTTCTCACTCCTGTTTGGGGTTTTGATCAATCTAGTGTTTTAGCTGCTTTAAAAAAAACTGTGCATCCCCATCCCACACACAGGAAAAAGGACAGAAAAAGAACACTACCCTGCACATGCAGTAACCCCCATGACTGCCAACCATATCCAAAGAATAGTGTTGCTTCTATCCAACTGAGATCTGGAGTTGCTGGGTTGGCCCATTGATAGAATTAAGCAGCAGTATGGTTAGGCTTGAATCCTTCTGAAAAATTGCAGTCAGCTCTAATGCTGTAGAGTGAAGGATAGATAGTCACCTCATACCACTAACCCAGATATTAGTGTCTTTGATATCCGTGGCACATCTATCCTCAAGCACTAATGCTTTCCTATGGTTTAATTATTGCATTTATGGCTCTACCAAATAACTAGGACCGATTATTTGTAATTTTAGTTGGGCTTACATTTTATGTTTTCTTCTGCAGGTGCTTGGCATTTGAGGAGACAGAAAAAGAGCTTTTGCTCAAGGTATTCACTTCAATTTCTAAATTTTGATATTAATAACATCACATTATTTATATGAAGCTCTCAAAGGAATCTCGCAGTGGAATACCATCTGAACTGAGACTTTATATCTCAAAAGCCTTTTTTCAGTACTTCTTGGCATACATATGGACTGAAGATTCATTTATTGCACAGGAAGAAAAACTTAGAACAGAGCTTAGATTGTTTCAACAACTTTACAAGAAGCTAACTGCTGAGCTCCATTCCCTGGACGAGGTGAAGGTGGAAAAATTATAACATGTACACTTTTTTTTTTAATTCATTTTAATTCATCTGTACCATTTCATCCCGCAAAGTTCACCTTATGTAGATTATCCATGTGTTTGTAATTTATACACAGAGGGAGGACATGCTAATTAGGTGGTTGGTGTAGCATAGAGCCATTCTGAGGGGCAGAGAAATAAAAAGGGTTATGGCATTTTTTTCCCACTACATGTGGTGGCCTAATGACTACAATCCTATGAAACTATAAGGCAGCCAGTATTTTTCATCCCGTACTAGTTGCTGTGGATCTTGTCAATGTTTGCAATATGTCCTTTACCGATTTACATTAGCAATCATTGTTTGATCGATCATGTTGGTGTTGGTGTTGGTGATGTCATATTGCTCTGTGGTTATGTATTTTAGGCACAGTGAAATTTGCTGCTACACATTGATAAATAAAATTATCCGTACAATCTACTTTCTGGTAGAAGAGTTGGATTTGGTGATTGATTATGTTGAAGAAGCAAATTGTTTTCTTGAATTTTGGGGTTTTTTTTTCGCAATTGTAGCCCTTGAAGAAATTTTGTGTGGATCCTCCTGGTAGAGGAGTAATTGGTAATCTGTCAAAGCTTTGGTTTGTTTGCGAATTCACATTTAATTTGTTCTAGGGTAATGAGGAGACAGGATTTGTAGGGAAAAAGATATCATTATATAAGCTGACGCTGAAACTCAGTACTTCAGCATTTTCTGCAGATTAAACTGAAAACTTGAGATATGAGATAAGAAAATAATGAACAGATTTTGTACATGTGTTTTTACCCAGTTTTCTCTTTCCTTAACTTTCAATATTAGATAAGTATGCTTCTGAAAGATTGAAAAAAGAAGAAAAGGAAAGTCAAATTGAAGGGGATAAAGATTTACTGTTAAAATGCAAATTCTCCTGAATGCAAAAAGGCTTCGGAGTTGCTTTATTATTATACTCGTCACGGCAATTTCAGCCATATGGAAAATTTATCATTTGTTCTGCGATCAATTTGAGAACTTATTTGCATGCTTATTGTTAATCCTTATGCATTTAACTACTTTTTACTTGTATTTGCATTGTGCAAGTTTTAAGGTCATTTTAGCAAATGCTCATTGTGTTTCATTAATGAGAAATAGTATAACCAACTGTAATGAAAGCAAAGATACATAGAAGAAGGTTTCAAATAGATAGACGAGGACAAAGATGGTTGGCCAATTTAAAGGTCTTGTTAATACAATAAAGTCAAATACATATGATACTGATTGGTTATTACGTCTGGGGTTGGCCCCTTTAAGTCCGACTATAAGTATTATACAGTACAAGAAGTGATGGAACCAAAATTTTCCTTTTGTTTGGTAAATTTAGCAGAATATAGTTGTGTGTGTACACACCAGAATTTTGACACGTGTGCATAGAAATGTATGGTGATATTTTATTTTATTTTTGGCTAAATTTGAAAGCTCAAGGCTACGAAATGTATGCTGATACATCTTTTGCTATACCAAGTAACTACTCTCAAGTCATTCCATTTAAAGTCGCTTTCTTTTGTTCTAACTGCGTTTCATCTTGAATCTTAAATTATGAAAAGAAGAAGCAAAATTACCTGAGGATGTTTGAGCTATACTTTATCGAGTGAGACATCTCCAATAGTAGTCAAATGAAAGAAAATTAAAAGCAGAACACATTTCTTTCTTTCTTTTCCCAAGTATCCTTTTTGACATCCCCTCAGTCAAACAGTATACTCTTTCAGGTACAAATATATCGTCTTCAGAACTGGTAATTCTACAAAATAAGATTTTAACATAAAAATTATATATAGAAGACTGAAAATTTTTCATATTCCTTCTGTCTTTGCTCTTATACAAGAATGAGATAAACTGAAATATCACCATTGTTTACATAAACAGAAGAGAATAAGCTCAATCTCTTTCAGCAAGACTTAGAAAGAGTCATCCTTGAACATGAATATGGAACCCTAAATTATTAAATAATTTCCTGGTATTCAACATCATCACAAAAACTTTAAAAAGGAACAAACAGCACGTTGGAGTTACTCTACTTTGTGTAAATATTATCTGCTGGATACAAATCTCAATATGAAATTCCCGATACTATAGAAAGAAAAATATGCACAATTTTAATAAAACCTGTCTACAAAAATACAGAGGGAAGTTTCCTTGTTATGCTTGTCATGTGACCCTGAAACTGCCATCAGAAACTACAGATCGATGGCCATCAGACACTGGCAGGGACTTCCTCAGCTGGTTCTTCCTTTTTCACACTGGCTGGGACTTTAGCTGGTTCTTCCTTATTCACACTGGCCGGGACTTTAGCTGCTTCTTCCTTTTTCTTTGGCTGCTCCTGGGTTTTCTGGATTACCGCTTTATTAGGCATTAGAACCACGAATATGTCCCTCACATTGAAATTTTTGCTCTCCTCCACTGCCAACTGAAATGCAACACAATAAATCACAAGGTTATACAATTTACACTCTGTAGCTGGTGGATTTGCCACATGAAAAATATGGAGTGAGGTGTCAAGAACACATCAAATACTAATAAGAGCACGCGAAAATATAAGATGCATCACGCGAGATCTTCAAGAAGTCAAACGAAGTCGTGGATATATGGCACGTCAATGTCTACTACATCATAACTGAATTTTGGTTTAATGTGAGAGTGCAACTGAGCTGCATGCCAAGAGATTTGCAAAGTTTAATCACGATTATTTTTTTTTTTATTAGTGTGGTATAACTTTAGGGCTCTAAAGAACTTAAGATTTTGCTGGTCCTTATAAAAGTCACTTTACATGCTGGTGGTGTTCCAGATCACCTAGTGTATATGTAGAAGTTGCTTTACAAGCTGGGGTATCAGATTTACCTTGTGTATTACATATCTTCCTAAGGCATCGGTACCAGTTCATGTGGCATCAAAGATCACGCGAGAATTTATATCAACATTATATATTAGAGTGTACAAAATTTTAGTTAAAACATTAATCATTAGTAGTATTTTATTTAAATGCTAGCATGATAGTCAAGGATATCAGAAACTTCACCACACCTACTTCGCTTTCAATCTAAAACTTGGTATTTATCAGTGTGGTAGCAAAATGACAAGAAACTAGAAAATTGTTTAGTATATGATTTTAAATATTAGCAGATATATATATATATATATATATATATATATATATATATATATATATATATATATATAATCACTGAATTTTGAGGTACCCAATATGCAATATATCATATAATATTGTCTGGTACCATCGATATTTCTGATATTGTCGATTTTAATACCATAAATCATCGGCCACTATTAATACTGATATACCGATTCTGATATTTTAAACCTCCTAGGTTTATACATTTGGAGACATCAGAATGACTACGAACTATTGTTTAATATCCAGCTGGGGAGTGTTAACCAAGTCAAATCAACATGGGAACTTTTTATCATTAACAAAAGTCTTAAACATATTTTATGAAATTTCATACAAATTTTTGGATTTTATGATCTTCGTGTATATTTATCAATCCACCATGTTATCATAGAAGCAACTACCACAGCAATCATGCCTTGCCTCATGTATTTACAGTTGGTTCATGATGACCACTAGTTATACATTATTGTACATTGTGAATCATTCAGACATCAAAAAGTTTGAACCATCTTATTCTTTAAAAAACAAAAGAATTTTTTTATGCAGCTCCCAAACTTATCTACATACAGTTTTCTTCCTGAGTCATAAAATTCCACATCCATTGTGAAGCAAGGAGCCTTTTGCTGCTTTTATTTCCATTAAATTCTACAATTATTAAAATCAAAGGCTGTCCGAACCATTAAGTTTTGGCTGTAGAAGACATTTACAGTCTTCCTCTCATGGCTAGTTTTATTGTTTACCAGGTTAGAATAATAATAAAAAATAATGGTGATGAATTTCAAAGATAAACTTCAATCGTTAAAAGGCATGATGGGATTAGAACGTGTCGTTTGTCACTGAATGTTCTTACTTGGTATATTAATAAAGTTAGTGAAAGCAAGTAAACCCAGTTAGTAACACCCCCCGCTGATAGGGACAATTAAAGGTTACAACTTAATAGGATTTAATTAGATTTTATTAGGAATTCAATTTTAGATTAGATTTGATTTTGTTTTATTTTATTGACAATTAAAAACTATGATTTGTTAGGATTTGATTTTATTACAGTTTAAGATTTATTTAGATTTGATTTGATTTTTTCTGCATGTGGTGAACGCGAGGTTTCTTTATTACTCTGCAATCATATTTTAAAAATAATGGATAGTGAAATGTTTTGTAATTATTAGCATAATACTTACTTATTCCTCAAATCTTTTTTTACTGGTTTGTATTAGTGTGAGCATATGACTCGCCTGGATGGGAGACCCAAGCCTTATCGAACCCTAATTTTATTCTCAAATCTCTACTATAAATCCTAATTTTCCTTCTATCCTGCGTCATATTTGGTATCAAAATTCAGAACCATCATCTTTTTCTTCCATTTTTGTTTATTTATTTTAGTTTTGAAAGAAAATGGAAAAAAAAAAAGAAAAAAATCAGATAAAAAAAAAATTAGATAAAAAACCAGAGAATTCTTTTTTAAAGAAGAGAGTAAGAAAATTCAAACAAAAATCCAACAATTATCACCACCTTCTCACCACGACAACATCATCATTTCAACAACAATCAACAACAATCTTGACAACTTCGACAATATCAACAACAACGTCAATATCATCTCAACATCTAAAAAACAGTAACTTCAGTGTTCAAAAATTTGAAAAACTCGTTTGAGTACTCGGACTCGGGCATGTAGAGCGTCGAGATAAAGATCAACTACTCAATAACTCTGACAGAACGAATACTCGATCAACTCTACCAACTATTCTGTTGAGTACTCGACAGACTCAACAGAGTATTCGCTCAACCGAGCATTCGGTCGAGTACTCGACCGACTCGGTGTACTCATTTACTTATTCCAGTACTGTAGATGGGAACACATACATGATCCGATACTTATTGGGTTTTAAGTTTTATTTGGGCCAAATATTTGTAACCCGAATTTGCTCACCTGGTTTATTAATATTGCAAAAAGAGAATTAGGGTTCGATTTCAGGACTACTATACTAGTAAACAACTGGACTTAGTAGTGTAATTTTTAAGTTATTAGTGAGTCTTTACAATTTCTTTTTAAAGTACAAAAATGCAATTTAAACAGTAAAAAGTGTCAAATATAAAAAATTAGTATCATATAACACACAAATATAAATGAGATATCCAGACTAACATGAAATTTTTTAAGAGGAAATTCAATCAAAATTATAGTTTTACAACATAATTACAAAGTTATAATAAAATTTAGTAAAAGTATGTTACATGTTTCAAATTGTTGAGCTGAAATGTTGTTTATAGAATTTTTTTTAGCAATTTGAGCATTGATATAATGTAATTGATTTCCACATGTAGACAAAATAAAAAAGGTAATTAAAACTTCAAATTTATAAACACTAATTGCTAATTACAAATTTTGTATTACATATTAATGTATATATATTAAAATATTATTATTCTGAGTTCTCAATGAGTTATTCGAATATTCGTCGAGTTTTTCGAGTACTTATTACTCACCCTCAGACAAAACACGTAATGAAACTGGGTTTTAGAACACAGTGTAACTTCATCAACGATCCCCTTCATTTTCATCAACAATCAAATAACATCATCAACTTCAAATGATCACATCCAACAGTTCTAGACCCAACCAGTTAAGATCAAAACAAACCCATTAAGGGTATTCCTGTTTTGCATACGATTTGAGCTAGATTCACACAATTGAAGAACTAGATGTTTTTTAGACTTTGTGCACTGATTTTTAGAGTTAAATTTTTTATAGGGATTTATATTTTGGTAAATACAATACTAATGTTGACTTCTTACAAGTGGAGTATGATGTAGTCCTATATTTTCATAGTTTTACTGACTGTAATGGTTAAGAAACTTGAAGAGCCATTTGAAACAATTTTTTCATTACTTTTCTCTGGCTTTAGAACAGAAATATCATTATGCTCAACTGAATTTGGTTGGAGAAGCTTTCGTTTGATGCATAGGCATCTATAAATTTTCTCCAACTTAGCATCACTTACAAGTTCATCTTCGTGCTCGGTATGCTTTGCATTTTCATTCAAAATGTTCACCAAAATATTTTAATGCCAGACAACAGTGTTCTAAATATGAAGGATATATACTCTACTCACAAGTGTCTTTCGAAAGTGTTTCGCCTATAGAGGATTTTGATACTATGATTTTCAAAGTACCTTAACAGAGTCAAACATACCAACATGCCCACTCCTAAAAGTATAAGTGATGATATGAAGGAGACTGAATCCAGTGCAAACTTGTCGCACATTCAGAACTTGACGATCAAATTTTCCAATCTGAGCCACCAATGCCAAAAGTTCTTATTAAGTTTTCATCAGTCTTCGAAGAAATTTCTTTCCAGGTTATTGACACTTCTGAAGATGTTTCGACAGAAAAAGTTGTGTGGATATTACTATCTTCCCAAGTTATAACATTCGCCTTACCCATAAGATTGTCAGATGATTATGATCTATTCCAAATTTTTTTATCACAAGAGGCATGTCCATATGAAATTAGCCTTATTTTAATGCAAACAACACTCAGTCCGTTTACCAATACCGACATAATGATCAGATACTGCCTATTACATCTCTGAACCTTATTTTCATAGTCGAGATTATTTCATTTAACAAAATCAAGTTGTCAATTGGTGAGACTTAGAACTTGCTACAATTATAGCCTTATTTATTCACTGGAGGTGAATGTTTCCAAGATAAAGAGAATTGATAGGGATAATTAAAGGCTACAATCTGCTAGAATTTGATTAGATTTTATTGGGATTTCAATTTTTTAGATTTAATTAGATTTGGTTTTATTTTGTTGACAATTAAAGGCTACGATTTGTTAAGATTTGATTAGATTTTATTAGGATTTCAATTTTAGATTTGATTAGATTTTTTTTGTTTAGATTTGATTTGATTTTGTTTGGATATAGTGCACTAAGGTTTTCCTTATATTACTCTGTAATCATGTTTTAAAAATAATTGAGTAAAATGTTTTGTAATTATTGAGAGCCTGTAATTTGTTTTTTCTCCAAATCTTTCCTCAAGTGATTCGTATGAGAGTTGTTATGAGACTCGACCGATTTGTATGAGAGTGAGTTTGTAACTCGCCTGGGTGTGAGACTGAATCTTATCAAACCCTAATTTAATCCCCAAATTCCTAATTTCATCCCCCAAATCTCTATCAAAAATCATAATTTCTCTTCTGACCTATGTCACTCGCTCCAAAGAGGAAGGTTCTAAGTTCAATTTCCACCAATATTGATAGGGGGATTAACTTGAGTAATTGATCAAGCTACCACAACATTGGAAAAAAAAAAAGTTTTAAGGCATTTTTCCTTTTCTTTTTTTTCTTTTTTACACGGAATAGAAGTTAATGGAGTTAATAGCAGGGTAGGCTTTTTGTTCCCTTGACTGCCAAGTTCTATTATAGATGTAAATATAGAAATAGGTATATATTTAGGGGGTGGATTCGGTGGAAACCTTGTAACTCTGCAGTTTTCAGGAAGGAAGAGGAGGAGCATCTTCTTCTTGTTCAAGACCGGCAATTAAAAAGCAAGTCAGCAAATGCCAAGGCCTGAAGACAGGAAAATTGGAAAACCTTCTGCACAGATCAATCAATTCCTGAACTCTAGTGGAGTTGCAATGGGAGTGGTGAGGTTATTGTGGAGCACCAAAGCACCATTGCAAGTCAAGACCTTCTAATTAATTTTGAAAATGCCAAGGTTGGCAAGGGCCAAAAACATGCTCTCTTCCCCTGGAGTATGATGAAATAGTGAAGCACCGCTTCACTTGAGACAAGTTATCTGATCAGCTTTGGAATCATATAGATAGAACTGCAGGGGTCATTACTCCACATTCTGTAGGGAAAATATGGTGGGTGCAGTTGCAGGTTGCTCAGGCACTTGGTCATTGCATCGCTTAGTTTGGTTATTTTGGAGGAGAAGCACAGATCCATGATATTTGATTCATTAGATAGGGCTATTACTAGAGCACCATTACAGCCACTAACACATGGCTGCTCCTCATAGTGCATATGTTGATCCGGATGCCACCGTCTCTGATGGTCAGGAGCACGACAGCAGAAGGGAGTGTTCTCCAGTCAGACATACAACTCCTCTTCTACCAACTAGCAATTGCTACTTGTGGCCCATTTTGTGGTCTTGTATTATTCATAAAGCATGTGGGTCCATCTTCTGCATTTGTATTATTTTGTACTTGGGGTTTCTTTAACTTCTCATTAATGAAATGTTGGGTATTCTTCACCCACCATTTGTTACTAAAAGAAATTGACTACTTGCACAAAGCATCAGATTCTATGTAACTAAGACATGTTCTGTCCACTATAAATGCACTGATTTTTTTTTTTTTTCCAAATGCATTGTGTATTTTTCATATTACACATATCAAGTTTCTGTCCCATATCAAGATAACGAAAATATTACCTGTCCAACATCATTCTGGAAGCGCATGAGAAGTTCGATAGCCTTATCTTTGAACTCATTTTCTCGACGTTTCAAATTCACGATGACCTTTACCTGGAGTACATTCTGAGGGTTTGAGTATGACAGTACTTGCAAGAAAATTAAAGAAAAAAAATACCCAGAATATAAATCACTATATCAACGGAATAGGTTTGGCACCTTATCTCCATCATTGAGAAACCTTTTGGCAGCTCTTATTCTCACAGAATAATCATGAGAGTCAATATTGTACCTGTTATCATTTTGAGACAGGTAAGTTCATCAGGAAGGAATAAGTATGCGTCACAATCACAAGTGGATGATTTCAATTGCTAGATCAACAAACGAACTCAAGTATTCTATCTAGGCCATCTGCTTTCGATGTTATAAGGTGCTACAACAGCATCAGATTTGGGTTGAAATTGGAATCCACTATAAAAATTTGTAAGATCCACTTGGGATCTAAAAGCCACTATGAAATCAAGGACCCACTTGAGGATCCAAACCCAATAAATTAACAGATTGGCCTTCGGGTACCAGATTATTCAGTAACTGTTGCCTTGTCAGAATATATCAGCCTCTATTACAAATCAAATGAAAATTATAAAAAAATAATTTAAAATACTATTTTATTTTATTTTCTAGTGATATTAGTCATTTTTAAATATAATCAAATAAACTTATGTAAATCATGTCTAAAGAGAATATAAATGATTTATTTAGAACTTACCAAGGTAATATATATCAGTATTTGTTGAGCTATCAGATATGGATCCTTCAGGACACATATTAGATCCAATAAGGAATCAACCCTTTTTTAGGATCCATACACCAAAATGCTATCATATATGTTTTTTGGATCCAAAACTGTCAATTAGGGTCAGGTTATCGGGCACCATTACAACCTACAGCTACAACTACAGGATGGATGAACATTACTATAGCTCTAGGTAATTTCGAGAATATGAGGATAGCTGTACATACAAAATCTGACTGATAATACTGCCAAGTGATGAAGAGAGGTAATAAATCCTTTTGTGAAGTAAAGACCTTGAAAATCTAACAACACAGTTAAGTAGAAAAGCAATTCCAAGATCTGCCTTGTATATGGCCCAAGACTGCATATACCCAGACCCACTTACTGTTTCCAAGTGCCTCACCTATACCACATGCAGGTTACTGTGCTTGATTTGCTTAACCCTCCAACACCTCAACCTATTTTCAAATCTATAGGCAACTGTTATTACCTCTAACAGTTAATCATATTTAATCTCTAACAATTTATCAAGTTTACAAAAACCACTCTCAGTATAAGGATAAATGCAGAAATAACTCTGTACTATCAAGATTTGGTAGCAAACCCTTTTGTTCTACCAAACTGAGCATAAATACCAAAGTACTATCTTAAGATTTGGCATAAAATCCCCTATTCTATTTGAATTAGGCAGAGAATACACCTTTACTACTTAAAATTTGTTAAAAGGTCCTCTACAATTAAATTTAGCAAAACCTCCTAAGCATCTAAGATAGTACAGGAGTGTTTCTTGTTGTATTTGATACAACAATATGATTTACTAAATCCAAAATAAGAAAAGAGTTTGACTCAAAAATGGGATAGGCAGGAAGCGTCTATTTTGATTTCAACGGGAGAGTTTGCTACGAAACCTTGATAGAACAGAATTTTCTACATTTACCCATTTAATATCATAGGCAATCAATGTATACCATGACAGCACATTCTCAATGTATTGATAATTTTATCCAAAAGCAATGCAATGAGGTAAGAACTACAGACCAATACTTGATTACACCTAAGATCTTCAGTGAATGGCTGTGATAATCCAACTCAAAATTATTGATTATTTTAGTGGTCAAAAGTTATTGATCTTATTAAGCATGTGACAAGTTCTTCTTAAATTAACTAATTAATTGATTAAATGAGAATATAATAGAGTAGTGCAAATCATATCAGGATTGTCGGTTGTGTGCTATCAGCTCTGGAACATTTCCTAACAATCCTGGAAATTTCCCGCACTGGCTGCAAGAAATCTACTTTTTAAATATCAAAATCATGATCCAACCAATTTACGTACATCTATAATCCCCTAGCTTCTTTGGAACTAATAATCATAGGCTGTAGAGTTCACTTTCCCCCTCCATGTGGGCAAAAGATGAATGATTTTTTTTAATAGAACACTTTGTACCCACTTAAAGGGAAAGTGAACCCTAAAACCTGTAATTTTTTGTCCTAAAGGACCTAAGGAAATGTACATGAAGATAAAAATGTTGAAAATCAAATAATTTGCAAAAGAAATAGGTTTTTTGGCTGTCAGCACAAGAAAAATTCCTATGATGACAACACATACACATTATTCTTAATAATATTTATACAATATCATGGTTTAAAATATGGAATCAATATTAGCCCATGGTCTATGTAACAGAAATCGGCAATGTAGGGCATATATCATATCTATTGTATTAGAAATACCAGCAATATTGAACCGACATTATAAAGTATAACACATGTCAGGCAACCTCAAACCTGAAACCTCAAACCTGATATGCTAATTGTGATATATCTATCAGCCAATATTTAAAACCTTACTTAATATTTTCGTCTTGAATATAAATAACAAAATGTGTGGATTGTCTTTTTCCCTGGAAGCTTCCAAGCTTTTAGGTGGCTTCATTGCATGAGAAGAGAATGTCAGAGAATGTCACCTGGTAGGTGCGCACATGCACGCCCGCACACGCACGCACACCACAGAGGCACAGATACATATAAAGCATCACTCCAAGCAAACGTTGAGAGCGACCTAAGTGAGAAAGAGCAGGAGAGAAGGAAAAGAAAAGAGGATGATCATTTTAAGGTCATGATCGTCTCACATTCTTTTACCAAATTAATGCTTTAACCAATAGCAATTGTGTCCAATATAGAAAGATTAGCCTTGATCATCTAATACATTTAATTTACAAGAAAACTACATTTTCTTAAAAAAAAAAAAAAAAAAAAAAAAAAAAAACTGGGGAGGCCTAATCACCAGTGGAGATCCTCCACGTCCTTTGGCCACCCCCAAGGTTGTAGCTAGGTGTGGAAAGATGGTTCAGGTGAAGGTCTAGAGAAGAAGAAAGAAAAGAAACTAATCGATTATGAGTGCATAAAGAAATTGTAGAGTCAATACGCAGGAGTGAACTTTGAATACTTTCTGCAAGTAGATTTTAAGTAAAGAAACCTGAAAATTGCATATCAGACCCCTTCCCAAACAGAATATTGTTAAATTGTAGAAACTAGAAAAGCCCTCGGTCTTGGCAGAATTTGCAAAAATCCCCTACTTGAGTTGAACATTTTATAAAATTAACATTGTAACAAATTTTAGAAAATTCCTCGAGACTAAAATATCCTACTGTTAACCAATTTAACAGGTTTCCCCCCACATCAGTTGTGGTAATTTTGGGATATGCACGTTAACTGGTTATAAATAATATTAATTGCTAACATTATAGAAATTTTTGAGAATTGCGTGGTTTGGAATTGGATTAGCAAAATAATTTGTTCGGATCGAGAAGAGAAACTTACTACGGCAAGTGATGGTTGATGAAATTTTAAATCGGTTCATTATTTTTGCCAATTTTCATGCTTATTATGACAATATTTTGAAAAATGTAAAACTTCCAGCTTCTCATATAACATGTGATGTGATATTATGACAAATGCGAAGGTAGTTAGTTTTCCCATAACAGCATATCATTTGAGATTATGACAAACTTGAATTGTTACCCCTGCAATTTTGTATTTGGAAGTGAATTTTGAATTACATTATCAATATTTGGATATTCTGATAGATAGATTATGATAAAAGTTTGAACTTTCATGCATCACAAGTTTATAAGAAATTTCAAAATGTAATGAACAAACTATTTTTCTAAGTGTAGTGGATTTCAATGTTCTATCAAAAGCTTACTGTATTTTTATGCCCATCAAGTGCATTTACATGAGTTTTACAATAGCTTCAGAATTTTATGTTCATCAAGAGGAGAGTGAATCGATATGCACTGATTCTTATTTTTTGCAAACCATTGGCGAATGCAACAAGCACTTGATGTACATCGTTTTCGATGTCTTTTTAAAATTCCTTAAAACTATGTAGCAGGTCAAGTGATATTTTACATATACAAGTACCACATCATTGAGATATGGGCCCCTCTAAAGTCTGGACAGCCCACCTTTAGTGTCCCGTATCCTATATGGGCATGCCATGTTAGAGCATATTAATTAAAGTAGCCTTCGGACATAATGATATGGGGTTGGGCAACCCATAGTAAGGTTAGGCATGATGCCCCCCTATGTGACTAGTGCACATCCTAATGCTACTTGGCAATACTACAGTGATGTATGAGGAACTTTGCAAACCTAAAAAAAAAAAAAAACATGATTATTGAGATTTCAGGAATTTTGAATGAAGAACGTGTTTAACAAATATCACAGAAAATGCTATTTCCTGTTTTAATTAAACTGCATGTTTTTGTATACTTGTCATTCCATTTCAAATGAGGGAGGGCTTGTAAACACAGTATATATGTGACTACTGATATTCATAATTACATATTGATGGCATGTGATTTATGAAAATCAATGAAACTGTTATTTTTACTATTCCTGTCACTGCATGGTTATGTATACTGGATTATTTTGTGAGTTGAATCGATCACTCGACAACTTTAAAGTATTTGACCATCTAATTCCATAATGAGATTTCGTAGTATGTGATTTATAGCATAAAGAGAGAGTTGAAGAGACTTCATAGATTTGAACTGCGGACTTGTCATTTTTCTAGTAATCAAGAGATGAATTTTGAAACCTATCCATGTCATTAAGATGATTTTATAAATTAGATCTAATGACAAGTGATTTAAGTAGCACTGAGCAAAAATAAAAGTTTTATTATTTAATTTATTATTGCATGATTTCACACCCCTTTTTTTTCTTATGGCAGATGATAGTGTTTTCTGAATTGAAATGAAGGGATATTTTTAATACCTTGTTTTTGTAATTAGATAATGAGATTGTACTGCAAAACCCGAATTCAGTTAATGATAAATAGTTACTCAATGGGCTTGTAGCTTAGCCAGTGGTTTTGCAACATTTCTGATCTGGAATAGCTCGTAATGTCTTAAGCCCATGTTAATCAAGTGGCAAGGCAAAGTTGTGTAGACGGTCTCTTAACTTGAAGACCCACTTTTGGTGAAGAATAACTAGATATTCGAGATGATTAGTATGTAGTTATGTATAAGTGACTTATGGTGTTCAATGTAATAAATGTTTGAGCTACTTTTGCATCATAATATTATTGCTCTAAAAGTAGCAATTCCTCCTATGTGGTTTTGCTAAATAAAGTGTTGGCAGACTTGATATGTGTATTGGATTCATCTTACAGGCATCACTGTTGTCATTCACCATAACTTAATTTTAGTTAAGAATTTGGATCTTGAAACGAATCCATTTCTCCTCAATGCTTCGCAGTAGTTGCTACTCCATCAAGAAAACCGTTAACAGCATGCTTATTTCTTTTACTAAATGCATCTAGTAAGCAAATGACCACTCAACATATACAATTATCTTTTTCCAGACAAGTAGAACCAAATCAAGATTAGTTTCTCCTCTTCAAATATTTCAGTCGATTCCTTAAATTAGTAAAAGCTTTATGTCAGACTTCCACACATAGAGAGTTTGACCTTTGGAAATGGGAGTTTCTTTTATAGTTTCTAATTTGTGGGTCAAGTATTCTCATAATTAGTTACATTGTACGACTCAAAAGTTCCATTATTGTGTGCAGTTCCATGGTATAGTACAGTTCAATGATTTGGACTTCCTCTGCATGGTGGTTGTTCAATGGCGCTGAAGACTAAGGTTTGAGACTTAAAGAGGGAAATACCTTTGTAATGTGTGCTCCAGCTTTCAACAAACATTTTTATATTAAAATATAGTCTTCAATGCATAAATGAAAGTAAATACATGTGCCAATGAGTAATGTATATAAAAGATATGTTCTAGGCATTCAGAAAATTGTCCAACAAATGTACAAAGTTACAAACTATGTTAGAAAACTGAGAACACATTTTCAGAAACTTATGAAGATTGAGACGAGTCTAAGTAGTGTTGGCATTCATCATGTGTCTCATGTGAGATGGATGTGTTCATGCCACACACACATAAGCATTGGTTACATTCATCAGTTCTTCCAATGTTCGAAGATTTACTAGTCTTATCATATTGGATGGGGATTTTTATATCAAACAAATATAGAAAGATATATCAAAATATTAGCTCTTTGGGCATCCATATCGCAACATTATATATGCATGTCAAATACATAACATTGATACCTTAGAGCTTGTTTAACTCACAATGTCATCTACCTAACAATTGTGGCATAATATGCATGTAAAAAATATTTAAGAATATATACACATACAAGCGTAACAAAATAAAAATGAACCATAGAACAAATCCAATCTAAAATTAAAATGTAAATTGAATAAATAATTGAGGTTAAAGGACAACAATAATTATAGGGAAAGCATTTACAAAGATTAATGTAGCAACAAATAAAGCAACAGATATAAAGAGGGAAGGACAAAAAAATGGAGAAGAGAAATCATTAGAAATAGACTATAAATCTCGGGTAAAACCGGGAAACCTCCCCAATATAGTGTGAGAAAAATTCTCTTTCTCAAGTTTTTATAGCAACTAAAGTATTTGGTTGATTAAATCAAAAGCAAAAAATAAACTTAAGTTTTATTTTATACGTACAAACATGATTGAGTATGAAGTCCAAATCCATTTCCAAGCTAGAAACTCAACTTAAAAAAATGAACCATATATAGCTAATATATCGGAATGATATATCAAGCCTATATATATCAGGCAATATTATAACTAACAGCCAATATATGTACAAAAAGATAATGACCCTTTTATAGTATCATTATGGTTGCCCCTAAAAAAGGATATAGCAGGAGATATATTGACTGTTTAGGAGGATATTTAGAACAATACTCCAACATTTTATCAACAATTGTCTATGATTTCCTCCATCAAGTTTCCTGTGGTTATATCATGCATTCTCACTCTCCACACCTCTCACCTATCCATTTGGTTTCTTATATCCAGAATTGCTAAACTTTCTTATAATTGTCAGATCTAGCAACTTCATCCCCTTTCCTACAAGTGGCCCTATATTCCAAGTAGCTAAACTAATACTACACCCATGGACTATGTCTTCTTACTATAACTCTTTTAACCTATTTCAATTTGATGGCAGATGGACAAACTATATGCCTAAACCACACTTGATTACTGGGTCTTGGATCTTGATTGTGTCAAAGCATCTCTTTGGGTGTTGAATGTCCAGATTACCTAAAGCACTAACCCTTCGATGGTAACTTGCTGAGGTCAATGGTAAGTACTTGTATGCAACTACTAAAAGAAACCTATACCTACAGCTTAAGTAGGTTACTTTGGTCAGGTTCTCCTGTTGGATCAAAATTTCCAATCCCTAGACCTAAGGATGCAGAATAAGCATTATAATGCTTCAACTATCAGGTAAGTTATTTAATGTCCAAAGTTAAGCTTGTAAAATCAAATTAGCAAGGATGGAAAATCGCTTAGTCTAAGAGCTTTGAGATTCTAAAACCTGGGGTTTGCTGAATATGTCATATGGAAAGCATTCGACCATGAAAGTAATGTATTTTGGTCCTCCAAACTACTTTTATAATGGGCAATTGAAACAATTCTTGAGATTTACAGGGAGTTTCAATAAGGAATATCAAGAAACTTCAGGACTGCAATAATGTACTGGGAAATATGAGCTTTAAAATGATTTCCAAGCATGTATAACAAGAGTTGTACCCCATTTTGACCTCTTTAATATCCACACGATTTGCTGCAGATCACAAAGGAAGGGTAAGTTTACAGCTTTATGTCATAGGAAACCAATAACTGCTAAGAAGATAGAACACAGCTATAACACCTCAAAGGAAGAGATACTCACCAAGAGATCTCTTCTGCTGCACTCTTTTTTTCTTTTGCTGCTCGTACTTATGCTTTCTGTTAAAACAAATAACTATAAACAATAAATAATAAAATGTTAAATACTACATCAATTGATATAAGTGCAATATAACTACAGAGCAGCAATATTACGAACTGTTAATCAAGCCACAAATACAAGAGAGGAGTGCCTTTTAGCACATACAACAAAATAGGCTGCCTTGCTATAGCATTTTTTTAATTCAAATTTTTTATGGTGAAATGAGAAGGACAAGCTTTCCATGTAATAATCAGAACAACTCTATCGGCCTTATTTAACAAGTGTTATTCAAAAGGCGTATAAAAGAAACTAATTAAACTATCTAAAGTATAGTATTGTAAACAAGGACTTAAACACATATAAATATTCAATTATGAACTTAGAGTATTAATGAAAAATCAAAATGGTAAGGCCTGACATGTAAAACCCTCAGCAGTGCACTTAAGAAGGCAACTGGAGAAAGTGCCTAGAGAAACTGACTAAAGGAATACATAAATGTACTAGTCCATCATCATGAAGCTCATACTTGTAGTCATTGCTGTCAAAGAGCCTCAAAACAGGAGGATCTGCATCCGGAGACAATATCGCCTGTAATAGGAGTAAACTATTAGATCTATCAGCATTTCTAATATCAGGAATACTTTTATCCAGGAAAGTCACAATCAGTATTACATCAATATTAAAAGTAAAGTAAGATGGAGAAATGTCATCTACATTCCAGCACATATATATTATGGTCTTTCTCAAATCACCAAGCTCAATCATTTGGTTCTTTCTGTTCAAGAGTATCCACCATGTGCTTATTCAAATTGCATGAGCTCTAATATAGTTGACTGACAAAAATAATGGACAAAACATGCCCTGAACCAGCATAATTAGATTGCCAATCAATTAATTTGATGTACAAGGGTGAGCTTTGTGCAAAGGCAGAGTTGCCTATGTCCTGGAGGTCAGGGGTTTAATTCACGGAGTCAGTCCCCTCCATAATGCTGCAAAAAAGGCTCCATGCATCTGACCCTTCCTGCACCCTGCAGCATTAGAAGCCTGGTGCACTCATCTTCCAACTAATATACAGTGGCATGCTCTAAAGTGTGCCATAGCGATCCTATATATAGGTAAATACAAATGGGACAATCTACATGCAAATATTGAAGATAAACAGAGCTTGTGTAAGTCATAGATGAGATATTAGTGCCACGAGCTACTATATTCCCAGCAATCATCTTCCTTAATTGGACAATCAGGTATTCTTTATCAACCTAGAAGATATCTACCAGATTTTTTTTAACTTAATCAAATGAAAACTTTGATCAAGTATAATGATCACTTGTCAAGCCCCTAATCATTGAAGTCAAATTCCAATAGATGCCCATGGCACAATAAATAGAACATGCACTTGCCAGGTAAGGAGACTTGCTTGATCAGCTGCAAAAAGTTTAAGATATGCAACCTCTCAGCAACAATAGACTATCACATATCCTAATCAAACTAGTAGTTAGTCAATTAGCTGAGAAGTTTACAACTAATATTGGGATCGTAATCAAACTAGATTGCACATGGGACCTCTAAATATAACATTGGTATCTTTTGTAATTGCACCACCATTAATCCTACGGCTCTCCTCTCTTTGGTTAGCCCACCAACCCTATGGATCCTCTGTTTGGTTAGTCTCTCCTTGCTTTTTGAAGATGGTTCTTCATTGGTAATTGCAGTTTCCATTGATAAAGAGATATAGAGATGGTGTTTTTAAGTCGAGAATACTTTTTTAATAATAGGGCAATCTCTCTTTTGGAGATGGAGATATTAGTCTTCTTTGTATATATGTTTCCTAGTGTAGATATGATTTCTAAAGGGGATTACTCGTAGTTGATGCGAATATTTGTCTTAGAGATGGAAGATTCTCTTAATCTTTTATACTAGAGAGATTTGATGAGGATCGGAGTTGTACCTCTGTAATTGCAATTTTCTCTCTTTTGGTAGAAGCTTCAGTTTGCTTTGCTTGTGGACGTACGCCGCTTTTGGCAAAACCATATATAATTTGAGTCTCTTGTATTTCCCCCACTATTAGTTCCCCATCTCTCTCATCTACACAACAGTATTTTATCCGGGATTACATCTTCTGCCACTTCAATTTCCAACAGATCTAGAGAAAGAAAAAGATGGGGAACTGCAGAGGCACAAGTTGGAACAAAGAGGCAAATGGAAACACACTCCCAGTTAACTGTCTCAAATGCCAACCAGATGACCTAAATGATAATTCGATCTTGTTCAGATAAATGCATATTGCACTACATTGTAAAACCTGATGAAATTTACGAATAGCATACCACCCATAACAAAACAATCTTCAATCTATGACAGCTTCTGGTGAGCTCATGAAGATTTAGACCATCCAATAAATAACCTTGATTACTTTGAGCATCTTCAGACCTATTTTGACAGATTAATCTCTTCTATTCAGGCTGAAATCATCCAACAATCAGGTTTTACTGGAAAGTTCACCAGAATAGAAGCCCAGCATTGAGGTGCTGATAGCTTCCAGTTGTCATATATTAAATATTTAGTAATGGAGCAAAAGAAGTAATAAATAAAAAAGAACAGTAGCTGTAATTTAATAGTTTTTTTGGCCAAATTCAACAGAATTGCAGGTCATATTGAACAGCAAAGCTCCTTTTATCAAGTTTATGTAAGGATGGAACCAAGAAAACTGCATTTAGTATTTTTATTTCTTTTATCAAGTTGTTATAATTCAGAAATATGTGCAGTAAAAAGATGAATATATGTGTTTAAATAGAAGAAAAGAGTCATTTTGCATATAATCCTATAAAATGAAAGAGAAACCATTTCAACAACACATACAATTATAAAAATGCAGCTCGATAAATGAAAACAATACTTACCAGTACTAGTTCAGAGTCATCTGCCATTTGAATGGCTTCATCTATAGATACTATGCCAACCTACACAAAGTCAGAAAGCAGAGAGGCTTGCTGAGCAGCTCAAGGAATAACTCGACTGAAAGAAACACAGAATAAGACTAACCATTTTTTGCTCTTGATCTAATAGCCTTACTGAATCTGACCTGAGACAACAGAAATAAACTTAAAGATTCATATTGGAAGCAAAAATGGGAGGGATGCAAAAGACAAAAATACAAACTAATTCCTCACGGGATGCTTCTCAAGTCCCACTCAATGAGATATCTTGTATAAAAAAAGAAGATTAAAACTTTCAGTTCTGGAGCAAGATTAAAAGGAATGAAAAACAGCATCCCTTCCCGAAATATTAAATCCTGTAATCAAGCTAAGACATAGCATGAAATAATAATAACTATTCCCAAGTTAAAATAACAATCTGAGATTGCATCTTATTGAAAATTTTAATGCTGTCAGCATAGAAGCTTCTACATCTGGTCCAGAATACTAAATCAAGCTGGAGTAGAGACATCTACCACAACAAATCCGGAGACTTGAACACTGATGGAATGAGAATGGACACAATATTGTACATTTAGCACATATATTTTAAAGGGAAAAATGTTGAGCCTACTTAGTTGTAAGACAGGTTAGGTAACGAGATGTCCTAGGTCCAAGATTGTGCTACAGCCTTTGTTCAATAATAAATAAATAAACAAATAAATAAAACCTTCTAGATTAGCTCCATAAAAGAAACGAAGAGAGGACAAAGCATTAGAGATACAACTCGCAACCTTCGGTCACTTAAGTATGTCAAGCATCCTGATGATGAACAATAAATTCTTCTTCGCAATTCCTCATGCTCAAGGATCAAGAAAAAGCTAGTAGTCTAAATATTTACCACAGTAACTTATCAATATTTTCCCAATGTGGTGCTTATTCATTGGTTCTTTTGGCATTTGAGCAAGACAAAATGGCATTTGAGCAAGACAAAAATGCATATCGCGAAATCAATGCTTCTTACTGCCAATTAGATTTTGAAGTTGGATAATATCCATTTTAAATAGAAGTGTTTCTTCCTCTCTAACCGTCCATGAAGAATTCATCATATCATCCTCCTGAACTTATAATTCCTCATCTCCATCCAATAGCAACCACATGATAGTAAAAAGGCCATAATGCACTAAAAATTCATTTTTTAACATTATATGGTGAACGACACTTAACAACACATAGTGAATGACATTTTTGCCCCTTACGTTAAACGAAATACATAAAACCCATCCAATTTTCAATTATTTCATTAAACCTCAAACAAAAATATCACTCTCCATTAAATTCTCCACTCCTTCACAAACGCCTTTCCCTCTTGTTTTGACTATACCAAACACGAGCTCAACTTTTTAAAACAAAAGAGCATGGCAACGGAGACATTTGTAGGCTTGGAGTGACCAGTAACCTGGCAGGCCATCAAGGTGACAATTCAAAGGTGGATGCAACATTGACAGAGTGGGAGGTGGAGGACCAGATGCAAGTGACAAGTGACAAGTGAGGAGTGATAGTGAGGTACATAGAGGAGCACTGGAGGTGGAGGATAGGATGAGGCTATGATGGGTCTTATTGAGAAGAAGGAACATTAGATTGGGAGGCAGACTTTAAGATGGAGCTTGGTGTAACTAGATAGGTGGGTCGGGTATATCAGAGGAGATGGTCTAGAGATATGGAAACTGAAAGGAAAAAAGAAAAAAAAAAAAAAACACAATGAAGAGAGAGTAAGAGAAGATGAGAAAGCTGGGGAAAATTTTAAAAAAAAATATTTAAAGGTTAGAACATAGGAAAATGTGATTATTGTAGGTCACTTTGTCTTTAGAAAATAAAATAATCACATGCGTATCACGTGAGTAAGTTGCAAATGGCATAGTGAGGGTAGTTCATTGCAAAATTAGGGTAACATTCATGATAGTTTTTTTTTGCATGTTAAAATTCATGACACTGCAAAAATATATAAGTTCATATAGTATTAGTCTAGTTATTATGATCACATAAGTTAATGGACTTTTTATCAAAATGCCCTTTTGTGTATAAATTGAGCAGACTCTGTTAGCATCATTTTTTAGTTTATTATATTTTTATCCAAAAAAAAAAAAACATGCCGCTTTGCAGAGAAAAATATGTTGATAACTTCATTTTCTATTCTTAGACGAGCAATTTGACATGAAGTTCTTTTTTACATATTTTTTATTACAAAATTACAAGAGTATCAAACAAAAGAAATCCAATATTCAAAGATCAAAGACTCCATCCTTTCTTGAGATATTTAAAGTAGAAAAAGGCACTACCAACAAGATCTTCAACACCAACGAAACCCTCATCCCAATATTCAGTATCATTCATGAACATTTTACTATAGTCGGTTATTAAATTAGGAAGAAACCTATGCTCAATGGGCATGGACATAGGTGCCCCCCTACACGGAAATGAGTTGTCGGATACGGCAACCTTCTGGCATCTACACACTAGGAATGCCTATATATGTTGATGTTCATTTTTAAAATATACGTATAGCTAATTCAAACAAACATATATATTATCAATCACACATTAAATAAGTAAAATAATAACATGACCATAAAATATTTAGTTCCTATTTATATAGTAGCATAGCATACTTCATCTTGTGAATATTGTTAGGTAAATGGAGGTTTCAAAATTTATAAGTTTCTAACATGGCTAGACACGCCAATTTTTTGTTAGGAAAAGTGTTCTACACATTAAGGAGAGACACTTATTTTTCTTGACTTAATGAATCCATGTTTCTTTAGGTCTTCCCTAGCATTAGCTTCTCCTTCAACTATCACCCTAAATCCCAACTAATTGGCAAACTCAATTGTCAATATTTCAAGTCAAAGTATCCAAAATGATTATCGCCAATTTTACCGTCAACCAAAATGGCTCTACCTCCTTTTGCATGCCCAAATATCCTATCCTAGCTTCAACGATATATTTGCTCATCCATCTCAACATTCTCATTTTAGGTGCTTAGTTTTTAGGCATATTGTCCAACATTCTAACCCATAATAACCCATTAGAAAAATATAACCATTGAAATCCTAGAATGCTAAGTTGGAGAAAAAAAAAATTACTTTGTTGATCACGCGACCAAGAAGAAAATTCAACAATTTTTTTTAAACTTGGAGCCTAAAGGATTGGCAATGACAATAGATATGCAATAGGAACTTGCCCATCTCCAAGTGTCGTAGATTAGCCTGTAGAGAATCTCTATCCTTCATGCAAAGACTTGATTTCTTTTTCTCTTTTTGAAGCTAAGCAGTGGATAATCCAATTGATCAGTATTCTAAAACTCAGTTTAATTACTTGCTCGGACCGAAAGCGGAAAGGGAGTACTCTAAAAACTTGGCGAGTACTCGCTCAGAACTCGGAATATTAATATTTCAATATATATATAAACTAAAATTGTTATTAAAGAATTTAATTTTAATACTAAAAATCATGATATTACAAAATAATATATAACAAGTTTCATATCTTTCCAATATTATCTTAGAGTTATTTATTAAATAATCAAATTTATATTTTTTAAGAAAAAATAACTCCATCTTCATCTCATCTCTCTACATATTTTATGATTTTCCAATTTGGATTACAGAAAAAAAACAACAGAGGAAAAATATTGGATCAAAAAAAATGCAGACAAAAATTAGCAAAAGAGATTTCTATTTCAGAAAAAAATCAAACGTTTTGCTCCTTTATAGATCCTATAATTCAAAAAAAAGATTAAAAAATGTAGAAAAAATTATGATATAAATAAAAAAGATTATAGATTTATTTTAAAAAAAATTATCATAGAAAAAATGAGCAAGGTTTTAACAGCCTGAAACTCAGAACTCGGACGATTACTTGGCCAAGTTGGCTAAGTACTCGTTCTATCCGATTTTCGACTGATTTCTCTCAACTCGAGTACTCAAACGAGTAATCATCCAAGTAATCTAGGTTTCATAGCACTGCCTTTGATGAATTTATCTCCATTAAGGACCTTCACTTGTAACTAGATTAAGAACATTGCTCTTTAGCCTATTTCTCCAGAGATGGAGAGAGAGCAAGATCCAACCCAAGGAATTGGGTTCAGTGTTTTACAGAGATATCAACATGATCGATCCGACATGATTCTTTTTTGGTTTATGTAGCCTACCCAAGTAGTTCGGATAAAAGGCTTAGTTGTTGTTGTTGTTGTTGTTGTTTTACAGAGATGCAGATTTTGGACCTAACGAAGAAAGCATCCATGCCAAAAGATATGAGATCTAGTTGTATGCTTAACACATCATAAAGATGAAAATTATTTGCATCCCCAGCCTTAGGAAATAGGTTCCGAGAGCACATCAAATTGAAAGAATCTCCAACATAGACCTCGTTACTTAAGTCAAAGCACCTTGCTTGAGCACCATTGTTGTTAACAGAGAGCATTGTTTTTGGTGACATAAGCTTTGACTCATTTAATCCAAAAGGGAGGAGCCATTTTGGTTTTGTTCAAAAAACTCTGGCCACTTGCTGCGAAACTAGATAGTAAGATCATAATTAACAAGGACTATTCCCAATATTGCGCCGAGAACACCAGCACTTAGGAATAACCAAATTCTTCACTAGCTTGTTAGTTTTTGAACTTTTAAAAGAATTTTTAAGTAATCCTACAATTGGAGAGATGGAATATAAACTTAGAAATGAAAATGAGCAAATTGGTGTGGCTGATATGGTCAAACATAGCACAATCAAGAAAAAAAATTATGATTGCCCAGTTTGCTAACTTGGCCATATCAGTTCCATAGGGTCATAAATTATCACGAATTGAAAATTTTCACAGTTTTTAAGTGAGCGCTAAGAGTAATGTTAAATTAATTCTTTTCATTTGATATATCAAAATCCACACAGCAAGAGATCGCTCCAATTGCAGATTAGATATCAAGAAAAACCAGTCACAAAATGGAAAAAAAAAAAAAAAAAAAAAAAAAGGAGACATACTGGATTCTGTCAAGATCAAGGGCGGGGTCGTAGTCTGGGTTGACAAAGCCAGCATCCCCCTGCCTCCTCCGGGGGCCGCTCGGCCGGCGGTAGTAGCGGCCGCCGCCGCGGGCCACGGCTATCCTGGTAACGGGGCGGGACCCACCCCGGAGCTGCAGAGCGAACAAGGATCGGAGAGAGGAGGGGGACCATGCCAAGGGTTTGATCAATTTGGAGGTGGTGAAGGTGGAGCTGAGGGAGACAGCCGCGGCGGCAGCAGCCATTGTTGGGCTACGAAGAAGAAGAACGAGGAATCGAGAGCAAGGGAAGGGAAGGGGAAATAGAAAAGCACTCTTCTCCTCCTTCTTCCGTCTTAACTCTTAAGCAGGAGTTAGCGAAGAAGAAAATGGATAGTCGGACTCCATGGAGAGTGAGAGGAGAATGGAGGAGATGATTGGAGAATTTGGGGCGGGGGCGAGTGCGAGTGAATTCAAGTGGGGGCTGGGGGTTGGCCTCGGACCTTATCTACAAACTATCACATGGATTGCGATTTGTTTGATAATCACAATAATCTTTTTACATAATTTTTAAAAGGGTTAATTACAGTCAGACCCTTTAGTATTGAGAATATATAATTTAACACTTTTGAAATTTGAAACTCTCAAAAAAACCTCTAGAATTAGTTATTTTCACTTCCCTTTTTTACTAAAGTGCACTCTTATCTCTCAAATTCATATTATATCATCATCTCTCTCTTTAACCAGCATACTTCCTCTCTCTCGCTCCCTCTTTATCCCTTTCTCTCGGTCACTCACGCTCCCTCTCTGACCAAGAGAGAGGGGGAGAGAGAGAGTGACTGAGAAAGAAGGATAGAGATAGAGAGAGAGGAGAGAAAGAGAGAGTGTGTGCTGGTTAAAGGGAGTGATGAGGGTAGAATAGGAATTTGAGAGATAAGAGTGCACTTTAGTAAAGAAAAAAAGAGTGAAAATAACTAAATTCAGGGGGTTTTTTGAGAGTTTCAAATTTTATGGGTGTTAACTTACACACCCCTAATACTACAAGGGATTTAACTGTAATTAACCTTTTTTAAAAAGACCACTCTCTCAATTCTCATCCTAAATTCACACTAGCACATGGGGCTTAGGTCAAGTGGCATTATGTCTCTTCAATTTGCGTGAATTTGACTCCGATTAGAAATTTAATTATCTCCGAAGGGTTTAAAATGTGACACTCATTGTCTTTCTGTATTTTCTTATGTATTTTGAAATTAAAAAGAAAATACTTTTGGAGGAAAACTATGTTATGTATGAAAAATATTTACTATTATAGCTAATTTTTAACTAATATGTCTCAATTTTACCCCAGATAAGGATAAGAATCGACAGATCTAAAGATGAGTTCTTGGCACAGCTTATTTAAAATTTTGAATAAAAAAATAAAAAAATTATTTTTTTTTAATTTAAAATTTTGAATATGACTTACCATTTTCATTCCTAACCCTAAGAAACTCAAATATAAGCTAAAATGTCAATCCTAATACAGATTTACATACTAATCTATATGCATCCCTCTCATGCTCAAGATGGATGATCATTAGTTTTCAAAATTTATAACCATATATCACAAAAAGAAAAGCTCATGATGAAATAAATGGGAAAAAAAAACTTTTAACGTTTGATAAGGAAGAACCTTTGAGTTTGATTTTGAAAACTCCAATTCAATTTGTTTCATAATTCATATTAAACCAAGTTATTCTAATTGGATTTGGACTGATTTGGATTACCTATAGATAATGATGCCTACTGAGATTCAGATTGGAGATGGGAGCCAGTATATAAATTCCCTTTAAGTGAGATAAAATTATAAAGGCAACTGCATAGAAAATTTAGAGAGATTTTTTGCACACCCTTGTTTCTCTATTTTTTTCTTGAGTATTAAATATGTAATTTGTATTGGATTTTGACGAGTGTTTCTCAACTTTGTACTATTTCAAGATTTAGTGAATTTTTTTTCTTCTCTTATAGACGTACATTAATCAGTTTGGCCAGTTAAATCATGTTATATTTGTGAGTTTTTTTTATTTGTATATTTTTATTTTCAAATATCTTAATTCTTATACTTGATAGTTCGATTCGGCTCCGCTACTTGTTCTCTATTTCTCTTACACACTAGAATGAGCGAAAAAAGTGTAAAAGGCTCAAACAATTGCCTAAAATAAAAAACATCATGGTTCGCAAAAGAAAAAAAACAAAAAAAGAGAGAAACTCAAAAATTAATAGAAGTGACTTTTTTTTTAAGCAAATACGACGCATTTGATTAGAGGTGAATGATCTGTCAGAGAAATCCGACTCCGGACCGACTATTATGTTGGCCGAACTCCAATCAAACTCCGACAAATTCTTGACTGATTGGATGCTGTCGGATTCCAACAAAGCCAGCCAGAAGTTGATTTGAGAGAGAGAGTTCAATCTATCTAAATTCAGTATGTGAACAATCGATCAAGATGCCGATGGAGATGTGAAGGCCTTTTCTTCTGGGTAGATACGTGAAGGATACAGTTCCAGTCAAATGCCACCATTTCCTATTCATGCTCATGGAAATCACCTTCCCGACTTCGTCTCTCACTCATCATACCCGCCAATGCCCTCGCTACTTCTGTTGCCACCTCTATTCCTTAGTTTTTTATTTGTTTTTTGAGTTTTTTTTAAAAAAAAAATTCCCTAATTTATAAATCAAAACACCCATTTGGAGAGTGCTTTCTTGTTGTAGGTTAATGAGTGCGTTAATGGCAATTGACTTGGAGAGTGGGTACTTGATTTCTTTTTTCTTTTTTTTCTTTTTTTTTTTCCGTTCTAGGAATTGTATGTCTTATACTAACCCCTCTCTACAGTGAGGTCTAGATCACCATTTTCACGTATGAGAAAAATTGTAACTTTACCATGTTTCGATTTCAATGAAAGTCGCCAACTAATTTTTTCGACTTCCTAGAACTGTTGGCTACTATTTTCTCCAATGTGTTCAGTCTATGCACATATCATGTAAGCAGGTCACATGTAGTGTTCCCTTCCCCATTCCCGCTCCCCCACACCTTGCCGTTGAATTAGAGTGGGTCGAGATCGGAGTCTGAGTGTGACTGACTCCGGCGACTTTCCGAATGCCTGCAACCGTCCACTTTTTTTTTTTTATGTATAACTCTGACTATATAAAGTCCATATACTCCAACCAAACTTTCATCAAATTCATTCGGAGTCAATCAGAGTTGAAGTAGATATTCACCCGTACATTTGTTGTACATATTGAAACTCGATATGAGTAGTTGCCATATAGTAAAACTATGTGCGACACAAAACAACGCTAGAAGAGCTAGCAACACGAATAAAAAATATGATGCAGATAAGTGCAGATGTAATGAAACAACCAACAATAAATAAAGTAGTTATAAGATCCGACAATGATGTCACTTAGATTTGTGAGAAAAATCATGCTCAAAAATACTAAGATAAAGCATGAGTAGGTAAATGGAAAATGGCCGGCACGTTGTTGGCTATTTTTAGGATTTTGTAGTTTTAATACCATCTTAACTTGGAGACATAAATAAATCTTTATAGAAATTAAGAAGAGTAATTACATGAAAAGACAAAGAAAAAAAGATTATATATAGCACTCGTGAGAAATCCTAGAATAAGAACTCTAAGGCTGTGTTTGGATTGAGAGAAAATGAAGGAAAAGAAAAGAAAATGAAAGGAAATGTTGTTTTCCACTGTTTGGTTAGAAGGAAAATTAGAGAGAAAATAAAAGGGAAAGAAAGTGAGAGAAAATGTATTATATTTTTTTTTCTTTTTCCTTTTCTTTCTCAAACCCAGGAGAAAGTGAAAAGAAAAGAAAAGTTGAGAGAAAAAGGGAGAGAAATTTTTGCAGAAATTTTCTTGTAATTTTAGTCCCAATATATTTTTAACTTTTGTGAAATTTGGACCATTTGGTTATTATATCTTAAATATTTAAAAATTAAAAATTATATCAGTAATATGTAAATTAATATTAAAATTTTCTATAGTTTAATTAGAATTATATTTTCCTTTTAATTTTCTATTGAGCAACCAAAAATAAGAAACTGCTTTTTTCTAAAATTTTTTTGAGATTTTCTTCTTCATTTTCTTTCTAACCAAACATAAAAAAAGAAACAAATTTCCATATCTTTTTCTTTTCTTTTCCTTCTTCTTTTCTTTTCTTTTCCTTCATTTTCCCTCAATCCAAACACAGCCTAAATAAAATAGAAACAGCCTAAATAAAATAGAAACGCAAATATAAGTTTATATACTAATCCTAATACAAATTCAAGTATTAATCCTAATTTATAATTTTACTTTCTTTTTCATTTCTTTTTTCACGGGCGAATGTAGAAATCTTGAACGGTGAGAGAGAAAAAAACCTTGTAAAATGAACAAGCTTCAAATAGTAAATCACAAACCATCTACTTAGCCCAAGTGATCATGATCAATCAATCAACTTAACTTGTAAGTATTAATTTGTAGGAGATATTTACAGATCTGTCCCTTATATCTTTATAAATTATAATTTAGTCCCCCAAATTCATATTTAGGATTTAGTCCTCCAAATCCTTTAAATTACTACAATATAGTCCTCAGTTTATATTTTGGCCTGATTTTTCCGTTTTACCCCTGATTTCTTTCAATTAATTCTCCTTTCCTCTTCTCCCTCTCTTCTTAGTTTTTATTGGGTTTTCCCCTTGTTCTTCTCCTCTCTATTTATTTATTGGGTTTTTCCTCTCTATATTGAAACCAAATGTATTATTTTCCACTAAATGTATTAAACCTTTAAGTCTTAATATAAATTTATTTATTGGATTCTCCCTCTCTATATTGGATAAATTTATTTCTACATTTAATACATTTAGTGGAGAATAATACATTTGGTCTCAATATAGAGAGGGAGAACCCAATAAATGAATAGAGATAGAAGAGAAGAAGAAGGGGGAACCAAATAAGAACTAAGAAGAGGGGGAAAGAGGGAATAGGGAATTTAGTAAAGGAAATAAGAGGTAAAACGGAAAAATCGGGTCAAAATATAAACTGAGAGATTAAATTGTTGTAACTTAAAGAATTTGGGGATTAAATCCTAAATATGAAGATTTGGGAGACTAAATTATAATTTATAAAGATTTAAGGACAGATCTGTAAATACCCCTAATTTGAAACCATTAGCGGCTCAGACATTCAAACACACCGCCATACTAAGATCTATGAAGGACCACATCGTATGAGGAACATAAACAAAGAGAGGGAAAAAAAAAATGTAAAAAGTAATTTTAAGGAGAAAATCATTCAACAGACAAACATCAGAATACAAATGGCCAAATCTTTTAAATCAATAAAAAAGGAGGAGATGAACTAAGAAGATAGCAAGCTCAGAAGATGGAACAGAACGAACTATGAATGACATATGCGATGAACTCGTATGATTCTAAGCCCCAGGCAGCTGGCGGAGAAGCACACCGGTCGTCCCACCTCCATTCGGAGCCTTTCCACCGTTGCCTCCACCAGGACCGCTCACGCCTTCCCTCATGACACAACGCTGTTGTGCCCTCCAAACAACCGGAGCAAATTTTCTCTGCAAACAAACAAATATATAAAACGACGAAGCCTAACATGGAAGAGAATCGATAATGGGTCGGATTCAGTAACAGGGACCATCTCGAAAAGGCCGCCGGTCAACAATGAATCAAAAGATAGAACAGTAACAACTTTCGGAGAGGAAAAGAAGAAGAACACCATCCAGGAAAGATCTCGGGTCGAGGGTCACCTGCCTCCGCCGACTGGCATTCAGGAGCCCTCTTCCCGAGTTTCTTCACCTAAGGCAAGTCAAAACTCTAATTTTAGGATGGGAACGGAAAGCAACCCACAGGAAGGCGATTTTGGGCGGATTACTGACGCTCCACTGATCCTCAACGAAAAAGGATCCAATTTTGGCATCCTGTTGAGAAACGAAAAGGGACGACTTTTTCTTGACACTAAAGAAGTAGGTCGACTTACCTCATTGGAGAAGCTGACTACTTTACATGCCGATGCAAGAGAGGAAAGCAGAAGGTGACCAGATCTGAAGATGCAGGGGAAGATGGAAGACGTCGGAGGCAGGAAGGAAAATTTTAGGGAAGAAAACTTGGCAGAGGGAGAGACAGAGGTGGAGTCCCGAAGTGATAAGGTTTACTCGAGAATGGGGAAGGGGGAAGGCTGGAGGGAGCGTTTCAGCCAGCAAGTAGAGGATGTGGGGACTATTGGAGGGGCCCACCCGCAGAGGGTTTCAAGAGATGATAGTGCAGTAGATATTTTCTCGAAGGGGGAGGGGGTTTTTTGTCATTTTGAAGAAGAAATGGGTGCGGTTAGGACTCAATTGCAGGAGAAGTTAGGAGGAGACAAAGAAGTTGATAAAAGTTTGTGTGGGACCCTTCCTCTTTTGGGGATGACTAGGGAGACTGACATGGAGGGGGGTGCTGGAAGAGAACAAAATTAATTTGGGGAGAGATTTGGGGAATAACATTTCTGATCCCACAAATTTCGTCACGAGGAGCTTGGATGGGTTGCAATATCCAGATTTGAGTTTGATAAAAGTAAACACCAATAAAGCTGAAGCGGCTGACTTACAAGAAGTAAGTAGACTAAGCGGTGAAGGAAGCTCAAGAAGACAGCTAAATTTTGGACAGGAATTGGATCAGGAAATCCCTAAAAACAATAAGGAATGCATGAGTTTGCTTGCAACTTTAAATAATTTTGACAAAGATTTTGCAAGAGATACCATGGCCAAACTTCTTGAAAATATTATGTGTAAAGAAAATCTGAAGCAAAAGAAAAGACCAAGGAAAAGACAGCCTTCCAGACTTCCTAAGCATGTCAGAGACATATCAAGGTTGCTTAGTAGGGAAACACAGATCCCACTGAGGATAGAGAAAGACACACCAGAAGCAAATATGGTGAATGATACTGCAGAAACACTAGCAGTACTTGTCACCCCGACGAGAGCTCCAAGGGAGGAAACAGGTGACCAAAGTCAGGAAAAGGAGGATATGCATGACAAGGGAGATTTGGCAGAGGAAGAAAGAATGACAGCTTTCACAAGTCAGGATGGAGTTGCTAAGCCCCTGATCACACCTTCCAGGAGGAGCAAAAAACTAGAAGAGAAGAGAGGTGGACAACGTTACCAATTGGGCCAGGTTGCTTGGGCAGCTACTAAGCGAAAGGCGGAACTTGTGAACTCCCCTCCAGGTACTTCAATTCTTGAGTTTGATATGCTTAATTGTGTGCCTGATGATGTTTTAATTGCTTTAGCCCATGCTTGTGAGATTGAATTGGGGGAAGGAAGCACGGATCACATACACACCATCACGAAATTAAAAAACCTAGAGGCTGTGTCTTTAGAAGACCAGAGGGAGGTCATGTCGTCCTAGATCATAGGATAGGACCAATCATGGAGAAGTCTTTACACTTATTTTAATGAAGTGCATCTTTTGGAACGTTAGAGGTTTGGGGAATCCGACCAAACGGAGAATAGTGGCAGAGGTAATTCGCACTAAACAGATCGATATCGTGTGCTTGGAGGAGACAAAACTGTACGATCCTGACCCTCGCGTTTTGGGTTCAATTGCCTCTAGGAAATTTTACAATTTCTGTATTTTGAACGCAAAGGGAGCATCGAGTGGGATTCTAATTGGGATCCATAAAAACTTTCAAATTTTGAATTCCTGGACAGGGGATTTTTCATTGTCAGTCGAGATAAGGAGACCATTGGATGGATGGGTCCAGGTGGTAACGGCGGTATACGGACCAAATGAAAAAGAGTTGCAGGAGCAGTTTTGGAAGGAGCTTTCCACGATCAGAACTATGTACGACGATCCGTGGATTGTAGGGGGGATTTTAATATCACTAGATTTGCATGTGAGAGGAGAGGGGAAGACCGATCACAGAAAGATAGGCAGGAGTTCAATAACGTTATTAACCATCTGGATCTCATCGATTTACCACTATCAGACCGTCTATTCACATAGTCAAATATGAGACTCAACCCATCATTAGCTAAGCTGGATAGGGTACTAGTTTCGGATACTTGGGAAGCAAAATTTCCAATGGCAGAGATATTCTCCCTTCCGCGACCAACTTCAGACCACACACCAATCATGCTCAATGTTGGAGAGACGAAACAGAAATCACAGAAGCGTTTTCACTTTGAGAGTTGGTGGCTAGAATATAAGGAAGTTCACGACCTGATTAAAGAAAGTTGGGGTCAACAGACAGGGGCTAGAGATGCAACAGATAATATCTGTAGCAAACTGCGTCGTCTACGAAAGGTATTATGGAGATGGGAAAATCGCCTTCGAAGAGAAGGGAGGAGCGAGAAAGATGACATTCTGCAGGAGATGGATAGCTTACAAAAATTGGAAGAGAGGCGCAATTTGTCTTTAGAGGAGAACAGGAGATGTTTACATTTAAGAAGAAAAATTGAAGAAATATATAAAAAAGAGGAGTTACGATGGAGACAGAGAGCTCATGTTACCTGGCTGAATTAGGGAGATGCAAATATGGCCTTTTTCCATAGATGGGCAAATATGCGACATAGAATGAACAAAATACACAAATTAATGGTGAATGATAGGAAAGTTAAGGGGGAGGAGCTGCGGGAACATGTATATAAATATTTTAAACAATTGCTTAGCAAGGTAAATACATTTCGTGTTCAATTGAAGGAAGAAGCGTGGGATAAGGATGTGGATCTCTCAGACCTTGAAGAAGAGTTCAGGGAGGAGGAGATAAAAAGAGAAGTTTGGGAGTTAGGTCAGGATAAGGCGCCAGGTCCTGACGGATTTCCATTGTTCTTTTTCAAGAGATTTTGGGAGGACGTCAAGGGGGATTTAGTGTGGTTAATGGAGGAGGTATTCCGGGGGACAAGTAGACTGGATAGAATCAACTATTCAGTTATTTCCCTAATACCGAAGAAGGACTCGCCAAGACAAATTGGCGACTACAGGCCAATAGCATTATTGAATAGCTCTATTAAGATAGTGTCAAAAGTATTGGCTAACAGATTAGTACCGAAGCTCCAGTTATTGGTAAATGATTACCAAACGGGTTTTATTGCTGGCAGAAATATTGTAGGAGTGGCAACAACATATGAAATCATACATCAATGTAAGAAATCTGGAATAAATGGTTTTTTGCTGAAGCTAGATTTTGAAAAAGCATATGACATGGCGGATTGGAACTGCCTGTTGGAAACCCTCAGATATAGGGGATTTGGAGCGAAATAGAGACTTTGGATTGGAACTTGGTTGTATTCCGGAAAAACACAGATCAGGATAAACGACACAGTGGGAAAGGAAATACACCTAAAAAGGGGTCTAAGGCAATGTGATCCTCTCTCACCGCTATTATTTGTCCTGATAGCAGACGGTCTAAATGTTATGCTTCAGAAATTGAAGAAGAGGGAAGAGATAACAGGTCTCCCAGGGGCCCCCAACATGTCATTTGTTAATTTACAATATGCAGACGATACGTTGATATTTGGAAAGAGTAACATACGAGAGGCTTTAACCATAAAGTGGGCGCTCTGTTGTTATGAAGCTTGGTCGGGACTAAAAATAAAATTTGCCAAGAGTGCTCTGATCTGTTTTGGAGAAAGAAACTTGTCCATGCAACTCATTAAAGAAACTTGTCCATGCAACTCATTAAGGAGATATTTCGCTGTAAGGAGAAGAAGTTTCCGATCACATACTTAGGTATACCGGTGACATCAAGAAAACCTTCAAAAAAGGACTGGCTCCCCCTTTGTTTTGAGAAAAAGTTGAATGGTTGGAAAGGAAAATATCTGTCATTAGGAAGGAAGGTGGTGATGCTCAATGCGGTATTATCCTCACTCCCGCTGTATTTAATGTCCTTCTTCATTATACCAAGATGGGTACGAGAGAAAATTGACCGGATCAGGAGAAGATTTCTTTGGAATGGTAGTGATACTTCCTCTAACAAATATCACTTAGATTTGTGAGAAAAATCATGCTCAAAAATACTAAAGATAAAGCATGAGTAGGTAAATGGAAAATGGCCGGCACGTTGTTGGCTATTTTTAGGATTTTGTAGTTTTAATACCATCTTAACTTGGAGACATAAATAAATCTTTATAGAAATTAAGAAGAGTGATTACATGAAAAGACAAAGAAAAAAAGATTATATATAGCTCGTGAGAAATCCTAGAATAAGAACAATAAGGCTGTGTTTGGATTGAGGGAAAATGAAGGAAAATAAAAGAAAATGAAAGGAAAAGTTGTTTTCCACTGTTTGGTTAGAAGGAAAATTAGAGAGAAAATAAAAGGGAAAGAAAGTGAGAGAAAATGTATTATATTTTTTTTCTTTTTTCTTTTCTTCCTCAAACCCAGGAGAAAATGAAAAGAAAAGAAAAGTTGAGAGAAAAAGGGAGAGAAATTTTTGCAGAAATTTTCTTGTAATTTTAGTCCCAATATATTTTTAACTTTTGTGAAATTTGGACAATTTGGTTATTATATCTTAATTATTTAAAAATTAAAAATTATATCAGTAATATGTAAATTAATATTAAAATTTTCTATAGTTTAATTAGAATTATATTTTCCTTTTAATTTTCTATTGAGCAACCAAAAATAAGAAACTGCTTTTTTCTAAAATTTTTTTGAGATTTTCTTCTTCATTTTCTTTCTAACCAAACATAAAAAAAGAAACAAATTTCCATATCCTTTTCTTTTCTTTTCCTTCTCCTTTTCTTTTCTTTTCCTTCATTTTCCCTCAATCCAAACACAGCCTAAATAAAATAGAAACGCAAATATAAGTTTATATACTAATCCTAATACAAATTCAAGTATTAATCCTAATTTATAATTTTACTTTCTTTTTCATTTATTTTTTCACGGGCGAATGTAGAAATCTTGAACGGTGAGAGAGAATAAAACCTTGTAAAATGAACAAGCTTCAAATAGTAAATCACAAACCATCTACTTAGCCCAAGTGATCATGATCAATCAATCAACTTAACTTGTAAGTATTAATTTGTAGGAGATATTTACAGATCTGTCCCTTATATCTTTATAAATTATAATTTAGTCCCCCAAATTCATATTTAGGACTTAGTTCTCCAAATCCTTTAAATTACTACAATATAGTCCCCAGTTTATATTTTGGCCTAATTTTTCCGTTTTACCCCTGATTTCTTTCAATTAATTCTCCTTTTCTCTTCTCCCTCTCTTCTTAGTTTTTATTGGGTTCTCCCCTTGTTCTTCTCATCTCTATTTATTTATTGGATTTTTTCTCTCTATATTGAAACCAAATGTATTATTTTCCACTAAATGTATTAAACCTTTAAGTCTTAATATAAATTCATTTATTGGATTCTCCCTCTCTATATTGGATAAATTTATTTCTACATTTAATACATTTAGTGGAGAATAATACATTTGGTCTCAATATAGAGAGGGAGAACCCAATAAATGAATAGAGATAGAAGAGAAGAAGAATGGGGAACCAAATAAGAACTAAGAAGAGGGGGAAAGAGGGAATAGGGAATTTAGTAAAGGAAATAAGGGGTAAAACGGAAAAATCGGGTCAAAATATAAACTGAGAGATTAAATTGTAGTAACTTAAACAATTTGGGGACTAAATCCTAAATATAAAGATTTGGGAGACTAAATTATAATTTATAAAGATTTAAGGACAGATCTGTAAATACCCCTAATTTGTAACCATTAGCGGCTCAGACATTCAAACACACCGCCATACTAAGATCTATGAAGGACCACATCGTATGAGGAACATAAACAAAGAGCTAAGATCTATGAAGGACCACATCGTATGAGGAACATAAACAAAGAGAGGGAAAAAAAAAAATGTAAAAAGTAATTTTAAGCAGAAAATCATTCAACAGACAAACATCAGAATACAAATGGCCAAATCTTTTAAATCAATAAAAAAGGAGGAGATGAACTAAGAAGATAGCAAGCTCAGAAGATGGAACAGAACGAACTATGAATGACATATGGGATGAACTCGTATGATTCTAAGCCCCAGGCAGCTGGCGGAGAAGCACACCGGTCGTCCCACCTCCATTCGGAGCCTTTCCACCATTGCCTCCACCAGGATCGCTCACGCCTTCCCTCATGACACAACGCTGTTGTGCCCTCCAAACAACCCGAGCAAATTTTCTCTGCAAACAAACAAATATATAAAACGACGAAGCCTAACATGGAAGAGAATCGATAATGGGTCGGATTCAGTAACAGGGACCACCTCGAAAAGACCGTCGGTCAACAATGAATCAAAAGATAGAACAGTAACAACTTTCGGAGAGGAAAAGAAGAAGAACACCATCCAGAAAAGATCTCGGGTCGAGGGTCACCTGCCTCCGCCGACTGGCATTCAGGAGCCCTCTTCCCGAGTTTTTTCACCTAAGGCAAGTCGAAACTCTAATTTTAGGATGGGAACGGAAAGCAACCCACAGGAAGGCGATTTTGGGCGGATTACTGACGCTCCACTGATCCTCAACGAAAAAGGATTCAATTTTGGCATCCTGTTGAGAAACGAAAAGGGACGACTTTTTCTTGACACTAAAGAAGTAGGTCGACTTACCTCATTGGAGAAGCTGACTACTTTACATGCCGATGCAAGAGAGGAAAGCAGAAGGTGGCCAGATCTGAAGATGCAGGGGAAGATGGAAGACGTCGGAGGCAGGAAGGAAAATTTTGGGGAAGAAAACTTGGCAGAGGGAGAGACAGAGGTGGAGTCCCGAAGTGATAAGGTTTACTCGAGAATGGGGAAGGGGGAAGGCTGGAGGGAGCGTTTCAGCCAGCAAGTAGAGGATGTGGGGACTATTGGAGGGGCCCACCCGCAGAGGGTTTCAAGAGATGATAGTGCAGTAGATATTTTCTCGAAGGGGGAGGGGGTTTTTTGTCATTTTGAAGAAGAAATGGGTGCGGTTAGGACTCAATTGCAGGAGAAGTTAGGAGGAGACAAAGAAGTTGATAAAAATTTGTGTGGGACCCTTCCTCCTTTGGGGATGACTAGGGAGACTGACATGGAGGGGGGGTGCTGGAAGAGAACAAAATTAATTTGGGGAGAGATTTGGGGAATAACATTTCTGATCCCACAAATTTCGTCACGAGGAGCTTGGATGGGTTGCAATATCCAGATTTGAGTTTGATAAAAGTAAACACCAATAAAGCTGAAGCGGCTGACTTACAAGAAGTAAGTAGACTAAGCGGTGAAGGAAGCTCAAGAAGACAGCTAAATTTTGGACAGGAATTGGATCAGGAAATCCCTAAAAACAATAAGGAATGCATGAGTTTGCTTGCAACTTTAAATAATTTTGACAAAAATTTTGCAAGAGACACCATGGCAAAATTTCTTGAAAATATTATGTGTAAAGAAAATCTGAAGCAAAAGAAAAGACCAAGGAAAAGACAGCCTTCCAGACTTCCTAAGCATGTCAGAGACATATCAAGGTTGCTTAGTAGGGAAACACAGATCCCACTGAGGATAGAGAAAGACACACCAGAAGCAAGTATGGTGAATGATAATGCAGAAACACTAGCAGTACTTGTCACCCGGACGAGAGCTCCAAGGGAGGAAACAGGTGACCAAAGTCAGGAAAAGGAGGATATGCATGACAAGGGAGATTTGGCAGAGGAAGAAAGAATGACAGCTTTCACAAGCCAGGATGGAGTTGCTAAGCCCCTGATCACACCTTCCAGGAGGAGCAAAAAATTAGAAGAGAAGAGAGGTGGACAACGTTACCAATTGGGCCAGGTTGCTTGGGCAGCTACTAAGCGAAAGGCGGAACTTGTGAACTCCCCTCCAGGTACTTCAATTCTTGAGTTTGATATGCTTAATTGTGTGCCTGATGATGTTTTAATTGCTTTAGCCCATGCTTGTGAGATTGAATTGGGGGAAGGAAGCACGGATCACATACACACCATCACGAAATTAAAAAACCTAGAGGCTGTGTCTTTAGAAGACCAGAGGGAGGTCATGTCGTCCTAGATCATAGGATAGGACCAATCATGGAGAAGTCTTTACACTTATTTTAATGAAGTGCATCTTTTGGAACGTTAGAGGTTTGGGGAATCCGACCAAACGGCAAATAGTGGCAGAGGTAATTCGCACTAAACAGATCGATATCGTGTGCTTGGAGGAGACAAAACTGTACGATCCTGACCCTCGCGTTTTGGGTTCAATTGCCTCTAGGAAATTTTACAATTTCTGCATTTTGAACACAAAGGGAGTATCGAGTGGGATTCTAATTGGGATCCATAAAAACTTTCAGATTTTGAATTCCTGGACAGGGGATTTTTCATTGTCAGTCGAGATAAGGAGACCATTGGATGGATGGGTCCAGGTGGTAACGGCGGTATACGGACCAAATGAAAAAGAGTTGCAGGGGCAGTTTTGGAAGGAGCTTTCCACGATGTACGACGATCCGTGGATTGTAGGGGGGATTTTAATATCACTAGATTTGCATGTGAGAGGAGAGGGGAAGACCGATCATAGAAAGATAGGCAGGAGTTCAATAACGTTATTAACCATCTGGATCTCATCGATTTACCACTATCAGACCGTCTATTCACATAGTCAAATATGAGACTCAACCCATCATTAGCTAAGCTGGATAGGGTACTAGTCTCGGATACTTGGGAAGCAAAATTTCCAATGGCAGAGATATGCTCCCTTCCGCGACCAACTTCAGACCACACACCAATCATGCTCAATGTTGGAGAGACGAAACAGAAATCACAGAAGCGTTTTCACTTTGAGAGTTGGTGGCTAGAATATAAGGAAGTTCACGACCTGATTAAAGAAAGTTGGGGTCAACAGACAGGGGCTAGAGATGCAACAGATAATATCTGTAGCAAACTGCGTCGTCTACGGAAGGTATTATGGAGATGGGAAAGTCGCCTTCGAAGAGAAGGGAGGAGCAAGAAAGATGACATTCTGCAGGAGATGGATAGCTTACAAAAATTGGAAGAGAGGCGCAATTTGTCTTTAGAGGAGAACAGGAGATGTTTACATTTAAGAAGAAAATTTGAAGAAATATATAAAAAAGAGGAGTTACGATGGAGACAGAGAGCTCATGTTACCTGGCTGAATGAGGGAGATGCAAATACGGCCTTTTTCCATAGATGGGCAAACATGCGACATAGAATGAACAAAATACACCAATTAACGGTGAATGATAGGGAAGTTAAGCGAGAGGAGCTGCGGGAACATGTATATCAACATTTTAAACAATTGCTTGGCAAGGCAAATACATTTCGTGTTCAATTGAAGGAAGAAGCGTGGGATAAGGATGTGGATCTCTCAGACCTTGAAGAAGAGTTCAGGGAGGAGGAGATAAAAAGAGCAGTTTGGGAGTTAGGTCAGGATAAGGTGCTAGGTCCTGACGGATTTCCATTGTTCTTTTTCAAGAGATTTTGGGAGGACGTCAAGGGGGATTTAGTGTGGTTAATGGAGGAGGTATTCCGGGGGACAAGTAGACTGGATATAATCAACTATTCGGTTATTTCCCTAATACCGAAGAAGGACTCGCCAGGACAAATTGGCGACTGCAGGCCAATAGCATTATTGAATAGCTCTATTAAGATAGTGTCAAAAATATTGGCTAACAGATTAGTACCGAAACTCCAGTTATTAGTAAAGGATTACCAAACGGGTTTTATTGCCGGCAGAAATATTGTAGAAGGAGTGGCAACAACATATGAAATCATACACCAATGTAAGAAATCTGGAATAAATGGTTTTTTGCTGAAGTTAGATTTTGAAAAAACATATGACATGGTGGATTGGAACTGCCTGTTGGAAACCCTCAGATATAGGAAATTTGGAGCGAAATAGAGACTTTGGATTGGAACTTGGTTGTATTCCGGAAAAACACAGATCAGGATAAACGACACAGTGGGAAAGAAAATACACCTAAAAAGGGGTCTAAGGCAATGTGATCCTCTCTCACCGCTATTATTTGTCCTGATAGCAGACGGTCTAAATGTTATGCTTCAGAAATTGAAGAAGACGGAAGAGATAACAGGTCTCCCAGGGGCCCCCAACATGTCATTTGTTAATTTACAATATGCAGACGATACGTTGATATTTGGAAAGAGTAACATACGAGAGGCTTTAACCATAAAGTGGGCGCTCTGTTGTTATGAAGCTTGGTCGGGACTAAAAATAAACTTTGTCAAGAGTGCTCTGATCTGTTTGGGAGAAAGAAACTTGTCCATGCAACTCATTAAGGAGATATTTCGCTGTAAGGAGAAGAAGTTTCCGATCACATACTTAGGTATACCGGTGACATCAAGAAAACCTTCAAAAAAGGACTGGCTCCCCCTTTGTTTTGAGAAAAAGTTGGATGGTTGGAAAGGAAAATATCTGTCATTATGAGGGAAGGTGGTGATGCTCAATGCGGTATTATCCTCACTCCCACTGTATTTAATGTCCTTCATTATACCAAGGTGGGTACGAGAGAAAATTGACCGGATCAGGAGAAAATTTCTTTGGAATGGTAGTGATACTTCCTCTAACAAATATCACTTAGTTCCCTGGGGACATGTATGTAGGTCAAAAGAAGAGGGAGGCTTAGGGATCATTGATCTCAGGACGTTTAACTTGTCCCTTATGACCAAATGGTGGTGACACCTAATTTCGAGAAGCCAGGGTTCACTTCAGAAATTATTACTTAACAAGTATGGCCCGAAAGGAGGAACACTGCATGGGGAAATAAAGAAAAAACATAATACTTCGGAATTTTGGAAGGGAATGTTGGTAGTAAGGCATTTATTCTATCACGGTCTGGAATACAAACTGGGAAAGGGGAACAAGATAGCATTTTGGCACGACAGATGGTGTTCACTACTCTCTCTAAAGACATTATACCCAGCTGTCTTTCAAAAAGCCAGTAATAAAAATGCCAGGGTCTGTGACTGCTTGGGGCGCTCAAGGTGGAGATGGAATTCCACGGCATTAACAGGACAGGATTTTGCCCAAATAAGACTACTTAAACAATCCCTGAGTGACATAACCCCCTCGCCATCAGAAGAGGATATACCAATTTGGAGATGGGAGAGAATGGTAACTTTACAGTGAAATCCACATACCGATATTTCGTCAACGGAGGAATCATATCTGCAAATACTGCATGGATTTGGAGAGTTAAATGCTCTGAGAGGGTCAGGCTCTTTCTGTGGCTAATCTGTAAAGACGCCATACTAACCTGGCCAAAATTACAAAAAAGAGGCTGGAGTGGCCATAACATCTGTTTACTATGTAAGAGGGATGCGGAATCGAGCGAACACATCTTGTGCCATTGCTCATTTTCTAAAAATACATGGCAGGCGAGTATCAGGACATTGGGTTTGCACACCGGAATGGCACTAGATGACAACATTTGGAGGAATCTTGAGAGGGGGGCAATGAGAGTCATAGGACTAGAAGCGTTATTGCGGCATTTTGCTGGAATATATGGAGAGAACGCAATGATAGATTATTCAATGATAAATATCATTCTATTGTGTACTGTGAGAGACTCATTATTCATGATTTCATTACTTGGGCAGGTGTTCCTTCAGATGAGGAGAGGCTTCACTTTTCAAGTGGAGGTTCGGGAGATGATATGGAGGTCACTCTGCCAGAGGAGAAGTAGAGATATCACTCAGAGGCGCAAGAACAGGTGGACTGACTGTAAAATGTATCTCTTGCTGGAAAAATGTATTTTTATTTTGGCTATGTTTCTGTTTCTTTGTAGTGTTTTTTTAAGAATTTTTACTTTGTAAAATTTTGTTTGGGTCTCTCCACTTATCGACCCGGATTTTTATGTTCTGTTATCTTCTCTTTAATGGAACGCGGAGAGATATATCTCGCCGTTTATCGTAAAAATATATATATATATATATATAGAGCATAACTCACTTTAGAAAGAAACTATATAAACAGATCGATACCAGCTAGGGATCAAGTTCCGTCTCCTAACTTTTTGACTGAGCTCCAAAGAGCCCGAAGGCACTTGAGCTTAGTAGGAAAACAAGAATAGCAATCATATGAAACCATAGAAACCGAGTTCTCGTAGCTAGCTAGACACAGATAAGCAGAGCTCATCAAGGCAACTTTGAGCGTACAAAATTTGGCCAGCATAGAGAGATAAGAAGCACGGACAGCATCTTGATTGTGCAGGAAGAATATATGCCAAGATTAATGCTTGCTTATGGCAAAGATCGAATAGACATAATTAATACATAAGTAGGTATATTTTTTGTCTCTCCAGCTCAAGATCACTTTTTTCTTGGAATGTTTAATCAGTTATAGAACTTGGAAGATAATTGCCAGACATAATAAGGTCAAACATATATGGTGCAAAGTTTGCAAAAGTAAAATATCAAAAGGGGAAGATGCCATCCTTTTTGTTGGAGTGTTTAGATAAAGCAATAAATATTTGTGGAGGCATCTCTTAAGCTGTATGTCAAAGTTACACCTTATAAGATTCATTCTAGCACTTTGTCCATTTGAAGTCGATGTCAAGCTATCTAGAGTCTCCTATCAATGCGATACCATTAAACATATGATAAACACAACCGCTAGAAAATCGAGTGACTGATGGGTATCAGAACTCTCTGTTCCTGTAAGAGGCCCGCTAAGTTTGGGGAAATTCTAAATACGCACCACATACTATGTAGCAAAGTGATTTACAACATAGGGGAAAATGGTGCTCACTAGTAAAATAGGGTGCGCACTTAGAATTTCCCCTAAGTTTGCAATGATCGTCGGTTGATCGGGTGAACAAATAAGAATTTAGAAATAAGAATTTAGATGGTACAATCATAGGCGAACAAATAAGAGTTGAGATGGTACAAGATTGGTGAATTAGGAACAAATAGGAGTTGAGATGGTACAAGATTGGTGAATTAGGAGCCTTAGACCGTTCCAGTGAGACTAAAAGAATGAAAATGAATGAAAATAAGTAAGTTCAAAAAATCAACTTTTATTTTGTCTTTTTCAAAATTTTAAATTAAATATTTAATTTAAAATTTTAAATATGACAATTAAAAATTAGCCCTTAAACTCATAAATTCGAAACTATCTTGCCTCATACAATATTTGGCACATTTGGCACCTAGCAAGAAGAAGACATCAGTGTAAATGAACATTATCTAAAAAGAAGGAAATTAAATAATTTTGATCATATTAGTTTGAAACTAAGTTGCATATATTAAACATAAACAATACACAATTCACCTTTGGAACAAGGTTAAGTAGTTAGCAAAAACTATTTATCCATTGATATATGATACGTACACACACATACATTACATAGGGAACTCGCTCAAAACAGAGGAGCTTGAAGCAGCCAAAGCAAAAGAACACAGAAGAGAACTACAGCACATTAGACCATAGCAAACCACAACCAAAACACCTAACCTAATCAACTTCCTCTATCTTAGGCCCAGGGCCAGAACCACCAGAACCAGCACCACCAGCACCACCATAAGCTCCGCCGTCCATCCCGGCTGCTCCGGCTCCACCTGCACCCTGATACATCTTCGCGATTATTGGATTGCAGATCTCCTCCAGCTCCTTCTGCTTGTGCTCCAGCTCATCCCCCTCCGCCAGCTGATTCTTCTCCAGCCACTGGATCGCCTCGTCCACTGCCTTCTCGATCTTCTCCCTGTCCCCTGCTCCCAGCTTCTCCTTGATCTTCTCGTCCCGAATCGTATTCCTCATGTTATAAGCGTAATTCTCCAGAGCATTCTTCGCTTCCACCTTCTTCTTCACCTCCTCGTCCTCGGCCTTGTACTTCTCGGCCTCCTTCACCATCTTCTCAATCTCCTCCTTGCTCAGCCTTCCCTTGTCATTCGTGATGGTGATCTTGTTCTTCACCCCTGCAGTCTTGTCCTCGGCCGACACGTTCAAGATACCATTAGCGTCGATGTCGAAAGTCACATTGATCTGGGGCACACCTCTCGGCGCCGGAGGAATGCCCGACAGTTCGAACTTGCCGAGCAAGTTGTTGTCCTTCGTCATCGGCCTCTCCCCTTCGTAGACCTGGATCAGGACGCCTGGCTGGTTATCGGAGTACGTTGAGAAAACCTGCTCCTTTTTCGTCGGAATGGTGGTGTTCCTCGGGATGAGCACCGTCATGACTCCGCCCGCGGTCTCTAATCCGAGGCTGAGAGGAGTGACATCCAGGAGGAGGAGGTCCTGCACCTTCTCATTGCCTTCGCCAGTGAGGATCGCGGCCTGAACAGCCGCACCGTAGGCCACGGCCTCGTCAGGGTTGATCGATTTGCAGAGCTCCTTCCCATTGAAAAAGTCCTGCAGAAGCTGCTGTACTTTGGGTATCCTAGTCGAGCCCCCCACAAGAACAACCTCATGGACACTGCTCTTGTCGATCTTGGCATCGCGCAGACACTTCTCCACCGGCTCCATACATTTCCTGAACAAGTCCATGCACAGCTCCTCGAACCTAGCCCTCGTAATAGTCGCGTAGAAGTCGATCCCCTCGTACAGAGAATCAATCTCCACGGTCGTCTGCGTGGTCGAAGACAGAGTCCTCTTCGCCCTCTCACACGCCGTCCTCAGCCTCCGCAGCGCCCGCGCGTTGCCGCTGATGTCCTTCTTGTGCTTCCTCTTGAACTCCGCGACGAAATGGTTGACGAGCCTGTTGTCGAAGTCCTCGCCCCCAAGGTGCGTGTCGCCGGCAGTCGCCTTCACCTCGAATATCCCCTCTTCGATGGTCAGCAGCGACACGTCGAACGTGCCGCCACCGAGATCGAAGATGAGGACGTTCCGCTCGCCCTTCCTCTCCGCCTTCTTGTCGAGCCCGTAAGCGATGGCCGCGGCCGTCGGCTCGTTGATCATGCGGAGCACGTTGAGCCCGGCGATGACCCCGGCGTCCTTCGTCGCCTGCCGCTGCGAGTCGTTGAAGTAAGCGGGGACGGTGATCACGGCGTCCTTCACCGACTGGCCGAGGAACGCCTCGGCTGTCTCCCTCATCTTCGTCAGAACCATGGAGGAGATCTCCTCGGGCGAGAACCGCTTCTCCTCGCCCTTGTAGGTCACGACGATGAGCGGCTTGTCGCCGGGGCCGGGGACGACCTTGAAGGGCCAGAGCTTCATGTCGGCCTGGACCGACGGGTCGGAGAAGCGGCGGCCGATGAGGCGCTTAGCGTCGAACACCGTGTTGCTCGGGTTCATGGCCACCTGGTTCTTGGCCGCGTCGCCGATGAGGCGCTCGGTATCGGTGAACGCCACGTAGGACGGGGTGGTGCGGTTGCCCTGGTCGTTGGGGATGATCTCGACGCGGTCGTTCATCCACACGCCGACGCAGCTGTACGTCGTGCCAAGGTCGATGCCGACCGCTTTCCCACCTTTGTTTGCCATTGTCAATTAGCTAACTTGTAGTTTGGAGAGCTTGCTGTTGTCAGTTTTGTTAATTTTGATTGCCTCACCATTGAGAGGAGTGGGGAATTTATAAGGTTTAGTGGAGGCTTTGGGAGAAGTTCAGGAGACGACGAGAATGAGGAAGAGAGCGGGAGAGGGTTCTGGACCTGGTGAGGATGAAAGTACCGAAAAACCCCATGGAATTTCTTTTATTTACGAGATTGTTGCAGGGGGGTTGAGAAGGGGCAGAGGGTAGTTATGGAAATGGGATTGTTGGGAGGGGATTAGCACGGAACGGGGAAGGATTTTGATTCTGGAAGTTGCTGGGCTCCTCTACGCGAGTGTAGGTCAGGTCATGACAGCTCGCGGGTTTCGTGTGGGCTTCTGGAAACGTGGCGATTGGTGTGGAGACGGTGAGGGAAAATAAATCGGCGAGAGATGGCACGAGAACGGCCCAAAGTTGCCTACTTCAACTTGCGGGCCGAATCTAAGCAGAGGGGAAATTCTAAAGGCATTAGCCCCAACATTTTAAGGAACATCTCTTCTACGTGCTCAAATCCTCTGTTTTTTTAAATTTAAAAATATCTAAAAGTACATTATTTTTTTTCCCTCCAAAATAATCATTTCTTTTCAAAATCAACTCTCCAACCTTTCTGTTTCCTCAAAATAAAACATTTCTTTTCAAAATCAAATCTCATTTATCTCTCAATCCTAAACACCCTCCTTCCATTTTTTTTTTATCGTCTTTTCCCTCCACCAAACCCTCTGTCTTTCCCTCTCCGCCAACCCCCAACACCCCCCTCTTACCCTGCTCTTCTTACCCATTAGGTAGTGTAGTTACGGGAGTCAATGTAGTCAATACCTTCTCTCTTTCCCAAAAGCTCTCGTTGGACTCCTGGTCCCCATTCTGCCACCCCTGACAAAGTTTTAATCCTAAATTTCTTAAAACTAAGATGAAGAACATGGTATTCTCTAAAAAAAAAATAATAAAAAGCAAATTCGTATCTAAAATCAACTTTCATCAGATGTATCATTGTGCCTTCAGAATTTCCCATAGACAAGGCCTCCATATTTGGTTTCCCCAGTAAAATGGCTTACACAAAAATAGGCCGGTCTGAAAGTGCCTAACACTAACCTTCACTCTCATTATGAATTATTGTTGTCATATTTATCATTTTCACTATCATTATAGTGCTATGAAAACATAAATATCCGTCATTAGTCCCATAACAAAAAAATAATCATCAAATATTTATTTTATTATGATCAGAATACTTTTGTTTCGAAAGACACCAATTTATATATATTATTTACCACTTAATTAGAGCTTCAATATTACTTTTTCTTGCATTGACATATCTGAGTCTATCATTTTATCTGCATTAAAATAATATTTCTTGAGCAGCTAGGTTCCAATTAAGGGTGACAACTAACCCAAATACATTTGGAGTGGTAATTTTCTATTTTTAAGGAATAGATTTTCATTAAATAAAGTATCGGTTACATAATATTATATTCAAATTTTCTTTAAGTTTTAAAATAGATAGAATGACACCTAATTTTCAATTAGAGAACTATAATTCAGAATAATTTACTAATTGATAGAGACAAGTTTATTAATGTAAAATTTATTATGCTGCTATTGAAATTCATGGTAATTTTTTCATTAGGGCTGGTATAGGCAGAAAATTGAACGGGCCTTTACTCGGCCTAAACAGGCCTAAAGCCTTGGATCCTTACCGCCGGGTCTCAACACGGACCCTCGAGGCTTTGCATTGGCCCGTGGAGTCTTAGACTTGACCCCATTACGCAAGTATTTCTTACGATTTGATGACTGTAACTATGCTTATTATATGGAAATTTTTATTCCTTAGTTTTTTAAATTAAATCAAATCCTCTCTCTCTCTCTCTCTCTCTCTCTCTCTCTCTCTATATCTCTTCTGTCTCTTCTCCAATTTTTTTGATAATCAAGTATTTTCTTATTCTTCAACAATATTTCTAAATTAAAAAAGGAATATTTATAGATTTGTCCCTAACATTTTTCTAAATTATAATTTAGTCTCCCAAATCTTCATATTTATATTTAGTCCACCAAAATCTTTAAACTACTACAATTTAATCTCCCAGTTTATATTTTGGCCCGATTTTTCTGTTTTACCTTTGATTTCCTTCAGTTAATTCCCCTTCCCTCTTCCTCCTCTCTTCTTAGTTCTTATTGAGTTCCCCCTTACTCTTCTCTTCTCTCTCTATTCATTTATTAGGTTCTCATTCTCTATATTAAAACCAAATATATTATTCTCCACTAAATGTATTAAACCTTTAAGTCTCAATATAAATTCATTTATTGAGTTCTCTCTCTTTATATTGGATAAATTTATTTATATGTTTAATACATTTAGTGGAGAATAATACATTTGGTTTCAATACAGAGAGAGAAGCCAATAAATAAATAGAGAGAGAAGAGAAGAAAAAAGGAAAAACCCAATAAGAACTAAGAAGAGAAGAGGAAGAAGGAATAGGGAATTAAGTGAAGAAAATTATGGGTAAAACGGAAAAATCGGACCAAAATATAAACTGGGGGACTAAATTGTAGTAACTTAAAGGATTTGAGAGACTATATCATAAATATGAAGATTTGGGGAACTAAATTTATAATTTATAAAGATGTAAGGGACAAATCTGTAAATACTCCATTAAAAAAACAACCCTTCTGTGGTCAAGTTTTTTTTTTTTTCTTCCTTTCTTTCTGTGAGTGAAAATACAGCTACTAATTAATTACTAAATTTGTTGATTTGGAGAAGGCGTTGGTGAGTGAATCGTGAAGAGTCCTTCCCAAAACTATCTCTCTGTCGCATCTTGTTTTGGTCGGTTGTGCCCAAATTACTTTTTAACGTAGGATTTATCAAAATCTAAATTATAAATATTTTTTTGATCAATTATGAATTGGGCAGATTCACTTCTTTGTTGTTTAAGAAACTCAATCGGATTTTTTATAATTGCATTTGTTCCGCAGTACTTCTAACTTCTAACTATTGTTTATTAGCAAGGAACAAATACTCACGATATCCATCTATTTTCATAAGCAAATAGGAAACTATTTTTACATTATTAGCAATAGGAAACTGTTTTAACATACTCTCATTATTTTATTTGCAATTTTTTTTTAAATCATGATCTCTATATCTATAGCTTCTTTTGAATCAAATTTTATGGATTTTTAAGTTCATTTAATCTTTAATCAACTAGATGTAAAATGTTGTTTCATCGAAAACTGTTAATTTATGTCTATTTGATGAATGATCAAATCAAATTTAATGGGTGTGAGTGAATTCCTAAGAAGTCGAAATTATAATCTTTTTTTAATTATTAGAAATAGTGGAAATGGATTGCTCACATAAGTTAATAAATTATCTGAGCTGCTATTAAATAATGAAAATAGTCTACTCACATAAGTTATCTGAAATGCTACTAAATAATGTCATGTACTACTACCAGCCCCAATTTTAGATCACATTTCACCCAAAAAAACGTTAAACAACACTAAGTTCTATCATTATGTCAAAGTGTCGAACTATAGTACACAAAACATAGTATGAGTCATCTTTTTAAGGAACCATTTACTGGCAAGTCAATGTAAGTATTAGATGGGAGTTTCCAAAGGGGCACACCATTTTTCCTACTGAGCCCATTTTTCCTAGTTAGCCCTCCTCTCTTTTGAAAAGAGAGAATTTTTCTAGTGAGCACACCAAAAATTTCAACTTTTCCCTTCCTTCATTTCTCTCCCCTTCTCTCCGTTCCTTCTCTCCCCCTTTTCCTCTTCTCTTCCTCTTCCTCCTTCTTCTTCCTCTTCTTTTTTCTTCTAAAAAATCTTCTCTAATCCAAATACCCAATTCCTCCTTTCTCTTCTCTTCTCTAAACCCAATACTATCCAATCTCTTTTCTCTCTCTTTTGCCTGCCGCCGCTATCTTTGTCACCATCGGTTCAGGCAACGCCGCCGTTGATTCTCTTTTGCCACTTATTGAGTCGAGTATTTAGGTTTTTTTTTTTTTTTTTATTAACTGAAGGGTTTCTAGATCTCAGCCAGGAAAAGGAAGAAGGGAGAAGGAAGAAGGAAGACGTGGGCATTTTGGAGGATGCACAGAAGATGTTCAATGGAATTCCCGAGAGATATGTTATTTCCTGGAGTGTAATGATCAACGAATACTTGAAGGAAAATCGGTTCAGTGAGGGATTGGTGTTGTTTAGGAGGATGTTAGTAGAGGTAGTGGAGCCGAACGATTGATTACTATTTGGTAGGCAATTTTTTGGGATTGTTTTATTTTTCAAACTCAATTTTACATTTTGAGAAATAACTTTCAGTGTTTTTTTTCGAATCTTTGCCAAATTCAATGGGATGAAAACATTTGCGGCAGCGTCCATGGAACTTTATGTACAATGTGCTATTTGTAAGTTGGGTATTTGACATATCTTTGGCATATTCTGTAATTCTTAACTAAATTTGATCAAAAGGGAGACAAAAAAGGTTTTGCTTTTAAAAAGTTTTTGCTTTACACTTATATACGACTTCTGTCCGGACTTCCAGTGCGGACAGAAAATTTTCGTCCGTACTGAAAGTCCGGACAGAAATCTGCTGTCCGGACTTTCAGTCCGGACGAAAAATTTACTGTCCGGACTTCTAGTCCGGATAGTGGAGATTCGTCCGAACTGTGAGTTTTTTTTTATTCATAATTTTTATCAATTCATAATGTTTCTAAGATTTTTGAGTAAGTAAAAACCTAATAAATTTAATTTTCGAATTTAATTTGTCAGATAATTTAATATAGGAACATATTTGATGGAATAATTGTGGATTTTAGGTTTTTTTTTTTTTTTTTAATTTGGATTAACTTAACTGGAGTTTGAAAAGAGAAGGAGAAAGAGTTTGAAAATATAGATTTTCTATTAATCTATTTCTGTCATTCCTTTGATTCTTACTCGAGCCGGATGATGAAAGGGGTATTCTAGTTTAAAAAATCGATGACAAACTAGTAATAAGAAAGAAGTTTTTAAGTGGGCTTATTAGGAAAAATGATGTGCCCCTTTAAAAACTCCCGTATTAGATCATTAACAGTGATAGGGTTATGTATTATTAGGATTCTCTCCTTATTAGATCAATGTAAGAATATAAAATATAAATTCCAGTAAGAAAAAAAGTTTGCTAGATGAAATGAAATTCTAATTAAATAAAAAAATATTTAACCTCAAAAAAGGAAAACAGATAATTTGCGTCTACTTAATAAATAATCAAATCAAATATAATGGGTATGAATGAACCTACGAAATCGAGATCATAATCCAATTTTTTTAAATTATTAAAAATAGTAAAAATGGATTGCACATAAATTATTTGAGCTATTATTAAATAATAAAAATAGTCCGTCTCGGGTAAGTTATCTTAGCTGTTATTAAATAATATCCATATTATGACTAGCCCCAATTTTAGATCGCATCCCTTCCCCCCACCCCAAAAAAATAAAGTTAAACAACACTAAGTTTTATCATTATGTCAAAGTGTCGAAATAGAGGACACAAAACACAGATCGAGTCATTTTTTTAAGGAACTATTTACTGGCAAGTCAATATAAGTGTCATATCAATAATAGTGATAGGGTTATTATTAGGATTCTCTCCTTATTAGATCAGTGTAAGAATAGAAATATATATTCTACTAAGAAAAAAAAATATTAGAAATAAAATTCTAATTAAATAAAAAAATATTTAATATTAAAATAAGTAAAACAGATAATTTGTGTCTACTTGATGGATGGATGATCAAATCAAATCTAATGAATATTAGTGAATCCTAAAAAGTCAAGAACATAACACAATTTTTTTTAAAAAAAATATTAGAAATAGTAAAAATAAATTGCTCATATAAATTATCTGAACTGAGAAATAGTCTACTCACATAAGTTTAAGTTATAAGCTTTTACTAAATAGGGGTATTTACTGGTTTGTCCCTCAAATCTTTAAATATTATGATTTTACCCCCCAAATCTTCATATTTATAATTTTGCCCCTCAAATCTCATAAGTTACAACAATTTTGCCCTCCTATCTAACTTTCCCAAACACAGTTAATTTTTTGACCATTTTACCCCTTATTTCCTCTTTTATTTTCCTCCTCTTCTTCTTCTCTCTTCCTCCTTTCTTCTTATTTTCTTCATTATTTCTCCTCTCTTCCTCTTCTCTTCTCCTTCTCTTTTCCTCCTCTCTTCTCATTTTCTTCATTTTTTTACTCTTTCATATCATGCATTTTTCCTCTAGTTCACCAAATCAATTATCTCAAGTAAAAAAAGAGAAGAAAATAAGAAGAGAGGAGGAAAATATGAACATGAAAGAGTAAAAAAAAAAAATGAAGAAAATGAGAAGAGAGGAGGAAAAGAGAAGAAGAAGAGAGGAGGAAGAGAGGAGAAATAATGAAGAAAATAAGAAGAAAGGAGGAAGAGAGAAGAAGAAGAGGAGGAAAATAAAAGAGGAAATGAGGGGTAAAATGGTCAAAAAATTAACTGTGTTTGGGAAAGTTAGAGAGGAGACAAAATTGTTGTAACTTATGAGATTTGGGGGGCAAAATTATAAATATGAAGATTTGGGGGGTAAAATCATAATATTTAAAGATTTGAGGGACAAACCAGTAAATACCCCTACTAAATAATGTCCCCTTCCTGCTGCTAGTCCTTTGCATCACATTTTCCGAAAAAAAAAAAACGTTAAATAACACTAAGTTTTATCATTATGTCAAACGTCGAAATATAGTACACAAAATACGGTACGAGTCATCTTTTTAAGGAACTATTTACTGGCAAGCGAATGTAAGTGTTAGATTAGTAATAGTGATAGGGCTATTATTAGGTTTAGTGTAAGAATAGAAAATATATATTCTAGTGAGAGAAAAAAAAAGTCTACTAGAAATGAAATTCTAATAAAATAAAAATAATTTAACCTCAAAATAAGTAAAACTGATTTATGTCTCTCAGCAAGAATCAAAAACTCTTCTATTGTCCCGTATGGATGGGAATAGGTGGGTCCGAAGACCAATTCTCGGCCCGCTCTATTAAAAAATTTAAATTAGAAAAATATTTTTTTATTTTTAATTAAAATCTCTAATTAGACAGGTTAAAAATTAATTGGATCTATCCATTCTCACCTCTATTTGTACCCAATCAACGTTGAGAAACTGATAATACCTCTAACATTCTTCTTGTTGAAGTCCATTTTACTGCATTAAAACTCTAAAGTTATGGTGAAGGCTAAGAGAAATTATTTTGTATTTTAACACGCCCCCATAGGTTGAAAGCCAATTTTTGGACAGAAACCTGTGTTTTACACAGCGGTATAATTTTTTTAAAACTCAAAATTAAATGCGCGCCCGACAGAAATTGAACATGGATTACTCTGATACCATATTGAAAGATCATTCCACTGTACCAAAACTCTGAAGTTATAGACTGAGAATGGGCCTTCAGCCTGATAAAACTATAGACTGAGAGAGTTAGAGAAGAATAGTTTTGTATTATGAAGTGTATATAAAACGTTACAATGACTATTCTTTTATAGATGAAAAAGGCGAATATAAAAAGTAAAGATAAGATAATATATAATTTGATCAAAATTATATATAATTATAAATCAGTATAATCAGCCTAATTAGAGATATTTGACAAATATACTAATTTAGAAAGATATCCTGAGATATGCTAATAAATTAGAGGATTTGTCAAATATACTAATTTAGAAAAATATCCTAAATTAGTGAGATATTCTAATATCCCCTACAAACTCAAGATGGTTTGGAAGACGCCAACTTGGATTTGAAAATGAGATCATGATGACAACCAGGTGGATAAGCAGCAGACATGATTTCTGGCACATGAAACGTTGACGTAGCAACAAACGGAGTCACCAAAGGAGGAGACAGAGATGACAAAGACTGCATCATTGAAGAAGACAGTGGCGACGGAGCAAGAGCCGAAATGACACACTAGATTTCGGCGACAGAGCAGCAAACATGATCTCTGGTACAGGAGGTGGCGACGAAACGAAAGACAAAGTCATCAGAAGAAGAGATAGAGATGACAAAGTGTAATACCCCAAATTTCGAGCTACATGTATTGCTCTCTTGAGACCAGTCGTGCTGAATAAGTCCACCGAAGTCAATTATGTTAACCGAAATAACTTTCGGTTAACATAACTTTAAATCCACAAACCCAAATGACATTCGGTCTTCGCGATTATTAGTTTTGTAATATTTAAGATTTTTCGAGATTTTTCTTACGAGGCCGAAAAATACTTCTAAAATTCCTAATTTAATAATATAAAAATTATCCTTCTAATTACTTCGGAATTTCGGTTCATTTATTCCAGATATCGAAACAACAAACGGATAATTTTGTAGTATTCACCTCATCGAGCACTACGTCCTAAATAAATCTGGTAGTATTTGGAGAACGTTACAAGGAATCGAAATTATTAAATTATTAATAAATAAATAAATAAATAAATTAAAATAAATGTGTCGTGATTGAGAAGGGGAGTGGCAGCTGGGAGCTAGGTGGCAAAGAAAGAAAGAGGCCACCATATGAAAGACCAATTGAAAAAATAAAGAAAAAAAAATAAAGTGAAAAATTAAAACCTCACCCTCTCCCTTATCTCTCTGCCTCACTCCCTACTCCATTTCTCACTCTCTTTCCTCTCTTCTCCTCTCAGCCAGAAACCCAGCAGCAGGGAAAAAAGAAAGAAAGAGAAAAAGATAAAAAAAAAAGAAGAAGAAGAAGAAATAAAATCAAACCGAACTGAATATTCGAGAACAAGCCGAGACAAGTAACACTACTATTTTTCGTTCGTTTCTTTATTTAATTTAAATTTATGTACGTAAATTATCTTATAAAAATATTTGGTTCCGTTACTTTATTTAATTTAAATTTGTGTACTTGTAAAAATGCTTGGTTCCTATTTTGGACCATTAACTGATATTGAGAACTAAACTATATTAGTGGGTCAAATTTAACATATATAAATATTGTGATATTTATTTATTTTTAATTTTTAAAAAAATTTACGTACGCAAAAAAAATTATTTGTGCCCGTGCAAAATTTCGTTGTATGAAAAAAAGAAGAAGAAGTATTTTTGCATGTATTTTGCATGCAAATGATTCATTTTGCATGCATGTGTTTTCTTGCATGCAAAATAAATGGGCCTTCATTGTATACAAGAAAAGGAAAAAGAAAAAAAAATAGAAAAAATTTACGGGCCAAACTGTTTGGGCCAAAATGAAAAAAAAAATAATAATAGACTGGGCTTGGCCAAGCCCAGAAGAAAAAGAAAAAAAAGAAGAGAAAAAGAAAAAGATTAAAAATAGGGAACTGGGAGGCCCAGCCCAGTAAAAATAAAAGAAAAATAAAATAAAAGAAGTAGGTTGGATTTAACTTGGGCCAAAAAAAAAATATAAAAATATAATAGACTGGGACGGCCAGCTCAGCCCAGTAAAAGAAAAAGAAAAAGAAAAATGAAATGACAGTGGGCCTGAACTTGGGTCTGGGCCTTACAGAAAAAAAATATAATAATAAAAATAAGTAGAAATTTAGTGGGATTGGATTTAGGTTGGATTTAATTGGAAATAATTGGTGGATTGGAAATAAAATAAAAATAATAACAATAATAGTAATAAAATAAATAAATAATTGATGGATTGGGTTTGGATTTTAATTAGACATTAATCAAAGAAAAATATATGATTTAAGCCTAGAATGGAATAAGTCCATAAGTTTAAATTTATAAATAATGCAGTATTATTACATTATGCACTTTGTTCCCAAATTGGGTCATTGATTAACATTGAGAATGAAACCAAATTATTAAAATAAATTCGATGATATGCATTGTGGTACAATTGTGCACTAACATCTATCATGCTACATGTCATATGTTTTAATATTACAAGTCATGTGTTTTACATGTCATGTGCTTTGTATTACAAGTCATGTGTTTTAATATTACAGATCATATGTTATGATACTACATGTCATGTACAGTCATGAAAATGCAAGCATATTATCATAAATTGAAAAACAATTAAAGAAGGGTTATAAAAATTTTCATGTGCATAATTCATTATGAATACGGGGATGGGAGAAACTACATGATAGATAAGAACTGTATTGTACAAGGATTTTGTTGGCCAACTTCTTTATTAAGGTGCTGAGGATTTTTACTGCGCAGCACTGGGTGGTACTAGGCCACCATCTGATACATGAGTCACTATAAGAGTGATGTCCGTTACTGTTTCACAGTACGGGGTTTGACTTGAACACCTAGCGGTGTGTTATAATTCAGCACCATGGGTTTGAGGCCGGGTCTCGGATAGTCTCGGGTATGCACGGACACTTGTACAATACGGAAACTGCGCGCTATCATATCCATTATTTAGTTTCAAATGCTAACAAAAATTTGACTTAGACTTGACATCTTTACAAGATATTCATCTTCACATGATATTTACATGTTATTTGCAAATGGCATATATAATCTTGCTTTTATATTTTTCATTATTCACGTGACTGTTCAACACTATCACGATTTAATTGCATTTTGTCTGTTTATTAAGGGATATTCCCAATGAAAACATTTTATTCATTTGCATAATTTTATCTTTAGTACTGTAATAGTACACATATATTTTCCTTGTGTTACTTACTGGGTTTAATCCCCTGAGTATCGAACCTAGGTTTAGAGGACCAAGAAGCAGAACCAGCCTCGACTAAGGATCCATACTTCATCGATCAGACCGAGCAATATTAAGTAGTGAAGTACTTTTCGAAGAATCTCGTATTTCCTTTGTCTGGATACTGCTTTTCTCCTTTGCTTCTTTTGTGTTCATATTTAGAGCAGTGTGCCATTTTATGTAACAAACTTTTGTATAAATGAAATCTTTTCAGTTTCAGACATGTTATTTACTCATTTGATAGTGACAGTAGTTACGGTTATTCTAAGATCCTGTGACTGTTGGATTGTCTAGTGCAAGTAATAAGTAACGCCCTCCGTTTTGGGAAGCAGCTGAAAAACGGGAGCGTTACACAAAGGCTGCACCCTGAAGATGGCGATGACGACGGAGCATGAGCCACCATAGACCTAGGAGCTCTGATACCACGATAAAAGTAATGTAACGCCTCATTTTCCGGAGGGATACGAAAATGGAGTGCGTTACCGGCGGGCATGTGTAAGTCGACGTGTACGAGACATATAAGTATGTAAAAGAAGAAATGAATGGAACTAAATACTAGTTATTTACCAGGATCTTGAAAATTAGTCTATTACCATATAAAAGAGAAGATATACATGTCTAAGATAAGAAGTAATAACTATAATATTGATACAAAAGTTGAAAATAAAGTACCAAAGGGGTGATACATACCAAACCAAAAATACAAAAGCGAAGGCCTAGAAATCTACTGCTGCTCGGCCTGCTTTAGAAAGTACGGGTCGTGCAAAAGCGGATCCTCGCTCACATCTTCAGTATCTGAGCGTGTGGGAGAGCTCAAGGTCAAACCTGGTAAGTAAAACAATAAAAAGTAGGGAGCGTATAATATAAACATATAAGTAATATATGAGTGTGAATATGAAAATATACATATGTGTGGAATGTATTAAACGATCAAGTAACAATATTAAGTAGGGATATACATGCATATCAAGTTTAAATTAATATTTTATTCTAGTTTATATTTTGAAGGGTAAAGAAATAGACTTGTATCGTAAGGAGTGTGCAATATGCACTAACAAGTAAAATATGAATTGATGTAAAAAACATATGTACATGTATGGAAAAGAGTAATTATTAAGTAATAATATCAAGTAGAAATATACATGCATATCCAGTCTAAATTAATATCTTATTTTAGTTTATATTTTGAATTAAATGGTGAAGAAATAGACTCGTACTGTGAAAGTACTCGTGCATATCTGGGACCCGGTCAAGATGCTGACGCTGAACCAGCCATGCCGCTAAGCACTCAAGCAGATATCGATATTGAGTAATCGGTCGTCCCATTAATATAGACTAAACAAGAGATGATGACTCAGTACCATACGGGCGCCTCTGCGGATGGGCCCCTATTTCGGTTGTGCAATCTATCCTAAATTTTTCACGATACAATATTTGTCTACCTTTTAGTTCTCCCATAACCCAAGATTTCAAGTTATATTATATGAAAATCTATCCGGAATATAATGAATCAATCATATCAAGATTTCTACATACACATGTCTAGTAACAAGCAAGATGTGGTCCATATAAAAATCAAGTTAACAGGCAAATCACGATTTATGGCATTATCAAGACATGTGTATGTATTAATAAGAAAAATCCGATATAATTTCATGTATGTTGTACAAGTGACTAGTATGTATATATCAAGGCAAGCATGATAGTTATAGAATAATAGAATGTAATATGGAAATAATGATCATGTATGTAAACCACACATATATAATTATGCATATAAAAACATATTAGAAAGTGAGTACTAAAGTGTAAAAATAAAAATTAAATAGGCTTAATACTATTATAACGATTACTTTAACAACATATGAATTTTCCAAATTCTAGTATAATTTCATGGTATGAAAAGTAGCAAATTTATTAAATCTTATTAATGTATATATTTTTAAAGTGAACATGGATTAGTATAAAGGAATCATGACCTAATATAATAGCT